>CP092864.1:152447178-152475219 GCA_030710605.1 Cordylochernes scorpioides
TCGTATCGTCTATAGGGACATCGTCATCTTGGAGGGAAGTCTTGGCTTTGACACGGCGGTGGAATCCTGGAGCCAGTCTCTGAAAATGTAGTTCATAGCAGCCATTGCCTCAAGGTTTTCTCGACGATCTTCAGTTTGTCTTCCCTAATTTACCCAGCAATATATGTTGACAGATATACTTGCCCGAATGGTAGAAAACTTAAGTTTTTTTTTTTTACTTATCCTTTTAGTCTAAATTATACAAGATCTTGGAGGACGTTCTCATAAAGAAGTTCAAGAACTCTTCTTGGTTCTCTGTACAAGGATCCCTTGTCCTTTCCAATACAATTTAGTATATGTTGGGTAGTGGCCTCTTCGGTTTTGCACCTAGTGCACATGGGGAAGAAAACTTAAGTAATTGTGGCAAAGAACAGTCCAAATTATAATGGCCGTTCTGAAACATATTCAAACTGAGAAAAATATCAGTTTTTTTCACATTAATATTAGTTTTCTTTTCAAATCTCTTTTGCGCTCTCTTCCCATCTCTCTCTTTTTTCTTTAAATACCATAAAAATGCTATTTAAAACATATTTTTCTGATATTTTATACACTTTGATGAGATATTTCAATGTTTTATTACAGATTTTTATTCAATTTGTCTGTCTTTATGGTTATATTACCCCATTGACATTTACAATCTTCGTTTACCTAAGAATACCAAGAAATACTTCGTTCGTATTCGATTCTCTCGATGAAATTCTAAAGGCATTTCGCTCATCTCTCCAAAAAAACTTTCAAAGCTGCATATTTAGAACTAAACATGAATTCTTCTGTTGAAAAAAATACTTGAAATGGAATTTAATGTTTGTTGTGTGTGCAGATTGTCTTCTGTGCCGCTATCGTAGCAGTTAGCGCCCGTAACTATGGGAATTACTACGGTGGAGCGAACCGTGGTAATGCTGGCAGTAACATAGGAGCTGGTAGTGGTATGGGAGCTGGTATTAGCGGTAATATGGGAGCTGGTGCAGGCATTGGAATTAGCGCTAGTTCAGGCAGTGGAATGGGAGCTGGTATTAATAGTGCTATGGGAGCTGGTATTAGCAGTGGTATGGGAGCTGGTGCAGCCAGTGGTATGGGTGCTGGAGCAGGCATCGGTATAGGAATTGGTATTGGAGGCGGTATGGGAGCTGGTTCTGGGATCGGAATTGGAGCTGGTGCTGGTAGCGGCATTGGAGCTGGTGCTGGGATCGGTATTGGAGCTGGAGCTGGTAGCGGCATTGGAGCTGGTAGCGGCATTGGAGCTGGTGCTGGATCGGCATTGGAGCTGGTAGCGGCATCGGAGCTGGTGCTGGGATCGGCATTGGAGCTGGTAGCGGCATCGGAGCTGGTGCTGGGATCGGCATTGGAGCTGGTAGCGGGATCGGCATTGGACCCAGCAGCAGTATGGGTGGTGGCCAAAGAGGAATCTACGGACCTAACTCTGGAATGAAAGGTGGCCTCGAAGGACCCCATGATATCATTCTGGTGAAAGCTATCCATCTTGGAAACACCGCTAATATTGGTATGCCCGGAAAGAGCATTGGAGCCGGAATTGGTGCTGGAAAGAATATTGGCTATGGCAAGGTTATTGGCGCTCGTCAGGTGATTGGTGGTGGTCGGATTGCTGGTTCTGCTCAGGTTATTAATGCTAATCAGGTTATTAATGCTGCTCAGGTGATCAACGCTGGTCATGTGATTGGTGCTCGTCAAATGATCAACGCTGGTAAGGTGGCTGGTGCTGTTCAGATTATTGGTGGTGGTGCTCGTCCTATCGCTGTAATGACCCAAAAGAAGCCAAACTACGCTGAGGGAGGAGCTTACCGTGCCCATGGTGCTGGTATTGCTTCTGGCATCGGAGCTGGAATGGGAGCTAGTCACGGTCATGGAGCTGGTATCATAGCTAGCCACGGTCATGGAGCTGGTATCATAGCTAGCCACGGTCATGGAGCTGGTATCATAGCTGGTATGGGAGCTAACCACGGTATCATAGCTGGTATGGGAGCTAACCACGGCTTCGGAGCTGGAATTGGAGCTGCTCGCGGTATTGGAGCAGGTATGGGAGCTTACCACGGTCATGGAGCTAGCATTGGAGCTGGTTTCGGAGCTGGCCATGGTATTGGAGCTGCCAATGGTATTGGAGCAGGTATGGGAGCTAATCACGGCCATGGAGCTGGCATTGGAGCTGGTTTCGGAGCTGGCCATGGTATTGGGGCTGCCAATGGTATGGGAGCTGGTATTGGAATTGGTATTGGTGCTGCTAATGGTGGATCTCGGATAACTGGCATGGAAGAAGGAAGCGGTCACATCATTTTACTCAAGTCCCTCGGATTCAGCCAAGGAATCGGAGCCCCCGCAGCAATCAAGGGAAAATACTAGAAACCTCGAGCAACATTCTGTGGTGAGTTGTGAAATATGTGTTGCCATCAGATACTTAGAAGTCGATTAACCACTAAAAACGAATAGAAAAATCATAATCATTAAGAATACAGTAAAACCTCCATAAGATGGACAATTTTCAATGTCAAAATTATCAATTTTACTAATTATCAGCTCTCCGGTAAGAGGACACCTCTCTACAAAGGACAGTTTTCATTGTCAAAATTACCATTTTTACTATGTAACAACTCTCCAGTAAGAGGACACCTCTCCACAAAGGACAGTTTTCATTGTTCAAATTACCATTTATACTATGTAACAACTCTCCGGTAAGAGGACACCTCTTCATAAAGGAAACTTTTGCTAGTAGGTGTCCTTTACAGAGAAGTTTCACTTTATATTTATTTTGTTGTAGCTTATTCTTCAATTCGTTTAAACGATCTCCATTAGGTTCCATTGTCTCAGCTTTTAAATATAGTCTTGAGGCTTTCTCAGAAGTATATTTATGTGTGTATCCACAAAAGAGTTTATCTTAACACAGATAATAGATATCATACCATTAATTAAGATGGCTTGTCTAGTTAGGTTAATTTGGGAAATTTTATAAAAAAGTTTACAAATTTTCTTCTACCGAGTTGGACTTTCTCTACCGCCTGTGATGACATTGACGACTTGTTTGTTATCGGGTTATACTCTAACAAAAAGGTCTTATTCTATCAAGTAATAAAACAAGATCCAAGAGACCTCAAACAAATACAAAATATTCACATAAACACATATTCACATTTTTAAAAAGGAGCAATCCATAAAAAAATCTTTAATTAACATATATTGGATCAAAATATCATTTATTCTATCAATATTCCAGTTTGCTGAATGCCAACCTTTATCAAAGTATTACAACATATTAATATGTGTGTCAAAAACAACCTAGCGCCATATAACGTTGTTGACACACATTAAATATGTTATAATACCTTGATAAAGGTTGGCGTTCAGCCAACTTGATATTGGTAAAATAAATGATATTTTGATCCAATATATGTCTTTTTAATTAAATCTATTCACATATTTTCAATTTTCATATTTGATATTCTTGTAGGGCTACAAGTAGTAAAACTTTATTGACTATTTAGTCAACAATTGCACTCAGTCAAGAGTCAGTAATGGAAATATTTTTATCTGGATTCCGTCAGGAGCCGAGAGCCAGCCTGAGCTCGGATATTCCTCTTTGAATCGTTGGATGGTAGTCGCGAGCACGCTCGGCGGCTGTGCCGAGAAACTCGGCAAGAATGACCCTATGTCCAGGTCTAGACGAGAGAAACTCGAAGAGATCCTCCCTGTTTTTGGGCCATATGACCGCAGATGGGGTGTCGGGATTGTATAACCCTTCCTTGATTAGGGGCTTTTGATATTCTTGTAGAAGGAACGTTATACAAGAATGCTTGAAATGTTGGTAATAAAATAAGACACTTATCCTTGGAGATTTGTTGTTGATTCTAACATAATCTTTTTCCAAAATTACTTTATCAGGTACCGCTCAGAAAGAGCAACCTAGTTTATGATAATTGTAACAGTGAATAATATATGATGGTTATTCATATATTAAACAAAATGTTAACGTGGGATTCAAAGCCGGTTCATGGCTGTCGGGAATCGAGGGTGTTACCCACTTGTACCCCTATATAAACACCGAGCCTTGTTCTAAAATAACGTTATTAGGTACCGCTCAAAAAGAGAAACCTAGCTTATGTTTTATTTACAATTTAAAATATGAACAGGTTTTCACAGAGAAGGTGTACAATACAGGATACAATCCTGGTTCATGACTGTCGGGAATCGATGGTATTTAAACCACTCATTCACCGACCTTTTTCTGTATAAACACAGAGCTGGTGCCAATTCAAAAATAACTTTACTAGGTACGGCTTAAAAAAGGCAACCTAGCTTATGTTATTTGTAACATTGAGTAATATGTAAAGGTTATTCACAGAAAAAATGTCCAATACGGGAGTCAATCCCGGTTTATGGTTGTCGGGAACCGAGAGTTTTAACCAACCGTCCACAAAACATAGAGCTTGTTCTTGTTCCAAAATCACTTTATTAGCTACCGCTCAACAAGAATAACCTAGCCTACGATATTTATAATGAAAGGTATGAACATGTTCTTCACAACAAAAAGTGTCCAATTCGGGATTCGATCCCGTTTCATGACTGTCGGGAATCGAGGGCTATATCCACTTATCCTCCCTATATATATATATATATATATATATTTTTTTTTTTTTTATTATTTGACATATCGGACGCGATATCCTAGCTCGGGATACTGGCGCCTAAATACATTTTAGTAGATTATATACATTTCATTTTATACAATTTAATAACCGGTCTAAAAACATAATTGAAACTTAAACGATGGTATTCTAAAACAGAAGAGAAAATTTAAAATGGATTATTTTAGCAACCTATATACAATTCATTATATACAACTCAATAACCGACTAAAAACACAATTAAAACTGAAACGATGGTTTCCTCAAACAGAAGAGAAAATCCCTATATAAACACAGAGCATTTTTTCAAACTTATAAAGATTTTTTAAAGAAGATTTGATGGTATTCATCAAAACGATAGATTGCCAAAAATAAGACTCAGTCCTAAGTAAACAAGTTTCTTCTACTATCAATCCTTATTTTGATGTCTATCTAGTTTTCTATTTGTTTGAATGTCTTGATATCTATCCTTTTATGTCATAGATACTTTTCTTGTTTTTCTCTCTAAAGCTTTTCTACTCATCTCGTATGTTGAAATACAAGGTTGTCCCAGAAGTTCGTAAAAACTTGCAAAAAAAATTGAAATACACTAGAACCTCCCTTTAGCGGACACCCCGCTAGAGGATACCTCCCTACAAATGACAGTTTTCATTTGCAAAATTATCATTTTTTAAAATTTTACACAAATAAATTTACTGGCAATCCGTTTCTTTTTAAATATCATCAAATATTATCTCAACAGACGCAGAAAAGAAACGCATTGCCAGTAAATTTATTTGTGTAACATTTTAACGATAGATGGCAATTAAATTTAATTTACTATTATCATTTTTACTATTTAGCAACTCCCCGGTAAGAGGACATCTCTCCCTAAAGAACACTTTGGCTCTGTAACTAGGTGTTCTTTATAGGAAGGTTTTACTGTTCCAATATTATTCGCCATAATATAATTCACCGTTATTTATAATGTATTTGTATTATGTATTATTATGTATTCGACGTATTAGTATTATTCTCCAAGTAATAAGTAAAACTAAGTTTTAAGAAAAACATGAACTTTTGGGATAACCTTATATTTTGATTTTCAGTATATTTCTATATTTGGCATAAACGCTTGAAATTTTCAAATCTTTAATTTCAAAATATGGTGCAAATGTATGTGATATATAATTTAATTCATAATATAATTTATATGCATTATAATTTGATCCATTATTATTTAAAATCAATTTTTGTAATAATTTGTGTGTGTGTGTTTCAGATATGTAGCATCTTCATGAAAATATATAATATATGTATCATATAGAGAGATTTATATTTTAATAAATAAAATTTATTTTATCTATATGTTTGGTTTATTTTTCACACATTACATTTTCACTTGAGTTTTACCAAAATATGGAGAATTTATAAGGTCGTCCCAAAAGTTCGTATTTTTCTCATTACTTGGCGAATAAAATTATTACGGCGGATACATAATAATACATAATACAATTACAGTTAAACCTGTCTATAACGCCCCCTCTAAATAGCACTTTTCTCTTTATAGCGCCCGATTTTAAATACGTAGTACGATGCGATTTACATTAAAAGTGACCTCTCTATAGCATCCTATTTTGGTGAGTCCCAAGAGGGAGCGCTATAGACAGGTTTAACTGTATTATGATGCATTAGCGCGCCATCTGTTATGAAAATTCGAAATTATTATAGGCGCGTATGATTCTTTTAAATCATAGGTAAGGACAGTAGAAATTGCTTAATTTTTAAAATAAACATATGCATTTATAATAGTTTCGAATTTACATACTACAATTACTTCATACATAATACAAAGACATTATACATTATATTATAATAATATAATTAATTATATTCTTCGCCAATGAGAAAAACAAGGTTTTAAGAAAAACACGAACTTTTGGGACAACCTTATATAGTGTCTTTGTATTATGTATAAAGTAATTTTCATATGTATTATTATGTATTCGCCGTAATAATATTATTCGCCTTTATGTATAATGTCTTTGTATTATGTACCAATACCAATTAAACAGATTTTATTGACCGCACAGTCAATTAGTACACTCCGGAGAGATAAGCTCAAAAATTTACAATTATTTTACAATTAATTCAACAGGAGGTCGGACGGCAAGGCGGCCCTAAGCTCAGAAAGGTCCCTGAGAGTAAGGGAGTGCGAGTCCTGAGTGTGTTCGGAAAGCCTGTCCAGGAATTGGGCGATAACTTTCTTGTCCCCCGGCGAAAGTCTCCCGAGAAAGCCCTTCCTATCCTCAGGGTATAGTACCGCTTCCACGAGGTCAAGGTATAAAGAGTTCAATTGGGGCCTTAGGTTGAGTTCCTTCATCAAATGAATGGCCAAAAGTTGCAATTCATCGCAACGTATATCGATTAGGTCAGCCTCCATTTGGGCAGACGGGGGAGGCGGAGGTATGGCCATGGCCGGCGTCGACTCCCTCTCTTGGGGAGCGGGTGGTGCTGGCTCGGCAGGCCAAGGCGCAGGCAGTGGGGGTGTTGGAGGCACTGCCGCCGGTCCTTTTTTCAATTCGGATTTGACCTGGTGTAAGATTTTATATACATTGGTATTGCCTGCTGGCTTCAGGCCAAGGATTTGTTTAATCAGACCGGCAAGAGCATCGGTCTGCGGAGGTGTCAGGAGCCAGCGTTTTCTTTGGGCCTTGGTCCTCGAGGAGAGGAGGTCCAAGACCTCCTCCCGCCCAAGACCAAGAGCGTCCGTCTCAGTAAAGGACACGGTGGGGCTTCTCCGGATGAACGCCACGAGGTCATCTCTCATGGATGTCCTGCTCGATGATGTAGAGGAAGCGGAGGACTCCTCGATGGCGGTCATTTCAATGTCCTGAGCGGGGGGTCCCGACTTCGTTGATTGGGGGCTCACGGAACCCCCAGGAGCCCGCAAGGACGGAGCTGGTATCACAGGTGGAGGGGCAGGAGACGTGTCCTCCACAGGTAAGGCCAAAAGGGCTGGTGGTGGTGGCCGGGGTGCAGCAGGTGGAAGCAGCGCGGCACGGCTCGCGGGAGGCACGTCGGAGACCTCCATGGCTGGGCTGGGGGATGCCGGAGGTGGAGGCTGGGCAGATGGCTGTTGAGGCAGCCTAGGCGTAGTCGCTGGTGGGACGCTGGTTGGAGAGGTTGGTGTGGCCGGTCCAGGAGCGGTGGTTCGCCCTGCAAGCAGGGGGCAGTTGGCCCTGCGGTGCCCCTGCCCGTGGCATCTGGAGCACTTAATGCCGGAGGACAGGTAAGCGGGCCAGGCCTCGCCTTTGATGGTGATGTTGAGGCGGGTGGGGAGCCTCTCGGTGGTCACTCCCTCGTGGAGGACGATGAACGCCTCACGGCGGCCGTCGGTGTAGGTGTATGGGCCGGCCTTCATCATTTTGGGCGCGATGGATGTAATGCGCCCATAGGGCCCAAGGGCCTTGATGATGGCTGAGTCCTCCACGAAGAAGGGGAGGTTGCCCACCGTTATCCTCTCCGCTCTTTTGCGGAAAGGAAAAGCCCTGAGGAGAGTGCCCTCAACCTCAAGGCCGTTGTTTATGAGGCGCTCGGCGAGGCCTTTGTTGGCCAGTCCCAGGAGTTGGTGGCCATTTACCTTGGAGACTTGGACGACTCCGGCGGTTCCTCCAAGCAGCCTGTCCAGCGCCCTCAGGTAGTGGAAGGGCTGCAGTTCAGGGCCGTGCTCCAAGTAGACGCAGTGCTCCTCAGCAGAGGACGTCTGCCGCGCCCGGGCCTCCGCGATGTGGGCCCTGGTTGTCGGGATCTCCTGTGCCCGGGGCACCGATCGCGCCGATGATTGCATTCGGCGACTGCTCCTGGCGCCTCCGCTGTTGGAGGATGGTGCAGCGGCCGTAGGCGAATTCGACGATTCGCGGCGCCTCTTCTTGGTTTTCACGACGGTAAAGTCGTCGTCCGCTCCGGGGCCCAAATCCTCAATGCAGTCCGCCCAGTTTCCCAAGACACGGGCAGCGCCATTGGATGACGTACCGGCCGGCAAGTTGAGCGTGACGTCACGCGCGGCGGCCAGATTTACATCTCTAACGCCTGCCGGCGGATTTGCATGATTACGATTTTCAGAATTTTCGCTTAAGTTTGTCTTCTGAATCTCGTCTTTCTGTACTTTCTTTCCACCAGTTGGAGATGAGATGCTGGGCCTTCCAGGCTCTTTTCCAGCAGATCCCGAGGTCCCTGGCGATGCCGAACTCGGCATGCTTAGATGCATCTCACCGCTCGCCAGAGGCGAAAAACGCGGAGCTCGTGCGACGCGTGGCCGCACGGTCTTTGTATTATGTATAAAGTAATTGTATTATGTATTATTATGTATTCGCCGTAATAATATTATTCGCCGTTATGTATAATGTCTTTGTATTATGTATAAAGTAATTGTAATTGCCCCACCCCTTAATTATCGAATCCACCAAAAACCTCCTCTCGCAACACGGCATCGACAATAGCACCTCCGACAAAATCACAAAATTGATAAATCTAAGTTTAAAAATAAACATATTCACCTTTAACTCTAAACACTACAAACAGACCAATGGCTCCCCTATGGGAAGTCCTCTATCCTCCCATTAGCCGAAATAGTCATGAGACACATAGACCAAACAATAATCAGTCGTTTCCCTGGCATAATACAAACCTGGAAAAGATATATAGATGACATTTTTTTTGCATTTGCCAAACAGATAAAATCAATAATATATTAACTGAAATAAATAGCCTCCATAATGAATTAAACTTTACCATAGAAAAAAAAAAAAACAATAATTCCATACCATTCCTTGACATCCTCATCACTAAAAACAACTCACAGTACACTTCCACAGTATATTACAAGCCTACATTCCAACCCAATTTCATACAATATTCGTCATACTGCCCACTAAGCCACAAAATAACACAGTAAAAACCCTAACAAAACGGATACACACACATTGCTCCAACAACACAAGTAAAGCAATAGAAACTAAAAATATAATTCAATATCTTACTACAGCCGGATACCCAAAAAATTTCATATTAAGGCATTTTTATAACCCCAATAACACAAACAATAGTCAAACATATAAATCTATTTGCATCATACCGTACTCCCCTAATAGCGTAACAATAGCCCGAGAAATTAGAAAATACGGTATAAAAACATATTACGAAAACACACCCAACATAGGCGCAATAGTCAGAAATCCCATAACAAAAAAAAATAGCCATAACTCACCAATATACAACAGTCAAGCAATATACTCAATAGAATGCAACCAATGCAATAGTATGTACATAGGCGAAACCAGCAGACAAGTAATAGACAGGATAAACGAGCACACCAGATCCATAAATAAAAAATAAAAAAAATCCCTTTTATACCAACACACACAAAATACAGGTCACACCTTCAACCTAAATAACCCAAAAACTTTCTACACCAACATAAACAACAAACAGAAAAAACTGTATTTAGAAGCTTTTTTATCATTAAAACACGCAAGCATCAATAGACACATTGAGAAATTCCAGAATCATATACAGAACTCATAAATAGCAATTAAAAAATGTACACTTCCCCATATTTAATGCAATAGCTCTTATTTCGCAACACTTTTCAATAGCTAATTCAAATCTCATATGTTAATTATTATATAATAGTTTTTACCTTAAATTTAGAAAGATATAAATATTCTGGATAAACATTAATAATATTTCAATACTTAGCATATATCAAGAAATTAATAGTTCTCTTATAAAAAATTTGTAAATATGTAAACATATGAGGTAAATATATAACAGCTGCTGACGATTCACTACCATTTGCGTTGCTCCTGTAGAAGGGCCACCATACCCGAAAGCTTGAGCATTATCAAACGTTTTAAAGAAAGAAACGCAACCTCGGAGGCTTTATTATTTTGTCCTAAAAATTGTAATATGTATTATTATGTATTCGCCGTAATAATATTATTCGCCGTTATGACAATTAAAAATGTTTTATTGACTGCTTAGTCAATCAGTGCTCCAAAGAGTTAGGTAAGAGGAATTAAATATTTACAATTTAAATTCAGAACAGGCGGCGTCCTCACCGAGGGTCGTTTGAAGTCAATCAGGAGGGCAACATCCTCCTAAGCGCGGACATGCCCTCACGCACAAAGGGATCGGAGTCCCGAGCGCGCTCGATGGCGGCGCTGATGAAAGCAGCGAGGAGGCTCCTCCTCCGAGTAGACAGGCGCTTGATGAGAGGCTCCCTATCCTCGGGGTATATGATGGCTTCTATGATGTCTCCCTCTTCGATCCCCAATTCCCAGTCGCGTTCTTGGTTTAGTTTATGTAATATATCGTCTGTCTCCATCCAGCGGTCATCAATAAATTGGCAGGACAGTGGAGGTGGAGGTGTCGCGATGTCCGGCGACGTCTTTTCCCCGTGGGGAGCGGGCGGTGTTGTCTCCGCAGGCCGAGAGGCTGTCAGTGTGGGTGTTGGAGGCACAGCCGCCGGAAAAGGATATCCATACGGCACCTCAGTTGGCCGGTATTGTGATCGAGGTGCATGGACCAATCTGATCTGCTCCATGGACAAGACACCACCACCTCAGTTGACCGGTATTGTGATCGGGGTGCATGGACCAATCTGATCTGCTCCATGGACAAGACACCACCACCTCAGTTGGCCGGTATTGTGATCGGGGTGCATGGACCAATCTGATCTGCTCCATGGACAAGACACCACCACCTCAGTTGGCCGGTATTGTGATCAGGGTGCATGGACCGATCTGATCTGCTCCATGAACAAGACACCACCCCCATCACATATTAACATCACCTCAGAGACTATTAGACTTGACTTCAAGACTCTCGGTAATGGGAATGAATAGCTCCAGGCCTATTTCACTATCAACCTTTTACTATCAGGTCCTCAAAACGTCTTCCTTGAGCGACTTTGGTTTCATCTTTCTCGCCTAGTGTCAGACACACGCCGCTTCTAGACGGTCCTACTAGAACATTACTCGTGTGTCCTAGAATACTGCAGTCCCGAAAACAGCTCTCCGTTGTCATATCCGACGACCTTTTATCGACACCCGGAACCGAGGTTTCCTCCGTCAATATATAGCTTCAGATTTCAGCGACACCATCGAATGACTCTTCCCGATGTACGAACTATCAGTGAACTCCCTGAACTTAACTTAGATATTGAAATAATTGAAAAGGATTTAAAACGATGCAGCAATCGAAATATTTGCAAAACGTTTCTTTATTCAATTAAAAATGGCAAGCTTTCAAGCTTTAGATCATCATCAGGCCAATTGTTTCGCAAATTCCTACAATTTATATGTCAAGTCAAGATAAGTCACACTCTTATCTTTCATCTTGTCATGGGGACTTGCATCGCCTGGAACACCTGTTTGTACGCATGGAATTCCTGATTACGCCGGAAAAACCTTATTGCTAATCCAAAATGATGATCAGTTTGAAGTAGTCATATCCACATTCGACAATTTCCATCGTGTGACTTTGATTACTACAGCAAGATCAAAGACTTTTGATGCAGAGATTGTCGAAACCGTGCCAGCGCTTCGATGGGAACTGCTGGTTTCCAACTCTACTCATACTACTATGATGCCTTGTGGCATCAACATACATTTTTTTTTATCCCAAGTACACGTGATACAAACTCCGCCTTTGCCGGTCCCAAGCCCGGATAAAAAAGGAGAAGGGGGAGCAGTAACTAGTTCGCTAAAAAAACCTGTGCTCAGCTGGCCCGGCTGATAGTACCCTGTAAGGGCTCCAGGGATACAGGATGAGCAGCGTTTGTACTCCATGTTAGGAGCAGCTGAACATGGCGTCTGTTCTTCATGTCAGAGGCGGCCATTTCTTTTGGAGCTAAGTCAGCCTGCCACTGAGTAGTGCCCTCAGTCTTAATGAGAAAGGCAGACGCATTCTACTTCACCCAATCATGATGGTTGTCAACCGACACCATAAAAAGTCTCAAGCTTTACAAGCTTGACACCCTAATATGATTGAGTGGAGATAAGAAAGAAGAAGACACGTGATACAGGCCATGATAATTATGGTGGGTAGAAGTAGGCGACTGCTTTTACTGCAAGTTCACCCTATATCTATACATGGGAAAAGCAGTTGACTTTTACACTTACAAATGTGTCAGAGCCCCATTTAGTTACTTACACTCGCTGGTGGGGTTGGACTTTTACAAGAATCGGGGGCCATTGGAGCATTTTTTATCAGAAAAAACTCTACCGACCCCCTGGGTAGAAAAGGTTGATCCATATGGCAAGGGGAACATATTCACATATAATTCATCTGTCCACAGAGCAAAGTTAGAAATGTCGCTATTTCTCTTTGAAAATAAATTTCGATTTTTATAAAAGAAACATTCGCGGTATAATTTCAATTTTCGTTTTACAGAGCTTATGTTCATAGTTTGGCTGAATACCATAACTAACAAACGCCCTATAAATATTAGAGCTCTAAAAAACGGTATGGAAGAATAAAATGGCGAAACGTCTGGGAGGGTTCACCACTGATGAGCCACACCCTCCTAATTTTTAGATCGCTGTAAGGACAGTAGGGAGATTTCTGTATTTAAAACAACCTCATATTCACCATTTAGTTAAGGTGTTGAGGTTCCTTTTTCCTTAACGAATTATAAGCCGTATGACGTTTACCTTTAGAGGACTGTATCTTCAATCACTACCTCTTCAATTACCCAGGCGACATTCCAATGGTGCCGATAATAACTCAACCAAAGAGAAAATAAAGCACTACTAATTACTACTCACAACTAAAAATTTATTTAAAAAAACTCAATTATATACAAAGATAGTCATTAGTCAATATATTGTGGTGGTTCGTCTGGTTTTGAAGAAATGATTCAAATTCATTCCAAGGTATTTTAATTATTATACAGATAAATATAAAAATAAATATCAATGTTAATTATTATTGTTACAAATTAAAATCTAGTAAAGAAGAGTTTAAAAAGGTTTGATGAAAATGGATGGATGAAAATGAACGTTGCCTCGTGGAGGCGTCAAAACAATGGTTTCCTCCCCCGTGCTTACCACGTCACCACCGCCGCGCATGCGCCGACTTAGCGTACACGGCCGGCCGAGGTGGTGGCGGTTGAAAGGGCTGTTCAAAATTGGCGGTGGGTCAAAACACCGTCAATATATATAAACACCGGACAATTAAATTAATAAGCAAAAGAATATCTTAGAAAACTCCACATCACCCGTACACAGAAATTCGTTAAATTTTTCTGATCGATCCATATAGTGACACGAGTTTACCACATGTTATTTCGACCTTTTTAGGATGATTTTTCCGAGTAAAGTTGGTTTTATATATTGTTGCACCAAGTTGCAGATTTGCAGGGTCATCAACTTTGGTTTCCTCCTTCTTGGTGTTATATACCGAGCGGGTTTCCATACTTAAATCTAATATAAATTCGAAACTATTATAGACGCCTTTGAATCTTTTAAAAATTAAACAAATTTATAATGCCTTTACTGCAATGGAAAAATTAATGGGAGGGGCTGGTTATCAGTAGTGAACCCTCCCAGCGGCTTCGTCAGTTTAATCTACCATACCGCTGTTATATTGCACTAGCCGAATGACCCGGGCAACGCCCGTGTTTTACCCGATTAAATGCTTTTATTCAAATACTATTCGTTACAATTATAAATTGGCTCCGTGGATGTCATTCTTGTATAATATATAAATGAGTTTTAAAAATTGTAAAAAAAAAATGCATCGGCCGGGAATCGAACCCGGGCCGCCCGCGTGGCAGGCGAGCATTCTACCACTGAACCACCGATGGTTATGAGAAATGGCCATATTTGGGTATTTATTCCGTTCATAAAGCAAACGGTGACATAATTGATTAAGAAAGAATTGATTATGACGCTGATAACTGTATTATTCAATTTTTCGATCTTCCTTTTATAGTGATACTGATGCTACTGGATTTAAAAGAATTAAGGTGTAAAAGAATCATACGCGTCTATAATAGTTTCGAATTTTCATAACAGATGGCGCGTTAATGCATCATAATATAATTGCTCTAATAAAAGTAAATTAAAGTTATTGTGTTTATTTATTCTTCCTCGTAGGTCGTGATCCGCAGTCTTCCTCTAGGTCTTCTCTTTCGCTCCAATAACCAATCAAGATATATATACAATAACAATATTACATAAGGAATGAAACTATAAAATGGAATGATACCAATATATATATTGCTAGACCGTGACGGCGGGCGGCTGGCTTCGGCAACACTGGAGCTGACGTCACTTCCTGTTTATGTAACCTGCAAGCGGCGTCACCACGCTGACTTATTCTCTTTCTCCATGTTTACCATTTAATCTATATATAATCCTTTTACCTTGTAGTTAATTAAATAATAATTAACGTTGAACGCTGTGTGTAATCAATTGGAATACAACATATATGTTATATTAAAATATTATATATATATTGTTACATCATGATTAATGGCGTATTTCTTATATTATTTTTAATATATTTGAAATTTAAATTATATATTTATTTATTTTTATATAAAATATTCTATGATATTTATTTAAAACAGATTAGATTATCATCATTTGTATTTAGGTACACTGTGACTTCACTGCTCTCTTTGATGTGAGAAAATAAATAAAGCATTCTGGAGGTTACTTAAAGTAGACTTATCTCATTATTCCCTTATATAAATTTGTAGGATGGTTGAAACACGCTCTGGTAAGATGCAAGACCCAGCACAGGAGAGAATCAAGGCTGAAGAGTCTGCCAAGCCGCAACCTGGTGCAACAATTGGTAGAGATGCTAGTTCCGACCCAGTTGTCCTGAATCCCAACATCGACATCCCCAAGTATGATGGAACGGAAGACCCTCGCCCATGGATTGAATCTCTTGAAGAAATTGGCTTCCTATACCATTGGGCAGACTACATTATCTCTCGTTATGCTGCCATGAATATGATTGGTAGCGCCAAAACCTGGCTGAACCTACACAAGATAAGTTTCACCAGGTGGGAAAATTTCAAGAGCCGCCTAATTGAGGATTTTGCCTCAGACGCCAACAAAGAAGAAATTAAGATGAAACTAAACAGGATGCAACAGTGGAATGAACCTGCAATCAGGTTCGCAGAGGATATCCTTGTACTGTGCAACAAGGTCGACCCCCAAATGGAAGAAAAGACTAAAATAAACTGGGTTATTGGAGGGTTAAAGAAAGAATACTCTTTTGCCCTTCACCTAAACCCTCCTAAAAATACCAATGAACTCCTAGAAATTTGTAAGAAGCTGGATTTGTTCGAAAAGAATTACCAAGAACGTGCAGAAAAATCAAAAGTTCTATATAATGGACCACGCTCTCCTCGTCCCCATCATCAAGAGCAATGGAAGAATGCTACGTCGTTCAGAAGACCATATCAGAACACCTCCAAGCCCCAGGCCCCCGCTCCGAGGTACTACCAGAACACCTCCAAGCCCCAGGCCCCCACTCCGAGGTACTACCAGGACAAACCTCTGCCCCAGGTATCTGCCCCTAGACGATCTTACACTCCTAATCCTGAGCCAAAACCGGTCTACCCAAGTAAAACATACAATAAGAATCCAAATTCAATTAGGAATAGGACAGAAGACGGGAGACCAATCTGCTTTAAATGTAACAAGCCAGGGCACGTGGCCCGTTATTGTAGGGTCAAGTTTATAAGAATCTTAGAAGAGGATCCAGCAGATACCCAAGAGAAGGTCGAAGAGAAATGCCAAATGAATGAAATATCAGAGAAATCAGGACCTCGGCTTTATGCCGATGTATGTCATAACACACAGACAAATATTCCTACCCGGAATAGATATTCCGTGTTGGAAGATTTAAACTAAGCGTCGCGCCTGAATCTGTCAATCAAAGCAAGTCGACCATAAACGGAATCAAGAAGTTGGACCCTAAATACAAATTAAAAATTAACGTGGACAAGATAGGGACTTTTGAAGCTTTGGTTGATACAGGTGCTGACCTCTCAGTGGTCGACCTCAGAACGGCCCTCGATACAGGCCATGGTATAAGTAAACTCGCAAAAATTTGTGCAGGACCCGATGGAAAAAAATTGGACATGGTAGGAAGTATATTTTTAAATATAAAAATTGATGACGAAACATTATCACACAACTTTGTGATATTGAAAACGCATTTACGGACATTAATTCTTGGGAGAGATTTCCTTAAGAAAATGAACGCAAAAATAGATTGTAAGCAAGAAACTATCAAATACGATTTGACGAATAATCATGACGAAATCAATTTTGAAATGTTGAAAATAAAGAGTGCCAAGGATTCCATTGTACCGGAATGTTCCATGAAATTGATCAAGGCATTGGTAGAAACAGAGGATGGAGAATATATTATCGAGGAGAGCAGCAAAATGTTTCAAACAAATGGACTTCGTCTAGCAAGAAGCTTGATCAATGTTATAAATAGGGAAACACACATCTGGATAACTAATCCGTATCCTCGACCGTTAAAAATAATGAAAAACCAAACATTGGCTTTTGGAAGTAGTCCAGCGAAAATAAATGTGAGTCGAGAAAGAGAGGTAGAAGAGAACAAAGAACCTAGATTCCAAATAAACGAAAATCTTTCACCAAAGGAACAGAAGGAGTTAAAACAAGTTTTAGAAAGGTATGGAGATCTTTTTTCGTCGAGATTAGGGAGAACCAATTTGGCAAAACATCGGATAGACACAGAAGACGCGAAGCCAATTAAACACAAGCCTTACCGGGTAAGTGCTAAAGAACGAGATATTATAAAAGAGCAAATTGACGAGATGCTTACAGAAGGCATAATTAGGCCATCTTCTAGCCCCCTGGTCTTTTCCAGTAATATTGGTCAAGAAGCGAGATGGTAAATACAGATTTTGTGTGGACTACAGAAAACTGAATAATGTGACAGTAAAAGATGTCTATCCGATCCCTAGAATAGACGAAGTTATGGATACTCTCCAAGGATCTACACACTTCTCAGCAATAGACCTCAGATCTGGATATTGGCAAGTTGAAGTTGAAGAAAGAGACAAAGAGAAAATAGCTTTCACTACAGCACATGGATTATATGAATTCAACGTGATGCCTTTTGGACTTTGTAACGCGCCTGCTACCTTTGAGAGAAATATGGAGAATATGCTTGGAAATCTGAGATGGCAAATTTGTTTGTGTTATCTGGATGATGTTATCATATATAGCCCGGATTTTCCAACGCACCTCAAAAGACTTGAAGCTGTTTTTAGATGTTTTCGTGAATCTAATTTAAGGTTAAACGACAAAAAATGACGATTTGCTTTTGAAGAATTGGAGATTCTCGGCTATATAACGAGCAAACATGGTATAAAACCCGCGGAACATAACATCAAAGCTGTCAGAAATTTCCCTCGGCCCAAAAAGGTCAAAGAAGTACAATCCTTTTTGGGAATGTGTTCATATTATAGAAAATTTATCAAAGACTTCTCAAAAATTGCTGACCCTTTGACCAACCTTATAAAAAAAAGTGTATCATTTATCTGGACAGAAAGACAAGAGGAAGCGTTTCAAACCCTAAAAACAGCACTATTAAGTCCACCAATTTTAGGTCACTTCAATCCAAATGCACCTACTTATGTTCATACTGATGCGTCCAACATCGGCATAGGTGCAACACTTGTCCAAGACATCGGTGGTGAAGAGAAGGTGATCTCATATTTGAGTCGTACCCTAAGTAAAGCGGAGCAAAATTATTCAACCACTGAAAAAGAATGTCTGGCCGTTGTCTGGTCAATGTCAAAATTACGACCCTACCTTTATGGAAGACACTTTAAAATAGTAACAGACCACCACGCCTTATGCTGGCTCAAAAACTTGAAGGATCCAACAGGTCGATTGGCAAGATAGGCATTGAAAATTCAAGAATATGACTTCGATATAATACATAAATCAGGAAAGAAACATCTGGACGCCGATGGCTT
Source organism: Cordylochernes scorpioides (assembly GCA_030710605.1). Taxonomy (NCBI): domain Eukaryota; kingdom Metazoa; phylum Arthropoda; class Arachnida; order Pseudoscorpiones; family Chernetidae; genus Cordylochernes; species Cordylochernes scorpioides. The sequence continues at coordinate 152,465,875 of CP092864.1, forward strand.
ATCTAGGGGACCCTTACCAGAAACTGATTGGGATGAGGATTTTGAAAGGCTATTTTTAAATCAAATAACAGACGAAGAGGATAAGTTTATCGAAAGTGTTAAGAAAAACCTTAATGGAAGCAGGCGATCAATTGCGCAAAACTTTAAAGTAGAAGATGGATGCCTCTTTAAGAAGAACCCGAACCCTGAAGGCAGGGCGTGGTTGCTTGTGGTTCCAGAGAAGAAAAAGAGAGAAATTATGAAAGAATATCACAATCATATGTCGAATGGCCATCTGGGTGTCGCCAGAACCATGTACCGAATAAAGAGTAAATACTTTTGGCCATCCATGCTAAAGGATGTCTCAGAGTTCGTTAAGACGTGTCATCTTTGCCAAAGTAGAAAAGGCTCAAACCAATTACCTTCTGGACTACTACAGCCCATTCCCCCAGCCAACTTTCCTTTCGAAAGAATTGGAATTGACTTTGTTGGTCCATTGCCATCTACGAAAAACAGGAAAAAATGGATAATCGTGCTGACGGACTACTACACTAGATATGCAGAAACAAAAGCAGTCTCGGAAGCAACAGTGAAAGAAGTTTCAAAATTTCTAGTAGAGGATATTTTTCTCCGGCACGGAGCCCCACAATATCTTATTAGTGACAGAGGCTCTCAATTTACCAGTAATTTAATGAAAGAGGTGATGAAAACGTGCAAGATTAAACATTGCTTCACAACGAGCTATCATTCCCAGACTAATGGATTGACAGAGCGGTTAAATAGAACATTGATCAATATGCTCAGTATGTATGTGAACACTGATCAGAAGAATTGGGACGAAATACTCCCATTCATCACTCACGCTTACAATACTACAATTCAGGAAACCACAGGATATTCTCCCTTTTTCCTGATGTTTGGAAGAGAACCCACGTCTCTTTTGGACGACAGGAATATCTCGGTGGACATTGACAAGGATGATTATGATGAATACATAAAACATCACTTAGACAAAATAAACAGAACAAGAAAATTAGTTATTAACAACACAATAAAGACTCAAGAAAGAATGAAAAAGAACTATGACAAGAAACACATGGAAAGAAGCTACGAACCAGGAGAATTAGTAGCAGTTTGGACACCAATTAGGAAAATAGGAAAGTGTGAGAAACTACTGAGAAAATATTTTGGCCCATATAAAATATTAAAGAAGCTGTCCAACGTAAATTACTTAATTGAACCAAAATATAATCCTGGCCAAGACCCATTGATTGTCCATGTCTCAAGAATCAAACCCTATTTTGAAAGAATTGATGAGGTCAATCACGAGGACGTGACGACCTCTGGAGAGGGGGAAGTGTTACATCATGATTAATGGCGTATTTCTTATATTATTTTTAATATATTTGAAATTTAAATTATATATTTATTTTTTTTTATATAAAATATTCTATGATATTTATTTAAAACAGATTAGATTATCATCATTTGTATTTAGGTACACTGTGACTTCACTGCTCTCTTTGATGTGAGAAAATAAATAAAGCATTCTGGAGGTTACTTAAAGTAGACTTATCTCATTATTCCCTTATATAAATTTGTAGGATGGTTGAAACACGCTCTGGTAAGATGCAAGACCCAGCACAGGAGAGAATCAAGGCTGAAGAGTCTGCCAAGCCGCAACCTGGTGCAACAATATATATATATTTTTTATTTAAAATATATATTTCATAGATTCAAATATTATGTTAAGTCGACCGCCAGAGGTCACACTTTCTGTTTATATAACTCATTGTTGTTTCCCGATGGCTGGCTCAAACCTTTTGTACATTATGTGAATAAGTTTTCCATTTTTTTATTCTTACGCCTTAAGCCAGGCAGGACTTTATCAAATTATGTTTTTATATATATTCCATAAGCTCAATTAAAGCTATTTTTGATAACTAATTTTATTATAATATTTTCCACGACTGCATATCAAAATCAAGCAACAGCTAATAATTCTATATCTATAACAATCAAAATACAACAGAAATCTCTTTTTTTTAACATATATAATCTCCTTATCGTGCAACTGAAAGTGGCTGATGGCTTGCGCCATTATTTATTGCGATAGATGGCGCAAGCCATCAGAAACTTTCAGTGGCACGATAAGGAGATGCCTTTTTTCATAATTATGCACCTTATTCCAGTACAATATCACATTTGTACTATTTTTTTCATATATAATCTGTTTTAAATAAATATTAAATATCATAGAATATTTTGAATAAATGGAGGGCGCATCAAAATTGATGCAATAATAATGTCGCCTTGAAAAAACAGACAGGAGGAGATGTAAACACAAACTAACTTTTTTTTCTCTGTAACAACGGTCTAAAATTGTAGCTACGCTCATTTATATAACAATTACATAATTCAAGCCAAACTATGTAAATCTAAAAAAAAAAAAAAAAGGTTCTCCTTATCGGGCAACTGAAAGTTGCTGATGGCTTGCGCCATCTATCAGAATAAATATCAACTATTCATTGATTTTTTAAAAATTATTCCAGAATTGGCCAAATACCCATTCTTGATTAATCTAGAAAAGCTAACCACAGACGCGTTTCAGGCTGTTGGCCCTCATCAGCGTGGTACAAGCTGTACCTCAACTACCAAAGAACTGGTCAATCAGGCATCCTGAAAAATCATGAAATGGGTAGTTATGGCCTTAACTACCCTTTCATGATTTTTCAGTATGTAAATATAATAAATATAAAACTAAAAAATATTAAATTAAAAAGGCATATATTGGATCAAAATATGATTCATTTTACCAATATTTCAGTTGGCTGAACGCCAACCTTTATCAAGGTATTATAACATATTAATGTGTGTCATCAACAAACTCAGCGCCACATGTTGTTGACACATATTAATATGTTATAATACCTTGATAAAGGTTGGCGTTCAGCCAACTGAAATATTGGTAAAATAAATGATATTTTAATCCAATATATGTCTTTTTAATTAAAGATTTATTTATGGATTGCTCTACAGGATTGCTCTGTACACCTATCCCCCGATTTACACGGTACTTGTTTTACACGTTTTCGCTTTTACACGGTTTTCCAAATAAGTTTTTTTTTTGTTTTTATCGCACTATACTAAATGCTACTGTGATTGAACACATGCGCTGTGTACACATCCCACGAGGAATCCCAAGCTCATGTGCTGACTACATATTTTAACCTGTCAATGCATTTTATTTTTATTTCTGTGTACACCTATCCCCCGATTTACACGTTTTTTTCAGGAACGTATCTACCGTGTAAATCGGGGGTTAGATGTATTTTCAAAACAGAAAAATTATGTAAATAAACCACGATACAATATCTCGAGAAGATTAAACGATGTTATTTTATAATTGCTCATGAACATAGATAAAATATGTAGATAAATGTAAATGGACGTTGTCCCCTTATGAAGAATCAGTAACCAAACCCACACACTCACCTAGCGCCATCTATGGATGATAAATTGAAATATTCACTTTTTCAGTGGAGTTTTACTTTTAAAGTTTACACTTTGATACATTAAAAATTATAGATCAATATACAGTTACACCTGTCTATAGCGCCCCCTCTAAATAGCGCCTTTCTCTCTATAGCGCCCGATTTTAAAAACATATATTACACCATATAATATTAAATCTGTCTATAGCGCCCCCTCTAAATAGCGCCTCCCTCTCTATAGCGCAGATTTTAAACATATATTACACCATATAATATTAAACCTGTCTATAGCGCCCCTCTAAATAGCGCCTCCTTCTCTATAGCGCCCGATTTTAAATACGTAGTACGTTGCGATTTACATTAAAAGTGACCTGTCTATAGCACCCCCTCTCTATAGCACTCTATTTTGGTGAGTTCCAAGAGGGGGCGTTATAGACAGGTTTAACTGTACATACTCGTATATATAAGGTAGTTCCAAAGGTTCGTAAACATATTATGATTTATATTTTGCAAGTGTTAACAAACTTTTGTGATAACCTTGGTAAAATTATAACAGAATTCTTATAGAAGAATGATTTAATATCTGATGTTCTATATCAAAGGTGGTCAATCAGTAGGTGGGCCAAGTTTCAGAATTACAAGGTTGTCCTAAAAGTTCGTAAACACTTACAGAATATAAATCATAATATTATGATGCACTAGCGCGCCATCTGTTATGAAAATTCGAAACTATTATAGACGCGGATAATTCTTTTTTTTTTAATTGAATAATATCTACCACCCTTAATTTTTCCATTGAAATAAGAACTGTAGATATTGTTTAATTCGAAAAAAGGAATCATACGCGTATATAATAGTTTCGAATTTTCATATATCATAATCTGTATATAAAAAGGTATATATTGGATCAAAATATCATTTATTGATTCAATATATGCCTTTTTATTTGAAGATTTATTTATGGATTGCTCTATTTTCAAAAATATATAACATAATATTTTTTGAAAATAGAGCAATCCATAGATAAATCTTTAATTAAAAAGACATATATTGGATCAAAAATATCATTTATTTTACCAATATTTCAGTTGGCTGAACGCCAACCTTTATCAAGGTGTTTTAAAAGGCTTTAAAATGTTATAACACCTTGATAAAGGTTGGCGTTCAGCCAACTGAAATATTGGTAAAATAAATGATATTTTGATCCAATATATGCCTTTTTAATTAAATATCATAATATGTTTACAAACCTTTGGGATAACATTGTAGTTATAGTTTGAGTCAAAAAGTGTGAGCAATCTCTCGAAATATTTTGAAGAAAAATTGTTTTGTTTTTTTCGCTTCACCTATCCAGGTACGCCCTTTTATATTGTTGCAAAGTATGTATTATTTTTTTAACAGTATCATTTTTGAAGACATGTTGTATATGCCCACTTCCGCCTGAGAGGACCTACGTCACCACTACGTCACGGCCAGCCAATCACCGAGCTGCCCAGCGGGCAGTCCATCCCCCCTCCCCCTTTTAGATAATATAATAAAGATAACTTTCCTGTTGTTAACGTCGCCTCCATGTGCTTCATATATATCCACTTCAATCGGCAGATGTAGTGGGTTAATTGACTACTTCCTTATACTATTACATCATCTAGTCCAGCTTCAACTAATAGCCCAACAATTTTTGATGTTTATATTTTACTACTCTGTAAACTTCCCTCATTCTTTATCTTTTGTTTATAAATCATAGTTTGTTTTTGTCTTAAATAAATTGCTGTCTCATCCTGAAGTTTGTCTTTCCTAATTTTCCACGCGGCATTTTGGTGGAGATGCTGTGAAAATTAGGGAAGACAAACTGAAGATCTCGAGGCCATGGATGCTGTGATCTACATTTTCAAAGACTGACTCCAGGATTCCACCGCCGTGTCAAAGCCAAGACTTCCCTCCAATATGACAATGTCCTTATAGACGATACGACGACAAAGCCGCTCTTCACGCCGCAAGAAAAAGGACGCAAAGGTACTAGGGACAAAGTTCCAAGACTTCGATGGAATCCTTGGCAGAAGCACGTCTAATCCATGTCAGTATCTAAAATAATTGCTAACTGTGGGTCACAGCTCCCATAGGGAAGGAGCTATGTAACAAAGTATTTATTATTTTATTAAAAGAGTAACATTTTTGATGTTTATATTTTGCTACTCTGTACACTTCCCTCTTTTGCTTATCTTTTGTATATCATTGTTAGTTTGTTCTTGCCTTAAATAAATTGCTGTGTCATCCTGAAGTTGGTCTTTCCTAATTTTCCATGTGGGAATATAAACTTGTAGGTATATTCATATTAATTTTATTATTATTCAATTCAAAACAATTTTTTTTGATTCCTTTAATCAAATTTTACAAAGGATAAAGTAAAAAAATAGTACAAATGTGATATTGTACTGGGATAAGGTGCATAAATTATAAAAAAGGCATCTCCTTATCGTGCAACTGAAACTATGCTAAAGCAAACTATGCTGAAACTAGAAACTATGAAAAAGCCATCAGCAACTTTCAGTTGCACGATAATGAGAAGCCTTTTTTATAAAGGATAAAGTGTAGGGGAATATATATAGTTGTGTACAAATGTCTTCAGCAAGGAAGACTTCCCCACCATCCCCATTTTTTAATATTAGAACAAATTAAAATCATACATTTTGACCATAATCATTCTTCTGGTATTACGTATATTAAATCTATAATATATCATTTAATTTAAAGGGTTTGAAGGTGAAATAAAAGGTTATAAAATTGGGACAGAGGGTAGTTTGTATCTACCTAGAAGTCGAAGGGCAATTGCATGGAGATGATTGGGACATCCCCCCGGTAGTGTTGCGGCATAGTGGAAGTCGCTCTCCCCCGGTGAAAAATTTCCTAGAGGAAAGTCATTTGAAGAAGAAAGTTTGTCCTCCTTTCTTATACTTGGCTCAAAATCGGAAAACTTGGGATCATTCTTTCTTTAAATAGTACCGCCTTTTATCATAAGGATGTCCCGAAAGTTTGTAAACATATTATGATTCATATTTTGTAAGGGTTTGTGAACTTTTAAGACAACCTTGTAATTCTGAAACTTGGCCCACCTACTGATTAACTACCCTTGATATAGAACATCAGAGATTAAATCATTCTTCTATAAGAATTCTGTTATAATTTTACCAAGGTTACCTATATTACCAAGGTTTTGTTCCGAAAGTTTCTTAACATTTGCAAAAATAAATCATAATATGTTTACGAACTTTTGGGAGAACCTTCTATTACGGAGAATACATAATAATACATAATACAATTACTTTATGAAAATTCGAAAATGTTATAGACGCGTATGATTATTTTTTTTAAAATAAACAATTTCTACTGCCCTTACTGCAATGGAAAAATTAATGGGAGGGCCTGGCTCATCAGTGGTCAACCCTCCCAGCGGTTTCGCCAGTTTAATCATACGCGTCTATAATAGTTTCGAATTTTCATAACAGATAGCGCGCTAATGCATCATAATTACTTTATACATAATACAAAGACATTATACATAACGGCGAATAATATTATAACGGCGAATACATAATAATACATAATACAATTACTTTATACATAATACAAAGACATTATACATAACGGCGAATAATATTATAGGTGGAGAGAAGTCCGACCACACCAGTCCCCCTTGACCCTTGGGATATTTGACCAAATCCTGGTCCAAGGTAACTAACGTGGCAACGGCACCCATTTTCCAAAGAAGAGCATAGAGAACATTGAGACTGCTGTGATAGAGATGTATGGAGACATCTGAGGCTCTTCATTGGACATGACAACAACAACTGAAAATTGACATGGACCCAGAGCAGCAGCTTTACACACCCAAGATAGAGAACATTGCGACTGCTGTGATAGAGATGCATGGAGACATCTGAAGCTTTTCATTGGACACGACAACAACAACTGAAAATTGACATGGACCCAGAGCAGCAGCTTTACACACCCAAGATAGAGAACATAGCGACTGCTGTGATAGAGATGCATGGAGACATCTGAGGCTCTTCATTGGACACGACAACAACAACTGAAAATTGACATGGACCCAGAGCAGCAACTTTACACCCAAGATAGAGAACATAGCGACTGCTGTGATAGAGATGCATGGAGACATCTGAAGCTTTTCATTGGACACGACAACAACAATGATAATATTATGGCGAATAATATTGGTATATCAATTTTTGCAAGTGTTTACGTACTTTTTGGAGAACCTTGTAACTTCACAAAAAATAATAAGAAGGTTGTTGAAGTCTGTTATGTCTGTTACTGGTTCAGATAATCGGTTCTAGAAGTTTACTGCTCTCTGTAGATTTGATAATAAACTCTCATCACGTATTTCTACTTCCCCGTCACGTGTAAGATAACATGAAACCTATTGTTTTCCAATCTTCCACATCAGCCTCTCCTCTCTAAGAATAAATCTCTTTGTAATGACTTCATTGTTTGATCTGTTATCGATTGATGGAAACAAATAAACTATTCTAAACACACCCACACAACACACACAAAAGCCTTTATTAAGACACACAGGTCTTACAGAGGATTCTCCTTGGGGTTACAAGACGGAGAAACCTATGAAAGTGGGAAAGATACAAAGGGATAAAAATGGAGAAAGATTATATACACATGGTAAATATATACAGATTATTATTTGAATAATCCTATGGAAAATAAGAAAATTTTATTTTGGAAATATGAATGGGAGAAGTGGAGAGCGAAAAGAGGAAAGAAAACAGGTATTTACGTATGGAACATACATATAATGGAACAAGTCAATTTAAGCTCTTCTGCTCAAACAGCACAGGTGGACCATGGCTTTTTCAAGAAATCTTTAAGAGATTTTCCAGGAAAATCCGAGTGTTCAGAGTTGTAAGGTAAACACCGTTTTTAAACTATTCTAAACCTCAAGTTGGTCTCGAGGACCCCACCATCATCTCTTCAGCGGCGAAGTACGCGATCTACGTATTCTTCGTAGATCACGAAATACGTGTTGTCGCTGGAGACCCGCTGGCGATTCTCCACCAAACTCTGCAGCGGTGGTAGAGGCGTCATATTCTTTGTACATAGTATGATGCACTCATATATATGTTATAAAAAAAGTATATTTTCTGTTGATTTTGATTATCTTGAGGATATGCTTTGGTAATACAGTCATGGCAAAAATCTTTAAAGTATAATTTTGATCAGAGATTTATTTAATTGAGCTAAGCTAAATATACATAACAACATAATTTAATAAAAGTAATGCCTGGCTTAAGGCGTAAGAATAAAAAAAATGAAAAACTTATTTACATAATGTACAAAGGTTTGAGCCGGCCATCGGGAAACAACAACAATGAGTTTTTATAGGGGAAATGTGACCTCTAGCGGTCGATTTAACAGAGTATTTGAATCTATGAAATACAGTAGAACTCCTCAAATTCGGAAAGCTTGGGGCGCAAGGTATTCCGAATTTGAGGATTTTCCGAATTTGAGAGAGTTAGATTTGTGAATATTTATGTGGCATAAATAGGCATTTAGATGACTGAGACAAAGATTTTGAAGCATATGAACAATTTTAGGTTGAATATTATATGTACATTACATAATTTTAATTACGATTTTTAATCAAATGTTCCTTGACTTTTATGAGTTTTGAGCATGAAACCGATGAAAAATCTACTTATATATTTTCCTTATTCTGTCTGTTTGTCTGTCTGAAGCTCACGGATGGGATTTTTCATAACCATCGGTGGTTCAGTGGTAGAATGCTCGCCTGCCACGCGGGCGGCCCGGGTTCGATTCCCGGCCGATGCATTTTTTTTTTTTT
>CP092864.1:152475319-152554190 GCA_030710605.1 Cordylochernes scorpioides
CATGTTGATCCAACTTTACCTGACTAATACAAAACAAGTTGCTTGCATTAAAGACCAATACATTAAGTTTAATAGATTCTGCAGGATGTATATTTTAAGGCGAAAGTTTTGACTGTACATATTTCAACCTACTATTTTTAATTACTATATGCAAAATTTGACATCGAACGTTCAATTTTCATGCTTCCCAATGTTCAATTGTGTTAATTGTATATAATTTGAGATATAAACGCAATTATCCTAATTGTGGATATGGCGTGTCTCTCCCAACTGTTAAATAAATAAAAATAGAATCCATGTTGACTACTTGTTTATTTAAATTATATTTTTTTGGCTATTAGATTTCTGAATAATTTTAATATCATCATCATATTGGAAACATATTTGTAAATAAACGTTCTACCCTGATTTATAATCATGCCACTGAAAAATTATTTTGAATACTCTGTTGTTTATCATCATAAATTTTTCTTATTATTAAATCTTTTGTTGGCTTGCCCTCTGACTAATCAAATTGTAATTGCTTACTTTGACATAATGTCATATTTCTGTATATACTCAATCTTATGAAAACTTTGGCAAGTTTAGACCTATTTGTACACAGATTTATAAATCACTACTAATTCATCGTGTAAATAATTAAAGATATATATGTAAATAATTCTAATATAGCACAATAGTATGATAGATTTCGTGCTTCTGTAATAATAAAATTTAAAATAAAAATCATAAATACTTGCATTGTCATCACTCCTTACCATACTTGTATATTATCACTTGTAAATTAAATTTTAGAAATAGTTTGCATTCTAATCAATAAATTAATTTTACTTAAATTTTTGTATTACTTCTTATCACTACTGTGATAATAATTATAAAATAAATGAAGCTTCCAGGGTTAAGTTTCTTGTACAACTTTTTATTTTCAAGCTTTCAGACTTGTCAGTCCTTCAACAGGATTATCACTTTAACAACTTAATAATAAATACTATTTTTATATACACATTATTATATATATATTAAATATTTATTATATATTGAGTGAAAAATATATTACAAATATTTCAAATATATAAAAGACAATGTTTTGAAAATTTTTGAAAATGTAACGTCTTGATAAAGGTTTGGCGTTCAGCCAGCCGAAATATTGGCAAAATAAATCTTTTATTCAATCCAATATATGCCTTTTTATTATCAAATAATAATTATAACACTGTGATAAAGGTTGGCATTCAGCCAACTGAAATATTGGTAAAATAAATGATATTTTGATCCAATATATGCCTTTTTAATTAAAATTTTATTTATGGATTGCTCTATTTTCAAGACAATTTGTATATGAAAATAGTATTTATTATCAATTTATTAATGTGATACTCATGTTGAAGGACTGACAATTCCGAAAACTTGAAATGAAAAAGTTGTATAGGAAACTCAGCCATGGAAGCTTTATTTATTTTATTAAAATATATATATATATATTTGTATCCACTCGTCTTTTCAGTGATACGCTAACCTATGCACGGTAGATTCTGTGGCCACTGGACATGTGTCAGACCTAGAGGCTGTTAGGTTCTGTGCTGCCTAGAGTATAGAAGTTCCATCTATGCTTACTTCCTGTGGTGAATCTGTATAAGACCCTGGAGGCTGTTGTTGGATTCTGTACTGCCTTGAGTATAGGAGCTCATCTATGCTTCCTTCCTGTGGTGAATCTGTATAAGACCCTGGAGGCTGTTGTTGGATTCTGTACTGCCTTGAGTATAGGAGCTCATCTATGCTTCCTTCCTGTGGTGAATCTGTATAAGACCCTGGAGGCTGTTGTTGGATTCTGTACTGCCTTGAGTATAGGAGCTCATCTATGCTTCCTTCCTGTGGTGAATCTGTATAAGACCCTGGAGGCTGTTGTTGGATTCTGTACTGCCTTGAGTATAGGAGCTCATCTATGCTTCCTTCCTGTGGTGAATCTGTATAAGACCCTGGAGGCTGTTGTTGGGTTCTGTGCTGTCTGGAGTATAGGAGCTCCATCTATGCTTCCTTCCTGTGGTGAATCTGTATAAGACCCTGGAGGCTGTTGTTGGGTTCTGTGCTGTCTGGAGTATAGGAGTTCCATCTATGCTTACTTCCTGTGGTGAATCTGTATAAGACCCTGGAGGCTGTTGTTGGTTTCTGTGCTGCCTGGAGTATAGGAGCTCCATCTATGCTTCCTTCCTGTGGTGAATCTGTATAATACCCTGGAGGCTGTTGTTGGGTTCTGTGCTGTCTGGAGTATAGGAGCTCCATCTATGCTTCCTTCCTGTGGTGAATCTGTATAAGACCCTGGAGGCTGTTGTTGGGTTCTGCGCTGCCTGGAGTATAGAAGCTCCATCTATGCTTCCTTCCTGTGGTGAATCTGTATAAGACCCTGGAGGCTGTTGTTGGGTTCTGCGCTGCCTGGAATATAGGAGCTCCATCTATGTTTCCTTCCTGTGGTGAATCTGTATAAGACCCTGGAGGCTGTTGTTGGGTTCTGTGCTGCCTGGAGTATAGAAGCTCCATCTATGCTTCCTTTCTTCTTGTGGTGAATCTGTATAAGACCCTGGAGGCTGTTGTTGGGTTCTGTGCTGCCTGGAGTATAGGAGTTCCATCTATGTTTCCTTCCTGTGGTGAATCTGTATAAGACCCTGGAGGCTGTTGGGTTCTGTGCTGCCTGGAGTATAGGAGCTCCATATATGCTTCTTTCCTGTGGTGAATCTGTATAAGACCCTGGAGGCTGTTGTTTGGGTTCTGTGCTGTCTTGAGTATAGGAGCTCCATCTATGCTTATTTCCTGTGGTGAATCTGTATAAGACCCTGGAGGCTGCTGTTGGGTTCTGTACTGCCTTGAGTATAGGAGCTCCATATATGCTTCCTTCCTGTGGTGAATCTGTAAAGGACCCTGGAGGCTGTTGTTGGGTTCTGTGCTGCCTGGAGTATAGAAGCTCCATCTATGCTTCCTTTCTTCTTGTGGTGAATCTGTATAAGACCCTGGAGGCTGTTGGGTTCTGTGCTGCCTGGAGTATAGGAGCTCCATCTATGCTTCCTTTCTTCTTGTGGTGAATCTGTATAAGACCCTGGAGGCTGTTGTTGGGTTCTGTGCTGCCTGGAGTATAGGAGTTCCATCTATGTTTCCTTCCTGTGGTGAATCTGTATAAGACCCTGGAGGCTGTTGTTGGTTTCTGTGCTGCCTGGAGTATAGGAGCTCCATCTATGCTTCCTTCCTGTGGTGAATCTGTATAATACCCTGGAGGCTGTTGTTGGGTTCTGTGCTGTCTGGAGTATAGGAGCTCCATCTATGCTTCCTTCCTGTGGTGAATCTGTATAAGACCCTGGAGGCTGTTGTTGGGTTCTGCGCTGCCTGGAGTATAGGAGCTCCATCTATGCTTCCTTCCTGTGGTGAATCTGTATAAGACCCTGGAGGCTGTTGTTGGGTTCTGCGCTGCCTGGAATATAGGAGCTCCATCTATGTTTCCTTCCTGTGGTGAATCTGTATAAGACCCTGGAGGCTGTTGTTGGGTTCTGTGCTGCCTGGAGTATAGAAGCTCCATCTATGCTTCCTTTCTTCTTGTGGTGAATCTGTATAAGACCCTGGAGGCTGTTGTTGGGTTCTGTGCTGCCTGGAGTATAGGAGTTCCATCTATGTTTCCTTCCTGTGGTGAATCTGTATAAGACCCTGGAGGCTGTTGGGTTCTGTGCTGCCTGGAGTATAGGAGCTCCATATATGCTTCTTTCCTGTGGTGAATCTGTATAAGACCCTGGAGGCTGTTGTTTGGGTTCTGTGCTGTCTTGAGTATAGGAGCTCCATCTATGCTTATTTCCTGTGGTGAATCTGTATAAGACCCTGGAGGCTGCTGTTGGGTTCTGTACTGCCTTGAGTATAGGAGCTCCATATATGCTTCCTTCCTGTGGTGAATCTGTAAAGGACCCTGGAGGCTGTTGTTGGGTTCTGTGCTGCCTGGAGTATAGAAGCTCCATCTATGCTTCCTTTCTTCTTGTGGTGAATCTGTATAAGACCCTGGAGGCTGTTGGGTTCTGTGCTGCCTGGAGTATAGGAGCTCCATCTATGCTTCCTTTCTTCTTGTGGTGAATCTGTATAAGACCCTGGAGGCTGTTGTTGGGTTCTGTGCTGCCTGGAGTATAGGAGTTCCATCTATGTTTCCTTCCTGTGGTGAATCTGTATAAGACCCTGGAGGCTGTTGGGTTCTGTGCTGCCTGGAGTATAGGAGCTCCATATATGCTTCCTTCCTGTGGTGAATCTGTATAAGACCGGTGGTCTTAATAAAACTGTGTGTATTCTATTCAATGGTTCAATTCTGTATCTCTCTATCCGCTTATAATTTTATCAATAGTATATTTATTTATTAACCAATCAGGCGCGATATTCAAATATTTGCGCCTATTACAGAGGAAACAAACAAAACAACAAACAAATTAGATCTTAGAATTAAATATTTACAAATTTACATGAATTATTCGACAGAGTTCATAAAATGTATATAAACAAAGTGGCTGATATAAGAGAGTTAAATCATTTAAATCAGGGAACAATCGATGTCTCACTTCTGTAAAGTTCGGACAGTCGTAGATAAGGTGAAGTTTGTTCAGTTTCTCCGCAGGAACAATTTGGTGTTTCTGATAGACCTCTTTTGTATCAATCGTATATGGTGAAGATCTTCATTATATTTGTGATATAGTGACGAAATTTTTAAGTGAGATAATGAAGCTCATATACAAAAGAAAAGTATATAGAAAATATTATGATACATTAGCGCGCCATCTGTTATGAAAATTCGAAACTATTATAGACGCGTATGATTATATATTTATAATTATATGTAATTCTACTGTTCTCAAAGCTTATGTCCAAATTTCATCTAAAATACCTATTCCAAGAGTCTAGCAACAGTATCACTATAAAAGGAAGATCGAAAAATGCAATATAACAGCAGTATGGTAGATTAAACTGGCGAAATTACTGGTAGAGTTCACCACTGATGAGCCAGGCCCTCCGATTAATTTTTCCTTTGCAGTAAAGGCAGTAGATATTGTTTAATTTTCAAAAGAATCATACGCGTGTATAATAGTTTAGAATTTTGATATAGAAAATATTAGCATTCAATTCAGAGAGAGAGAGAGAATGACGAAAATAAATTAACAATAAACACAAGGCACAATTTAAGGTAGCTCCTCTCCCTATCAAAAAATCCATAAAATGTCTTTATACAATGTTTCGAATAAGGTATTTCTTTGATCCGTTTTGCACAGAGCGTAAGAATCGTAGATCAGTGAAAAGCTCAAAACCCCAGTTTTATCAAATTGTAACAAAAGTCGTATACAAAGACACCAGGGCCCTCATCAGTACTTTTGATATTTTGATGTCCTACAAAAGGATAGTTGAAACCCCTGGATTAAGTCTTAAAGAAAGAATAACTCTCCACAAGAACCTGGAATAAACTACAAAGTTATCTCAAAGGTTCGTAAAAATATAATGATAAACAATAAATAATTACCCAATAAATACCCGTATTTACACAGGTTTGGCCATAAATACCCATTTCTTGGTTTTTCAGGAAGCCTCTTGGACCTAAAAATCTGTTTGGTCCCAGTGGTACAGCCTACTCCACGCTGACGAGCGCCAACAGCGCGAAACGTGTTCGTGGATGTCTTTTCTTGATTTATCAATAAATTGGTTTGGCCAAATATCAGGGAACAGGCTAAATCAATGTTTAGTTGATTTCTGTTCCACCAGATGGCGCTCTGCCTATTGAAAAGCAGATGTGCTCCTGGTCAGGATATGCAATTTTTATTTTTAATATGGTCATTTTTTGTAAGTGAATTTGAATTTCTGGGACAACCTTGTAATTCTGAAACTTGGCCCACCTACTGATTGACCACCCTTGATATAGAACATCAGAGTTTAAATCATTCTTCTATAAGAATTCTGTTAAAGTAGACTCTCCTATAACGCGAGTTTTTACAACGCGATTTCGTACAACGCGATAAAAAAAATTGCGACAAATTTATTTATACAACGCGAATTTTCGTATAACGCGTTATAAAATAACGCGTACAACGCGTAAAAACAATTTACCCTAACAACATTGGCGTTATACAAGTTTTATTTCGTACAACGCGAATTCCTATAACGCGATTTCATACAACACGGACACACATTAATCGCGTTATAGGAGTGTTTACTGTATAATTTTACCAAGGTTACCAATATTACCAAGGTTGTTCCAAAAGTTCGTAAACACTTACAAAATATAAATCATAATATGTTTACGTACTTTTAGGACAACCTTGTAATAAATATTAATATGGTACTACAGGAAATCAATTTAACCTAATGAATAGTAATGTGATATACTCCAGAAAACTGGAGTAGTTACACAGTTATTGTGATTACTTAATACAAATATAAGCTATAAGCTTATGTCCATAGTTTTCTTGAAAACCATTTCAGAGATTCCATCTTTCAGTGCTGCGTGTGTGGGCAGAATTGTCCAATACAATGTTGGAGCTCTTGGAGGCGATCTGGTGGATTGAATTGGCGAAACCGCTGGGAGGGTTCACCATTGGTGAGCCGGGCCCTCCCAATATATTTTTTCATCGCAGTAAGGACAGTAGAAGTTTGTATTATGTATAAAAGAAACATTCGCGCTTTTAAATCCTTTCATTTTATATACAAAGCAATTATATTATAATGCATTAGCATGCCATCTGTTATGAAAATTTGAAACTATTATAGACGTGTATGATTATTTTAAAAATTAAACAATTATCTACTACACTTACTGCAATGGAAAAATTAAAAGGAGGGCCTGACTCATCAGTGGTGAACCCTCCCAGCGGTTTCGACAGTTTAATCTACCATACCGCTGTTAACTATCGGAAGGGTTCACCACTGATTAGACAGTCCCTCCCATTAATTTTTCCATTACAGTAAAGACAGTAGAAAATGTTTAATTTTCAAAAGAATCATACGTGTCTATAATAGTTTCAAATATTCACAAAGCAAATAACTCGCAATCTATATATACGTGTGTATCTTTGTGGCATCCTGAGTAGACAATGAACACAAACAACGTCTGGGTACGAAGTAACTATATTCATATTTTTCCGTAGTAGATCGATAGCTTCAAAGTTCGCGGTTAAGTAAAAATTAGTAAATTATTGGGTAATTATTTATCTGTTATATATAAATCTATGGCATGAAAAAAGATTCGTGTCTCCCATCTATATGTATTTCTTTCTAATGTAATTTATAATACAATATAATACGGCTTGTGATTGTAAAACGACATTTGAAATACTATCCCGCATGTGTTTCTTTTCAACGAAAAATCAAAATTTATTTCAAGGAGAAATAACAATTATTTCTCATTGAAATAAATTTTGATTTTTCGTTGAAAAGAAACACATGCGGGATAGTATTTCAAATGTCTTTCTAATGTGTTTACGATATTCTTCATTTTAATGGTTGCCCACTGTAACGTGATCTTAACCAATCAAATGAGAATTATGTAAAGTCAGACAATATACGTATAGAATGTAAGAGATACAAATGGCACAGCATTTAAAATCAAACAGTAAACACAATAATACTCTAAAATGTATAAGATACAAATACGGTTGGCGTAGCATATAAAATCAACAGTAAATACACAAGTACAATGCACCTTCAAAGTGTATGAGGTGGTGGTGGTGTCTTGTCCATGGAGCAGATCAGATCGGTCCATGTACACTGATCACAAAACCAGCCAACTGAGGTGGTGGTGGTTTGTTGTCCATGGAGCAGATCAGATCGGTCCGTGCACCCTGATCACAATACCGGTCAACTGAGGTGGTGGTGTCTTGTCCATAGAGCAGATCATATCGGTCCATGCACCCTGATTACAATTCTGGCCAACTGAGGTGGTGGTGGTGTCTTGTCCATGTAGCAGATCAGATCGGTCCGTGCACCCTGATCACAATACCGGCCAACTGAGGTGGTGGTGGTGTCTTGTCCATGGAGCAGATCAAATCGGTCCATGTACACTGATCACAATACCGGCCAACTGAGGTGGTGGTGTCTTGTCCATGGAGCAGATCAGATCGGTCCATGCACCCTGATCACAATACCGGCCAACTGAAGTGCGTATCGATGTCCTCTTCTGGATTGATGTCTGCCATATAGAGGACTGCAAGGATGGCCGGGTATATATGGTCCGGAGTGAGTTTGGTGTTGTGACAGTTATTACACCAACCCGTCCTATACGTGGCGGGTGGGAGAAGTAGCACAAATAAGGGACTGCCCTGATTCACTACAAATTCACTGTTATACTTTTTCTCTTGAAGATAATAAACAAATTGGTTTATAAACATACATTATAGTTTTAATAACGGACCACTCGATGAGGGAAGAGTATCTTCCCTCATCGAGTGGTCCGTTATTAAAGTTTAGTGAAGAGGGATTATTGATTCAATACATTATAGTGTATTTCGTAATAGGTGGTGTAGTTCGATGTCACAGCCGATGTCATCCGTCACAAGGATTACCTATCTCTCTGACAGATTACGACAAACTAGGTCACGAGAACACAGATAACTATTAGGCAGTAGATTACCAATGTTGTCGAGAATGGACCGTTGATTGGCCGATATTTAAACCAATTTGGACACAGAGGTCTTGAATTTCCTTATGCCTTTGCAAACCATTTAGAAAACGTGCGAAATATATTGGACACACTAGCCAGATATATCCATTATCACAGGTTTAAGGATTTCACAAAGTCGGCCTGCCACTGAGTAGTGCTCCCAGTCTTAATGACAAAGGCAGACACATTCTACTTCACCCAGTGTGGAGATAAGAAAGAAGAGGAGAGACAAAAAGGTATAAATCACCGCAACTCTTTTTTACTAATTGTGTTGAGAATTAAATGTATATATGTGAATATTTATTAATCTTTTTTTCTGTGGCTAGATCAATTGTTGATGCTGCCTATTTTATATAATTTTGTTTGTAAAATAAGTTATTCTGTTTTTAATTCTTTTGACCACGAGCCAAGGTGTATAAATAGTTTTGTTGTTTTAAATAAAGTGTGTGTGTCTCATAGTGTTGGTGTGTTGGATTGATGGGAATACACCGGGTAGGCAGCAGCAGAGTGGAGACTTATTAAGGAACAAAATACAGTCCTCAAGAAATATAAGGAGCTATCAAATTGTATAAAGTAGATTTCGTACAAGTCCTTTCTCAGTAAACTAAAACATATAAAAAGGTAATGGAGAGAGATTATATAGAATTGTAAAGATATATCTATGTAAATATAGGATATAGGAATTTAAGAATTCACATCATTGAACATTTTTGAAGAAAAATTATGAAAAGGTTGATGAACTTAATGAAAAGAGAGAGAAATGGATGGATTATTGGTATATATATATGTGAATATATCAATATACATATATATGTTATAAATAAAGATGAATGAGATTTCTGTTGTATTTTTTTTTTAGAATTGTTGAGATTATGCTATGGTAATGCAGTCGTGGTTAAATCTTGAAAGTATGATAATAAAATAATTTTGATCAGTAATTTAATTGAACTAAAGGAATAAATAAAATAACATAATTCGATAAAAGTATAATGCCTGGCTTAAGGCGAGTATAATAAAAAAATGAAAAGCTTATTTACATAATGTACAAAGGTTTTGAGCCAGCCAACGAGAAACAACAACAACGGGTTATATAAAGAAAAAAGCGTGACCTCTAGCGGTCGATTTAACAGAGTATTTGTATCTATGAAATATAATTTTAAATAAAATAATATTTTTATATAACATACATATATTGAAAGAGTAAGTATTAAGATACTTTTTTTGTATTCAGAGATGTCTCCAACTACAATTATATAAATATTAAGTTAGGTCTTAGTGAAAATTATAAGGAGGAATATTTATTCTGAGGAATCTCCATCTTGTCTCAAGTTCTCAGATTGATTATACTGCTTACTAGACTACAATGTATCGTGTCAAGTAAACAGCCTCAGATGTCTCCATGCATCTCTATCACAATAGTTGCAATGTCCTCTATCTTGGGTGCGTATACTGTATTGTTGTTGTCGTGTCTAATGAAGAGCCTCAGATGTCTCCATACATCTCTATCACAATAGTTACAATGTCCTCTATCTTGGGTGCGTATACTGTATTGTTGTTGTTGTGTCCAATGAAGAGCCTCAGATATCCCCATGCATCTCTATCACAATAGTTGCAATGTCCTCTATTTTGGGTGTGTATACTGTATTGTTGTTGTCGTTTCCAATGTAGAAATTCAGATATCTCCATGCATCTCTATCACAATAGTTGCAATGTTCTCTATCTTGGGTGCGTATACTGTATTGTTGTTGTTGTGTCCAATGAAGAGCCTCAGATATCCCCATGCATCTCTATCACAATAGTTGCAATGTCCTCTATCTTGGGTGTGTATACTGTATTGTTGTTGTCGTTTCCAATAAGAAATTCAGATATCCCCATGCATCTCTATCACAGCAGTCGCAATGTCCTCTATCTTGAGGGCGTATACTGTATTGTTGTTGTTGTGTCCAATGAAGAGCCTCAGATATCTCCATGCATCTCTATCACAATAGTTGCAATGTCCTCTATCTTGGGTGTGTATACTGTATTGTTGTTGTCGTTTCCAATGTAGAAATTCAGATATCCCCATGCATCTCTATCACAGCAGTCGCAATGTCCTCTATCTTGGGTGCGTATACTGTATTGTTGTTGTTGTGTCCAATGAAGAGCCTCAGATATCTCCATGCATCTCTATCACAATAGTTGCAATGTCCTCTATCTTGGGTGTGTATACTGTATTGTTGTTGTCGTTTCCAATGTAGAAATTCAGATATCCCCATGCATCTCTATCACAGCAGTCGCAATGTCCTCTATCTTGGGTGCGTATACTGTATTGATGTTGTTGTGTCCAATGAAGAGCCTCAGATATCTCCATGCATCTCTATCACAATAGTTGCAATGTCCTCTATCTTGAGTGTGTATACTGTATTGTTGTTGTCGTTTCCAATGTAGAAATTCAGATATCCCCATGCATCTCTATCACAGCAGTCGCAATGTCCTCTATCTTGGGTGCGTATACTGTATTGTTGTTGTTGTGTCCAATGAAGAGCCTCAGATGTCTCCATACATCTCTATCACAATAGTTGCAATGTCCTCTATCTTGGGTGTGTATACTGTATTGTTGTTGTCGTTTCCAATGTAGAAATTCAGATATCCCCATGCATCTCTATCACAGCAGTCGCAATGTCCTCTATCTTGGGTGCGTATACTGTATTGTTGTTGTTGTGTCCAATGAAGAGCTTCAGATGTCTCCATACATCTCTATCACAGCAGTCGCAATATCCTCTATCTTGGGTGTGTATACTGTATTGTTGTTGTTGTGTCCAATGAAGAGCCTCAGATGTCTCTATATATCTCTATCACAGTAGTCGCAATGTCAACTATCTTGGGTGTGTATACTGTATTGTTGTTGTTGTGGTGTTCAATGAAGGGCCTCAGATGTCTCCATACTTCTCTATCACAGCAGTCGCAATGTCCTCTATCTTGGGTATGTATACTGTATTGTTGTTATTGTCGTGTCCAATGAAGAGCCTCAGATGTCTCCATGCATCTCTATCACAATAGTTGCAATGTCCTCTATCATGGGTGTTTATACTGTATTGTTGTTGTCGTGTCCAATGAAGAGCCTCAGATGTGTCCATACATCTCTATCACAGCAGTCACAATGTCCTCTATCTTGGGTGTGTGTACTGTATTGTTGTTATTGTCGTGTCCAATGAAGAGCTTCAAATGTCTCCATACATTTCTATCACAGAAGTCGCAATGTCCTCTATCTTGGGTGTGTATACTATATTGTTGTTGTCGTGTCTAATGAAGAGCCTCAGATGTCTCCATACATTTCTATCACTGCAGTCGCAATGTCCTCTATCTTGGGTGTGTATACTGTTTTGTTGTTGTTGTGTCCAATGAAGAGCCTCAGATGTCTCCATACATCTCTATCACAGCAGTCGCATTGTCCTCTATCTTGGGTGTGTATGCTGTATTGTTGTTGTTGTGTCCAATGAAGAGCCTCAGATGTCTCCATACATCTCTATCACAGCAGTCGCAATGTCCTCTATCTTGGGTGTGTATACTGTATTGTTGTTGTTGTGTCCAATGAAGAGCCTCAGATGTCTCCATACATCTCTATCACAGCAGTCGCAATGTCCTCTATCTTGGGTGTGTATACTGTATTGTTGTTGTTGTGTCCAATGAAGAGCCTCAGATGTCTCCATACATCTCTATCACAGCAGTCGCAATGTCCTCTATCTTGGGTGTGTGTACTGTATTGTTGTTATTGTCGTGTCCAATGTAGAGCTTCAAATGTCTCCATACATTTCTATCACAGCAATCGCAATGTCCTCTATCTTGGGTGTGTATACTGTATTGTTGTTGTTGTGTCCAATGAAGAGCCTCAGATTTTTCCATACATCTCTATCACAGCAGTCGCAATGTCCTATATCTTGGGTATGTATACTGTATTGTTGTTGTCGTGTCCAATGAAGAACCCCAGATGTCTCCATACATCTCTATCACAGCAGTCGCAATGTCCTCTATCTATTGAAACCTGGAATAGTTTTGGGTATCATATTTATTTCTAGTTTACAAATGAAATCGTAAGTTATTTGTGAAATTAACATCACATCTGTGTTTAGAAGGCCTTTCTAGGGTCGTTACAAGCCTCCAAACTGGATTGTGGCTTACCAGCGTGGAGTAATCTTTGTCTTCGTATGCGGAACTGTGGTTGTATACATCATGAATACATCATGACGAAGGATAATAGGGCAAATAGAGTGGTATGATATGGGCCACCACCAGGTCTAAATAGATAACTTGAAACCTCCGGCCCCAGACTTTTCCCTTTCGCCCCCTGCGGCCTCTTTAGAAGGATGTACCTACAGCGGGGAAACTCTCACGTCATCTGACTGGCACTTAAATTCCCTGAATCTATAAAAACATTTGATAACAACATTAGAAATAGAAAGTGCTTCAACCTGAAGGATATAAAGAAAACAAGGAATTTGAATCAAAATAAACTCTTGAGTCGAGTTAAAACGTCTAAAAATTTCGATTCAAAGCGTCTAAATATAGTTAAATATTAACAGGTTTAACTTTTTATTTATTTATTTATTAACAGTTGCAAACAAGACACGCTATATCCGATCTGGATAATTGCGCGTGAAACTATTTACAATAATTGTAGTAGAGTAGGTAACAAAATTATCAAAAAGAAAATAAACAATTAAGAAAAAGAGCATTAAATAAACATATACATTAAACAAATAAGCAACAACATAAGCAGATAGAAGAAATCACAAGGTTTAACTTTTTATACATTTTGTCTATATTGTAGCAAAGTATTTATTATTTTATTAACAGATTATCATTTTTTATGTTTATATTTCTCTTCTATGTAAACTTATTTCATTACTTATTTTTTGTTTATCATTCATAGTTTGTTCTTGCCTGAAATAAATTGCTGTGTCATCCTGAAGTTGGTCTTCCCTAATTTTCCACGTGGCAATATAATACCCTAAGCATTCATGCCAAGTATCATGTTATTCTACAAGTTCCTTCTGTACATATAACATTTTATATACTTACATTATATACTTACTATACTACAGTGTATATTTCCACTAGTTAATATTGTGTGCGTATATGATTTATTATACATCCATACCTCGCTTTGCGTCGGGGTTACGTTCCAAAAAAAAAAACACGACGCAAATTGAAACGACTCAAAGTGAAAATATGTGAAGGCGCAATCAAAAACAAAGGTGTTGCCATATTTCAGGAAAAAAAATTCAAAAAAAAAAAATTAAAGACTCGAATTCAAAACAACGCAACTTCGAAATCTAACGACGCACAGTGAAAATCAGTAAAAATTAAGCAGCGACGCAACTTCGAAAAAAACGCAAAACGAAACGACGCAAAGCGAGGTATTGGTGTACGTTATATAGACTTTATTAATAGACAATAATATCAGGATCTGTTTAGTAATCTTTAGATAGAGTTTATTTTTTCTGCGGCACATTTTATCGTTATATTTATTTAAAACATATACATTGAGACGAATTGAAATTTGACGTCTTTTGATTATTATTTGTTAAAACGTCATATTGTGAGTTGTTAAGGAATATTTATGTTTGTCTGCAACTCCGCCTTTGCAGGTACAAAGCCTGGATGAAAAAGGAAGGGGAGCAGTAACACACTCACTAAAAAACCTGGGCTCAGCTGGCCCGGCTGATAGTACCCTGTAAGGACTCCTAATCCAGGGATACAGGATGAGCAGCGTTTGTACTCCATGTTAGGAGCGGCTGCACATGGCGTCTGTTCCTCATGTCAGAGGAGGCCATTTCTTTTGAAGCTAAGTTGGTCTGCTACTGAAAAGTGCTCCCAGTCTTAATGACAAAGACAGACGCATTCTACTTCACCCAGTCTCAAGCTCTACAAGCTTGATATCCTAATATGATTGAGTGGAGATAAGAAAGAAGAAGAGACTCATCCCCAGCAGACACCATCAACAAGCTCTACAAGCTTGCTACCCTGATATGATTCAGTGGAGATAAGAAAAAGAAGACACATCCCCGACAAACACCATCAACAAGCTCTACGAGCTTGATACCCTGATATGATTCAGTGGAGATAAGAAATAAAAAGACACATCCCCGACAAACACCATCAACAAGTTCTACAAGCTTGATACCTTAATATGATTGAATGGGGATAAGAAAGAAGAAGAGACTCATCCCCAGCAGACACCATCAACAAGCTCTACAAGCTTGATACCCTAATATGATTGAGTGGAGATAAGAAAGAAGAAGAGACACATCCCCAGCAGACACCATCAACAAGCTCTACAAGCTTAATACCCTGATATGATTGAGTGGAGATAAGAAAGAAGAGACTCATCCCCAGCAGACACCATCAACAAGCTCTACAAGCTTAATACTCTGATATGATTGAATGGATATAAGAAAAAAAAAAGAGGCATCCCCAGCAGACACCATCAACAAGCTCTACAAGCTTGATACCCTAATATGATTGATTGGAGAAAAGAAAGAAAAAGAGACTCATCCCCAGCAAACACCATCAACAAGCTCTACAAGCTTGATACCCTAATATGATTGAGTGGAGATAAAAAATAAGAAGAGACTCATCCCCAGCAGACACCATCAACAAGCTCTACAAGCTTGATACCCTAATATGATTGAGTGGAGATAAGAAAGAAGAAAAGACTGATTCCCGGCAGACACCATCAACAAGCTCTACAAGCTTGATACCCTAATATGATTGAGTGGGGATAAGAAATAAAAAGACGCATCCCCGACAAACACCATCAACAAGCTCTACAAGCTTGATACCTTAATATGATTAAGTGGAGATAAGAAAGAAGACGAGACACATCCCCAGCAGACACCATCAACAAGCTCTACAAACTGGATACCCTGATATGATTGAGTGGAGATAAGAAAGAAGAAGGAGTAAGATATTTGCATGCTTGATTTTTTTCCAGTCTTGATAATCATGCTGCTTAAATGTATTCAATATTTTTGTACATTATACAACTGACGTGTGCTTATGTGTGTTTGTATATGTTTGAGTCTTAACACGTGTTGATATTTTAAGTATTCCTTGATTGCATAGGTTTATTTTAGAGTTTGTGTGTCAATTAGTATTTCAGATGTGTTAAGGTCTTAGTATTTTAAAAGTTCTTTGTAACTTGCTTTCATGCATTTTTGAATGTCCTCTAATATTCTAATTTGATATACTTCCAGGCAAACTTGAACCTGAAAATCTGCACACTTACTTATTCCTTATTGTATATTTTGTAATTTGAATAATATAAATTATTTTAAACACAAGGTAATAAGACCAAATTCAAATAAATAAATAGTGTGTGACGTTTCGGTAACTGCGTTGTTACCATCTTCAGACAAAAGTACTGAATGAGAAATTTTATCACAGCATATTTTAAATAGTTACTGTAATCAAGTGTGTAAACAAGATAGCTGTGGTAAAATTTCTCATTCAGTACTTTTGTCTGAAGATGGTAACAACGCTGAAACGTCACACACTATTTATTTATTTGGATTTGTTCTTTTTTCATTGTGTTTATAATCTATAATTCAAATTGTGCCTTATCAATGTAAATTATTGTTTTGTATTGTTGCCCCAGGCTGCGGTTTGGCAGATTCTTCAGTCTTTATTCTCTTCTCAGGCATGTCTTACATCTTTCCAGGACGTGTCTCAACCATTCTACAAGGTTAAACCAGCCAATAATAAGACAACTATATTTTTAGGTAGCACCTAGAATATCTCTTTATTTATCACATCAAAGTTTAAAGCAGGTGGGGTATTTAGTGTATCAAAATACAAATGTTTTATAGTACATAATATTTTATAGTAATAATCTGTTTTATAAAAATAAATAAATATATAATTTAAATTTTAAGTTTATTAAAAATAATAGTATAAATAACTAGCGGATGTACCCGGCTTCGCCCGGGTTTTACCCGAGTAAAGGTTTGTCTAACGAATCTCTCGATAAAGTGAACATTTTTCCCGGTCCCTTGAAAAATACTCGATAATTTGAATAAAATCAATATTTATTGGTACCCTCGGTAATTGGAAGTTAAAGGAATAGTATCTTGCCTTGGAATTGTATCATTATTCTTGTCTCAAATAAATTGCCGTGTCATCCTGAATTTTGTCTTTCCTAATTTTCTACATTACAAAATCATCGTATCATCATGATAATATTTAGAGCAGATTGTTGAATTATAACAGATAAATTAGAATATTTATCTTGATTATTTTTAGGCGAAAGTTATTTCAAAAATTTTATTTGCTAGAAACCTTCCCAATACTATACTAAATAACTTCCCAAAGTTTCATGGCGTTCCAATGAGTGGTTTGGTCAGGCATAAAGGACAGACACACACACACACATACATTCATATATATATTATAAAGGACTGCGGCGTGTGATTATAAACAATACTTAAAATTATACCGCATAAGTTTCTTTTCTATGAAAAATCAATATTTATTTTAAAGAGAAATATTTACTATTTTAACTTTTTTGAATGAAGTATGAGAGGGTTTTTCCCGTTCGCCATTACTCTTCATATTTTCACCCTCTCATACTTCATTCAAAAAAAGTTAGAAATAGTAAATATTTCTCTTTAAAATAAATATTGATTTTTCATAGAAAAGAAACTTATGCGGTATAATTTTAAGTATTGTTTATATTCATATATATATATAGATTTTTAAAACACGCGCATTAATCAAGATGCAACAGTATACAATTATTTTATTTTATTTCGAGATAATATATTTATATAAAAAAAACAGGGTGGGGAGAAAGAGTTGATAAAAATTGAAGAGCTGAATTTTATTTTTTTGTGTTAAGAAGAATAAAAGGTGAAATAATTGATGTTTTATTTTCTTCTTTAATTGGTTAAAAGATGTTGGGAAAAATGATAGATTCGTAGAAGAGAAAGAACCTTTATTACTTAAAAATATTGTCGCGAGGAAAAATAATTAACTAGGCCTTCGAATTACTCTAAATATTTATTTAATGAGTTATATGAGAGATTTTAAATATAAAATAAGAGTTACTATTTACATGAGACCCAGCCGTTAGAGTAAGAGGGGAGAACTGAGGTATCTCTACCTTCTATGTGGCGCCACGGTTTACCCTGACCTGTCGGTTCAGTCAAGATAAGAGGGTATACCAGGAAACTCTGTCCACCTGACAATATAAACAATAAAAGAAAGACAAGAGATCAAATTATATGTACATCAGCAGCTCACACCAGCCTGTCCTATCCAATAACCGCTAGCAAACTAACAATCCAACAAGGCCGTGCTATATAGACATAAATGTCAATTAACATAGACAATACTAAAACTCTGCAAATATCTGCATATAAAATATCGTAGAAATATCTGCAATTGTCAATTTCTACAAAAGAAAAAGAGGAAAAGCAAATATATTGCTTTGAAATAAAATGCTGTAATTAGAAAACTAGTTATTTCAAAGCAAGGAAGATATTCAAAAAAGAAAAAAAAAATAGTAAATGTTCGTTAAAGAATCTAAATAAAATCGAATTTTCCAAGTAAACTTCATGATTGAAAATATACATTGTTTTCTTTTTTAACCAGCACAAAATACACACACACACACACACACACACAAAAGCCTTTATTAAGACACACAGGTCTTACAGAGGATTCTCCTTGGGGTTACAAAACGGAGAAACCTATGAAAGTGGGAAATAAAAAATGGAGAAAGATTATATACATTTGGTAAATATATACAGATTATAAGAAAGAATAAAAAAATAAGAAGAATAAAAAAAATCAAAAAAAGAAAAAAAAAATTTGGAAATATGGATGGGAGAAGTGGAGAGCGAAAAGAGGAAAGAAAACAGGTATTTACATATGGAACAAGACAATTTAAGCTCTCACACAGCACAGGTGGGCCATGTATTTTTTAAGAAATCTTTAAGAGATTTCCCAGGAAAATCCGCGTGTTCAGGGTTGTAAGGTAAACACCGTTTTATCAGTGTGGGGGTTAACTTATCGTATCTGCCTAAACAAATAATTGGATGTTGGTTCTGTCTTTCTCATCAAACAGAAATTTTTGGTATGTTTGAATGTTCGGTTAAGTCTTTCTTTTTTACAGCATTTTTATGGAAGTTATATAGATTTAGAGCTACTGAACTGTTGTCTATAAAGTTGGATAATAAAGAATATAATGTGAAGTGTGTATGGCCTATCTTAGAGAAGAGTATTTTTCTTTCCGTGTCAAGAGGCATGCATTCAAATATATAATGTTCTAATTCATTTTCGGTTCTATTTTTGCATAGTTGGCAATACAAGTCTTCTGTCCTTAGATATTTTATATGGTCTTCTCGATATAAAACAAATAGAATTCTCAATTGCGCAATGAGGCGTTTAGCCGGCAGTGGGAGTTCACTTAGTAGATAGTTCTCTGCTGCGAATGTTTTATGTAAATATTTGTAGTGTGTGTGTAGCTTCGAATTGGTTATTCTTGATTGATCGGTTTGGATAGACTGTTCTATAGTGATTCTGATAATTTGAGGTATTGCTTTCTGTAGAATATTGGGGTCTGAACAATTCTTTAACCACATGAATCCAGTTGAGTTTAGGATATTCATTAAATTTTCTGTAAAACCTATAAAGGTATTCGACAGAGTGGACGTTTCCCATAATTGGGCTAGACAGATTGCTGGCAATCTGGATTTTTCCATTTTTAATATTCTTAACCAGAACTTTAGAATTAGTTTGGTTGCTGTGACTCCTAGTGAGAAGCGTCCGGTTTCCATGCGTAGTATGTAGCCTGGTGTGTTACTCGGCAAGTTCAATAGTCGTCGGAGATAGTTATTCTGAATTTGGTCCAAGATTTTGTACTTTTCGTTTGCCCAAATTGGAGCAGAATACAGCAGAGTTGACAGGATAATCGAGTCTAATAGTTTCATTGATGAACCAAAACCAGCACAAAATACTAAAGTTCAGTTACCATTTATTTTTTCATCGCAGGACTTTGTTATTTTTTCCTGTAAAGGACACCTAATTGCAGAGCCAAATATTACCGGAGAGTTACTAAATAGTAAAAATGGTCATTTTGAAAATGAAAACTGCCCTTTGTGGAAAGGTGTCCTCTTACCGGAGAGTTAATAAATAGTAAAAATGGTAATTTTGCAAATGAAAACTGTCCTTTGTGGAGAGGTGTCCTCTTACCGGAGAGTTACTAAATAGTAAAAATGGTAATTTTGCAAATGAAAACTGTCCTTTGTGGAGAGGTACTAAATAATAAAAATGGTAATTTTGTAAATAAAAACTGTTCTTTGTGGAGAGGTGTCCTCTTACCGGAGAGTTACTAAATAGTAAAAATGGTAATTTTGCAAATGAAAACTGTCCTTTGTGGAGAGGTGTCCTCTTACTGGAGAGTTACTAAATAATAAAAATGGTAATTTTGCAAATGAAAGCTGTTCTTTGTGGAGAGGTGTCCTCTTACCGGAGAGTTGCTAAATTGTAAAAATGGTAATTTTGCAAATAAAAACTGTCCTTTGTGGAGAGGTGTCCTCTTACCGGAGAGTTGCTAAATTGTAAAAATGGTAATTTTGCAAATAAAAACTGTCCTTTGTGGAGAGGTGTCCGCTAGCGGGGTTTCCTCTCATGGAGGTTGTTCTGTATAAGACATAAGCATTTAAGAATTTATATGATTGAACATTTTGAAGAACAAGCTATGAAAAGGTTGATGAACTTAGTGAATAGAGAAATGGACAGATTATTGATATGAATATAAATATATGTGATGATGAGTTGCTGTCGACTTATCTGTGATGAGATCCTGTCGACTACTGAAATAAAAAGTTGAAGTCCTGGTAGCTCTTGTTGTACTGTGTTGACCAAGAGGAACAGTCAGGATGTAGAGTTTTCCAGTACCTCTCTGCACCTTGGAAGACCTTTAAAAGTTCTCACAAAATACAGGCAGTCGTGGTCGAGGCAGAGTGGAAAAACTTGGGGATATCCACACAAAAAACGAAGACACAGTTGCACTAAGAAAGTTCCGTAACAGATAAAAGTTGAGCCGGGAGCGAAAGCTGGAGATAGAAGAGTCCTTACTAGTCTACATGGTGAATGAGGAGGACCTTGGTGACAACCGACGTGAGCTTCGCTGAGGGTGAATTAAACTAAAATGAACTGAACTGTCAAGCCACTGTCAGGTGATGTATTTATAGGTTAAAGACGGGGGGGGGGGGGGACCTTATGTGACAGGGGCGTTTGAGAAAGGGCGCCTTTACCTGTCCAGGTGTGAGAGGGGTCTCTGCATTCCACCACATGTGACAGTGTGGGTGGCCTGTCGTGGGAATTGTGAATCTACCTGATTTATGACTTCCATATTTAGACTCTGTTGTTTTGGCAATACTATGCTCGATCTCTGCTTTAGCTCAACTTTTAAATCTATTACAGATTTTATTTATTTATCCACTTTGTACAAATAACGTTACATAGGTGATGCAATGACACAGATTAATCATGCGCATAATTATTTATAGATGTGTTTCTATATACAACATGGCAATCTTATTACAAGTTATATAGACAGTATGGGGTTGTTGGTTTAAATTACCATATATACATATACGTATATTTGATAAGTGAGTTTTAAGATAGAATAAGGACATTAATATGCTAACAATCATTTTCTGATCGGAAATACATTAATCGATTCGTCTTTCTGTCTAAATATCATTTTCTGGGTTTGAAACTATGATGTACTTAAGATGTGTATGTTTCTCCCAGATGTAGTTCTTTGACCTGTGAAAATTTCATTCAGATTGGTCACCTATTGTTGGTAATAAGAAACAATAATGGTAATATGGTAATAGACCCATTTTTCAATACTAGTTATATAGATTAATTTTACTTAAAATCTTGACGCGATGGGGGGAAATAGAGATCATTTTCGAAAAAAGCACACCAAATAACATAGAATTCTGTTAGAATTTCGCTCGAATTTATTTAATCGTAGGTTTGTGTTATTAAATAATATCAATTATGTTGTTGTTGTCGAGTCCAATGTAGAGCCTCAGATGTCCCCCTACATCTCTATCACAATAGTCACAATGTCCTCTATCTTGGGTGTGTATACTGTATTGTTGTTTTTGTCATGTCCAATGAAGAGGCTCAGATGTCTCCATACATCTCTATCACAGTAGTCGCTATGTTCTCTATCTTGGGTGTGTATACTGTATTGTTGTTGTTGTGTCCAATGAAGATTCTCAGATGTCTCCATACATTTATATCACAGCAGTCACAATGTCACTATCTTGGGTGTGTATACTGTATTGTTGTTGTTGTTGTTGTGTCCAATGAAGACCCTCAGATGTCTCCATACATCTCTATCACAGCAGTCGCAATGTCACTATCTTGGGTGTGTATACTGTATTGTTGTTGTCGTGTCCAATGAAGAACCTCAGATGTCTGCATGCATCTCTATCACAGCAGTCACAATGTCCTCTATCTTGGGTGTGTATACTGTATTGTTGTTGTTGTTGTGTCCAATGAAGAACCTCAGATGTCTGCATGCATCTCTATCACAGCAGTCACAATGTTCTCTATCTTGGGTGTGTATACTGTATTGTTGTTGTTGTTGTGTCCAATGAAGAGCCTCAGATGTCTCCATACATCTCTATCACAGCAGTCGTAATGTCCAAAATCTTGGGTGTGTATACTGTATTGTTGTTGTTGTGTCCAATGAAGAGTCTCAGATATCTCCATGCATCTCTATTCCAGCAGCTGTCTTGGGTGTGTAAAGCTGATGCTCTAGGTACAGTAGAACCTCCCAGTAAAGGAAACTTAAATGGAGAGCCAAAATGTCCTTTAGGGAGAGGTGTCCTCTACCCGGAGAGTTACTAAATAATCAAAATGGTAATATTAGCAATGAAAACTCTCCTTTATAGAGAGGTGTCCTCTAGCGTGAGTGTCCTCTCATGAAGGTTGTTCTACTGTATTACAATAATGCTGTCAAGGAATAATGATGCTTGTACATATTATTCCATTCCTCTTGTCCTGATCCCCACAGATTATTGGTGCTATTTTATTCACCAACAAAGTTTGAATGTAAAACAGCATGCAAATATAACATAAATCACGTAATGCGAAAATGTGAAAATCCAACATATCAATTTCCCAGCCACAAAAGAATTTTTTATGGCATAATTATCATTTTCTATATCTTCTCGATATGGGGAAACAGGCAAACACACGTATAATGTCCAAAAAGAGAAAAAAACTTGTTATATAATGTGTTCTATAAATATTATATTTATAAATGTAATTCTACTGTCCTAAAAAGGTTATGTCCATAGTTTGCTTAAATACAATTTCTAAGATTCCATCCTTCAGTGTAGCATATATAAGTATAAGCTTGTCCCAAAAGTTTGTGTTGTTCTTAAAACGTTGTTTTTCTTATTACTTGGCGATTATTATTATTACGGGGAATACACAATAATATATATATATTATATTCTAAAATGCAATATTATTTTATTTTTTTTTAAAAACATATATTTCATTTTCATTCATTGAATGTTCTACATTTTTTACCATTAAATTTTGGTATTTCCATTGTACTTTGCATCGTAGCTTGTTCTACTTTTTCTTGTTTTGGCGGCATTTTGTATAGGTTTTGAGAAAGTTAAATTAATATATAATATAATTTAATAGAAAATAGGTTATTCCTGTCGGCTTAAATTGTGTTTAGAGAAAATATTTCCTATATTTATGCAAAATATCTGAAATTGTTTGATTAGAGAAATTTGGATTAATATCTACTTTACTAAGGTCTAAATATGAGTTATAATTGACAATAGGGCATGGAATTTGCATACTATGATATGGGTTAGAATCAATAATGGGATTTGAAGTAAAACTTATAAGTTTAACATTTGTATTTGGTATATTAGAAGAATTGAAATTACACAATGGGTTAATATTTAGAAGAGATGAATTTTGAACATAGTATGGGTCTGGAATACATAGGGTGGTAGCGCATATATATATACACAATAATATCTAATCTATAATAATTAAACACAATAATATATAATACAATTATATTATGATGCATTAGCACGCCATCTGTTATGAAAATTCGAAACTATTATAAACGTGTATGATTATTTTAAAAATAGGGACAGTAGAAATTGTTTAATTTTTATACGAATCATACGCATCTATAATAGTTTCGAATATAATACAATTACTTTATACATAATACAAAGACATTATACATAACGGCGAATAATATTATTACGGCGAATACATAATAATACATAATACAATTACTTTATACATAATACAAAGACCGTGCGGCCACGCGTCGCGCGAGCTCCGCGTATTTCGCTACTGGCGAGTAATGTGTCATCCATGAACATGCCGAATTCGGCATCCCCAAGGAGCCCAGGACCTGCTGGACAAGAGCCTGGAAGGCCCAGCATCCTATCTCCAACCGGTGGCAAGAATTCGTTGAAAAACGAATTACATCGAGAAATATCTAGAGAGAATTCTGCAAATAAAGATTATGCAAATCCGCCGTCAGGCGATTGGAATGCAAATCTGGCCGCCGCGCGCGGTGACGTCACGACCGGCTCGGCGGCAGCCACATCATCCAATGGCGCTGCCCGTGCCCTGAGAAACTGGGCGGACTGCCCTGAAGATCAAGGCCCTGGAGCGGACGACGACTTTACCGTCGTGAGGACCAAAAAGAGGCGCCGCGAATCTGCGAACTCACCTACAGCGGCTGCACCATCCTCCAACATCGGAGGTGCAAGAACCAGTCGCCGACCGCAATCTTCGGCAGGATCTGTGCCCCGGGCACAGGAAGTAAGAACAACCAGGGCCCACATCACAGAGGCCCGGGCGCGGCAGGCATCCTCATCTGAGGACCACTGTGTGTACCTGGAGCACGGCCCCGAGCTACAGCCCTTCCACTACCTGAGGGCGCTGGACAGGATGTTCGGAGGAACCGCCGGAGTCATCCAAGTCTCCAAGGTGAACGGCCACCAACTCCTGGGACTGGCGAACAGAGGCCTGGCCGAGCGCCTCATAAACGAGGGCCTCGAGGTTGAGGGCACACTCCTCAGGGCCTTTCCTTTCCGCAAAAGAGCGGAGAGGATAACAGTCGGCAACCTCCCCTTCTTCGTGGAGGATTCCGCCATCATCAGCGCCCTAAAACCTTATGGGCGCGTAACATCAATTGCTCCTAAACTGATGAAGGCCGGCCCATACACCTACAACGACGGCCGCCGCGAGGCATTTATTGTCCTCCGCGAGGGAACGACAACTGAGAGGCTCCCCACCCGCCTTGAGATCCCTATTAAAGGCGAGGCCTGGCCCGCATATTTGTCCTCGGGCATCAAGTGCTCCAGGTGCCGAGGCCAAGGACATCGCCGGGCCAACTGCCCCCTGCTTGCAGGGCGAACCAACGCTCCTGGACCGGCCACACCTACCTCTCCCACCAGCGTCCCTTCAGCGACTGCGCCTGGCCTGCCTCAGCAGCCATCCGCCCAGCCTCCACCTTCGGCGTCTCCCAGTCCAACCATGGAGCTCTCCGACGTGCCTCCCGCGAGCTGTGCCGCGCTACTTCCACCTGCTGCACCCCGGCCACCACCACCAGCGCCTTTGGCCTTACCTGTGGAGGACACGTCTCCTGCCCCTCCACCTGTGATACCAGCTCCGTCCTTGCGGGCTCCTGGGGGTTCCGTGAGCCCCCAATCAACGAAGTCGGGACCCCCCGCTCAGGACATTGAAATAACCGCCATCGAGGAGTCCTCCGCTTCCTCTACATCATCGAGCAGGACATCCATGAGAGATGACCTCGTGGCGTTCATCCGGAGAAGCCCCACCGTGTCCTTTACTGGGACGGACGCTCTTGGTCTTGGGCGGGAGGAGGTCTTGGACCTCCTCTCCTCGAGGACCAAGGCCCAAATAAAACGCTGGCTCCTGACACCTCCGCAGACCGATGCTCTTGCCGGTCTGATTAAACAAATCCTTGGCCTGAAGCCCGCAGGCAATACTAATGTATATAAAATCTTACACCAGGTCAAATCCGAATTGAAAAAAGGACCGGCGGCAGTGCCTCCAACACCCCCACTGCCTGCGCCTTGGCCTGCCGAGCCAGCACCACCCGCTCCCCAAGAGAGGGAGTCGACGCCGGCCATGGCCATACCTCCGCCTCCCCCATTTGCCCAAATGGAGGCTGACCTAATCGATATACGTTGCGATGAATTGCAACTTTTGGCCATTCATTTGATGAAGGAACTCAACCTAAGGCCCCAATTGAACTCTTTATACCTTGACCTCGTGGAAGCGGTACTATACCCTGAGGGTAGGAAGGGCTTTCTCGGGAGACTTTCGCCGGGGGACAAGAAAGTTATCGCCCAATTCCTGGACAGGCTTTCCGAACACACTCAGGACTTGCACTCTCTTACTCTCAGGGACCTTTCTGAGCTTAGGGCCGCCTTGCCGTCCGACCTCCTGTTGAATTAATTGTAAAATAATTGTAAATATTTGAGCTTATCTCTCCGGAGTGTACTAATTGACTGTGCGGTCAATAAAATCTGTTTAATTGGTACATAATACAAAGACATTATACATAACGGCGAATAATATTGATATTTCAATTTTTTGCAAGTGTTTACGAACTTTTGAAACAACCTTGTAGAATGATCCAATACAGTATTAGAGCTCTAAGAAGCGGTCTGGTAGATTAAATTGGCAAAACCGCTGGGAGAGCTCACCACTGATTAACCAAGCCCTCACAATATATATATTTTTTTCGTCGCAGTAAGGACAGTAGAAGTTTGATTCATTTGTTAAAAGAAACAATCACGTCTTAATGTTTTCATTTGTTATAGTGTTATCATTTGGTATTTATTTTATATTCACTCAAATTATCACATCACACGGGAAATTCCAGAAATACTAACATAAAAGAGGTTCGTTAGAATCACCAAATTGTTCCTGCGGAGAAACTGAACAAACTGCTCTTCGCCTTAGCTATGACTGTCCGAACTTTACAGAAGTGAGATTGTTCCCTGATCTAAATGATTTAACTCTCTTACATCAGCCACTTTGTCTATATACATTTTATGAACTCTGTCGATTAATACTTGTAAATTTGTTAATATTTGATTCTAAGTTCTAATTTGTTTTTTGTTTTTGTTTGTTTTATCTGTAATAGGCGCAAATATTTCAATATTGTTGCATTTTTAGCCAAGAAAAATCTTATGAATCAAGTACTAGGTAAAAAAGGATATTTTGGTTAGAAAATTATTATGACAATATTGCTGTATCATGGTTGATTGTCAGAAACAAAATTCTTTCGGGGAAAATTCCTTAAAGCAGACTGCGTGCAAAGCTAGATCATCTTTTGTCGTTTTTTGATGATTGACAGACTTCTCCTTTAAATATATTATTCATTATACATACATTACAATAAGAAAACACAATAAATACAAAAGATAATAGTGGCTATATATATATTCAATCAAGTTTTTGTTCGTCACTTTTTAACAACAACATTTTTTTATATTAGGTTATCATCATATCCAATCTTACAGAATATATATATATACACCAATCCCCCGATTTACACGGTAGATACGTTCCTGAGAAAAACGTGTAAATCGGGGGATAGGTGTACACAGAAATAAAAATAAAATGCATTGACAGGTTAAAATATGTAGTCAGCACATAAGCTCGGATTCCTCGTGAGATGTGTACACAGCGCATGTGTTCAATCACAGTAGCATTTAGTATATTGCGATAAAAAAACTTATTTGGAAAACCGTGTAAAAGCGAAAACGTGTAAAACAAGTACCGTGTAAATCGGGGGATAGGTGTATATATATTTTTATAAAATTGATATATTCCAATTTCTTTTTTTTTAGTACGTAGTTTTAAGGTTGATTGATAAACAAAAAACTGTTGTTTTTCGATTTTGTATTGAGTTGGTACGTGTGTTAGTGATGTCCATGCGAAGTAAAGGAATAATATGATGAGGTAATCTATCATTAGTGAGAGACGGGGAACTGATGAAGTAATGGGGTAAGTGGAACAACGGGGGACCGAGGTAGGAGGGGGTAGGGTATAAAAGGATAGATCCCCGAGTAATCTTCACTCCACTCAACAACCATGAAGTTTCTGGTGAGTACATCTCCTTCTGCTATTATCTTATCATCCAACTTCTAGAAGAAAAGTAGTTCTCATAAGTTGATTCCTTAAACATGTATTTGCTTCGCTTCCATATATATTCTAAGTTTTTCAAGCCGTCAGCTTTCTTCGAATACCATTATTTGTCCATTATATTAACTAATACTTCAAATATATCAATTTAACTTAGCTCTAACTATGGATCATTGGTAAATTTTTAAACGCTACTCTTTTAAATATATTTTATTAAACCTATTTCTATACAGATCTTTTTTAGTGGAATGGTAGGGGTACAACAAGAATTTATAGGTACCACAGTAGTGGTTAGAGATGGTACATCTGCTTGGGAGGATCTGCTACGTCAGTTGGTGGGCTCCTCTATTCCTTGCTCTCCTTGGCAGCCAGTTCCGCACGCTTTTTATCCCTTTTGTATCCAAGGAATTTTCGTGTGTAATAGGCAGGCACAGCAAGATAGGCAGCCAATAAAAGTCCAAAGGTTCCGAACCACTGGAAATCAGTATAACTATTTCTAGGGGGATTTCCAATAAAAAAATCCTGAATGTTGCGCACAGACTGCGTATTAAAGGTTTTTTTCTGCAAACTATTTGCAGCAATTTTCCTTAAAGTTGAACTTAGCATTTTAACAATTCTTCGAACTTTTTTTTTGTGGAATGGTAGTTTATGGTGAGTACAATATACTTCTCTTAGCTTCGCTCAACCTTTCTTCATGACAGCTTTCCATTTACACAATCGCCATCTCTTCAGTTATAGAGAAATTTATTCTTTTATACATATCGTATATAGTAATATGATAATAGAACAACGTTTGACAATTTTACCGCAAATGTTTCTTTTGAACGAAAAATCGTAATTTAAGGATAAATAACGACTATTTCTATTCTTAAGGATGAAGTATGAAAGGATGAATTGTGAAGAAAAATGATGAACGGAAAAATAAAAGTGTCCAGAGATGGGAAATAGGATAGAAATATAATAAATACATAATCGTTATTTCTCCTTTAAAATAAATTTCAGTTTTTCGTTCAAAAGAAACATTTGCGGGATAATTGTCAAATATCGTTTTATAATCATAAGCCGCATTATATTGTATTATAATATAATAATATAGTTTTTAGTTTATTATATTTATTATGTGCTTTATAAATAAATACAGTAGAACTGATAGTTTTAACGTCTTTAATTCCAATATTTATCTTGGTCCCTAGAATTTTCTATAAATTGAATATTCGTTTTGATTTAGATTATTTCGGATAATTCGATTTTTTTTGTCCCTTGGGCTTCGAATTATACAATTTCTGTTGGGATCCGGCCAACGGCTTCTGTACATATTGTAAAAATATATTTGGATATATATTTCTATGAATAGTTTTTGTTATGTTTAATTATATTCGGCAACATTGTAATTGCTATATTTAGAACTCTCGTTTGTTTTTGCATATGTATTTTTGTAGATTTAGAGCGAGTTTGCTGCTAATTGGTATGTAATGTTTTTGTTTCAAATTTCTATTAATGTAAAATAGGTTAATATGTAAAGTTTTTCATTTTTGTTATAAAAATAAATTTGTTAATCGAAGATGTCTTGATTTTGAACGTAGTCAAGTAAAAATATACCCTAACAGGTAAATCGATCTACAGAAGAATATTTTGATACTAGATAAACATTTAAAATACCATAAATTTCGACAGTACATCTCTATATATATAAAATTCAGTATATGTATATTTGTCGGTTATACATGTTTTCATTTAGTACTTATTCTGGCTGATATTTTAACATAGGACATAGCGTTAAATCTGTAAGAGTGTATTGTCGCATTTTTAGCCAAAGAAAATTAAATTTAACCAAGTACTGGATAAAAATAGTTATTTTTCAATTAGAAATTGATTATCACAATATTTCTGTATCATGATTGATTGTCAGAAACAAAATTCGTTCGGGGAAAATTCCTTAAAGCAGATCAGAGTCGAAGCCAGATCTTCATTTTTATTACGTAGTTTTAAATCCATTATCCTTTGGGATATTCTGGTGGAAACGCTGATTCTGATCCAGTATTTGTTAATGGAAATATCACCGTCCGAAAGTACGATGAGAACGAAGATCATCGCGAATGGATCGAATCCCTAGAAGAAATGAGATTCATCTACAAATGGGTAGATTATCATCGCTAGATATGCTGCCATGAACTTTGTGGGTAGAGTCTAGACTTAGTATGACTTGTACAAACCAAGTTTTAACAAATGGGAATCTTTAAAAGATCGCCTTATACAAGATTTTTTTGACAAAGGACAATAAGGAAGATATCAGAATGAAAATGCATAGAATGCAAAACTGGAACGAGCCAGCGATTAGATATGCAGAACTTTCTCTTGTGCAATAAGTTCGACCCATTGTTGGTGGTGGTGTCTTGTCCATGGAGCAGATCAGATCAGCCCATGCACCCTGATCATAATACCGGCCAACTGAGGTGGTGGTGTCTTGTCCATGGAGCAGATCAGATCAGTCCATGCACCCTGATTACAATTCCGGCCAACTGAGGTGGTGGTGGTGGTGTCTTGTTCATGGAGCAGTTCAGATCAGTCCATGCACCTTGATCATAATACCGGCCAACTAAGGAGGTGGTAGTGTCTTGTCCATGGAGCAGATCAGATCGGCCCATGCACCCTGATCACAATACCGGCCAACTGAGTTGCCATTCGACCCATTAATTGAAGATAAAGAGATAATTAAATTCGTAGTAGGTGGGTTGAAAAAGGAATATTCATTAGCCCTATATCTGACACATTCGATTCAACAGAAGCCCTTTTGGATACGTGCAAGAAACTGAACTCTTTCGAGAAAGAATACAAGGAGAAAGTGGAAAAGAGCAAACAAATCATCAGGCCGAATCTCCCGAGTAACTCCTATTGTCATTAACCAAGAAGACAACCCTCTTGAACAGTGAAACATAGTTGCATATATCGTAAAGATAGAGGCTGCCTGGCCGGCATTTATAATTCTTAAAATAAAAGACACTTCGGCCAGTAAATATTTTTATTGTCTCAACGTTTCGACAAAAATCTTTTGTCCTCGTCAGGAGTGAACAAAAATAAAACATTTTGCAAAGCGTTAAAAAAATTTCTAAGTTTGCAAGGGCGTTCTCACGCGATTTAATTTTAAGAACTATCAATGCGGGCCAGGCAGCCTCTATATTTATGATATAAAAATAGCGTTAAATTTGTGTCAGTTTACAACGATAGAGAGCGCATAATGATATTTTACCTTTAGATCTATTGCGTGATGTTAGAAAGTTAGTTTTGGATTGTTAGTCAAAATATTGTAACGTAGAAAAATAGGAAAGACAAACCTCAGAATTATATATATATGTTGTAATATATTCTGAAATATATTTTTATATCATATGTAATATAGCTATAGTATAATAACCAAAACTGTGAAATACAATTCAAATCGCCAGTTCGGCCATCGTGTAATGCCAAACGACAAAATAAAATTCGATTGAGTGACAGCCGGCGCCAGGACAGGAAAAAGGTCCGAAAAACATGTTGGGATACCAGGTGTGCCCCCTTCTTGTTCAAACATAGGACAGTTCGCTCTGAGACACGAGGATTGACAGACCCCTCTATACAGATCTGCCTTGACCGGTGTCGGCTTCTCTCTCCCACCATCTCTGTGGTGACATCCAACATGTCTCGTTCTTTGGTGCAATACATTCACGCCTAAACCCACTCTAACATTGAGGCCACAACGACTGTATTTAACCAACACACTACAGTCATCCTACAGGATCGACTATATTACAAGTAATTAAAACTAATAAAATAGCTGAGAGGCAATGAGAATATTTTACAGTTTATCAAAATAAAAATATCAAACTAAAAATTATTTTCATAGAATAAAAAATAATCTGTTACATAGCTCCTTCCCTATGGGAGCTGTGACCCACAGCATCTTGTTGCTACTGATATGGATCTGACATGTTCTGTCAAGTATTCTATCAGAGTTTTGGAACTTTGTCCCTAGTACCTTTGCGTCTTTTTTCTTGTGGCGTGAAGAGCGGCTTTGTCGTCGTATCGTCTATAGGGACATCGTCATCTTGGAGGGAAGTCTTGGCTTTGACACGGCGGTGGAATCCTGGAGCCAGTCTCTGAAAATGTAGTTCATAGCAGCCATTGCCTCAAGGTTTTCTCGACGATCTTCAGTTTGTCTTCCCTAATTTACCCAGCAATATATGTTGACAGATATACTTGCCCGAATGGTAGAAAACTTAAGTTTTATTTTTTTTTACTTATCCTTTTATTCTAAATTATACAAGATCTTGGAGGACGTTCTCATAAAGAAGTTCAAGAACTCTTCTTGGTTCTCTGTACAAGGATCCCTTGTCCTTTCCAATACAATTTAGTATATGTTGGGTAGTGGCCTCTTCGGTTTTGCACCTAGTGCACATGGGGAAGAAAACTTAAGTAATTGTGGCAAAAAACAGTCCAAATTATAATGGCCGTTCTGAAACATATTCAAACTGAGAAAAATATCAGTTTTTTTCACATTAATATTAGTTTTATTTTTCAAATCTCTTTTGCGCTCTCTTCCCATCTCTCTCTCTTTTCTTTAAATACCATAAAAATGCTATTTAAAACATATTTTTCTGATATTTTATACACTTTGATGAGATATTTCAATGTTTTCTTACAGATTTTTATTCAATTTGTCTGTCTTTATGGTTATATTACCCCATTGACATTTACAATCTTCGTTTACCTAAGAATACCAAGAAATACTTCGTTCGTATTCGATTCTCTCGATGAAATTCTAAAGGCATTTCGCTCATCTCTCCAAAAAAACTTTCAAAGCTGCATATTTAGAACTAAACATGAATTCTTCTGTTGAAAAAAATAATTGAAATGGAATTTAATGTTTGTTGTGTGTGCAGATTGTCTTCTGTGCCGCTATCGTAGCAGTTAGCGCCCGTAACTATGGGAATTACTACGGTGGAGCGAACCGTGGTAATGCTGGCAGTAACATAGGAGCTGGTAGTGGTATGGGAGCTGGTATTAGCGGTAATATGGGAGCTGGTGCAGGCATTGGAATTAGCGCTAGTTCAGGCAGTGGAATGGGAGCTGGTATTAATAGTGCCATGGGAGCTGGTATTAGCAGTGGTATGGGAGCTGGTGCAGCCAGTGGTATGGGTGCTGGAGCAGGCATCGGTATAGGAATTGGTATTGGAGGCGGTATGGGAGCTGGTTCTGGGATCGGAATTGGAGCTGGTGCTGGTAGCGGCATTGGAGCTGGTGCTGGGATCGGTATTGGAGCTGGTAGCGGCATTGGAGCTGGTGCTGGGATCGGCATTGGAGCTGGTAGCGGCATCGGAGCTGGTGCTGGGATCGGCATTGGAGCTGGTAGCGGAATCGGCATTGGACCCAGCAGCAGTATGGGTGGTGGCCAAAGAGGAATCTACGGACCTAACTCTGGAATGAAAGGTGGCCTCGAAGGACCCCATGATATCATTCTGGTGAAAGCTATCCATCTTGGAAACACCGCTAATATTGGTATGCCCGGAAAGAGCATTGGAGCCGGAATTGGTGCTGGAAAGAATATTGGCTATGGCAAGGTTATTGGCGCTCGTCAGGTGATTGGTGGTGGTCGGATTGCTGGTTCTGCTCAGGTTATTAATGCCAATCAGGTTATTAATGCTGCTCAGGTGATCAACGCTGGTCATGTGATTGGTGCTCGTCAAATGATCAACGCTGGTAAGGTGGCTGGTGCTGTTCAGATTATTGGTGGTGGTGCTCGTCCTATCGCTGTAATGACCCAAAAGAAGCCAAACTACGCTGAGGGAGGAGCTTACCGTGCCCATGGTGCTGGTATTGCTTCTGGCATCGGAGCTGGAATGGGAGCTAGCCACGGTCATGGAGCTGGTATCATAGCTAGCCACGGTCATGGAGCTGG
Organism: Cordylochernes scorpioides; assembly: GCA_030710605.1. Lineage (NCBI taxonomy): Eukaryota > Metazoa > Arthropoda > Arachnida > Pseudoscorpiones > Chernetidae > Cordylochernes > Cordylochernes scorpioides. The sequence goes on from CP092864.1 coordinate 152,509,153, forward strand.
TATCATAGCTGGTATTGGAGCTAACCACGGTATCATAGCTGGTATGGGAGCTAACCACGGTATCATAGCTGGTATGGGAGCTAACCACGGCTTCGGAGCTGGAATTGGAGCAGCTCACGGTATTGGAGCAGGTATGGGAGCTTACCACGGTCATGGAGCTAGCATTGGAGCTGGTTTCGGAGCTGGCCATGGTATTGGAGCTGCCAATGGTATTGGAGCAGGTATGGGAGCTAATCACGGCCATGGAGCTGGCATTGGAGCTGGTTTCGGAGCTGGCCATGGTATTGGGGCTGCCAATGGTATGGGAGCTGGTATTGGAATTGGTATTGGTGCTGCCAATGGTGGATCTCGGATAACTGGCATGGAAGAAGGAAGCGGTCACATCATTTTACTCAAGTCCCTCGGATTCAGCCAAGGAATCGGAGCCCCCGCAGCAATCAAGGGAAAATACTAGAAACCTCGAGCAACATTCTGTGGTGAGTTGTGAAATATGTGTTGCCATCAGATACTTAGAAGTCGATTAACCACTAAAAACGAATAGAAAAATCATAATCATTAAGAATACAGTAAAACCTCCATAAGATGATACTCCAGCTAGAGGATACCTCTCTACAAAGGACAGTTTTCATTGTCAAAATTATCAATTTTACTAATTATCAGCTCTCCGGTAAGAGGACACCTCTCTAAAAAGGACAGTTTTCATTGTCAAAATTACCATTTTTACTATGTAACAACTCTCCAGTAAGAGGACACCTCTCCACAAAGGACAGTTTTCATTTTTCAAATTACCATTTATACTATGTAACAACTCTCCGGTAAGAGGACACCTCTTCATAAAGGAAACTTTTGCTAGTAGGTGTCCTTTACAGAGAAGTTTCACTTTATATTTATTTTGTTGTAGCTTATTCTTCAAGTCGTTTAAACGATCTCCATTAGGTTCCATTGTCTCAGCTTTTAAATTATAGTCTTGAGGCTTTCTCAGAAGTATATTTATGTTTGTATCCACAAAAGAGTTTATCTTAACACAGATAATAGATATCATACCATTAATTAAGATGGCTTGTCTAGTTAGGTTAATTTGGGAAATTTTATAAAAAAGTTTACAAATTTTCTTCTACCGAGTTGGACTTTCTCTACCGCCTGTGATGACATTGACGACTTGTTTGTTATCGGGTTATACTCTAACAAAAAGGTCTTATTCTATCAAGTAATAAAACAAGATCCAAGAGACCTCAAACAAATACAAAATATTCACATAAACACATATTCACATTTTTAAAAAGGAGCAATCCATAAAAAATCTTTAATTAACATATATTGGATCAAAATATCATTTATTCTATCAATATTCCAGTATGCTGAATGCCAACCTTTATCAAAGTATTACAACATATTAATATGTGTGTCAACAACAAACTCAGCGTCACATAACGTTGTTGACACACATTAAATATGTTATAATACCTTGATAAAGGTTGGCGTTCAGCCAACTTGATATTGGTAAAATAAATGATATTTTGATCCAATATATGTCTTTTTAATTAAATCTATTCACATATTTTCAATTTTCATATTTGATATTCTTGTAGGGCTACAAGTAGTAAAACTTTATTGACTATTTAGTCAACAATTACACTCAGTCAAGAGTCAGTAATGGAAATATTTTTATCTGGATTCCGTCAGGAGCCGAGAGCCAGCCTGAGCTCGGATATTCCTCTTTGAATCGTTGGATGGTAGTCGCGAGCACGCTCGGCGACTGTGCCGAGAAACTCGGCAAGAATGACCCTATGTCCAGGTCTAGACGAGAGAAACTCGAAGAGATCCTCCCTGTTTTTGGGCCATATGACCGCAGATGGGGTGTCGGGATTGTATAACCCTTCCTTGATTAGGGGCTTCTGATATTCTTGTAGAAGGAACGTTATACCAGAATGCTTGAAATGTTGGTAATAAAATAAGACACTTATCCTTGGAGATTTGTTGTTGATTCTAACATAATCTTTTTCCAAAATTATTTTATCAGGTACCGCTCAGAAAGAGCAACCTAGTTTATGATAATTGTAACAGTGAATAATATATGATGGTTATTCATATATTAAACAAAATGTTAACGTGGGATTCAAAGCCGGTTCATGGCTGTCGGGAATCGAGGGTGTTACCCACTCCTCCGCCGGCTTCTTTATGTATATAAATACAGAATTCCAAGACCACTTTATTAGGTACCACTCAAAAAGAGCAACCTAGTTTATGATATTTACAACAATGAATAATATATGCAGGTTATTCACATATTAAACAAAATGTTAACATGGGATTCAATCCCGGTTCATGGCTGTCGGGAATCGAGGGTGTTACCCACTTGTACCCCCTATATAAACACCGAGCCTTGTTCTAAAATAACGTTATTAGGTACCGCTCAAAAAGAGAAACCTAGCTTATGTTTTATTTACAATTTAAAATATGAACAGGTTTTCACAGAGAAGGTGTACAATACAGGATACAATCCTGGTTCATGACTGTCGGGAATCGATGGTATTTAAACCACTCATTCACCGACCTTTTCTGTATAAACACAGAGCTGGTGCCAATTCAAAAATAACTTTACTAGGTGCGGCTTAAAAAAGCAACCTAGCTTATGTTATTTGTAACATTGAGTAATATGTAAAGGTTATTCACAGAAAAAATGTCCAATACGGGAGTCAATCCCGGTTTATGGTTGTCGGGAACCGAGAGTTTTAACCAACCGTCCACAAAACATAGAGCTTGTTCTTGTTCCAAAATCACTTTATTAGCTACCGCTCAACAAGAACAACCTAGCCTACGATATTTATAATGAAAGGTATGAACATGTTCTTCACAACAAAAAGTGTCCAATTCGGGATTCGATCCCGTTTCATGACTGTCGGGAATCGAGGGCTATATCCACTTATCCTCCCTATATATATATATATATTTTTTTTATTATTATTTGACATATCGGACGCGATATCCTAGCTCGGGATACTGGCGCCTAAATACATTTTAGTAGATTATATACAATTCATTTTATACAATTTAATAACCGGTCTAAAAACATAATTGAAACTTAAACGATGGTATTCTAAAACAGAAGAGAAAATTTAAAATGGATTATTTTAGCAACCTATATACAATTCATTATATACAACTCAATAACCGACTAAAAACACAATTAAAACTGAAACGATGGTTTCCTCAAACAGAAGAGAAAATCCCTATATAAACACAGAGCATTTTTTCAAAATTATAAAGATTTTTAAAGAAGATTTGATGGTATTCATCAAAACGATAGATTGCCAAAAATAAGACTCAGTCCTAAGTAAACAAGTTTCTTCTACTATCAATCCTTATTTTGATGTCTATCTAGTTTTCTATTTGTTTGAATGTCTTGATATCTATCCTTTTATGTCATAGATACTTAGCTTGTTTTTCTCTCTGAAGCTTTTCTACTCATCTCGTATGTTGAAATACAAGGTTGTCCCAGAAGTTCGTAAAAACTTGCAAAAAAAATTGAAATACAGTAGAACCTCCCTTTAGCGGACACCCCGCTAGAGGATACCTCCCTACAAATGACAGTTTTCATTTGCTAAATTATCATTTTTTAAAATTTTACACAAATAAATTTACTGGTAATCCGTTTCTTTTTAAATATCATCAAATATTATCTCAACAGACGCAGAAAAGAAACGCATTGCCAGTAAATTTATTTGTGTAAAATTTTAACGATAGATGGCAATTAAATTTAATTTACTATTATCATTTTTACTATTTAGCAACTCCCCGGTAAGAGGACATCTCTCCCTAAAGAACACTTTGGCTCTGTAACTAGGTGTTCTTTATAGGAAGGTTTTACTGTTCCAATATTATTCGCCGTAATATTATTCACCATTATTTATAATGTCTTTGTATTATGTATTATTATGTATTCGACGTAATAATATTATTCTCCAAGTAATAAGTAAAACTAAGTTTTAAGAAAAACATGATCTTTTGGGATAACCTTATATTTTGATGTAAAGTATATTTCAATATTTGGCATAAAATGCTTGAAAATTTTCAATTCTTTAATTTTAAAATATGGTGCAAATGTATGTGATATATAATTTAATTCATAATATAATTTTATAAACATTATAATTTGTTCCATTATTATTTAAAATCAATTTTTGTAATAATTTGTGTGTGTGTGTTTCAGATATGTAGCATCTTCATGAAAATATATAATATATGTATCATATAGAGAGATTTATATTATAATAAATAAATTTTATTTTATATATATATGTTTGGTTTATTTTTCACACATTACATTTTCACTCGATTTTCACCAAAATATGGAGAATTTATAAGGTTGTCCCAAAAGTTCGTGTTTTTTTATTACTTGGCGAATAAAATTATAACGGTAATAAAATAATAATACATAATACAATTACAGTTAAACCTGTCTATAGCGCCTTCTCTAAATAGCGCCTCCCTCTCTATAGCGCCCGATTTTAAATACGTAGTACGATGCGATTTACATTAAAAGTGACCTGTCTATAGCACCCCCTTTCTATAGCACCCTATTTTGGCGAGTCCCAAGAGGGGCCGCTATAGACAGGTTTAACTGTATATTATGATGCATTTGCGCGCCATCTGTTATGAAAATTCGAAATTATTATAGACGTGTATGATTCTTTTGAATCATAGGTAAGGGCAGTAGAAATTGTTCATTTTTAAAAAGAACATACGCATCTATAATATAATACAATTACTTTATACATAATACAAAGACATTATACATAACAGCAAATAATATTATTATTTCATTGTTTGGAAGTGTTTACGAACTTTTGGACAACCTTATAAATATGTCCAGATCTGCGGCAGGATCTTTCGACCAGTGCTGCTCTGTTGAGTGATGCTCAGACATACATCCCGTGTGATACATGAAATCCCTAGAGGAGAAGCTAGAGAGGAGATCCGTCTTCCAGATCATGAAAATGTACAGCCAGGTTCTAATCGGACTGGCCAGTGGGGAGATGGTAGAACGCTTGTTAAGGATGGACTTTCCATCAGATATACCATCCTCAGAGCGTTCCAGTACAAGAAAATGGCAGAAAAGATCACCAACCTGCGGTAAAATGGAATCCATTGTTTAAACCCTGCGACCATCCTGCCAGGTTGTCTTCTGTCAGGCTTCCACACTCGTCTTTTTAGTGATACGCTAACCTATGCACGGTGGATTCTGTGGCCACTGGACATGCGTCGGACCTGGAGGCTGTAGGGTTATGTGCTGCCTGGAGTATAGGAGCTCCATCTAGGTTTCTTCCTGTGGTGAATCTGTATAAGACCCTGGAGGCTGTAGGGTTATGTGCTACCTGGAGTATAGGACCTCCATCTAGGTTTCTTCCTGTGGTGAATCTGTATAAGACCCTGGAGGCTGTAGGGTTCTGTGCTGCCTGGAGTATAGGAGCTCCATCTAGGTTTCTTCCTGTGGTGAATCTGTATAAGACCCTGGAGGCTGTAGGGTTATGTGCTGCCTGGAGTATAGGAGCTCCATCTAGGTTTCTTCCTGTGGTGAATCTGTATAAGACCCTGGAGGCTGTAGGGTTATGTGCTGCCTGGAGTATAGGAGCTCCATCTAGGTTTCTTCCTGTGGTGAATCTGTATAAGACCCTGGAGGCTGTAGGGTTATGTGCTGCCTGGAGTATAGGAGCTCCATCTAGGTTTCTTCCTGTGGTGAATCTGTATAAGACCCTGGAGGCTGTAGGGTTCTGTGCTGCCTGGAGTATAGGAGCTCCATCTAGGTTTCTTCCTGTGGTGAATCTGTATAAGACCCTGGAGGCTGTAGGGTTCTGTGCTGCCTGGAGTATAGGAGCCCCATCTATGCTTCCTTCCTGTGGTGAATCTGTATAAGACCGATAGTCTTAATAACGCTTTATGTGTGTCTTTTGTCATACATTTGAGGTAATGTACTGCGACTTATACTACTATACCACAGTTAAGAGGGAGGTCTTTATCCATGATTCATTCATGAATGATGGCATGAAACTTCACCAGCTCTCTGGGAAAGTGGACATTGAGTTCAAAGGTTAGACAACGCCAGCCTACATCACTTATGGCGTGAAATACATAAAATATCACCACTAAGGGCATCGACGATCTAGCTGAGATTTGGAAGAACTTCCAGAGTCGCATTCCATCTCTCACCAAGGTCCGGCGCATCTGTCTGCCATCTCAGCACTGTCTGCCAACCCAGCACTGTCTGCCATCCCAGCACTGTCTGCCATCACAGCACTGTCTGCCATCCCAGCACTGTCTGCCATCTCAGCACTGTCTGCCATCTCAGCACTGTCTGCCATCTCAGCACTGTCTGCCATCTCAGCACAGGCTGCCATCCCAGCACTGTCTGCCATCCCAGCACTGTCTGCCATCTCAGAACTGTCTGCCATCTCAGCACTGTCTGCCATCCCAGCACTGTCTGCCACCTCAGCACTGTCTGCCATCCCAGCACTGTCTGCCATCTCAGCACAGTCTGCCATCTCAGCACAGGCTGCCATCTTAGCACTGTTTGCCATCTCAGCACTGTCTGCCATCTCAGCACTGTCTGCCATCTCAGCACTGTCTGCCATCTCAGCACAGGCTGCCATCTCAGCACAGGCTGCCATCTCAGCACAGGCTGCTATCCCAGCACTGTCTGCCATCTCAGCACTGTCTGCCATCTTAGCACTGTTTGCCATCTTAGCACAGGCTGCCATCTCAGCACTGTCTGCCATCTCAGCACTGTCTGCCATCTCAGCACTGTCTGCCATCTCAGCACAGGCTGCCATCTCAGCACAGGCTGCCATCTCAGCACTGTCTGCCATCTCAGCACTGTCTGCCATCTCAGCACAGGCTGCCATCTTAGCACTGTCTGCCATCTCAGCACTGTCTGCCATCCCAGCACTGTCTGCCATCTCAGCACTGTCTGCCATCCCAGCACTGTCTGCCATCCCAGCACTGTCTGCCATCTCAGCACAGTCTGCCATCTCAGCACAGGCTGCCATCTTAGCACTGTTTGCCATCTCAGCACTGTCTGCCATCTCAGCACTGTCTGCCATCTCAGCACTGTCTGCCATCTCAGCACTGTCTGCCATCTCAGCACTGTCTGCCATCTCAGCACAGGCTGCCATCTCAGCACAGGCTGCCATCTCAGCACAGGCTGCCATCTCAGCACTGTCTGCTATCCCAGCACTGTCTGCCATCTCAGCACTGTCTGCCATCTCAGCACAGGCTGCCATCTTAGCACTGTCTGCCATCCCAGCACTTTCTGCCATCTCAGCACAGGCTGCCATCTCAGCACTGTCTGCCATCTCAGCACTGTCTGCCATCTCAGCACTGTCTGCCATCTCAGCACTGTCTGCCATCTCAGCACTGTCTCCCATCTCAGCACAGGCTGCCATCTCAGCACAGGCTGCCATCTCAGCACAGGCTGCCATCTTAGCACTGTTTGCCATCTCAGCACTGTCTGCCATCTCAGCACTGTCTGCCATCTCAGCACTGTCTGCCATCTCAGCACTGTCTGCCATCTCAGCACAGGCTGCCATCTCAGCACAGGCTGCCATCTCAGCACTGTCTTCTATCCCAGCACTGTCTGCCATCTCAGCACTGTCTGCCATCTTAGCACTGTTTGCCATCTTAGCACAGGCTGCCATCTCAGCACTGTCTGCCATCTCAGCACTGTCTGCCATCTCAGCACTGTCTGCCATCTCAGCACAGGCTGCCATCTCAGCACAGGCTGCCATCTCAGCACAGGCTGCCATCTCAGCACTGTCTGCCATCTCAGCACTGTCTGCCATCTCAGCACAGGCTGCCATCTTAGCACTGTCTGCCATCTCAGCACTGTCTGCCATCCCAGCACTGTCTGCCATCTCAGCACTGTCTGCCATCTCAGCACTGTCTGCCATCCCAGCACTGTCTGCCATCCCAGCACTGTCTGCCATCTCAGCACAGGCTGCCATCTCAGCACTGTCTGCCATCTCAGCACTGTCTGCCAGCTCAGTACTGTCTGCCATCTCAGCACTGTCTGCCATCTCAGCACTGTCTGCCATCTCAGCACAGGCTGCCATCTCAGCACTGTCTGTCATCTCAGCACAGGCTGCCATCTCAGCACAGGCTGCCGAACCCCTATTCCTTATACAGGTTGTCCCAAAAGTTCGTAAAGAGATAATGATATATATTTTGCAAGTGTTTACGAACCTTTGGGACAACCTTGGTAATATTGGTAAACCTGGTAAAATTATAACAGATTTCTTATAGAAGAATGATATCAAGGATGGCCAATCAGCAGGTGGGCCAGGTTTCAGAATTACAAGGTTGTCCTAAAAGTTCGTAAACACTTGCAAAATATAAATGATAATATGTTTAAGAACTTTTGGGACAACCTTGTAAAAGAGATTCAGCCCAAAAATAAAACCTAGGCTACCCCGTTTCTGGTCTCCGAGATCCAAATTCCTCAGGACACTCAAGAGAAGGAACCTTCCCAACCACAATAACCTATATATATAATTGCCTTATTCTGTCTGAAGCTCACGGATAGAATGCGCGCCCATTGGATGCCGGCGAACACGTGTCCTCCCTGCCCCCCTCTAGACACCCCTGTTATCAGCTGTGTGATACATACACCTGTCCATAGCGGCCATTCTAGACAACCCTGTTATCAGCAGTGTGTTACATCCACCTGTCTATACAGACCACCCTGTCTATAGCGACCACTGACCACCCTGCCTATAGCGACCACTCTAGACAACCCTGTTATCAGCTGTGTGATACATCCACCTGTCTTTACAGACCACACTGTATATAGCGGCCATTCTAGATAACCCTGTTATCAGCTGTGTGATACATACACCTGTCAATAGCGGCCACTCTAGACAACCCTGTTATCAGCTGTGTGATACATCCACCTGTCTATACAGTCCACCCTGTCTATAGCGGTCACTTTAGGCAACCCTGTTATCATCAGTGTGTTACATTCACCTGTCTAAACAGACCACCCTGTCTATAACGGTCACCTTAGGCAACCCTGTTATCAGCAGTGTGATACATACACCTGTCTATACAGACCACCCTGTCTATAGCGGCCACTCTAGACAACCCTGTTATCAGCTGTGTGATACATACACCTGTCTATACAGACCACGCTGTCTATAGCGACCACCCAAGACAACGTTTTTAAAATATATTCGCACACGGGTAAAACCCGGGCGTTGCCCGGGCCATTCGTCTAGTGGAAAATATTCAAAGTTCTCTTGCAGCTGGTGCTATTCCTTGAGAAGCAACCTAGTTCGAAGACACTTGAATATAGAGAAGAATAAGATTGTTCAGGTAATCTCTGCTACCAAGGCTCCCTGCATATTTCCCTATCGCCTGTTTACTATAGGGTCCTCAAAAACTTCCTCCTCGAGCGACATCGGTTTCATCTTCCGCGCCCAGTGTCAGACAAGCCGCTCCTACTAAAACATCGTTTGGGTGTCCTACGAGATAACTGCAGCCTCGAGAAACAGCTCTCCGCTGTCATTTCCGACGACTCTTTATCGACACCCTGAACCGAAGTTTACTCATCTCCGTCATTATATAGCTTCAGATTTCGGCAACACTCATCGAGTAGCACATCCCGTTGTATGAACTACCAGTCAATTCCCTGAACTTAACTTAGATTGTGAAATATTTGCAAAGGATTTATTGTGCAAAATGTTTCTATCTTCAATAAAAACGGCAAGCTTTCAAGCGTTAGCTCATCATCAGGCTAATTCTTTCGCAAATTCCTATAATATATATGTCAAGTCAAGATAAGTCACAGCTCCACCTTCCATCTTGTCATGAGGTCCTTGCATCACCTGGAACAGATGTTTGAATGTAATTCTACTGTCCTATAAGCTTATGTCCATAGTTTTCTTGAAAACCATTTCTGAGATTCCATCCTTCAGTGCTGCGTATATAATCAGAATCGTCCAATACAGTATTAGAGCTCTGAGAAGCGGTCTGGTGGATTAAATTGGCGAAACCGCTGGGAGGGTTCACCACTGATGAGCCAAGCCCTCCCAATATATATTTTTTCATCGCAGTAAGGACAGTAGAAGTTTGTATTATGTATAAAAGAAACATTCGTGCTTTTAAATCTTTTCTTTTTATATGTATAGATGGCGCGTTATTGCTTAGATATTTGTACGCATGCAATTCCTGGTTACGCCGGTTAAACCTTCCTGCTCATCCAAATTGGCGAGCAGTTTGAAGTAGTCATTTCCACATTCGACCATATCCATCGTGTGTCTTCGATTACTTCAGCAAGATCAAAGACTTTTGATGCTGCGATTGTCGAAAAAATGCCAACGCTCCTATGGGAACTGTTGGTCTCCAACTCTACTGAATCTATTAGGATACCTTGTGGCATCCACATATGTTGTTTTTTGTTTGTTTATCCCTAGTACACGTGATACAAACTCCGCCTTTGCCGGTCCCAAGCCCAGATGACAAAGGAGGATGGGGAGCAGTAACTAGCTCACTGAAAAACTTGGGCTCAGCTGGCCCGGCTGATAGTACCCTGTAAGGTCTCTAGGGATACAGTATGAGCAGCGTTTTTACTCCATGTTAGGAGCGGCAACACATGGCGTCTGTTCTTCATGTCAGAGGCGGCCATTTATTTTAGAGTTAAGTCGGCCTGCCACTGAGTAGTGTTCCCATTCTTATAATGACAAAGGCAGACGCATTCTACTTCACCTAATCATGATGGTTGTCAACAGTCAAAAGTCTCAAGCTTTACAAGCTTGACACCCTAATATGATTGAGTGGAGATAAGAAAGAAGAAGACATGTGAATCACGTGACGTGATACAGGCCATGATAATCATGGTGGGTAGAAGTAGGCGACTGCTTTTACTGTAAGTACATCGCATATCTATACATGAGAAAAGCAGTTGACTTTTGCACTTACAAGTGAGTCAGAGCCCCGTTTGGTTACTTTCACTCGCTGGTGGGGTTGGACTTTTACAAGAATCGGGGGCCATTGGAACATTTTATCAGAAAAAAAGTGCCCAATGCGAGAATCGATCACGGGTCGTAGTAGTCGAAACCCAACGGTTTAGACCATCCTTCCACCGACTCCCTGGGTAGGAAAGGTTGATCCATACGGCAAGGTAAAAATATTTACATATATTTATACAATATAATATAATGCGGCTTGTGATTGTAAAACGACATTTGAAATACTATCCTGCATGTGTTTCTTTTGAACGAAAAATCAAATTTTATTTAAAGGAGAAATAACGATTATTTCTAACCTTAGGAATTAGGTATGAAAGGGTGAATTGTGAAGAGTAATGTTAAACGGAAAAATTATAAATAATAAATTCCCAAAAAAATAAGATAATAAATTCCCATCCCTGGACACTTATTTTTCCGTTTATCATTACTCTTCACAATTCATCCTTTCATACTTCATCCCTAAGGTTGGAAATGGTCGTTATTTCTCCTTAAAATAAATTTCGATTTTTTGTTCAAAAGAAACACTTACGGGATAATTTTCAAATGTCCGTTATATAATTACTAGCCGAATGACCCGGGCAACGCCCGTGTTTTACCCGATTGAATGTTTTTATTCAATACGGCCCGCCATGCGCGCGCACAGGGAAGTCACGTGCTCGCCGGCAGCCAACGGGCGCGCGCCGCCGGCAGGGGGGGCAAAGGTGGCGTGACGGGAGCCAACCAATAAAAGCAAACGGTGAAAGAGTCGGCTGATCGGCCGATGACTGATTGATTAGGAAAGACGCTCGTAACTGTATATAGAATACTGTCCACAGTTTGGCTGAATACCATAACCAACAATCGCACAATACGATAGTAGAGCTCTAAAAAACGGTATGGTAGAATAAAATGGCTAAACGTCTGAGAGGGTTCACCACTGATGAGCCACACCCTCCTAATTTTTATATCGCACTAAGGACAGTAGGGATATTTCTGTATTTGAAACAACATCATATTCACTAATTCAGTTGAATTCACCCGTACACAGAAATTTGTTAAATTCTTCGGATTATATGACATGCGTTTACTGTTGTGTTTTGCCCGTTGTTTTGTCAATAATCCACTCTGAGTCGTTGGAGCTCCCTTGGTACCGGTTTTATTTATAACCAGTGCCGGAACATAAGGAGAACACCACACACAGCCAAACGCGGAGATACTCCCGCTCGCAGCCAAAACCGAAACCCAAACCGCCGGGTTCCAGTCTCGGCCGTTTCCCGCCTGAACCTTCAACATTTACCACGTGTTATTTCGACATTTTGAGGATGCTTTTTTCGAGTAAAGATGGTTTTATATATTGGTGCACCAAGTTGCAGCTTTGCAGGGTCGTCGACCTTGGTTTCCTCCTTCTTGGTGTTATACACAGAGCGGGTTTCCATACTCAAAGCAAATAAAGAAAAGTAAATAAATTACCTTTTAAAGTTATTGTGTTTATTTATTCTTCCTTGTAGGTCGTTATCCTCAGTCTTCGTCTAGGTCCTCTCTCTCACACAAGTGTAGCTACCATCTACAGTACCATCTTGGTCTTGATAACACCAGCCATCACATCAACACTCTGTGAACTCTCGCAGTCCATCGGTGGCGGAGTCTTTCCCGCGGTAGATGTCACCAATTTCGACGTTTCATCACAGTTAAAAACTTGCTGTGGGAGGTAACACTCGGTAACAACGAGCTTCTCGAACTCGGCAGTGAATGTCTCAGCTGCTTTAGCATCCGAACTTGCACCCTCTCCATGCCTCGTGACACTGCATGCCACGCCCGCATGCCACGTTCGTGCTTTTCAATCATTTCCCTCTTTGCCTCCATTGTGATAATATCCTTCTTCTTACCCAATTCTCTTTCAACATATTTCTTCAAGGGGCCCATTTTGCAGTGGTTATAGGATTTTTATAGCAAGAGAGGTAGAAATTGTCACCAATTTTTGAAAATACATATATAATCTAAAAAATAAATAAGAAATTAAAAAAAGCTATTCCTTTATCATTGAGAGATAATTTTATCGTTGAATTAAAATTAGTCAAAATGATATACATATTATTTTAAGATTAAAGAAAACTTTTTAACTTTAATAGTAACTTTTTAAATTTTAATAGCAACTTTTTAAATTTTAATAGCAACTTTTTAAATTTTAATAACACCTTCGAGCCTTTGTTTACAAATGGAAAAAGTTGTCTTAAAAATTAAAAAAGTTTTCTTTAATTTTAAAATACTATATACATGTATATATATATATATATATATATGTATCGATTTGAATATATACATTATAGTATGTATTAAATATATATACTGTTGTACATATATTATAATGATTAATAACAATTTATAAATAAAATAATATTTAATATAAAAATATGCCCTCATCCCGCCGCTAAAGGTGGAAATGGAGAAGAGGGGCAACCATCACGAGTTGCTCGTAATGCGAAATTTCACTCGTAATCCGAGGTAAAATTTTTCAAAAAAATTTGCTCGTACTGCGAAAAGCTCGTACTCCAAGGTGCTCGTAAACCGAGGGTCCACTGTACTCTGTAAAATTTCCTCTTTGCTTATCTTTTGTATATCATTGTTAGTTTGTTCTTGTCTTAAATAAATTACTGACTCATCCTGAAGTTTTTCTTTCCTAATTTTCCACGTGGGAATATAAACTTGTAGTTACAATTATATTAATTTTATTATTATACAATTTAAAACAATTCTATTGATTCTTTTAATCAAATTTTACAAAGGATAAAGGGGAAAAATAGTACAAATGTGATATTGTACTGGGATAAGGTGCATTAATTATAAAAAAAGGCATCTCCTTATCTTGCAACTGAAACTATGCTAAAGCAAACTATGCTGAAACTAGAAACTATGAAAAAGCCATCAGCAACTTTCAGTTGCACAATAAGGAGAAGCCTTTTTCATAAAGGATAAAGTGTAGGGGAATATATATAGTTGTGTACAAATGTCTTCAGCAAGGAAGACTTCCCTACCATCCCCATTTTAATATTAGAACGAATTAAAATCATACATTTTGACCATAATCATTCTTCTGGTATTACGTATATTAAATCTATAATATATCATTTAATTTAAAGGGTTTGAAGGTGAAATAAAAGGTTATAAAATTGGGACAGAGGGTAGTTTGTCTCTACCTAGATGTCGAAGGGCAATTGCATGGAGATGATTGGGACATCCCCCCCCCCCCCCCCCCGGTAGTGTTGCGCCATAGTGGAAGTCGCTCTCCCCCGGTGAAAAATTTCCTAGAGGAAAGTCATTTGTAGAAGAAAGTTTGTCCTCCTTTCTTCGCCTTTGCTCAAAATCGGAAAACTTGAGTTTATTTTCTTTTTTTAAAAATAGTACCGCGTTTCATCATAAATTTATACCAAAAGATCGTAAAACATATTATGATTTATACTTTTCAAGTGTTTATGAACTTTTTGGGACAACCTTATAATTCTGAAACATGTCCTACCTATTGATTGACCACCCTTGATATAAAACATCAGAGATTAAATAATTCTTCTATAAGAATTCTGTTATAATTTTACCAAGGTTACCAAAATTACTAAGTTGTCCAAAAAGTTTGTAAACATATTATGATTTATATTTTGTTAGTGTTTATGATTTTTTTGGAGGGGACAACCTTATAATTCTGAAACTTGGCCCACCTACTGATTGTCCACCCTTGATATAGAACATCAGAGATTAAATCATTCTTCTATAAGAATTATGTTATAATTTTTACTAAGGTTACCAATATTACCAAGGTTGTTCCGAAAGTTTGTTCACACTTGCAAAACATAAATCATAATATGTTTACGAACTTTTGGGAGAACCTTGTATTACGGGGAATATACATAATAATACATAATACAATTACTTTATGAAAATTCGAAACTATTAAAGACGCGTAAGATTATTTTTGAAATTAAACAATTAATACTGCCCTTACTTATACGAATAAAAATAAAACGATAAGAGGAGCTTCTTTTATAAATTTTAATGCGCAAGCTTTCGGACCTAACGTCCTTCTGTTGATTTTAATTCTATATTTTCAGTTCAAATTTTAATTTTCTTTTAGTTCTCCAATCTCATACATGCAAATTCTAAGTCATAAATTTATTTTATTCCTTTCAGTTTTCTACAGATATATTTATGTAAATATTGTCCTCTTTATTATGGCTCAATGTTAGGTTATACTCGTTAGTATTACCACTATCCATGCCTGTAGAAGGACGTTAGGTCCGAAAAAGCTTGAGAATTAAAATTTATAAAAGAAGCTCCTCTTATCGTTTTATTTTTATTCGTATAAACCAATTATTAAGAGTTCCTAATCGTTTAATACTGCCCTTACTGCAATGGAAAAATTAATGGGAGGGCCTGGCTCATCAGTGGTGAACCCTCCCAACGGTTTCGCCAGTTTAATCTACCATACCGCTGTTACATTGCATTTTTCGAACTTCCTTTTATAGTGATACTGATGCTAGACTCTTTGAATGGGTATTTTAGATGAACTATGGACATAAGCTTTGAGGACAGCAGAATTACATACATTTATAAATATATAAAATGCTTCGAGCAATCGCTCTTCCGCAAATATCAAATTGTGTCTTTTATTATAGCAATTATATTATAAATTTTTCCATTGCAGTAAAGGCAGTAGAAATTGTTTATTTCAAAAAGAATCATAAGCGTTTATAATAGTTTCGAATTTTGATAACAGATGGCGCGCTAATGCATCATAATCTATATAGAAGTTTTTGAAGTAGTATAAGTTAGTTATGTCTGTTACGTGTTCAGAGTATCGGTTCTAGAAGTTTACTGCTCTCTTTAGATTTGATAATAAACTCTCATCACGTATTTCTACTTCCCCGTCACGTGTAAGATAACATGAAACCCATTGTTTTCCAATCTTCCATATCAGCCTCTCCTCTCTAAGAATAAATCTCTTTGTAATGACTTCATTGTTTGATCTGTTATCGATTGAAACAAATAAACTATTCTAAACATACACAAAAACCTTTATTAAGACACACAGGTCTTACAGAGGATTCTCCTTGGGGTTATACAAGACGGAGAAACCCATGAAAATGGGAAATATACAAAGGGGTAAAAACGGAGAAAGATTATATACACATGGTAAATATATATAGATTACAACAACAACAACAAAAGCTTTATTAAGACCCTTTAGTCTTATACAGATTCTCCAAGCAGAAATATAGGATACATGCGGGGGGGAAAACAATGAAAAAACTTAATGGTAACATAAAATTTATATACAGAGAAAATTATATAAAGACAATCAAGCTAATAGGTTAATCTGGGCAAATTGGAGGCAAAGAAAGTTGCTATACATGGATTTAGCACGGATTACCGTGTTAGGTCTTGTGGTGTTATTTGGTAGCAGCTCTGAAACTTCTTAGCTATGTAGAACTTTTCCTAGTCATCTTCCCCGCCCTTGGCATTGCCGGTTGGACTTCACTTGTAAGCATTTCGACCTGTGAGTCAATTGTGGAATATATACAGATTAGTATTCGAATAATCCTATGGAAAATAAGAAAAAATTCTTTTTTGGAAATATGGATGGGAGAAGTGGAGAGCGAAAAGAGGAAAGAAAACAGGTATTTACGTATGGAACATACATATATTGGAACAAGTCAATTTAAGCTCTTCTGCTCACACAGAACAGGTGGACCATGGCTTTTTCAATAAATCTTTAAGAGATTTTCCAGGAAAATCCGAGTGTTCAGAGTTGTAAAGTAAACACCGTTTTTAAACTATTCTAAACCTCAAGTTGGTCTCGAGGACCACGCCATCACCATCTCCTCAGCGGCGAAGTACGCCATATATGTATTCTTCGTAGATCACGAAATACGTGGTGTCGCTGGAGACCCGCTGGTGATTCTCCACCAAACTCTGCAGCGGTGGTAGAGGCGCCATATTCTTTGTACATAGTATGATGCACTCATATATCTATGTCATAATTTGTATAATTAGATGCCAATATGTATGAAAATGTATGATTTGTTTCAATAAAACAAGGTAACTGGAGGACAGAAAAGCCTAGAAGCAAGGCCTAGAAAAGAGGCTTAGAAGTTAGCACAGTCATTAGGAAAATTATACCCAGTTTTATTATCGCGGAAGGAATAAAAGCTGAGTTCAACAAACTATTACTTCCTGGTCAAGCTGGGACATGTCTTGAGACAAAAGAAGTAGCGTAGACCAACCAGAGAGTAGTACCTCAGAAGGTCAGCCAATAGAGAACCGCCACGTCACACCTTTCCACCAATGGGAAGTAAGAAAGGTTCTCGTGTTAAATCGAGAACCAAGAATTGTTAGATCGACTCGCTCCCACCGAGATAGCATCAACAGTTGTTCTTTCGATCCCACCGAGATAGCACCTAAGTCTTCACTTCGATCTCACCGAGGTAACACCTGCTCTAGAGACCTGCCCCGTTCATCCTTATCAGCTAAGTCAATCGCCGCCATGTGATTAGATAGTTAATAGACTATCCGCTCCATCTTCTCCAAAACCTTTCTTTCCTCCGACCAGTTGCCTTTTATTTCAACCCATCAAGTGTCCTGGCTTATTTCCCCTGTGTGTAAACCTTACCACTCAGCCACCACGACTGCGCCACCACCTCAACAATCATCAACCCCAAGAGTAAGGTTTCCCCGCATAGAATATTACGATAGAGATTAAAGTCGACAGGATAAAGATGGAGAGCAGCCAAGACGCAATCAAAACAAACGGCAATGACAAACCGAGGAGGAAGAAGCGGGCAAGAAGCGAGGCGACCAGGCGCCTTCTGGCGGCCATTATATGGCAGATGACAGTGGCCCTTCGACGAGTCAACGCCACGCAAGGAGAGACGGAGTTCCGGAGTCCCACCCCCGGGAGAAATGACGGTCGTGCCGCCGGCCCAGACGAGTGTTACCGCGACCTGACACCGACCACCGAGGAGTCATCCACCGCCATGCCGTACCCATACACCGCACCCGAAATCAATCCACGCGACCCAGGACAGTGCAAACAGTCCCAACCCGATATCCCAACGCCAGATTTCCCCCTCAATTCCGCGGACAGTGCAAGCAGTCCCGAGTCCCAAGCAGCCACCCCAAGCCCAAGACGCCCCGGAGGAGACTGAGGTAGGCACCCCACCCTATGACGTCAAGAAATTGACTTTGGACGTATATCTGACCCAGGACCTACCCCTTTAACCATGTATCCAACCTTGTATCCAATGAATGCACGCACGGGCTAGGCCAAACCTGTCCGAAAGGACTTGCCCTGCACCCAAATTTTTCACACATGGCACCCCTTGCATGCATTCATCGACCCAACCACAAATATTTACATGCCATCGTTCTAACCCCGCACCACATAACTTCTTTCCTAAAACCCAATTACCATTACTATATGCCCTCAACATACAAAGCCACAACGGCTTCAACCTACAATCACAATAATGCCCAAAAACGTGTCCGTACAATAGCACAGCTCACTCAACTACCACACAAAATTCATGCGTGACCATACGTCGTCACGCAACAATCACACAAATGTACCTCACCACAAACGACATTCACAACAACAATACACAGACGACATCCATCCAACAGGACGGTTTTCACGCTAACAACACACGCACCCATACGTCATCACACAACGGTAACCCACACCACCAGCGCAACAAACACGCACAACCCGCACAGCAAGCGCGACACTCGCGCCAAAAGACGACAACAACCAGCCAAGCATGCACAACCGTTAATAATAATACAATCATCTCGTCTACCCAAAACACTAAAAATTTTCACATTAAAACATGCCATATTCCCTAACAATAAAAATTTCGATATATGTTCGTACAACCAGCACCCATGACTTTAATAAATTTGTTGTTCATAGTGAGAACAGGTTAGATTTTGTACAAACAAAGGCTTCACGTGACACATTTTCATTTGCAATTTTTTTTCGATTCGTGTCACAGGCCACACCACAAAACTTTTCACTTTCAGGCCAAAGACGCCTTCACCACGCCTGTGACACTTCTCAACTCAAAACGTGTCCACGTCGAAAGTCGCATTTTCACTCAATTCCACTCTGATATCACTGAATAGCATTTTTACTAAAGTCACAACAACCATTCGATTTAATATAAATAGATACAATATCCGGATTTTCAAAATACAACCAATGCCGAAATTAAACCACCTACGACAGATAAAACGATTTACATCATTCTTCCCAGATAGAGGAAACTAGAAAATTAACAAACCAGTGCCGAAAGTAAGAGATTCAATTAGCACAAAGACAATTAGGAGACAGATATCTCCGGCGAGGCGATAAAGTCAGCCGTGTGCAAACAGAGGGGAGCTCCCCCATTTCCGGATCAAATTACCGCGGACCCCTCTTTTGGCCGGCACATAAAAATAGGTCACCGCGTTTCCCCATCCACGGATTTCTCCATGTCACCAATCTTGCATTCCCCATTCCACCTACATATCGACTTTTACAAATACAATTTCACTCACACAAGACGTACCAACACATCTTAATGAATTCACGCCTCTATTACATCCCTATTATAATTAATCATAATTACTTTACAGACTTCCAAAAAACGTTACATATTCCACCTACACGTAGATATCACAGACCTTAGGATCTCGACAACACATAGAATTCGTTTCACACATTTCTTACACAAAAACTTCTAACATCTTCCACAATACACACAAAGACAAAAGAAATTTATAGGGCATAATTAATAAATTAAGACATCTAGATCAGGGCATGTAGATACACAACGGGTTCAAACCAATATCTATTTTTTTTTTGTTTATATATTAACCATTTTCACTATTTTTAAAATTAAAATTAAAATATTTAACCAATTTAGCAACTTATTCAATTAGTATCACTTATTTTAGCCATTAATTACCATGTTAGTTACCACTTAGTTTATTTTATCGTAGTTCCATTTATCAACGAAGACTCATTGGTTTTCGGTTAAACTTAAGACATTAAGTCATCCTTTATTTTTGAAAAACCTTTTTCATTTTCCTTTTTTTTACGCAACCAAGCATTCAACTTGATTTCGCTCAACATCTCTTTTATTTTTATTTTTATTTCAAAATACCTCATGAAATTTCCTCGTTTTCCTTCCCAAACTCGAGCAAAAAGTAATTAGGCATTTTTCTTTGTCACCAATGTCACAAAGCATTTTTCTTTTTTTCACACAACAAGGCATTTTTTTTAACCACGCCTTCACTTTGATTTCAGTCAACTATTTTTTATTATTTTTATTTTTGATTTCTAAAATTACCTCATGAAATTTCCTCGTTTTCCTTCCCAAACTCGAGCAAAAAGTAATTAGGCATTTTTTCCTTTTTTTTCTCTATGTACCATAGTACTCAACATATGATGCACCTTTATAAAATTTTGATTTCTATTAACTAACAACCAACTATATAGCATTAACACTACATTTTTTTTCTTATATCCTTATCAATGTTGTATATAACCTCCCTATAACCAATTAATTTTCGCTCAAAATTATTTTTCTTTGTTTAACAGAACTTATTCAGACTAAACCCCCTTCATATATTCTTCACATGTAGGGGGCGCATCTGTCATAATTTGTATAATTAGATGTTAATATGTATGAAAATGTATGATTTGTTTCAATAAAACAAGGTAACTGGAGGACAGAAAAGCCTAGAAGCAAGGCCTACAAAAGAGGCTTAGGAGCTAACACAGTCATTAAGAAAATTATACCCAGTTTTATTATCGCGGAAGGAATAAAAGCTAAGTTCAACAAACTATTACTTCCTGGTCAAGCTGGGACATGTCTTGAGACAAAAGAAGTAGCGTAGACCAACCAGAGAGTAGCACCTCAGAAGGTCAGCCAATAGAGAACCGCCACGTCACACCTTTCCACCAATGGGAAGTAAGAAAGGTTCTCGTGTTAAATCGAGAACCAAGAATTGTTAGATCGACTCGCTCCCACCGAGATAGCATCAACAGTTGTTCTTTCGATCCCACCGAGATAGCACCTAAGTCTTCACTTCGATCTCACCGAGGTAACACCTGCTCTAGAGACCTGCCCCGGTCATCCTTATCAGCTAAGTCAATCACCGCCATGTGATTAGATAGTTAATAGACTATCCGCTCCATCTTCTCCAAAACCTTTCTTTCCTCCGACCAGTTGCCTTTTATTTCAACCCATCAAGTGTCCTGGCTTATTTCCCCTGTGTGTAAACCTTACCACTCCGCCACCACGACTGCGCCACCACCTCAACAATCATCAACCCCAAGAGTAAGGTTTCCCCGCATAGAATATTACGATATCTATATATATAAAAATGAATGTTTGTATGTCTGTTTGTTGGTTTGTATGTCCGGTATACAAATTCGCAGTAGTTCACTAATTCAAACCAAAATTTCCATACATAGATAAAAAATACGGGGAAGACGATAGGCTATTTTAAAAAATATATAAATCTATTATTAAAACTATATATTTTTAGTCAGAAAATGATGACGATATTGCTGTATCATGTTTGATTATCAGATACAAAATTATATCGGGAAAAATTCCAAAAAACAGAGACCACGGATGAAACCAGTTCATTATTTTGTACGCAGGAAAAAAATTCTACAGAAAAAAACATTCATTCGAGCAGAAAACAAAAGCCAGATCATCTTTCTATAAAAATATCGCTTCTCAGACACAAAGTTTAGAGCGGGACGTTTCACAAGAGTGACATCCACGGCGCCAATTTATAATTGTAACGAATAGTATTTGAATAAAAACATTTAATCGGGTAAAACCCGGGCGTTGCCCGGGTCATTCGGCTAGTATGTTATAAAAAAGGAGATTTTCTGTTGATTTTGATTATCTTGAGGATTATGCTATGGTAATACAATCGTGGCAAAAATCTTTAAAGTATAATTTTGATCAGAGATTTATTTAATTGAGCTTAGCTAAATATACATAAATAACATGATTTGATAAAAGTATTGCCTGGCTTAAGGCGTAAGAATAAAAAAAAAGAAAAACTTATTTACATAATGTATAAAAGATTTGAGCCGGCCATCGGGAAACAATAACAATGAGTTTTTATTGGGGAATGTGACCTCTAGCGGTCGATTTAACAGAGTATTTGAATCTATGAAATATAATTTTGAATTTTGAAAATAGAGCAATCCATAAATAAATCTTTAATTAAAAAGGCATATATTGGATCAAATGATAAATGATATTTTGATCCAATATATGCCTTTTTAATTAAATAATTTTGAATAAAATAATATTTTAATATAACATATATATAATTAAAAATAAAAAAGGCATCTCCTGACCACGAGCACATGTGCTTTTTAGATGGCAGAACGCCATGTAGTGGAGCAAAAATAAACTAAACGTTTATTTAGCTTGCTCCATGATATTTGGCCAACCCAATTTCTTGATAAATCAAGAAAAGCCATCCACGAAATGCCATCTAAAAAGCACATGTGCTCGTGGTCAGGAGATGCCTTTTTTATTTTTAATATCAAGACCTGACCCACTTATCTTTTATTTTTTCTATTGTTTTTTTTATATATATATACACCTATCCCCCGATTTACACGGTAGATACGTTCCTGAGAAAAACGTGTAAATCGGGGGATAGGTGTACACGGAAATAAAAATAAAATGCATTGACAGGTTAAAATATGTAGTCAGCACATAAGCTCGGGATTCCTCGTGAGATGTGTAAACAGCGCATGTGTTCAATCACAGTAGCATTTAATATTTGCCCCCACTGCCAAGATGAAGACCAAACCGTAGACCACCTCCTCTTCACTTGCCCAACCTTCCAATACCAAAGATTCCAGACAGCCACTCTCCTAGGTATCACCAACATATGTCCAGCATCCCTAGAAAATCTCCCAAGAAAGAAATCTGCCTGGAGACACCTCATTAATTGGACTACCACTGGCATTGTATATAAATCCAAGAAGACTTAGGTCAGAAGGACATCCCGGGTAGTTGGCGACTTCTGTACGCTCCAGGAACCTGGGTTACTTAAATAAATAATAATATAGTGCGATAAAAACAAAATAACTTATTTGGAAAACCGTGTAAAAGCGAAAACGTGTAAAACAAGTACCGTGTAAATCGGGGGATAGGTGTAATTATATTTTTCAAAATAGTACAGACTGTGTACTTTGCATATATTGACATGATATGTGCCGCTATCTATTTCACTTCTTCAACGACCTTAAATCTGATTATTTTTTAATGTAGATTACCTGCAGAAAACAGATCAAAGTCACCAGTTGAGTCGAATAACACGGATGTGAGAATGTTGGGATGCCATTCTTGGAGAGAGAAATGTCTTTTACAGGCAAAATTCAGAATGAAACATTAGAATGCCATCTATTATGATAATTCGAAACTATTATAGTCGCACCTGATTCTTTTAAAAATTAAACAATTATCTACTGTCATTTTAATTGTTCAAATTCTATACTCTCATGTATGGGGCTGAAAGTCGAACGAGAAGTGCTTCTCAGTGAAATAGGCCTTGAGGGATTCTCTTTGGAGCTCCTGTTGAAGGAGGTGGTGAGAAACAGAGCTGGAGCGTTTGCGTTGTTCAAATTTTGGAAGACGGCTGAAGAGAAGGGAAAGCTATATACATAATCTAATTAATGTAAATAATTATATGTAAATAATCTTTGTCAGGATTAGAATGACGAATCCTGTATGGGACTTTGATTCCAGTAAAAGGCTTGTTGCTGCTGTTGCATATAGTCACAGTGTAGAAAATACTATACTATACCTACTACATATAGGTTTCTCTCTGTATTCTTAGTTCTCTTCAATTACTCTGTAAACTGGCGAATCCTATATAGGACGAGAAGTCCTCAATAAAGGTTTTTGTTGTTGTTGTATTTCTACTGTCCTCAAAGCTTATGACCCTATTTCATCCAAAATACGCATTCTAAGAGTGACAAAAAGTTACTATTTACCGGATAACCCACAAAGTTGCAAATACTAGGGCCTAGAGTAATAGTAACTAAACACACAAAAATCGTGGACTCAAAAGTACAACACCAAAAAAAAAAAAAAGTAAATAATAATTCACAATTAGTTAAATAAAATTAAAAAGTACTTATCTTTATTTCTGCCTATGTAGGGATCGGACCGGGGTCACTCAGGGAATGCGTAGAGATCACCAAGCACGGAAATAAATACGAAGAGAGCACTATAAGCGTCTCTACACAAGATTTTATATCACACTCCCCCACGCATTCCCTTCAACCCCCTTTATATACAAACATGGCCACATTCGTCCAATTTGAATGCTTGAGAGATCGGTTTACTTATCTGATAAGAACAACGTTCTTCGCACTAAAGAAATAGGATAAGATAAGCGTGCGAATATTTGTCAATATAATTTGACAAAAGGTATCTTCCAAAAAAAAAAAAAAACTAACCAATCTACCAAACATTCTTATTGTACCGTAAGGAAAACCTCCCGCTATTCGGGAGGGAAAAGCTCACGGGAGCCATGTTATAAAGATACAAAAAAAAAAAAAACTAAAGAGAGGAGAAGTTATAGGCCTCCGGTGTCGTTCCACAAAATTTTTGCCTTCCATCTTGGACCAAGGAACAACAGCAGGAGGAGAGCTAACTCCTGCACAAACTACAGTGAATTACTTTGAGTAATATCTTAAAACCGCATATCTCTGTATAAACATGGAGGGGGCAATACGCTTTCATCTGGGATCAGCAGGGCGAGGATTTGGTCTCAGAAAATATGGGCTGAAATGTGCCCTGTCGAACGCCCCATCGACCACTGTAGGTTCGTCATGAGAATCTCCTTTCTCCTGGTCGGGAACAGTCTTGGTCTCTAACGGTGGTGTGGACATCTCTCGGCGGGGAGAGATACGACAGGCACTCCCATCTTCCTGAGCCAATGGAATCATCCTTCTCCGAGGATAGCACTCGCGTTTAGCAGCTGTGGGCTTTCTATGACGCATGCCCCTGAATGCCTTCATCCTGTCAATATGCACAACTTGTTCATCGTGCAAATTAACTCCGCGCACTCTGAAATTTACTTCAGACACTTTAGCCACCACACGGAAATGTCCATAGAATTTTGCGGAGAATTTAGAGGATCCCTTGCCCTTAGGAACAGCCAACAATACCAAATCCCCCGTCTCAAAGGTTCTCACAGTCTGAGCTTTATACTTCTTGACTCGTTCATCATAGTTTTCAGACAAGAATTTCCTAACAGTTTCCCTGGCATCTTGCATTTCCTTCAGCCTTTCCGCCAAGGATGGCTTTCTGAATTCGCTCACATCTTTATCGCTAACTTCATGATTGACTGCGTCGTAACCAAAGAGCATGTAGTGGGGGCTCTCACCTAACGCTGAGTGCACGGCATTATTGTACGCAGAAACCGCCGCACCGAGGTTCTCTTCCCAATTCCTGCTATTGGCATAGTGACGCAGAATGGAACAGATGGTGCCATTAACTCTTTCAACAATCGAGTTGCAGGTAGGACGATAAGAAGTTGTGGATAACTTTTTAATACTATATAACTTACATATCTCTCTGAACAGGTCTGACTCGAATGCAGCTCCACGGTCTGATAAAATTTCTTTGCACGTTCCATATCTGTTCACTATTTTATTGACAAATTCGAACGCAGCCGTCTCTGCAGTACAACCCCTGACGGGGATAACCTCAGCGTACCTGGTGAAAGCATCAATGAACACGAGCAGGTATTTATTCCTGTTCCTAGACAAGGCAAGAGGACCCACGAAGTCTACGCATAACCTTTCGAAAGGATAGTTAGCGGGTTGAATGGGCATATTAGGAGCCTTCTTAAGCCTACCATTGTTCTCGGCACACACTGGGCATGTCTTCACGTACCTACGTACATCAGACATGGCCCCCTTCCAATAGTAATGGCTTAAAACCGCGTAAAGTGTTTTCTCTACTGAGAGGTGCCCTCCTTTGGGACTGTCATGGCACCTTTCCAGAATGGTATCGCGGAGAACTGGAGGTATTACGATTTACTTCACCATCCTTCCCTTACGAGTGGGTCTACTGTCTGGACTGACCTTGACAATATATCGGGTGGACTTGCTAATAAAATACGTGCCATCACTCTCTTCTACCTCACTGTCAGTACTCAGAACCTTCTTGTAGATGGTTTCCCATAAAGGGCAGTTCAGCATGGACTTCTCATAGTTGGGAATGGCAGTTACCCCTTCATAGACATCGACTACAGCAACCTCAGTATTATAGGTGTCGCGGGACAGCCAGTCAGCCATCGCATTCTCCTTCCCATTTACATGGAAAAATGTTAATTCCCTGTCCTGTAGCACCAGGGCCTATTTCATGAGCCTACGATTTTTATTCTCTAGTGACTTAAGATATTGCAATGGTTTGTGATCACAGTATATCTCCACCTGCTGACCATAGATGTAGTAGTCAAACTGTTCAATTGCCATAATTATAGCCAGACACTCCTTTTCTATGGTGCTGTAGTTTAACTCGGCACCTCTGAACTTATGGCTGTAGAAAGTAATAGGCTGCGGAGGGCCGTTCTTCAACTGTGATAACATACCGCCACATCCTATGTCGCTAGCATCAGTGAATATCATGAACCTTTCCTGTAGTCAGGATGAATTAGGATGGGTGCAGAGCTAAGACAAGTCTTTAGCTTGTCATACGCAGGCTGCGCTGCCTCGTTTCACTCATACCTGGTGCCCTTCTTAGTCAACTCATATAAAGGGGCCGCTATTTCAGAGAAACCAGCAATGAATTTCTATAGAAACCAACAGCTCCAAGAAAGCGTCTGACACCTGATACAGTTTTAGGAGGACTCATGCTTTTATTCTTTTCGATGTTGTTCTCCTTAGGATGAATGACATCCTTGTCCACTCTGTGTCCCAAGAAGGTCACTTCTTCCTGAAAGAGCTGGCATTTGCTAGGCCTCACTTGAAGCCCATATTTTCTAAGCCTGTCCAACACCTCAGTTAAGTCAGCCAGATGCTGCTCCAACGACTCCGAGTATATCAGAACGTCGTCAATAAAACATTGGCAATTCTTCCCCAATAGGCCGCTTAGGATACGATGTATTTCTCTCTGAAATACATTCGAAGATATCTTACAGCCCTGAGGAAGTCTCGACATCTCAAATTTTCTGAAAGGGGTTTGGAAAGCGAAGCATTTCGTTACGTTACTATCCAGCTTCAGCTGATAATACCCACTGGCTAGATCTAAGGTACTAAAATATTTAGCACCTCCCACAGCTGCCATGGCGGTATCTATCCGGATCATGGGTTAATCCTGATTCCTTAATTTATCGTTGACCTGTCTAAGGTCCAGCACGAATCTCAAGGAACCGTCAGGCCTTTTGACAAGATGTACTGGACTGTTCCAATCAGATCTGGATCTTTTTATGATACCACTCTCTAAGAAATTGTCTAAAAGTACCTTGTACGGCTCTAACAAACTATAGGGAAATAGGATACTGCCGCCTAAAAGTAACGTCATTTATGTCAACGTCTATTTTTATTGGCGGCACCTTAGCTGCTTTTAACGCTGCGACATTTTCCACGAACATATCTGATCTTTGTTTCAGTATGTCGCGGACCAGCTGCTGATGTTTGCCATTAACTTGGCCAATATCTACCAGTTGCCAGTCTTCAGTCGCTGCGGACATTACATTGCATTCCTCCCACACAGGTGGCAAAGGAATGTTTAATCTCCTTATCTCCTTTATCCCAAGAATACCGTCGTAGCCCTTATCTTCAAGTGACATTAACCAGAAACTTATGTCTCCTAGTTCAACACCCTTTTCTGTATTTACCCTACAAGTTTTTACCTTCGTCAAGGTCTGGACATGGCCTGCGACTGACACAATTTTAAGATTGTTAATAGCTTCGTCCCAGTCCTCATTCAGAACTTTACACCTTTCTGAATCTATTATGCTAACTTGGCTTCCTGTATCGTATAACAGGTACCAAGTATTGCCGTTTATTGATACTCTAACAATAGGCAGAGTTCCAACGGGATCCCGATTAGAACGAACATTAACGATCTTAGCAATTGGTCGAATACCACTGGCTGACTTCTGCCAACTCGAGCAAGCACTGGCCGTTTTGCCCGAGTTTAGTAGTTTAAAGCTCTTTTATCATTGCAAAACCTGGCAATATGCCCCATCTTCCCACAGCGGAAACATTTTAATTTATGCCTACCCCTATTTTTAGAAGAACCCAGCTTACTCTCGTTAAGCAGTTTAGTCAGCCTCCCTATTTCTTCCTTAAGGTCGTTAATGCACTTCTCTGATTCGTGCTTTGTCTTGCCCACTACAGCATTGAGCGTATCTAACCTTCCCTTCAGACTGCTAACCTCCTCTATGTCCGCCGCACATGCCCGTTGCTTAAAGTGGCAGCGGTTCTCTACACCATCCTCCATGGCCATAATTCTAACTGCCTCGTCGATACAGCTGACCCCACTACGGACAACAGGTTCCTTATACTTATCAAGAATATTGTCTACGAAAATATCGAACACTAAACTGCTGTCCAGATCGAAATCAATATCTCTCCTAGTGGCCATGAATCTTTCTTTAAACACATTAGGAGTTTCTCCTACACGTTGCTTAAGACCCTCTAATTCTTTTAAAAATTCCCTAAAACCGCGAGTTTTTTCAGGAAATAAAATGCCTAATTTTTCTATAATGCTCTCTACACTACTGCCATTTTTTGCCCATCTCTTCTATGCTAGCCCGAACTCTAGGCGACAAAGCCTCGAATATAAGCAGTGCCTTAACTTCCTTATTCCATTTACCTATGCTCGCTTTCAGCTCTACTTCCCTGATGAAAGCTTTAAGCCCCACTCCATTGAATGTAGAAAGTTTGATAGAATAGTTACTATATAAAATAAAAGGATTTAAAAGCGCGAATGTTTCTTTTAGACGTAAAACCAACTTCTACTGCCCTTACTGCGATGAAAAATATATTGGGAGGGCTTGGCTCATCAGTGGTGAACCCTCCCAGCGGTTTCGCCAATTTAATCCACCAGACCGCTTTTCAGAGCTCTAATACTGTATTAGATCATTCTGCTTTTATATGCTACACTGAAGGATGGAATCTTAGAAATGGTTTTCAAGTAAACTATGGACATAAGCTTATAGGACAGTAGAATTACATTCAAATATTAGCTTCGATCAATGCTCTTCAGCAAACTATAAAGACAAAGCCAGTTAGGCATAAATTAACACATTTATTTCCTTTTATTTTATATATATAGATGGCGCGTTATTGCTTTGTGTTAATAGTTACTATCCATAATAACAGTAAAAAGGACTAAAAGTACATACAAAAATTAATTATATATATAAAAAAAAACCTCAAGGCCAAAATTACGGGAATATAAGCCAAGAAACTATCCTGGCAAAGCTCGCCAAAGACAAAAAGTTACTATTTACCGGATAACACACAAAGTTGCAAATACTAGTGCCTAGAGTAATAGTAACTAAACACACAAAAATCGTGGACTCAAAAGTACAACACCAAAAAAAAAAAGTAAATAATAATTCACAATTAGTTAAATAAAATAAAAAAGTACTTATCTTTATTTCTGCTTATGTAGGGATCGGACCGGGGTCACTCAGGGAATGCGTAGAGATCACCAAGCACGGAAAAAAATACGAAGAGAGCACTATAAGCGTCTCTACACAAGATTTTATATAACACTCACCCACGCATTCCCTTCAACCCCCTTTATATACAAACATGGCCACATTCGTCCAATTTGAATGCTTGAGAGATCGGTTTACTTATCTGATAAAAACAACGTTCTTCGCACTAAAGAAATAGGATAAGATAAGCGTGCGAATATTTGTCAATATAATTTGACAAGAGGTCAGCGTCAGTATAGATATAAAAAGAAAACGAAAAATGCAATATAACATCGAGATTAAATCATTTTTATATAATAATTCTGTTATAATTTTACCAGGGTTTCCAATATTACCAAGATAGAGGCTTCCTTATCCAGCTATATATTTCTTGACTGTCGGATTGAGACAAGGATGAGTCTCCCAAGACGCCCATTTATCATTATATTTGTTAGCGTTAATTATTTTGCTCTATTTTTGAAAACCAAATTTCTACAACCTCTAAACGGAAGATGAAAATTATTGGGAAGGCCTAACTCATCAATGGGGAGCCCTCGCCAATTTGATGAGCCAACCGCCCCCAATATTTGTCTTTTTAAAATCACTAATTGTAGAAATTTGGTTTTCGAAAAGTAGAACAAAATAAGTAATGATAATAATAATGATAAATCAACAGTTTCTACATATAGTTAACGCAGTGTGTTATGTTCAAATATATAATTTTATTGTTTTGAAAATAGAGCAATCCATATTTAATTCATTAGATAATAAAAAGGTATATATTGGATTTAATAAAAGATTTATTTTGCCAATATTTCGGCTGGCTGAACGCCAACCTTTATCGAGGCATTACATTTTTGTATACACAAACTCAGCGCCGCATAGTGTTATAATATCACAGTTGAAATCAATTAAAATACAGAGTAGGTGGGAGAAATTTGTGAAATATTGGCAAAATAAATATTTTATTAAATCCAATATATGCCTTTTTATTATCTAATATAATTTTATATCAAACGCTTTAACTCTGCCTTTGCCGGTCCCAATCCTGGATGAAAAAGGAGGAGGGGGAGCAGTAACAAGCTCACTAAAAGACCTGGGCTCAGCTGGCCATGCTGATAGTACCCTGTAAGGACTCCAGGTATACAGGATGAGCAGCGTTTTTACTCCATTTTAGGAGCAGCTGTACATTGCATTTGTTCCTCATGTCAGAGTCGGCCATTTCTTTTAAAGCTAAGTTGGCCTGGTACTGAGTAGTGTTCTCAGTCTTAATGACAAAGGCAGATGCATTCTACTTAACCCAATCATTATGAATGTCAAATCTCTTTTGAAGACATCTATTCATCCTCAGAAGACACCATCTAAAGCTCTACAAGCTTCATACCCTGATAGGATTGAGTAGAGATAAGAAGACATCCCTAGCATAGACATCATCAACAATCTCTACAAGCTTGATACCTTAATATGATTGAGAGAAGATAAGAAAGAAGAAGATCAAACACTCTTTTGAATAATTGTCAAAAATCCTTACATTATTTTCTGATCTCAATTAAATACCCAGCAGTAGTATTATCAATAAAATAAGTTTTGCGATTGTCTTCCGTGAGTTCATATTTAAGTACGAAGGATAGGGATTTTTTTATTTTATTTATATTTTTCATATTTGAAGGTGGCAGGGCCAAATCTATGGTCAAAATATTGTAACATAGTATTTATTAATTTTATTATTTTTATTAACAGAAGGGTCATTTTTATGTTTATATTTTGCTACTCTGTAAATTTCCCTCGTGGCTTATATTTTGTTTATCATTCATAGTTTGTTGTTGCCTGAAATAAATTGCTGTCTCATCCTGAAGTTTTTGTCTTCCCTAATTTTCCACGTGGCAATATAGTTGATCTATAAAAGCATAGGGCGTCTCTCCCGTCAAAATAAATGTCAAAACCTTGTTCCGTCTATATTTTGGCCATAGATTTGGCCCAGCCACTTTGCCAGCTAAACACCTTTTCAAAAGATTATGTGAGATTGCATTATCCCGTATGGATCTCATGGAATATAATCTGCCCTATAATGAATAGGGTCATTAGACCGAAACCATGATCTCTAGGAGAACTCTTCTCAGTTTGCCAAAGCTTGTGTTGTGACTTTGTCACCGACTTGAATCTGATAGATTACGTCGACGGTAAATAGATGGTGTCTAGTTTTGATGTTAAATTTGAAGGTAGGGTGTCCCTATGCTTTGTTAGATCAATTTCTTCCTGGCAAAACCTTTCTATCTATACACCTATCCCCCGATTTACACGGTAGATACGTTCCTGAGAAAAACGTGTAAATCGGGGGATAGGTGTACACAGAAATAAAAATAAAATGCATTGACAGTTTAAAATATGTAGTCAGCACAAAGCTCGGGATTCCTCGTGAGATGTGTACACAGCGCATGTGTTCAATCACAGTAGCATTTAGTATAGTGCGATAAAAATATATATATTTGGAAAACCGTGTAAAAGCGAAAACGTGTAAAACAAGTACCGTGTAAATCGGGGAATAGGTATATTTGCATATATTGCCACAGAATAATTTTTTTGAATACTCTGTTGTTTATCATCATAAATACATATCTCCCTCGTCATCATCCCCTTACCATGCTTGTATATTATCACTTGTAAATTAAATTATAAAATAAGTTGTATATTCTAATCAATATATTATCCTTACTCAAAGAATTCCTATGTTCAACCCAACTTCTATAACGTTCAAATTATTACAGGACATGGTGACTTCAACACATATTTTTTCAGAATTGGCAAAATTGGTTCACCTGCATGCACTTTTGGAAACGAAAAACAAACCCCTGAACACCTTCTGATAAACTGTCCATTAACTTCTGATCTAAGGGAAGAAAGCCAACTTTACCTGACAAATACAAAACAAGTTGCTTGCAATAAAGATCAATACATTAAGTTTAATAGATTCTGCAGTATGTATATTTCAAGGCGAAAGTGTTGACTGTACATTTTCAAGCTACTATTTCTAATTACTATATGCAAAATTTGACATCGAACGTTTAATTTTCATGCTTCCCAATGTTCAATTGTGTTAATTGTATATAATTTCAGATATACACGTAATTATCCTAATTGTGGATATGGCGTGTCTCTCCCAACTGTTAAATAAATAAATAAAATCCTTACTCAAACCTTTGTAATACTTGTCATCAATACCGAGACAATATAATCATTTACGAATTTTTCACTTTGAAGGCACCAAAGCTCCTTTTGGTCAATTTAACGCATTGGTTGGTTTAGACATGTGTAAAAATCAGTGAATTTTGAATCCTTTAATCAATTTTATTGACCTGTAGGAAATAATATCGCGTCGTAGTTCCTGCCTTGGCCGCTGCACGTCGCCACATTGCATCCACCATCACGTGACCTCGACATAACCACTGTTTGTCATCATTTTATACCTGTCGGGGCCGAGAGACTTCCTTCCTGACAGCTGGGATGACGGACCACGCCGTCAGCAAACATACAAGCGGGGGACATGAAATAGAAGATGACCACCGCTGAGCGGCGCGGCAGATCGGCGGAAGTGAAGGGGAACCAGAATAGACATTCTAGGATGTTGTCCTTTTGTCTTCCTCTAAAAATGTAGCCAATAAGTAATACCAATAAGACACTAACTTTGAAATACTTTCTGAGCCATCGCTGGACTAATAAATCGACACACAACTGTTGGCTTCCGTAGGCGTTTCTTACTGGGAAAAAGAAAGAGAGGATCCAATGAAATAATTTAGTAGCGTTTATTAAAACAAAATCATAATAGTGAACAACACATATAACAGAGAGTACCGTCGTCTTCCGGGTATTCCTTCTACTGGGGAGCTCGGATTCTATATTCTGTGCGTTTATAATCTGTTTATCTGTGGCTCTCTGGTCGGGATGGCGCCTACATTCGGCCATTCCTGGATTTCAATCGTCCTCGATTGAACCTTGCGTTGCAGGAACGTCGTGGGTTGCGTCGGGGGGTATCTTCTACTTCTGGCTCCTCGTCCGGACTTTCTTCTGTAGCTGAATCATCTTCTTCACTGTGCCAAGACTTCAGTTGACTGATATGGGCCGTTGTCGTGTAGAACCGTCCACTGGTTCTTTCGCTTAACTGAGTCACTCTATACGTGTCGCTTGGCAGAACCTCGGTAATTATCAAGGGTCCTCGATATTTGGGTTGTGCCTTGGTTGGTTCACCCGTCATTTTGGGTACATGCCTCATCACTACAATTTCTCCTACTTCGAATTGGATTGTACGGCACTTCTTCTTATCGTAGTATGTCTTCATAATTTCTTGTTTATTCTCAATTTGGGTTCTCACACTCTCTTGAATTCTATCCGGCTCGGTCCATGGGTCCACGTCTTCGTCGGCTAATCTTCTAAGTATCCCATCGTGGAATCGAGGGGAATAGCCGTGGAGTGTTTCGAACGGTGTTTTATTCGTCGTCTTGTTCACCGCATTGTTCAGGTCTCGCTCTACCTCCTTGATCTTCAGGTCCCAATCCTTCCGTCGCGGATCCTCGATACTGGTTGCTATAGTGGACAATACTGTTCGGTTCACTCTTTCGACCATCCCGTTCCCTTGCGGATGTTTCGTAGAGTTCAGAGTATGATGTATTCCATTTCCTCGACAGAATTCTTCAAATTGCCTTGAGGTAAAACATGACCCTCTGTCGCTGATGATCTTGTCGGGTAGTCCGAAATCATTCACAAAACTTTTCATTACCTTCAGGACGTTCTGCGTCGATGTATTCCTTACAGGGCTTAATCGGACAAATCTTGTCAGATTATCGACAATCACTAAAAGTTCCTGGTTACCTTTTGTACTTCTCACGAAGGGGCCTACGTGGTCCATGTGTACGATGGAGAACGGTCTCTTGCCTGACTTAATGGGATGTAGGAAGCCTTGTTGTTTTCCACCGGGAACTTTGTTAAATAGACACTCGAGACACATAGCCACATGGCGTCGAACGTACCTCTTCATCGAAGGAAACCAGTACAATTCCTTAATTTTGTTGACAGTCCTATCAGTCGCAAAATGTCCCATTAGATCATGGAATTTGACAACTAAGCTTTTCCTCATACTTTTGGGTATAACATACAGGGCTCGTTCCTCTTCTCCATTTTTCACCATGCGGAAAAGTCTGCCTCCTTTGTAGCTGTAGTCGTTAATTCTATTTTGTTCTCCTACTGTCCTATCACACGGGTCCTTTCGAAAGATCTGGATCAGGTCTCTCAATTCAGGGTCGGAATGCTGAATCATCAAGATTTGTTCTTCCAGTGTGATTGTGAGGCACACTTCAAGGTTTTTCTCCACGATTTCCTCCATCGTGTCTCTAGGGTCGTCGACTGGAGCTCTACTCATTCCGTCTACGTGGGCCATCTTCTCCCCTGGTTTATGTCGAATTTCGAAATCGTATTCCTGAATCAGATTGTACCATCGCGCTATCTGAGGATTTGTAGTCTTCTTCGCGTTCATGTAGACCAGTGCTTGGCAATCTGTAACCACTGTAAACTTGATTCCTACGAGGAACTGACGTAGTCGATCCAAGGTCCACACTATCGCCATCAGCTCCAATTTGCTTGAGTGGTACATCTTCTCGGCCTCTGTTGTCTTCTTGCTCACACAGTAGACCAAGCGCCATTTGCCGTCTTCGTCCATCTGTAGCACCATTCCTGCTAATCCCTCAGCACTCGCATCGCAATGTACTTCTGTCTTGAGTTCAGGGTTGTAATGAGCTAGTACCGGATATTCGACCAGATCCTTTCGTAGTCCTCCAAATGACCTTCGCTGTTCTTCCTTCCATTCAAATTGTGAACCTTTCTTCGTAAGTCTGCTTAGCGGTTCTGCTTTCCTCGCGAAGTCCTTTACAAATCGTCTGAAGAAGTTCGTCAGTCCCAGAAAGCGTCGTATGTCGTGGACATTCTTGGGTTCTGGAAATTCTTCTATCGCCTTGATCTTTCTTGGGCTTGGCTTAAGTCCGCCTGTACTGATGACATACCCTAAGAACTCAACTTCCCTCCTTCCGAACTCACATTTGGAGGGTTTCAGTGTCAACTTCGCTGATCTTATTCTTTCGAGGACTTCCCTCAACCTTTCGATCATCTCCCGCCAATCCTTTGCCGGGATAATCACGTCGTCGAGATAGCAGAATGCCTTCTTGTTCAGCAGCGGACCTAGGACAGTGTGCATCAGTCTTTGGAATTCAGCTGGTGAGTTGGCGAGTCCAAAAATCATCCTTTCGAATTGACCTGTATCATCTGGGGTGATGAATTCTGTCTTTAATTTTGCCTTATCGGTCAGTGGTATCTGCAGATATTCATGCGCCAGATCCAGAGTGGTGAAGAATTTCGCATTCCTTAGGCCTTCCAGAAGGTCGTCTATCCTTGGTAATGGGAACTTGTCCTTAACTGTTTGAATGTTGAGTCTCCTATAATCTACCACCAGACGATGATCTCCAGTTTTCTTCCTCACAAGTAGGACGGGACTAGCGTAGGGTGATCTAGTTTCCGTGACTATTCCATTGTCCTTCCACTCTCTGACAATCTCCCTGATTGCTTCGCGTTCACTTGCAGTCGTCTTATACGGTCTCAGACAGACTGGCTTGCTTCCATCAACCTCCTTAATGTCCATCTTGGTGACATCGGTGCACCCTAATTCCTCCATGCCAAGAGCGAAACAGTCTCTATACTCGTTTACTACATCTAGGATTTCTTGTCTCTCTTTCGAAGTCAGAAAATGATTGACGTTGATGTCCTTAGGCAGTATGGGGCGCTTACGTTTCATTTGGTCTTGTCCTTCCCTCTTCTCTTCATTTTTAGTCTGAAACGAATCCTCTGCGACGTCCAGGTTAACAACAATATCATCAAGGTTCAGTAGTTCAACTCGCCCTACACATTGGTTCTTCCTTACTCTCAACTTGCCCTTGCCAGCTGAGATGATGGGTACGGTCGTCTTTCCATCGAACACTTCCAATAGGGAATCGACACAGGCGTCATCTACTCCTGTGAACAATACATATCCGTCCTTTACCTCGTCTGTGATTGCACTTGTAAAGTTAATGGAGTCGCTCTCCAACTGAACAGTTTCGGTTGCTCTCAGTTCGATGCGACGCGACTTGATTTCTTCTTGCAGATTAGCAAACGGAAATTCGGATGAATAGCCAATATGCAAGTTTTTACCAATTCTGGCGAAGGATACGTAGGGCAGATCTGTCCATGTTCTTCCAATTAATAGGTCATAGGGTTGGGCATCATCGTTGACAATGAATACAGTGATTTCCCTTCCGACGATGCCATCAATCTCCAGGTCGACTGTCGTCTTCCCAACGGTCCTGGCAGCTGGTGCAGTCTGGTTACCGATGCCGTACAGACTAGTCGAGTCTGGTTCGATGTCGACGCTGATCCTCCTTGCGACCGATTTTCTCATTAGACAACTGCTGCTCCCGGTGTCTATCATTGCCTTCACGGTTTCCTTGTTGTCGATCTTGACATCCTTCAAATATACATCTGGCGGGACAGTCTCCAGTCCTTCGACTTCCAGGTTGGCTACTTTTAGTCCTTCTTTGGGTCTTGTGCAATTCCTTTCCTTGTGTCCCGTTTGACCGCATCCTCGGCATGTCAACGTAGTCCTGGGTGCTGGGCAGTCTCTGGCAATGTGTTCAAACTGATTGCAGTTGAAGCACTTCGGTTCTCCCTTGTCGTTTCTGATCGTACGGTTGATCATTCTCCTCAAGGTGTTAGGGTACGTTTCACTGATTTCGTTCCTTGCAGCGTCTTGACCCTAAACATTCGTTCCTTGTTTAGTCTCTTTAACTTCGCTTTGGTTGGGGAATCTCGCAGATTTCTGCTGAAACGACGGTGGTATGAGGTGTTTCGCATTCCAATGCGGAGGTCCCATCTCGGTGCGAACATTTTCGTACTCGTCCAGTTTATCCGCCAACTCATCTGAGTTGTTTAACTTGGTCCAATCGTCAATGAGATGATTACGCAGCACATTTGGAACTTTTTCTTTAGCTGGTTAGTGACGGACAAATCCTTTAGGGCGTCGAAATTTTCCACGTTCATTCCTTCGATCCATTCGTTGAAATATCCTCACAATTCGAAAGCGAAGTCTCTCCAGGAACCCTTTTGAGATCTCTCGTGCTTCTCGAATTTTTGTCTGAATTGTTCGGGGCTCAACTTGTACCGTTTTAGGAGCAACCTTTTCACGAACCTATAATCGCCGCTTTGTTCTTCTGTCTCCCGAGCGATTAATTGAGTCATTTCGTAAGGTAGCAATCCTAGGAGGCTGAACGCCCATTGGTCTTCATCCAATCCTAGTCGCTTTGCCTGTCTTTCGAAAAGAATTAGGTAAAAACTCAAATCATTGTCCTTCGACTCGTACTTGGGCATCAGTTTACGTATCTCGTAATGTGCGTCATTGCTGGTACTTCGAGACGTATCGTTGTTTCCGCGTGTAGTCTGGATGCGCAGCTTCTCAAGCTCGAATTCCATTACCATTTGTTCTTTTCGTTCCCGTTCGATTCGTTCCCGATCCTCGATTCGTTTCCGATCCTCGATTCGTTCCCGCTCCACGATTCGTTCCCGATCCTCGATCAGAGTCTCCAACAGTTGCTTTGCGAACTCTTCTTCGTAAGATTGGCTATTCAAAATAAGGTGTTTTAAGTCGACGATCCTGCTCTCTGGCGGTACTACCTCGCCGAGTTCATACGCCAACTTGCTCAAATCGCATTTCCTTACTTTCGCTAAATAAGTCATGTTTTTCAAAAGGAAAAATAAACAAAGCAAAAATTTTAAAATAAACAAATAAAACTGACTAAACCAGATACGTACTGTTTCAATTATTTCTTTAAACGAAATAAACTTTTCTTTAGTAATTTTGAGACAATACTTTTTTTTTTTTTTTACCGCGATACTTTGCGATAATACTTTTTATCGAGATGATTTTGCAATAATACTTTTACCGCGATACTTTGCGATAATACTTTTATCGAGATGACTTGCAATAATACTTTTACAGCGATACTTTGCGATAATACTTTTGTCGAGGTGACTTGTAATAATACTTTTACCGCGATACTTTGCGATAATACTTTTGTCGAGGTGACTTGTAATAATATTTTTAGGAATAGGTAATTAAATTTCGTACATACCATGCAACTCCTCTTACGTTGATCGGTCACCGCGCCACGTCCTTCTCGTTTCCAAATTATTCCAGTGAATCTTCAATTTTCTTCAGGACCATCCCACTTCTGAATTTCTGTTGGCTTCCGTAGGCGTTTCTTACTGGGAAAAAGAAAGAGAGGATCCAATGAAATAATTTAGTAGCGTTTATTAAAACAAAATCATAATAGTGAACAACACATATAACAGAGAGTACCGTCGTCTTCCGGGTATTCCTTCTACTGGGGAGCTCGGATTCTATATTCTGTGCGTTTATAATCTGTTTATCGGTGGCTCTCTGGTCGGGATGGCGCCTACACAACTACTCTTCTCCTTTCTTTGTTCATCTGTTATGCTTATTTGAGTATGTTACAGAATTTTCATAAATTTATTCATCTTTAGATTATATTTTTGAATGTCATCGAAAGATACTTTTTTATTGATATATCAATAAATGCTTGTTGTAAATTTCTTTTGATTGCGAATAAATAAGTGAAATCAATAATAACAACAACTTCAATTACCATCTACAAGGTTATCCCAAAAGTTCGTAAACACTTGCAAAAAATTGAAATACCAATATTCTTCGCTGTTATGTATAATGTCATTGTATTAAGTATAAAGTAATTGTATCATGTATTAATATATATTCGCCGCAATAATATTATTCGCCGTTATGTATAATGTCTTTGTGTTATGTACCAATTTTTTTTTTTACCAATTAAACAGATTTTATTGACTGCACAGTCAATTAGTACACTCCGGAGAGAAAGCTTAAATATTTACAATTATTTTACAATTATTTCAACAGGAGGTCGGACGGCAAGGCGGCCCTAAGCTCAG
The DNA here is from genome assembly GCA_030710605.1 of Cordylochernes scorpioides. Taxonomy (NCBI): domain Eukaryota; kingdom Metazoa; phylum Arthropoda; class Arachnida; order Pseudoscorpiones; family Chernetidae; genus Cordylochernes; species Cordylochernes scorpioides. The sequence goes on from CP092864.1 coordinate 152,548,947, forward strand.
ATAGGTCCCTGAGAGTAAGGGAGTGCAAGTCCCGAGTGTGCTCGGAAAGCTTGTCCAGGACTTGGATGATAGCTTTCCTGTCCCCCGGCGAAAGTCTCCTGAGGAAGCCCTTCCTATCCTCAGGGTATAGCACCGCTTCCACGAGGTCAGGGTATAAAGAGTCCAGTTGTGGCCTCAGGTTGAGTTCCTTCATCAATTGAATGGTTAAAAGTTGCAATTCATCGCAACGTTTATCGATTAGGTCAGCCTCCATTTGGGCAGACGTGGGAGGCGGAGGTGTGGCCATGGCCGGCGTCGACTCCCTCTCTTGGGGAGCGGGTGGTGCTGGCTCGGCAGGCCAAGGTGCAGGCAGTGGGGGTGTTGGAGGCACTGCCGCCGGTCCTTTTTTCAATTCGGATTTGACCTGGTGTAAGATTTTATATACATTGGTATTGCCTGCGGGCTTCAAGCCAAGGATTTGTTTAATCAGACCGGCAAGAGCATCGGTCTGCGGAGGTGTCAGGAGCCAGCGTTTTCTTTGGGCCTTGGTCCTCGAGGAGAGGAGATCCAAGACCTCCTCCCGCCCAAGACCAAGAGCGTCCGTCCCAGTAAAGGACACGGTGGGGCTTCTCCGGATGAACGCCACGAGGTCATCTCTCATGGATGTCCTGCTCGATGATGTAGAGGAAGCGGAGGACTCCTCGATGGCGGTCATTTCAATGTCCTGAGCGGGGGGTCCCGACTTCGTTGATTGGGGGCTCACGGAACCCCCAGGAGCCCGCAAGGACGGAGCTGGTATCACAGGTGGAGGGGCAGGAGACGTGTCCTCCACAGGTAAGGCCAAAGGCGCTGGTGGTGGTGGCCGGGGTGCAGCAGGTGGAAGTAGCGCGGCACGGCTCGCGGGAGGCACGTCGGAGAGCTCCATGGTTGGACTGGGAGACGCCGAAGGTGGAGGCTGGGCGGATGGCTGCTGAGGCAGGCCAGGCGCAGTCGCTGAAGGGACGCTGGTGGGAGAGGTAAGTGTGGCCGGTCCAGGAGCGTTGGTTCGCCCTGCAAGCAGGGGGCAGTTAGCCCGGCGATGTCCTTGGCCTCGGCACCTGGAGCACCTAATCCCGGAGGATAGGTATGCGGGCCAGGCCTCGCCTTTAATAGTGATGTTGAGACGGGTGGGCAGTCCCTCGATGGTCATTCCTTCGCGGAGGATGATAAACGCTTCTCGGCGGCCGTCGTTATAGATGTACGGGCCAGCCTTCATCAGCTTGGGGGCGATGGATGTTACTCGCCCGAAAGCTGAAAGGGCGCTGATGACGGTTGCATCCCACACGAAGAAGGGGAGGTTGCCCACCGTAATTCTCTCCGCCCTCTTGCGGAATGGGAAGGCCCTGTGGAGAGTTCCCTCCACCTCGAGGCCCTCGTTGACGAGGCGCTCGGCCATGCCTCTGTTTGCCAGTCCGACCAGGAAGTGGCCGTTCATTTTGGTCACCTGGAAGACCTCCCTGGTGCTCCCAAACATCCTTTCAATGGCCCTCATGTAGTGAAAGGGCTCCAGTTCAGGGCTGCGCTCTACGTAAACGCAGTGGTCCTCGGTGGAAGACGCCTGCCGCGCCCTGGCCTCCGCGATGTGCGCTCGGGTGGTCCGAATTTCCTCCGCCCGCGGTGCCCATCCCGTGGATGATTGTGGCCGGCGAATGGCTCCTGCGCCTCTGATGTTAGAGGAAGGTGCAGCCGCCGCAGGTGATTCCGCCGAGCCACGGCGTCTTTTCTTTCTTTGGACAGTGGTGTAGTTGTCCTCGTGTTCTGGATTGTTGTCCTCTGCTAAATCTGCCCAGCTTCTATTGGCTTGGGCAGCGGCCTCGGAAAACGAAGCAGTATCAAAGTTGGTCGGCGCGGCCGGATTTGCATATTGTCCGCCGGCGGGCGGATTTACATATTTTTGAAATTCGTCTGAAGAAATTGAAATGTTCTTCTGTATGTTTTCTTTCGCTGATAAAACAGCACATAGTTGAGCTTGAAAGCCGAGCCTTGCAGGCTTCTTTTCAGCTTTCGATGGGCTTTCCGCCCGTATCATATTCGGCGTATGTATTCGCCGTAATAATATTATTCGCCGTTATGTATAATGTATTTGTATTATGTATAAAGTAATTGTATTATGTATTATTATGTATATTCGCCGTAATAATATTATTCGCCGTTATGTACCAATTAAACAGATTTTATTGACCGCACTGTCAATTAGTACACTCCGGAGAGATAGGCTCAAAAATGTACAATTATTTTACAATTGTTTCAACAGGAGGTCGGACGGCAAGGCGGCCCTAAAATCAGATAGGTCCCTGAGAGTAAGGGAGTGTAAGTCCCGAGTATGCTCGGAAAGCTTGTCCAGGATTTAGATGATAACTTTCTTGTCCCCCGGCGAAAGTTTCCTGAGGAAGCCCTTCCTATCCTCAGGGTATAGCACCGCTTCCACGAGGTCAGGGTATAAAGAGCCCAGTTGTGGCCAGAGGTTGAGTTCCTTCATCAATTGAATGGTTAAAAGTTGCAATTCATCGCAACGTTTATCGATTAGGTCAGCCTCCATTTGGGCAGACGTGGGAGGCGGAGGTGTGGCCATGGCCGGCGTCGACTCCCTCTCTTGGAGAGCGGGTGGTGCTGGCTCGGCAGGCCAAGGCGCAGGCAGTGGGGGTGTTGGAGGCACTGCCGCCGGTCCTTTTTTCAATTCGGATTTGACCTGGTGTAAGATTTTATAAACATTGGTATTGCCTGCGGGCTTCAGGCCAAGGATTTGTTTAATCAGACCGGCAAGAGCATCGGTCTGCGGAGGTGTCAGGAGCCAGCGTTTTCTTTGGGCCTTGGTCCTCGAGGAGAGGAGGTCCAAGACCTCCTCCCGCCCAAGACCAAGAGCGTCCGTCCCAGTAAAGGACACGGTGGGGCTTCTCCGGATGAACGCCACGAGGTCATCTCTCATGGATGTCCTGCTCGATGATGTAGAGGAAGCGGAGGACTCCTCGATGGCGGTCATTTCAATGTCCTGAGCGGGGGGTCCCGACTTCGTTGATTGGGGGCTCACGGAACCCCCAGGAGCCCGCAAGGACGGAGCTGGTATCACAGGTGGAGGGGCAGGAGACGTGTCCTCCACAGGTAAGGCCAAAGGCGCTGGTGGTGGTGGCCGGGGTGCAGCAGGTGGAAATAGCGCGGCACAGCTCGCGGGAGGCACGTCGGAGAGCTCCATGGTTGGACTGGGAGACGCCGAAGGTGGAGGCTGGGCGGATGGCTGCTGAGGCAGGCCAGGCGCAGTTGCTGAAGGGACGCTGGTGGGAGAGGTAAATGTGGCCGGTCCAGGAGCGTTGGTTCGCCCTGCAAGCAGGGGGCAGTTGGCCCGGCGATGTCCTTGGCCTCGGCACCTGGAGCACTTGATGCCCGAGGACAAATATGCGGGCCAGGCCTCGCCTTTAATAGGGATCTCAAGGCGGGTGGGGAGCCTCTCAGTTGTCATTCCCTCGCGGAGGACAATAAATGCCTCGCGGCGGCCGTCGTTGTAGGTGTATGGGCTGGCCTTCATCAGTTTGGGCGCAATTGATGTTACGCGCCCATAAGGTTTGAGGGCGCTGATGATGGCGGAGTCCTCCACGAAGAAGGGGAGGTTGCCGACTGTTATCCTCTCCGCTCTTTTGCGGAAAGGAAAGGCTCTGAGGAGTGTGCCCTCAACCTCGAGGCCCTCGTTTATGAGGCGCTCGGCCAGGCCTCTGTTCGCCAGTCCCAGGAGTTGGTGGCCGTTCACCTTGGAGACTTGGATGACTCCGGCGGTTCCTCCGAACATCCTGTCCAGCGCCCTCAGGTAGTGGAAGGGCTGTAGCTCGGGGCCGTGCTCCAGGTACACACAGTGGTCCTCAGATGAGGATGCCTGCCGCGCCCGGGCCTCTGTGATGTGGGCCCTGGTTGTTCTTACTTCCTGTGCCCGGGGCACAGATCCTGCCGAAGATTGCGGTCGGCGACTGGTTCTTGCACCTCCGATGTTGGGGGATGGTGCAACCGCTGTAGGCGAGTTCGCAGATTCGCGGCGCCTCTTTTTGGTCCTCACGACGGTAAAGTCGTCGTCCACTCCAGGGCCTTGATCTTCAGGGCAGTCCGCCCAGTTTCTCAGGGCACGGGCAGCGCCATTGGATGACGTAGCCGGCGGCAAGCCGGACGTGACGTCACCGCGCGCGACGGCCAGATTTGCATTTCCAACGCCTATCGGCGGATTTGCATAATCTTTATTTGCAGAATTCTCTCTAGAGATTTCTCGATGTAATTCGTTTTTCAACGAATTCTTGCCACCGGTTGGAGAAAGGATGCTGGGCCTTCCAGGCTCTTGTCCAGCAGGTCCTGGGCTCCTTGGTGATGCCGAATTCGGCATGTTTACAGATGATACATCGCTCGCCAGAAGCGAAAAATACGGAGCTCGCGCGACGCGTGGCCGCACGGTCTTTGTATTATGTATAAAGTAACTGTATTATGTATTATTATGTATATTCGCCGTAATAATATTATTCGCCGTTATGTATAATGTCTTTGTATTATGTATAAAGTAATTGTATTATGAATTCGCCGTGTGAAATAATATTATTCGACTAGTAATAAGAAAAACACGAACTTTTGGGACAACCTTATATCATTAAAATGTGCAATTATTATTTTAGTAATGAGTTTCTTATGATGGTGGTATCTTGTCCATGGAGCAGATCAGATCGGTCCGTGCACCCTGATCACAATACCGGCCAACAAAGGTGTCTTGTTCATATGGATGTTCTCTTCTGGATTGATGGCGGTGTTGGTGGCGTCTTGTCCATGGAGCAGATCAGATCGGTCCATGCTCCCTGATCACAATACCGGCCAACTGAGGTGTCTTGTCCGTATGGATGTCCTCTTCTAGATTGATGGGGGTGTTTTGTGCATGGAGCAGATCAGATCGGTCCATGCACCCTGATTACAATACCCGCCAACAAAAGTGCCTTGTTCATATGGATGTCCTCTTCTGAATTGATGGTGGTGGTGTCTTGTCCATGGAGATCAAATCGGTCCATGCACCCTGATCACAATGCCGGCCAACTGAGGTGTCTTGTCCGTATGGATGTCCTTTTCTGGATTGATGGTGGTGTCTTGTCCATGGAGTAGATCAGATCGGTCCGTGCATCCTGATTACAATACCGGCCAACAAAGGTGCCTTGTTCATATGGATGTCCTCTTCTTGATTGATGGTTTCTTTTAATAAACATGTGTGCTATG
>CP092864.1:152556280-152698001 GCA_030710605.1 Cordylochernes scorpioides
CTAAAGCACCTCTTCACGCCCTTTTCAAGCTTTCGGGTCAACATGCCCTTCAACATGGAGATCCTGAAGCACAACTTTACGTCTTTCTCAAAGCTTTCGGGCCAACATGCTTTTCAACACGGAGATCCTGAAGTTCAACTTCACACCTTTTTCCTTTTTTTTCCGTGTTGAAGGGCATGTTGACCCGAAAGCTTTGAGAAGGGCGTGTAGTTATACTACAGGATCTCCGTGTTGAAGGGTATGTTGACCCGAAAGCTTTGAGAAGGTTATGAAATTGTACTTCAGGATCTCCGTGTTGAAGGGCATGTTGGCCCGAAAGCTTTGAGAAGGGTGTGAAGTTGTATTTTTGGATCTCTGTGTTGAAGGGATTGTTGGCCCGAAAGCTTTGAAAAGGAGTGTGAAGTTGTATTTCAGGATCTCCGTGTTGAAGGGCATGTTGGCCCGAAAGCTTTGAGAAATAAAATATATAAGAATAGAAAAAAAACTTTGATTACTTATTGATCAAATCACAAAGTGTAAAATCAAGGAAGAAACTTCATTCTACAACAAATTGTTTAACCCGTGGTTTGTTTCCAGAGTTGTATTGAGAGAGGTCTCCCCTGTAATTAACTGTATCATAACCAAAGATGAAAAATTATGCCAAAGATATTTTTTATGTATATTTGAAATATTATAATAAAAGCATGATTTTTAATTATTTTTCTGTATATTTTATTGTTAAATTGATTTCAATGTTATACAGAGGTTGTTCCATTAAAAAAACGATTTTAGTGCTTTATTAAAAATATTTTATTAATGTTTGTAAAACTTATTGTTTTCACAACAATGTGTGGTGTTGTCTATGTGTAAGCCTTGATGTTTAGCAACAGCCCTGCTTCGATGTTTCCAAGAAATAAGGCTTCGTCTTAGAATATTTTGATTAAGATCATCCCAATAGTCCTTAACAACTTTCCAGATATCTTCTAGCGTCTTCGGTTTTCTAGATCTAAGAGCAGTTTTCAGTAAGCTAAAAGCATAAAAATCCATAGGGGCCAAGTCTGTAGATTTTGCAGGGATTTGCTTAAAAGAGATGCATGATATTCCGGTTTTATTCATCTGTATATCACTTAGAAATGAGAAAAAGAAATGTTAAACCTAACCAAGTTATTTAGTTCTCTGAAGATAACATCAAACATAATATAGATTGAAGAGGGATTATTTATGGGACTATTGTTGATGGAAAAACAAATTGTTATTTAATTGCTAAATATTATTTTCAAATATTATAAATAAAAATACATAGTTACTCTTCTCTATTTTTATTTATTTTATTTATTAATCAACTTTTGGCTATTATTAGATTTCTGAATGATTTAGATGCCGCCTTCATATTGGAAATAAATTTGTATGTGTATTTTATTCAATGGTTTCTCTATTTATCCGCTTATATACTTTCATCAATAGTTTGTTCATATAGCGATTTAATAAATTGAAAGAAGACAAGTTTCTTTAATCATTTAACGACGCAAGCTTTCGGGCAAAAATCCTTCAACAGGCAAGCTAAAGTATAAATACGACACTATGAACGTAGATACTAATGGCTGAAGTGAATATGTATACACATCTATTATTTATGATGCATTAGCGCGCCATCTGTTATCAAAATTCGAAACTATTTTAAAGGCGTAAAATTATTTTTGAAATTAAACAATTTCTACTGCCCTTACTGCAATGGAAAAATTAAAGGGAGGGCATACATAAGTTTTACTTCAGGATCTCCGTGTTAAAGGGCATGTTGACCCGAAATCTTTGCGAAGAGCGTGAAGTTGTACTTCAGGATCTCTGTGTTGAAAGGCATGTTGTCCCGAAAGCTTGAGAAATGCGTGAAGTTATACTTCAGGATCCCCGTGTTGAAGGGCATCTTTAGCAAAGAAACATGTAAATGAGTAATTTAATGGTTTATAAAATGAAAAACATAGAGTATTAATTTTCAAAGATATGAATTTCATAGCTAGAGGCTGGAAATAATAGTGAAGTACATAATATGGCTGATATGGAGTTAAAGTATATGAATGAGAAAAGCTTGCGTAGTTAAATGATTAAAGAAACTTGTCATCCTTCAATTTATTAAATCGCTACGTATATCTTACTGAGAAGAATCTTTTATATCTAATAGTATGTTTATTTATTGATCAACACCAGGCGCGATACTGAAATATCTGCGCATAATACAGAGGAAACAAACAAAGCAACCAATAAATTGGAACTTAGAATCAATCTTATGATACACAAGTTTATAATCTTAAGATATCTGAAATTGAAATCAACGTTTTCAACCAAGGATTGCATTGGGAAATAGAAATTTTGCCTCAAATTGTTTCTATCCGTTTTGTAGATATAACCTGCATCACATTCTGACAAGGGACAACAGCCCGAAACGCGTTTGTGTAGGCTTTTCTTGATTTATTAAGAAAATGGGTTGGCCAAATATCAGGGAACTGGTTAAATCAATGTTTAGTTGATATCTGTTCCACTAGATGGCGCTCTGCCATCTGAAAAGCTCATGTGCTCCTGGTCAGGATATGTTTTCATTATTTTTATATTAATATTTAATTATAGGCTACAAGATCAAATATAAATGGTTTCTGAATCTATACTCCACGACCTTTTGATAAATAATCATATAAATATATATGATGAGGTATTCGGTCGACTTAATCTATGGTGTGTGATCCTGTCGACTCTCGCTATACTGTGTTGAACGAGAGGAACAGTCAGGATGTGGAGAGTTTTCCAGTACCTCTCTGCACCGTGGAAGACCTTTAAAAGTTCTCACAGAGTACAGGTAGTCGTGGTCGAGGCAGAGTGGAAGACTTGGGAATGTCCACACAAAACACGAAGGTACACAGTTGTACTAGGAAAGTTCCGTGAACAGATAAAAGTCGAGCTAGGAGCGAAAGATGGAGATAGAAGAGTTCTTACAGATCTACATGGTGGATGAGGTGGACCTTGGACACAACTGACGAGGGCTCCCGATGATGATGAAGTGATTATTTATTTCCGCGAATTGACAGCTTTATATATATTTGCAGATAGGAAGTATTGGATTTCAGCGGATGCAACAAGGGCGTGGATTGGAAGATGTCATTGTATACTCCTGGAAAGCCCTGAGATCTTGCTATATTTAGGCCTCGTTGGACTTCTATCTCAATCTCTTGCTTTAGCTCAACTCTTAATCTATTACAGAGTTTTATTTATTCATCCTCAGTTTGTACAAAGTACATTACATATGGTGATGTAAAGACACATGTCAATCATGCGTATATTTATTTACAGAAGTGTTTAATATACCACATGAAAATCTTGTTATAAGTATTATACAATATAGGGTTGTTGGTTTAAATTACCATATATATGTCGCAAACCCGGGTAAGACAACAAGTGTGTTGGAAGCAGTCGGGGTTGAGTGGCAAGGCGTGCAGAGTGGGAAGTCCGCACGGGACAGTAACGACAAAGTTTGGGGTCAAAAGACGCTCTCCTAGTACGTCTCACGTGGCACAAGGACCAAGGGAAAGTTGAGAATTAACTGAGGAAAAGCTCGGCGTCCAGCCTGAAGCTGCCGGGAACGTCGTGAGATGATGATGGCCTACCACTGAGCGGGGCTGTCCGAAAAATCCACTGTAACCTAACTAACTGTCAACATCCGGACCAACGCCCTTTTCCCCCCCACCTGGATTCCCCCAGGTGTCCGGTCGCAAACTGGTGTCACTTTGAGACGACTAGAAAAGACGTCATACTTTATTACTTACATATCACATTGTTTAAATTACGATATATATATATATATTCTATATACAGTTACGAGCGTCTTTCCTAATCAATCAGCCGACTCTGTCACCGTTTGCTTTTATTGGTTGGCTCCGGTCACGCCACCTTTGCCCCCCCCCCCTGCCGGCGGCGCGCGCCCGTTGGCTGCCGGCGAGCACGTGACTTCCCTGTGCGCGCGCACGGCGGGCGGTAGGCTATAGTTATTAACTAACATATGCAATTAATTAAGGCGCCAATTTAGAATTGTAACAAATAGTATTTGAATCAAAACATTCAATCGGGTAAAACACGGGCGTTGCCCGGGTCATTCGGCTAGTATATATATATATTGACTATGAATTTATATATATTTACGATTTTAACATAAAATAAAGTTTCTGGGGTGAAAAGGTGAGGTGAATTAATATTCTAAAAAGTGTAATAATATATACGCGAATATTATACATCTGCGTACCATCTGTTTTGAGAATTAGAAACTATTATAGACGGGTATGATTCTTTTTAAAATTAAACAATTTCTACTGTCCTTACTGCAATGGAAATCCCAAGAGTCTAGAATCAGTATTAGGGGGTCGGTGGAAGGATAGTCTAAACCGTTGGTTTTCGACCGCTACAACCCGGGTTCGATTCCCGCATTGGGCACTTTTTTTCTTATTTAAAAAAAAATTCTCCAATGGCCCCCGATTCTTGCAAAAGTCCAACCTTACCACCAGTGCAAGTAACCAAACGGGGCTCTGGAACATTTGTAAGTGCAAAGTCGAACTGCTTTTCACATGTGTAGACATGTGGTGCACTTACAGTAAAAGCAGTCGCCTTCTTCTACCCACCAAGATTATCATGGCCTGTACCACGTGTATTAGGGATAAGCAAAAAAAGGCATCAGTATTATTATAAATGGGACACCAGAAAATACAATATAACAGCGGTATGGTAGATTAAACTGGCGAAATTTCTGGGAGAGTTCACCACTGATAAGACAGTCCCTCCCATTAATTTTTCATTACTGTAAGTGCCGCAGATTTTTTTTTATTTTAAAAAGAATTATACGCGACTATAATATTTTCGATTTCTCATATAATGTACAAAAGTTGCTATAAATTTGTAAAACTATAAATTCTCCATTCAGTGGATTCAGAAATGATCAAACTTTGTCAACGTATGAAAGCGACTGAAGAAAAACCCACTTAGTATAGAAAGTATAAGAATTATAAGTATTACTATATTAGATTTAACCATTTATGTAAATATATTTATGATTATCTTTCTAACCTGAAAAGTTCAGGTTCCTAATATATATTATTGTTTCTCTTTTTATTTTTGATTACTTTCTTGTATAATATGTTTATAACTGTTTCTGTTTAAAAAATGTAAATCGACGTAATTATCCTTAGCCGGGATATCGTGTTTTGTGTGTTGAAATAAATAAATAAATAGAAAGCATAAGTTACCTGGAATGATCGGGAAGTCTGCGGAGTTTTGACGATTGCAAAATAAGTAATAGACGTCGCCATTTTTAATTTCTATTTAAACTATATTGATTTTGAAACAAATAAATGGATTGCAAAAAATAACCAAATCAAATACCTAAACACTAATATAATATAATTTTTTGCCATCACACACACTTTTTGCCTGTGGTTTATGTGTTACTTCTGTATTGCTATTCTATGGCACTTCTACTATTTATTATTGATGTACTTTCAGTATGAAGGATACTTCACTCGGGGTATTTCTCGGGCGAAGCCTGGTCATTTGTCTAGTTTATATTGAAAAGTAATTACAGTAGCTTTCGGACATGTCCAATTTTACTTCATATAAAAATATCTAAATACTCGTATGTTCAGAAGAAATCCATGCTTTGTGAAAGCTACTGTAATTTCGTTTTACAAAATTATTTTTACGAAGCAATAACACACCATCTATATATAACAAATGAAAACATTAAGACGCGAATGTTTCTTTTTCACAAATAAATCAAACTTCTACTGTCCTTACTACGATAAAAAAATATTGGGAGGGCTTGGTTCATCAGTGGTAAACCCTCCCAGCGGTTTCGTCAATTTAATCTACCAGACCGCTTCTTTAGAGCTCTAATACTGTATTGGATCATTCTGCTTTTATATGCTACACTGAAGAGTGGTATTTCAGAAATGGTATTTAAGAAAACTATAAACATAAGCTTTGAGGACAGTGGAAATACATATAAGTCTACCAGACCGCTTCTTTAGAGCTCTAATACTGTATTGGATCATTCTGCTTATATATGCTACACTGAAGGATGGTATCATAGAGATGGTATTTAAGCAAACTGGACAGAAGCTTTTAGGACAGTAGAAATACATATATATAAGTCTACCAGACCGCTTCTTTAGAGCTCTAATACTGTATTGGATCATTCTGCTTATATATGCTACACTGAAGGATGGAATCTCAGAAATGGTATTTAAGCAAACTATGGACATTTAGGACAGTAGAATTACATATTTCTTTATTTCGACTTAGAGCGCTATATCCCCTAGGGACACTTGCACTTTAAAATAAGCAAATTTTTAAAGAAGAGATATAAATATTTGTATCGAGCAATGCTCTTCCGCAAACAATAAGGACAATGCCAGTTTTTATTAAAACGTTGCGCGTACTCTACCTATATGTAATTTAAATGGAATTACATTCAGATATATTTTACAGTAGTTATCATTCTTACTTAGCGGATTTGTTCTCTGAATATTAAATATTTCAACGTAAAGATAGAGGCTGCCTGGCCGGCATTCATTTATTTATTTATTGTTACAAAAGAACGAAGTCCAAAGGACTATTGTGCTGTGGCAGTATTATTTACATATATATGATTAATTATTCACACGATGGATTAGTAGTGCTTTGTAAATTATTGTACAAATAGTTCTAAACTTAACAAAGTTTTTTTCAGCACTTACACAGATTCACATATTTGTATATTTACTAATATGCATATATATTTTAGGATGTTATTACGACCATAAGTTCTTAACGAAAAGAAGTATTTCTGTTTATTTATTATTAGTCGTTGGCAATAGGCCTTATATAGGCTGCTATGAATATTGGCTAAATTTTATCTTTGTTTCATTCATCCATATATCTAGTGATTTGTGTGTGTGTGTTTTTTAAATATAACCTTAGCTACTGTAAAACTGCCTCTAAAGACAGTAGTTTAAAAGACACAAGGTTATATTCACACTCTTTTTATTTATTTATTGTTACAAAAGCACGAAGTCCAAAAGACTATTGTGCTGTGCCAGTATTATTTACATATATATGATTAATTATTTACACGATGGATTAGTAGTGTTTTGTAAATTATTGTACAAATAGTTCTAAACTTAACAAAGTTCTCATAAGATAGAGTATATACACAAAGAGAATTTGGTAATGTTTCAAAGTATCTACATACAATTTGATTAGTCAGAGGGCAAGTTAAAAGAAGATGCTCTGGTGATTCAACATCTAAGCGGCATTCACATGTTGGATCATTGATAACATTCAGTTTGAATAGGAAACTTAAGAAGGGTCCTTTGCCTGTTAAGAATAAAGTAGTGAATTCATAGTTATTCAAATTAAAGATACTTCGGTCAGTAAATCTTTTTTTTTTATTGTCTCGACGTTTCGACAATTTTGTCCTCGTCAGGAGCGAATAAAAATTGAAACATTTGGCAAAACGTTAAAAATTATTATTATTGTAATATTATTATAATTTTTTACGCATTGCTAAATGTTTTAATTTTTATTTGCTCCTGACGAGGACAAAAGATTTTTGTCGAAACGTCGAGATAATAAAAAGATTTACTGGCTGAAGTATCTTTAATTTGAATATTAAAAATTTTAAGTTATTCTTTTTTTAAATTTGATTAAGGACGCCAGGTTGTATGTGAAGTAGTTAGTGTCAGCATTTTCCTGAGAAGTATTTGATGCCCAACATCTAAGTGTGCGATAGAAATGCTTAAAAAATTAATTCCAAATATTCAGAAATTATATCAATGTTTTTAAAAATTATATATAACCTTAGATTAGATAGTAATTTTCACATAATTCTGTTTAAAGTCCACACATTTTATTGTCAATTTATTTACTTCAATTTAAAGTGCTATGTCCTCCCTAGGGAGACTTGCGCTGTCATACATGTATGTCTTTACATTTGTCTAGACCAGGAGTCCGCAAACAGGCTCGAAAGCCACATGCGGATATTTGAATGTGAAGCTGCGGCTCTTTATATAGTTTCATCAGAACTCCGCTTTTGCCGGTCCCAAGCCCGGATGAAAAAGGAGGAGGGGGAGCAGTAACAAGCTCACTAAAAACCTGGGTTCAGCTGGCCTGGCTGATAGTACCCTGTAAGGGCTCCAGGGATACAGGATGAGCAGCATTTGTACTCCATGGTGTCTGTTCCTCATGTCAGATACGGCCATTTCTTTAGAAGCTAAGTCGGCCTGCCACTGAGTAGTACTCCCAATCTTAATGATAAAGGCAGACGCATTCTACTTCACCCAATCATGATGGTTGTCATTTTGACTGGTTTGGCTCATTCATTGATGAGCTCTACTTATCGCCAGCAGACACCATCAACAAACTCTACAAGCTTGATACCCTGATATGATTGAGTGGAGATAAGAAAGAAGAAGATATAGTTTCATACGTGAATATTATTTATGTGAGTACTGTTTATTATTGGTAAGAAAAAAATTGCGTGGCTCTTTAAAACTTTGAAATTTTGTAAATTGTAATTTTGCCTCTTCCGACTCAAATTTTTGACGACCCCTTGTCTATACATATTTACAATAATTTTAGGCCGTAAAGAATAGTCATATGATATTAACAAGGAGAAGAGATAAAAAAAACGAGGAAAAGAGAACTGTATACAAAAGAAAGAAATGTCTGGCAAAATTAATCAACATAATAAATTATCAGTTTCTTCGAAAATATTTGATGCTATATAATTAAAAATATTGTAGCAAAGTACACCCATCCCCCAATTTACACGATAGATAGGTTCCTGAGAAAAACGTGTAAATCGAAAATTAAAATTTTCGCGAAATTTTTATGCGAAGAAATACAGACACAGTGTGCGTGTGCAGCAAGTCAGCACATAAGCTCGGGATTTCTCGTGAGATATGTACACAGCGCATGTGTTCAATCACAATAGCATTTAGTATAGTGCGATAAAAACAAAAAAAAAAAACTTATTTGGAAAACCGTGTAAAAGCGAAAACATGTAAAACAAGTACCGTGTAAATCGGGGGATAGGTGTATTTATTATTTTATTAACAGAGTATCATTTTTTAATGTTTATATATTTTTACTCTGTAAACTTCCCTCATTCCTTATCTTTTGTTTAAATCATTCATAGTTTGTTCTTGTCTTAAATAAATTGCTATGTCATCCTGAAGTTTGTCTTTCCTGATTTTCCACGTGGCAATATCGATATTTCACCCTTTTATATTCTTTCTTTCTTTCCACACTGTCACTAGTAACAAATGGGAGAACCTTGAAACAGCGTGGAATTAATTACAGTAGTAACTTCCTTGGCGGATTACTTAAGAAGAAAGATCGTAAATGAGAATATTATGCGGCCCCAGCCAAGGGGAGATAAGCGATGAAGTAATGGGGTAAATGGAACAACGGGGGACCGAGGTAGGAGGGGGTAGGGTATAAAAGGATAGATCCCCGAGTCATCTTCACTCCACTCAACAACCATGAAGTTTCTGGTGAGTACAATTCCTCCTGCTATAATCCTATTATCCAACTTCTAGGAGAAAGCTAGTTCTCATAAGTTGATTCCTTAGACATGTATCTGCTTCACTTCCATATGTATTCTAAGTTTTTCAAGCCGTCAGTTTTACTCGAATACCATCATTTGTCCATTATATTAACTAATACTTCAAATACTTTTAACTTAGCTCTAACTATGGACCATTAGTAAATTTTTAAACTATACTCTTTTATTATTATTATTATTACTATTATCTCTATTACACGAGGTACAGGCCATGATAATCATGGTGGATAGAAGTTGGCGACTGCTTTAACTGTAAGTGCCACCACATGTGGCATATTTAAAAAGCAGCGCGACTTTTTGGCTTACAAATATGCCAGAACACCGTTTGGTTTCTTTGCACTCGCCGTTGGGGTTGAATTTTACAAGAATCTAGAGCCACTGAAGCTTTTGTTTTTTTTTTTTAATTATAAAAAGTGCCCAATGCGGGATTCAATCCTGGGTCGTAGAGGTCGAAAACAAACGGTTTAGACCATCCTTCCACCGACCCCCACGCTATTCTTTTTAACACTTTCGAACCGAGAGACGCGCCTCCTTGCCGATTTTGCATCAAGCCAGAAGTACGCTAATTCGTGTCCTCGATTTTCAAAAGTAAATATAAAATCGCTGGTGGTTGACATGAATTCGCGTCCACCAGAATCTTGTCTCTTCTTGTCTATCTATCAGTGGGTTGGGGAGATGTCATCTGACCTAATGTACCTGTAAAATGTCACGTAAGACCACCGTTCCAGCAGCTCCTATTGCCTTCCTATGCAACTGTGGAATCGCCCGTCCTCAAAGTGTTAAATATATATATATTTAAAATCTATTTCTACAAAGACCTTTTATTGCAATGGTGAAGTATTGAAAAGAAGAGGTTATGGCTCATCAATGGTAAACTCTCCAAGAGATTTCGTCAGTTTAATCTTCAGGCCACTCTACGGTTGTATTAAACGGATTTTCTTTTAAAGGTCTGCATTCATTTGAATGTTCAGGATAACTATGGACATAGTTTCTAAGGCTTTATAAGTATATTTCTAATGATTTAATGCATCGAACAATTGTTCATCCATTCTTGTTTTTTCAACTAATACTTGTTTCAATAGAGAAAGCATTGTAACACTTTTAATTATCAAAATTCGAAACTATTATAGACGCGTATGATTCTTTTTTAAAATAAACAATTTCTACTGTCCTTACTGCAATGGAAAAATTAATGGGAGGGCCTGGCTCATCAGTGGTGAACCCTCCCAATAGTTTCGCCAGTTTCCATTGCAGTAAGGGCAGTAGAAATTGTTTATTTTAAAAAATAATCATACGCGTCTATAATAGTTTCGAATTTTGATAACAGATGGCGCGCTAGTGCATCATAACACTATTAATTGTTAATAAATCCTAAGGAAACTTGATAAATTACAAGGTTGTTCCAAAAGTTCGTAAACATAGTATGATTTATATTTTGTAAGTGTTTACGAACTTTTGGGACAACCTTGGTAATATTGGTAACCTTGGTAAAATTATAACAAAATTCTTATAGAAGAATGATTTAATCTCTGATGTTCTATATCAAGGGTGGTCAATCAGCAGGTGGGCCAAGTTTCAGAATTACAAGGTTGTCCCAAAAGTTGGTAAACACTTTCAAAAATATAAATCATAATATGTTTACGAACTTTTGGGACAACCTTATAATTATGAAACTTGGCCCACCTGCTGATTGGCCACCCTTGATATAGAATATCAGAGGTTAAATCATTCTTCTATAAGAATTCTGTTATAATTTTACCAAGGTTTCAATATTACTAAGATTGCCCTAAAAGTTTGTAAACACTTACAAAATATAAATCATAATATGTTTACAAACTTTTGAGAAAATCTTATATGAGTGAATACAATGAGAGACAATGTCTAACAAAGCTATTGAATAGAAATAATGGGTAACAGTTGAATAAGGTGACCAACACTTCTAAAGAATGATTAAGAGTAAAGGAATATTGCCACGTGGAAAATTAGAGAAGACAAAAACTTCAGGAGGAAACAAAATTTATTTCAGGGAAGGACGAACTATGAATTGTAAACAAAAGATAAGCCACGAGGGAAATTTACAGAGTCGCAAGATATAAAACATAAAAATGACCACTCTGTTAAATAAAAAATAATAATATTAAGAAATACTATGTTACATAAATAAAAAATTAATAAATACTATGTTACAATATTGATAACAATTCGTGAAAACACGAAAACAACTAAGGCTTAGGTATGAAATAAAATTGATAGCAAATATTTTTTAATATTGAGTAAAATATATCATGCCTCAAGGGAAAAGTTTTTTTTTTAAACATTTTTATTTTCTAGCTTTCAGGCACGGACGCCTTTCTACAGAAGAAACACCATGTATAAATACCATGTTTTCTCCTCTTTAAAAGGGCGTGCTTTTTTTTACAATTCAACAACTTTATTGACATCTCGTCAATCTTTACACTCAAAGGGAGTTATAAGGTAATAATAATGATTGGAATGAAGAGAGATATATACAATCGACGTAGCCCTCTCCGATGCCACGTCCGGATCAGGAGCTTAAAGCCGCCTTGAATCTAGACAGATCCCTGCGATTTAAGGAGTTAATGTTCGGAACATGTTTGATGATAATGTCGAAGAATTTGTCGAGAAGAATCTTGTCTTCAGGCGTGAGTAGCTCGAGGAGGTGCTCCGTTTCTGCCTGAAATCTAGAGAATAAAAATGTTTTTAAAATACACTTTTCCCTGGAGGAATGATTAATTTTACTCTCTATTAGTACGAGGGATCATTTTATTGAATTTTTTAAACATGTAAACAAATATGTAAATATGTAAACATGTGAACAAATTCTAGCACAGAGTTCCCTGTTCACGGTTACCGTAGCGGCTCACTACACCGTACTACAGGACAGTCCCTTACTTGTGTTGCTCCATGGAAAGGGGGGGTGCCATTGCCCCGTTAGTCAGCCACATTTCAGAGTTCCCTGTTCACGGTTACCGTAGCGGCTCACGACACCGTACTACAGAGCAGTCCCTTACTTGTGTTACTCCATGGAAAGGGGGGTGACTTTGCCCCGTTAGTCAGCCACATTTCAGAGTTCCCTGTTCACGGTTATCATAGCGGCTCACGACACCGTACTACAGGGCAGTCCCTTACTAGTGTTGCTACATGGAAAGACCATAGCCCCGTTAGTCAGCCACATTTCAGAGTTCCCTGTTTCTTGTTACCGTAGCGGCTCACGACACCGTACTACAGGGCAGCCCCTTACTTGTGTTGCTACATGGAAAGGAGGGGTGCCATTGCCCTGTTAGTCAGCCACATTTCAGAGTTCCCTGTTCACGGTTACCGTAGCAGCTCACGACACCGTACTACAGGGCAGTCTCTTACTTGTGTTACTCCATGGAAAGGGGGGTGCCATTGCCCCGTTAGTCAGCCACATTTCAGGGATTAGGAAGGCTGTCTTGTGCTTAATGGTATTTGATGTGTCCAGGTCGTCTTCTGTGCCGCTATCGTAGCAGTTAGCGCCCGCAGCTACGGAAATTACTACGGCGGAGCGAACCGTGGTAATGCTGGCAGCAATATAGGAGCTGGGGCAGGTAATGGTATGGGAGCTGGTATTGGAGGTGGTATGGGAGCTGGTATTGGCGGCGGTATGGGAGCTGGTGCAGGCATTGGAATTAGCGCTAATGCAGGCAGTGGTATGGGAGCTGGAATTGGAGGCGGTATGGAAGCTGGAATTGATACTGGCATGAGCTCAGGATTTTCTGGTGGTATGGAAGGTGGTATTGATACTGGTATGAGTGCTTCTAGTGGAATGGAAGGTGGCATTGATACCGGTATTAGCGCTAGTGCCTCTAGCGGTATGGGAGCTGGAATCAATGGCAACATCAAGAAGATCTATGGTGGAGCTCATGCTGCAGCAGGAATGAACCATGGACCTCAAAATATCATCCTTCTGAAGGCTGTGAACATTGGAAATTCTGATAATTTTGCTTCCGGAAAAGGCATTAATGCTATGATTGGTTCTGGACATCACCATGGTGCTTCTAACCAAGGCTTTGAATCTGGAAGTGGTCATGGCCATAGTCATGGTGGAAATAACCAGGGAATGGCAGGTAATATTGGAATTGGCAAAGATATTATCATTAAGCAAAACGCTGCACTTAGCAATCAACATATGGCTTCTTATGGCTCTAGCAAGGCTATTATCTCTACCATTGGCCAAGGTATTAAGTCTGATAATGGTATCAAAATTGGAAGTGGTGCTGGAGCTATCGCTAACCAAGGAGCTGGATTTGGTGTTAGCAAGGATATCATCATTGGTCAAAATCCCGCATTTGACAACGCTCAAATTGCTGCTATTGATGCTACTTCAGAGATCGGTCGACTAATTGGAGCCGCTATCGCTCACGATATCGCAACTCGCAACAGCTTTGGAGCTGGAATTCAACAAGGTTCTGGAGCTAACCAAGGAAATAACGCTGGTAACTTCATGGGCTCTGGAATGGGATCTTCCATTGGTGCGGAAGCTGGCATTGAAACTTCCGTTGGAATGGAAGGTGGCATTGACACCGGTATTACATCTTCCAGCTCTATGGACTCTGCCATGGGAGCTCAACCTCAAGGAGCTAGCGTGGAAGTAGGAAGCGGCCACGTCTTTGTCATGAAGCATGTCGGAATCATAGGAGGCCACGGATCTCATGATCATAAAGCATCCAATGCCTATGCTTCTAATGACTATGCTCCCAAAGCCTATGGCCCCATGGCCCCTGCTCAAATTGCCCAAGCCCCAATGGCCCCTGCTCCTATTTCCCATGCTCCAATGGCCCCTGCTCCTATTTCTCAGGCTCCAATGGCCCCTGCTCCAATGATCCCTGCTCCCATTGTCCATGCTCCAATGGCCCCTGCTCCTATCGCTCATGCTCCAATGATCCCTGCTCCCATTGAACACGCCCCAATGGCCCCTGCTCCAATTTCACATGGTCCCAATGACTATGCTCCCAAGGCTTATGCTCCCATTGCCCATGCTCCTATTTCTCATGCTCCCATTGCTCATGCTCCCATTGCCAATGCTCCCATTGCCCATGCTCCTATTTCTCATGCTCCCATTGCCCATGCTCCTATTTCTCATGCTCCCATTGCCCATGCTCCCATTGCCCATGCTCCAATGGCCCCTGCTCCTATCGCTCATGCTCCAATGATCCCTGCTCCCATTGAACACGCCCCAATGGCCCCTGCTCCAATTTCACATGGTCCCAATGACTATGCTCCCAAAGCTTATGCTCCCATAGCTCCTATTTCCCATGCTCCAATGGCTCCTGCTCCAATTTCACGCGCTCCTATTGGCCATGGTCCCATGGCCCCTGCTCCAGGCCCCAGTGCTCCCGCCCACCGTGGAGGATACTACTAGAAATTCCCAGGTAATGGACCCATCAGTTGTCTAATACCTCAATATATTTATCATTATAGTATTTTTATACGAATTTATAGAAATATTTTCTCTCACTTTAGCTAAAAAGTATCCTATATTTTCTCTTATAATATACGATATTGAGTAAAATTGATCATTCCTTCCAGGGAAAAGTGTCTTTTCAAAAACATTTTTATTCTCTATCTTTCAGGTACGGATGTCTTTCTACCAGGTTTTCTCCTGTAGAAGGACGTCCATACCTGAAAGGTAGAGAATAAAAATGTTGAGTAAAATATACTTTTCCCTGGAGGAATGATTTATTTTACTCAATATTGATACAAGGATTATTTTTTAGAATATACGATATTAATGGTAAAAAATATGATTAGTATTTTGAAATTCTAATATATAATTTCAGCCTATTTTCATGAATATTTTAGGAGTTATTCTAATTGGGTTTAAAGCATTGAACACCAAGCAAAAAACCCTTCGTTTTTTTTAGTTGAAGAAATTTCGTATTTGTATCTTTATGAATTTTTTTTTTACTGTTTGAGCACTGAACCTAAACGACCCGCTTTCATTTTAGGGTCACCTAAAGCAGAGCTAAGGAGCATGTATAAGCTACTCGTAGACACCTTGGACATGGTTCGTAGGCAGAATAAATTTCACCATAGATAATCTTTATCAGACTTTGTTGAATATTGCCAGTAGGAGGTTCTAGGAATAGAGCATAGACCATGCTATGTAATAATAGCACGACTAGAGATGAGCTTATTGTAATGGAAGAAAGGTTCTTTGGTACAATTGAGCTAGAAACTTAGTGATTATTTCTCGATATCTATTAATATTTTTTAGGATACAAATACTAACAGAATAAGCTTTAAATATTTGAATTCATATTTTAATTTATTATTTTTCACTCTTCTTAACCCCCAAAAAAATGCATATATGTTATGAATATTTTGTTGTTGAAAAAGATGGAGAATTGAAGGTGTAGTCGTAAAAATAAGAAATATAATTATTTACCCATCAAGTAGTTTTTATTTTAAATTAATTGAAGAAAATTACACATAAAATTATTTTTCACAGTAATATTGAATTTATAAAATGAATTCTATATTCGTGATTTTAAAAAATAGGTAGGTTAACTCTATACATATTTACAACAATATTCAAAGTAAATTAAATTTAATTGCCATCTATCGTTAAAATTTGACACAAATAAATTTACTGGCAATGCGCATTGCCAGTAAATTTATTTGTGTAAAATTTTAATATATTCAAAGTGTTATGTTCTAAATCTATGGTCAAAAATAAAAGAATAGTTAATGATAAAAAATAAATACATGTTTTTAAAAAAATAAATATTTTAATTTTAGAGTATATGATATGTATACATTAGAACATGGATAATTTTAACGTCATTAATTTGAATACATCTTTAATTCAAATATTTATCTTGGTCTCCCTAGAATTTCCTATAAATAGAATTGTCATTTTTAATTCGAATTTTTGGATAACTCGATTTTTTTTTTGTCCTTTGGTCTTCGAATTATCTAATTTTGACTGTTTTAGGAAAATTCCATTATTGGTTTACTCTATTAATGACTTCTAACTATTACAGCTTATTACTTTGCTTTGTTTCAGGGGTTTGTGTATAACTCAAGATATATATTAACAGTAATTTCTGTGTGTTTTAGAAAGGGAAAAAGAGAAAAGCATGTACATTAAAATATGTATAAAACAGAATATCCGAGATTTATAGACAAATAAAACAAATTTTTAAAACATATATAGATGTCAATTTTTTTTTTTTTTTTATCTTTAACATAGATATAAAGTTGTCCCAAAAGTTCGTAAACATATTATGATTTATATATTCCAAGTGTTTATGAACTTTTGGGACAACCTTGTAATTCTGAAACTTGGCCCACCTGCTGATTGCCTTTGATATAGAACATCAGAGATCAAATCATTCTTCTATAAGAATTCTGTTATAATTTTACCAAGGTTACCAATATTACTAAGGTTGTCCTAAAAGTTCGTAAATACTTGTAAAATATAAATCATAATATGTTTACGAACATTTAGGACAACCTTGTAATTCTGAAACTTGGCCCACCTACTGATTGACCACCCTTGACATAGAACATCAGAGATTAAATCATTCTTCTATAATAATTCTGTTATAAATTTACCAAGTTTACCATAATTATAAAGATGTCTTTTTCATAATTTATGCACCTTATCCCAGTACAATATAACATTTGTACTATTTTTTCACTTGAAAGATTGCCATTTTTAACTGAATAAAGAAACTTTTGTAATAATACTGATTGATATATCGGGTTTAAAAATATATATATCTTACTCCTTTCAGAGATTATAAGGTAGTCCCAAATATCCCAAAGGTTGTCTTAAAAGTTCGTAAACACTTGCAAAATATAAATCATAATATGTTTACGAACTTTTGGGGCTACCTTATAATCTCTGAAAGGAGTAAGATATATATATATATTTTTAAAACCCGATATATCAATCAGTATTATTACAAAGGTTTCTTTATTCAGTTAAAAAATGGCAATCTTTCAAATAAAAAAAATAGTACAAATGTGATATTGTACTGGGATAAGGTGCATAAATTATGAAAAAGACATATTCTTATCGTGTAACTGAAAGTTGCTGATGGTTTGTGCCATCTATCGGAATAAATATCAACTATTCTCGTTGATTTCTAATTATTCCAGATTCCAGAAAAATTAGAAATCAACGAGAATAGTTGATATTTATTCCGATAGATGGTGTTAGCCATCAGCAACTTTCAGTTGTACGATGAGGAGATGTCTTTTTCATAATCTTTCAAGTGTTAGCTCATCATCAAGCCAATTTTTTTCCGCAAATACTTGCAATATATAGAGAGATGTAGAAGATTTTTTTTTTGGGTGGATCACAAATATGACTCTTTTTTAAAATAAAGATCTCCTGAAGGCCAAGTGACACTCACTCCTCACTTTCTTACTGCTACTCTTTTTGTGTTGTTTTTCTTGCTTTCCTCTTTCTCTTTCTTGTTTTTTTTTTTCTTTTTCTTCTGTCTATATCGTTGTTTCCTTTGTCTCACTGCTTTGTTCTTATGCATACCTCTGGTGAATCCTGTATAGGGTCAGTGACCCTAAATAAAGGCTTTTTGTTGTTGTTGTTAAAGAAAATAAATAAATAAAAAATAAAGATCTCCTTTATTGAAAGTACAAATTGAAGAATAAATATAAATTTCTATTTATGATGCACTAGCGCGCCATCTGTTATCAAAATTTGAAACTATTATAGACGCGTAAGATTCTTTTTGAAATTAAACAATTTCTACTGCCTTTACTGCAATATGGAAAAATAAATGGGAGTGCCTAGCTCATCAGTGGTATGATTAAATGGTAGATTAAACTGGCGAAACCGTTGGGAGGGTTCACCACTGATGAGTCAGGCCCTCCCATAAATTTTTCCATATTGCAGTAAGGGCAGTAGAAATTGTTTAAATTTCAAAAAGAATCATACGCGTCTAAAATAGTTTCGAATTTTTATAAATTTCTATTGTAAAGCTAGAAGCTACCTGGCCGGCATTCATAGTTCTTCAAATTAAAGATACTTCGGCCAGTAAATCTTTTTTATTGTCTCGACGTTTCGACAAAAATATTTTGTTCTCGTCAGGAGCGAACAAAAATTAAAACATTTGACAAGGCGTTAAAAATTATTTAAGAATAATGAAAAGGATTTTTGTCGAAACGTCGAGATAATAAAAAAGATTTACTGGCAAAAGTGTCTTTAATTTAAAGAACTATAAATATCTATATATATCTAAGTTAGACTTTCTGGGAAACATTACTTATCTCTCTCTCTCACGCTTGTTCGGCGGTACATATACTAAAATTGGAACGATACAGAGAAGATTAGCATGGCCCCTGCGCAAGGATGACACGCAAAATCGTGAAGCGCTCTCTCTCTCTCTCTCTCTCTAACAATAACTATTTATATTGTCAAGAAGCTCCATCCACATGGAACATCTGTCAACCATCCCTGGACCCCGAGGGGGACAGGTGTGAGGGGTTCTCGGAATCTTATCTGCAAATAAGGAAAACGGGACGGTGGCTGACGCCGCTCATTATTATTATCTTTACCTGGGGATAAGTTGTTTTTTATTATCTGACTCTCTCTCCCTATAAATACCTCTTGTATATAATTTTATTGGAGAACTAAAAGGTAAATACCTACCTTTATAATAAATTAATTATTCCCAAAATTTGCTCTTGCTTTATTTATCTCCGCGACAATATTAATTACCTCACATATCTCAGAAAATCTATATTAGCTTAAACACAACACCACAGATTATCAAATCACAAATTATTATATAGATGGAAATTTTGCCGGTAGGACATTGATCTAAAGAGACAAAGGTCACCTCTCCCTTCAAAATAGATGTCAAAACCAGACGCCATCTATTGACCGTCGCCGCAAACTAGCGGCCTGGGGTCGGTAACAAAGCCACAACACCAGCTTTAGCAAACTGAAAAGCATCCACCTAGAGACCATGGTTTAAAGCTAATGGCCCTCGTCAGTCTATTGGCGTCTGGTTTTGACGTCTATTTTGACGGGAGAGGCGACCTTTGTCTCTTTAGATAGATTATTATAGTTAATGAATAAAAATTAATATTTTAATGATATTGTCACGAAAATTATTTATGTAAATCAAATATAATCAAATGTAAATCCTACACACAAAAACCTTTATTAAGACACATAGGTCTTACAGAGGATTCTCCTTGGGGTTACAAGACGGAGAAACCTATGAAAGTGGGAAATATACAAAGGGGTAAAAATTGAGAAATATTATATACACATGATAAATATATACAGATTATTATTTGAATAATCCTATGGAAAATAAGAATATGGATTTGGAAATATGGATGGAAGAAGTGGAGAGCGAAAAGAGGAAAAAAACAGGTGTTTACATATGGAACATACATATAATGGAAAGAGTCAATTTAAGCTCTTCTGCTCACACAGCACAGGTGGACCATGGCTTTTTTTCAAGAAATCTTTAAGAGATTTTCCAGGGAAATCCGAGTGTTCAGAGTATCAAATGTAAATCAAATGTCTCTATTAGTAAATATGTAAATACTTTTACGTTTAATGTTATATAAGGAAGGTATGTAAATTTTATAACTGATTTTACATATCTTGTTTTGTTGTGAGGAAAACATCACTCATGAAGTTTATCAATTGATTAATAAAAAACTAATTTGAAATCGCAACAACAAAATATCCAAAAGAATTTACATATTTACTTATTGAAAAAGTTTGAAATCTCTGAAATACTTTATATATATATATATATATATATATATATATATATCGTAGCTGTCGTGGTCGAATGAAAGGGCACGACAGTTGTGCATGTATGCGTCAAAAAAGAACTTGTTCGACACTCGTGAGCGCGGCAGAGGATGAATGAGACATGGATGAATTTGTATTTACAATTTAACATAATAATCATGGTGAAAATAAATTATACATTTTGGTTATTATACAAATTATGAGATATATATATTGTCGCGTGTTTACCCTACCGGTTCCTTGCGACGATGCGCTTCTTCCCTCGCTGCACCTACTTAGGCTCCCGTTGCTCTTCCCTGCGGCTTTTCCCCGCAGGCCACCCAAAGACGTCCTGAGTTCCACCTCTCCAGTGGAAACTCCCTTCTTCTGGCAGTATCTCTCGGCCTTACCACTGGTGGGGAGACACGAGAGACTTACCAGAAGAGTAGTAGCAGCAGCAGCCTGGCGATGATGACAGCGGCGAGAGTAACGACAGGAGGCGGCACGGAGACTTGAAGCACTTCCTTTATTGTCATCTATTACTAAACATTACATCTAAATAAAATAACAGACAATGTGTATTTACATGACCCTACATCCTGGGGCCAACACAAAAGCGTATTTACAGCCAACCTCCCCAGGAAACGGGACCACAGCAGTCGGCGACTCCCACATCAGCCAGCAAGGGAATCTCATAAAACTGATATACGAAGAGATATTGTTAATGGAACATTGGTGAATAAATCTATACGTTTTCAAAGATCTTTATGTTTGTATTCCCTATGGTATACGGAATAAAAGCTAGAATACCTTGTTTTTTTTTAAAGCGAAAGTATGGTATTAGTGTGTAAAAAGTTATCTCTACCTTTTAATAAATACATTTAAACAATTAATTGTTGTTGTTGTTGTCGTGTCCAAAGAAGAGTCTCAGATGTCTCCATACATCTCCATCACAGCAGCAGCAATATCCACTATCTTGGGTGTGTAAAGCTGCTGCTCTGGGTCCATGTCAATTATCTGTTGTTGTCGTGTCCAATGAAGGGCCTCAGATGTCTCCATACATCTCTATCACAGCAGCAGCAATATCCACTATCTTGGATGTGTAAAGCTGCTGCTCTGGGTCCATGTCAATTATCTGTTGTTGTCGTGTCCAATGAAGGGCCTCAGATGTCTCCATACATCTCTATCACAGCAGCAGCAATATCCACTATCTTGGATGTGTAAAGCTGCTGCTCTGGGTCCATGTCAATTTTCTACAAGGCTGCGGCCATTGCTGGACATGAGAATATGTAGGTAGGTGTTAGTTCCACACCAGGGCAGTTGTTACATGTCCTATAAGTTCTTGTGGCATCTCGATGTATTGCCATTCCTTTATAGTGTTTTTTTCTAAGTCTTGTTATAGTTTTTGTCAGATTAGAGGCACATGATTAGAGGCCTTGGGACCGAAACGACCTCAACCTATTCTCAAACTTTAAATGGGTGAGAAGTGGGGCTTGCTTGAATTAATCAATTGAGTACATTAAAACAATGCATTGATTCAATATTTAAGATAATGAAAATTAGAAACTATTTTAGACACGTAAGATTCTTTTTGAAATTAAACAATTTCTACTGCCCTTATTTAATTTCAAAAAGAATTTTACGCGTCTAAAATAGTTTCTAATTTTCATAACAGATGGCGCGCTAGTGCATCGTAACATTAAGATAATGTTACATTTGAATATATTATAATACACACACAATGTAGGAATTAGATGCATCAAAACAATGTATCAATTAAATGCAGTAAAAGAATGCCTCGATCGTATATATTATTTGCATAAAAACAATGTATCAGAGGGGTCGGTGGAAGGATGGTCTAAACTGTTGGTTTTTGACCGCTACGACCCGGGTTCGATTCCCACATTGGGCACTTTTTTCTGATTTAAGATTAAAAAATGCTCCAATGGCCCCCGATTCTTGCAAAAGTTCAACCCCACCAGCGAGTGCAAGTAACCAAACGGGGCTCTGGCACATTTGTAAGTGCAAAGTCGAACTGTTTTTCACATCTGTAGTCATGTGGTGCACTTACAGTAAAAGCAGTCGCCAACTTCTACCCACCATGATTATCATGGCCTGTACCACGTGTATTAGGGTTAGCAAAAAATAAAAATGCATCAATTTTATTTTATTTAACATATCGATATCCCAGCTTGGGATACTTGCACCTAAATACATTTTATCAACTTATATATAATTCATTTTATATACAATTCAATAAACAAGACTAAAAACTGAAAGGTTGATTTTCTCAAACAGAAAAGAAAATTTAAAATGAATTTACAAAAATTATTGAATTTTACATAGGTGTCTTGATTAATCAAGAATGGGTATTTGGCCAATTCTGGAATAATTAAAAAAATCAACGTGAATAGTTGATATTTATTCCGATAGATGGCGCAAGCCATCAGCAACTTTCAGTTACATGATAAGGAGATGCCTTTTTCATAATTTATGTACCTTATCCCAGTACAATATCACATTTATACTATTTTTCATAGGTGTCTTTGTTATATACAAATTCTCACATTTCTGCGATGGGATAAAAATGATTATTTATGTAGCTGTGAAAGATTGGACATTCTATCAATATTCATTGAGCCTTAATTTTCTTTTCCACAGAATTCAATAATACATAAATTATATACATTAAAATCATCATCATTTGAATTCGTTAAAACAATCCCCAGAGCTTTATAACGTAACTGGCATTTAACCTATATGGAGTATGAAGTCGTGCATAAGAGGCCACTCCCCAACATATACTAAATTGTATTGGAAAGGACAAAGGATCCCTGTACAGAGAACCAAGAAGAGTTCTTGAACTTCTTCATGAGCACGAACTCCAAGATCTTGTCTAATTTAGATTAATAAAAGGATGATAAAAAAAACAATACAATTGAACGCATTAAAGCAATGTTGTTGTCGTGTCCAATGAAGAGCCTCAGATGTCTCCATACATTTCTATCACAACAGCAGCAATATCGTTATCTTGGGTGTGTAAAGCTGCTGCTCTGGCATTAAAGCAATGCATTGATTAAGTTATTAAAACAATCCAATTGAACGCGTTAAAACGATCCAATTGAAGGCATTAAAACAATGCATTTATTAAGGGATTAAACCAATATATTTCTGTGATCATCCGTGTACAGAACACCCAAATCAAGAGACCACACAGCACCAGTTTAGGAAAATTTCCCCCAATTATTTTAATGACACGGATAAAGGTAGTTGGAGATATTTATTCCGATCTGAGTGGTAGTATCGGGACACATTCAAACAGGAAGTTGTAGAACATTACCTTCAAAATTTCCCATTCCATACTCTATCCATGTAGAAGCATAGGTCGCCTCTCCCGTCAAAATAAACGCCAAAACCTGACGCCATCTATTGACCGATAAGAAAGAAGAAGACTAATTAAATGAATAAAAATAGGGATATCCTGTCAAATTAGACGCTAAAGATAACATTCAATCACCGTTTCTTCAAACTAGCGGCCTCGGGTCGGTGACAAAGCCACAACACCAGCTTTAGCAAACTGAGATGCGTCCACCCAGAGACCATGGTTTCGGGCTAATGGCCCTCGTCAGTCTAGGGTGTCTTGTAGCTTTGTTACCGACCCGAGGCCGCTAGTTTGCGGCGACGGTCATTAGATGGCGTCAGGT
Organism: Cordylochernes scorpioides; assembly: GCA_030710605.1. Lineage (NCBI taxonomy): Eukaryota > Metazoa > Arthropoda > Arachnida > Pseudoscorpiones > Chernetidae > Cordylochernes > Cordylochernes scorpioides. The sequence continues at coordinate 152,580,369 of CP092864.1, forward strand.
TTTAACGTTTATTTTGATGGGAGAGACGCCCTATGCTTCTATGAATCAATTTCCTCCCGGAAATTTTTCCATCTATCCATATAGTACTGAGAAGGTTCTGTGGAAACCAATGACAAGATTTAATGAGTCGCATCTCCGTATTTCCAATTTTATAATGACACAGTAGAAAGTGTGAGTACCTCCTGTTTTCACTGATAGCGGCTATATATGACATATTCGACATATTTTAGAAATATAAACCTCTGTACCAATTAGACTAATCAAATATAAATCTACGAGGATAAGTTAATTTATTACACTTTTAGACTCTCTGGCAAAGGCTGGAGCTCTTAGCCTACCTGAAGCCTGGAAATCTACCACCCAACTAGACGTAAGAGACCTCCTCCGTACCATCAAAACCCAATGCCTGCAGGAATGTAAATCTAATGCTGCACATGACTGGTACAGAGCAGGAGGGACAAACACCAATTCTGTCCTCCCAAGAAACAACAGTCTTTGATTTCCAGACTTAAGTCTGGTCATCTATGGACAATGACTTTCCAGAATGGTTTCAAGGTTTTCCGACTATGTACTAAGTGTCAACCTGCAACCCCAAAACACATTATTGACGTTATTGACTCATCCATTGATAAGCTCTACTCTTCCCCAGCAGACACCATCAAAAGTCTCAAGGTTTACAAGCTTGATACCTTGATATGATTGAGTGGAGATAAGAAAGAAGAAGATTACGTTTTTTACGTGTTTACAAGCTTTCGGGTTTTAAACTCGTTAAAAGTTTAAAAAATAAACATCCTCGGAGATTCACATTTGATTATCTATTCGATATATAATTTTAAAAGGTCACCAACTCCACCTTTACTGGTCACAATCCCGGGGAGCAGTAACAAGCTCCCTAAAACCTAGGTTCAGCTGGCCATGCAGATAGTACACTGTAAGGTCTCCAGGGATACAGGATGAGTTTGTACTTCATGTTAGGAGCGGCTGTACATGGCATCTGTTCCTCATGTCAGAGGCGGCCATTTCATATTGGAGCTAAGACGGCCTGCCACTGAGTAGTGCTCTCAGTCTTAATGACAAAGACATTCTACTTCACTCAGTCATTATGGTTGTCAAACAGCTCTACAAGCTTGATACCCTAATGATTGTTGAGTGAACTTAAGAAAGAAGAAGTTCACCAATTACCAAATTTAAAAAGGTTACAATACATCTGCTGTACATAGATATAGATCAGATACACTGCTGGCTATTCGTATTGCAAGACCACGATGAATATGAGATAGTAAATTTATAGTTTAGTACAGAAAGGATAATGTACAAAATTGGGATGTTCGCTTTACATTCAATGACATCTCATTAATCATGCATTCGATGATTTAAAGATATTGTGGCCTTAAAACTTGAATGTTCAAAAATGTAGTAAAGATACTTATTGTAAATCATTTTGTATATTTATATATAAGGATGTTCCAAAAGTTCGTGTTTTTCTTATTACAAGGTTGTCCTAAAAGTTGGTAAACATATTATGATTTATATTTACAAGTGTTTACGAACTTTTGAGACAACCTTGTAATTCTGAAACTTGGCCCACCTACTGATTTCCATCCTTAATATAGAAGATCAGAGATTAAGTCATTCTTCTATAAGAATTCTGTTATAATTTTACCAAGGTTACCAATATTACCAAGGTTGTCCCAAAAAAGTTCCTAAACACTTTCAAAATATAAATCATAATATGTTTACGAAATTTTGGGTAAACCAATAGATCATTGGGCGAATTAGATGTCATTTTTAAATATTGATATTTCAATGCTGATGCAATCCTTAATAACAAACTATTTTATCATGACAAAAACTTATAATTATTTATTATTAAAAATCATAATACAATGTGACGGTAATTTTTTTAATATTCGTACGCGACAAAAATACTTGCAATGCCCATTCGTGTACCTGTATTATCCTGTTTGATTCCATATTCAATAATGCATTTCTAAACCCACGCACACACACACACAAACCTTTATTTAGGACTTGCCCCATACAGATTCTCCCAATTGGGTAAGGTAATAATTGTGTTATTTACATAGAAATTGAACTGGCTTTACTCTTCATCTCAAAGTCATTCAATTGTTGACTGGTCCTTACATAATGATGATCTAAAAATATATATAGAAAGCTATTGCCTTAAATTTGTTTGCTGTTATTTTTTAAAGAAATACGTAGGGTGAAATATTGGTACACTTAATTTGTTGATATAGTGCCTTCTTCTCTGCATCAAGGGCAGTACAATTAAGCAGGTCGAATTACGAAAACCTTAATTTTTTTAATTCGCTATCCTCAACTATTATGGTGTTTTATTTTTAGAAGTCTTTCTGTAGTATAGTTTTGGGAAAATGTACTTACCTAAACATCCTCCAATCTCGGCTTTGTTTTCTTGTATTGCCGTTGCTAGGATCCTTTCCTCTCTCCTCAACATCTTCAAACTTGACAACTTGAAAGAAAGAGAAATTTAATACTATTCTAAATATATTTAATATCTATAAAAATTCATCACCGAATCCATGTTAAGAACAAAGGTCATTAGGGGCCGAAGAAGGAGTGCATCTAGATTGGGAAAGCAAAAACAAGGTGTTTTTAGTCAGAAATGAACATTTTATTTGGCCGAAAAGGATGTTTGTAGGTTGCATTGTAAGAATCAACATTTTTTAAAATATTTATGTGCAACCTGGGGGTCGGTAGAAGGATGTTCTGAACCGTTGATTTTCGACTACTACGACCCGGGTTCGAATCCCGCATTGGACACTTTTTCTGATTAAAAAAAATGCTCCAATGGCCCCCGATTCTTACAAAAGTCCAACCCCACCAGCGAATGTAAGACACCAAACGGGGGTTTTGACAGATTTGTAAGTGCAAAGTCGAACTGATTTTCACCTGTGTAGACATGTGGTGTACTTACAGTAAAAGCAGTCGCCAACTTCTATCCACCATGATTATCATGGCCTGTATCACGTGTACTAGGGATAATAATAATATTTTTATTTTTCAAAAAGGTTACAAGTTTTTCTCTAAAAAGTGTAGCGAATGGTCAGTCTATTTACATATTTTTATTTACAACTTCAATAAATAATAAATATAAAAGTAAACAAAGAAATTTACATTTGCTATCTTGACTCCTGGTCAGTGCTGTGGTCCTCGCAGATATGGTCCCCTGATGTCCTGCAGCTCTCCAACAGTCTTTCTATGGCCTCTCCTGGTGGCTCCTCGATAAGATGGTCTCCTGATGTCCTGCAGCTCTCCAACAGTCTTTCTATGGCCTCTCCTGGTGGCTCCTCGATAAGATGGTCCCCTGATGTCCTGCAGCTCTCCAACAGTCTTTCTATGGCCTCTCCTGGTGGCTCCTCGATAAGATGGTCCCCTGTCCTCGATCCATTCTTGTCTGTCAGGTCTCCTGTCATCTGTTCTAGGGCGTTCTCCTGGATCTCTTCTATGGTCGTCGTATCCCTGTGCTCCATGTCCGGTGTTCCAATAATAATAAAAATATTAATGATAAAGTGCAAACTTTCCGGGATAAATGTGGAATTTGTCTATTTCGACATGCACCTAAAAATTACCGTTTCCTTAAAGTCGGCGAATTGAAGTGGTTTGGAAGATTATTGTATATTCTAGAGTCTCTCAGCAGATTGAGACTTTGTGATCGTTAAAAACAGATCTTTCATCATTCTTTCCGTCCTTGCTCTGAAATTCAGTTCCACGTTTTGCACAAATTGACGATACATACTAGATTGCAAATTCTTACATTGAATAATATTGCAGAAAAGTATTTATTATTAACAGAGTATAATTTTTTATGTCATATTTTGCTACTCTGTAAATTTCCCTCATTACTTATCTTTTTTTATCATTCATAATTTGTAGAGACAAAGGTAGCCTTTTTCCCGTCAAAATAGACGTCAAAACTAGACGCCATCCATTGACCGTCGCCACAACTAGCGGCCTCAGGTCGGTGACAAAGCCACAACACCAGCTTTGGCAAACAGACAAGCGTCCACCTAGAGACCATGGTTTCGGGCTAATGACCCTCGTCAGTCTAGAGAGGACTTTATTCCATGAGATCCACACGGGATCTAATGGAATCTTGACAATCTGCCAAAGAAGTGTTTAGCTGGCAAAGTGGCTAGGCCAAATCTATGGCTAAAATATAGATGGAAATCTTGCCGGGAGGATATTGATCTAAAGAGACAAAGGTCGCCTCTCCCATCAAAATGTCCCGTCTATTTTGACGGAAGAGGCAACCTTTGTCTCTTTAGATCAATATCCTTCCGGCAAAATTCCCATCATAATTTGTAGTTGACAATTAAAAAAATGTTTTATTGACTGCTTAGTCAATCAGTGCTCCAAAGAGTTAGGTAAGAGGAATTAAATATTTACAATTTAAATTCAGAACAGGCGGCGTCCTCACCGAGGGTCGTTTGAAGTCAATCAGGAGGGCAACATCTTCCTAAGCGCGGACATGCCCTCACGCACAAAGGGATCATAATTTGTAGTTGCTCTAAATAAATTGCTGTGTCATCCTAGTACGCTCCAGGAATCCGGGTAACCTCAAGAGAGAGGAGAGAGCTATGTCATCCTGAAGTTTGTCTTTTTTAATTTCCCACATGGCAATATTAACTTATTATTAACTAGAACAGAGAACTGTGTACAAAAGAAAGAAATGTCTGGCAATATCTACAATCAACATCATATAAATTGACAGTTTACTAAAAGATATTTGTTGCTATATAATTTATAATATATTAGATTAGATAGAAAAGGTATTAGATTTAACTTGTAATAAAGTTGACCCAAAAGTTCGTGTTTTTCTTAAAACGTTTTTCCTATTACGTGGCGAATAATATTATTACGATGAATACATAATAATACATAATATAATTACTTTATATATAATACAAAGACATTATACATCACGGCGAAATCTAAAGTTCATTTTTATCATTGCAGTGGGGTCTGTATAGATTTTTTTTTTTAATAAGGTGACACAAAATTGAATTAAAAAAAAAAAAATTACATCACGGCGAATAATATTATTACGGATTATACATAACAGCGAATAATATTATTACGGCGAATACATAATAATACATAACACAATTACTTTATACATAATACAAAGACATTATACATTACGGTGAATAATATTATTACGGCGAATACATTCTATATACAGTTACGAGCGTCATCAATTCTTTTTCATATCTGTCACCGTTTGCTTTTTTTTTTTTTTTTGGAATGGCGCTCTCCTATTGGTTGGCTACGATCACGCCACCTTTGCCCCCCCCCCCACTCGCTTTGTTGTTTTTGTAACTATTGTGTTGGAGCGGGTCGCTCCTTAAATAAATGCATATATTAGTTAATAACTAAATGGAATCCTCTCTTTATTTTACCCAGTAAGAGACGCCTACGGAAGCCAACAGTACATAGACAGATAAAGCACATAGGCTATAGTTATTAACTAATATATGCATTTATTTAAGGCGCCAATTTATAATTGTAACAAATAGTATTTGAATAAAAACATTCAATCGGGTAAAACACGGGCGTTGCCCGGGTCATTCGGCTAGTAATAATACATAATATAATTACTTTATTCATAATACAAAGACATTATACATAACGGCAAATAATATTGGTATTTCAATTTTTGCAAATGTTTACGAACTTTTAGGACAACCTTGTATTTTAATTCTATGATGGTAAAATGTAGTACAAATCTACTGTAACTACACTGACCTCTGCGCCCACTAGAACATACCCTGAATCAACTTGTCTACTTGATATGTCACACATATCAGATCATTTAGGAAGATTTAGGTGACAGGAAGACAGTTATTGAGATATCAGACGAACAACAGAGCTATCATCTGAAGCCATTAGGAACACGAACCTTACTCAAGAACCCCTGAGTGACCTTTGACCCCAAAAAAGAGAAAGCTAATGTTAGAAAGTGACCCAGACAACCTCCTGATCACTTTCTCCTCTTGTTTACATCTCGGCCATTCGGCCAATGACCTGCAAGAAGTTCATTCTTTCACTTTCTTTTGAGATGGTCGATGGAAGGATGGTCTAAACCAGGAGTCGGCAAATTGCGGTTCGCGAGCAACATGCGGCTCTTTGGATGTGAAACTGCGGTTCTTTATATAGTCAATTTTCTGTTGTTGTTGTCATGTCCAATGATGAGCCTCAGATGTCTCCATACATCTCTCTATCACAGCAGTCGCAATGTCCACTATCTTGGGTGTGTATACTGTATTGTTGTTGTTGTCTTGTCCAATGAAGAGCCTCAGATGTCTCCATACATCTCTATCACAGCAGCAATGTCTTCTATCTTGGGTGTGTATACTGTATTGTGGTTGTCGTGTCGAATGAAGAGCCTCAGATGTCTCCATACATCTCTATCACAGCAGTCGCAATGTCCACTATCTTGGGTGTGTATACTGTATTGTTGTTGTTGTCGTGTCCAATGAAGAGCCTCAGATGTCTCTATACATCTCTATCACAGCAGTCGCAATGTCCTCTATCATGGGTGTGTAAAGCTGCTGCTCTGGGTCCATGTCAATTTTCTGTTGTTGTTGTCGTGTCCAATGAAGAGCCTCAGATGTCTCTATATATCTCTATTACAGCAGTCGCAATGTCCTTTATCTTGGGTGTGTAAAGCTGCTGTTCTGAGTCCATGTCAATTTTATGTTTTTGTTGTCGTGTCCAATGAAGAGCCTCAGATGTCTCCATGCATCTCTATTACAGAAGTCGCAATGTCCTTTATCTTGGGTGTGTAAAGCTGCTGCTCTGGATCGATGTCAATTTTCTGTTGTTGTTGTCGTTTCCAATGAAGAGCCTCAGATGTCTCCATACATCTCTATTACAGCAGTCGCAATGTCCTCTATCATGGGTGTGTAAAGCTGCTGCTCTGGATCCATGTCAATTTTCTGTTGTTGTTGTCGTTTCCAATGAAGAGCCTCAGATGTCTCCATACATCTCTATTACAGCAGTCGCAATGTCCTCTTGCTTACAACTAGTTTCATACGTAAATTTTATACGAGCACTATTTATTGTTGGCAAGAAAAAAATGTTGTGGCTCTTTAAAAACTTTGAAATTTTGTAAATTGTAATCTTTGACTCTTCCGACTTTAAGTTTGCCGAACACTCTGTTCCAAATCATTGGTTTTCGAACGCTACTACCCAGGATCGAATCTTGCATTGAGCACTTTTTTTTTTATTTAAAAGAAATGCTTCAATTATCCAGATTCTTGCAAAAATTTAATCCCACCAGCAAATGCAAGTAACTAAAACAGTGCTCTTGTATATTTGCAAGTGTAAAGTCGAACTGCTTTTCACATGGGCAGACATGTGTAGACATGTGGTGCACTTACAGTAAAAGCAGTCACTAACTACCCATCATGATTATCATGGCCTGTACCACATGTACTAGGGCTAAAAAAATAATATAAACCACAGATTCTTAAAAATTTAAAATACTTCGGCCAGTCTTTTTATTATCTCGACATTTCGACAAAAATATTTTATTCTCGTCAGGAGCGAGCTAAAATTAAAACATTTGGCAAGGCGTTAAAAATTGTTCAAATGTTGCAAGGGCGTTATTTGACGATATTTTAAATTTTGCACAACATCTAAAGCACTAGCCATCAACACGCCATCACCATCTCCTCAGCGGTGAAGTACGCGATCTACGTATTCTTCGTAGAAATACGTGGTGTCGCTGGAGACCTGCTGGCGATTCTCCACCAATTCGCTTGTTCGGCGGTACAACTTCTACAATAGGAACGATACAGCAACCTTTACTAAGCTCGGAGTGAAGCGTGTCCATGCCGTCCGTACCAGGGGAGGCAACCTGAAGCTAAGGGCCCTGCGCCTGGACCATGGCAACTTTGCCTGGGGTTCTGAGCACTGCACCCGCAAGACCCGCATCATCGATACCATGTACAACGCCAGCAACAACGAGCTGGTCCGCACCAAGACCTTGGTGAAGAACGCCATTGTCACCATTGTTGCCACCCCCTTCCGTCAGTGGTACGAGAACTACTACGGTGTTCCCCTGGGCAGGAAGAAGGGAGCTAAGGTGACTGAAGCGGAGGAAGCTGTCCTGAGCAAGAAGCACTCCAAGAAGCAGGAGGAAGTTCTGAAGGAAAGGCAGCAGACTGCCAAGGTGGACCAGGCCGTGGAGGACCAGTTCATGACAGGTCGTGTGCTAGCCTGCATCGCCTCCCGCCCTGGGCAGTATGGCCGGGCTGATGGCTACGTACTGGAGGGCAAGGAGCTTGAGTTCTACTCGAGGAAGATAAAGGCCAAGAAGGGAAAATAAACTAATGAAATAAAGGCCTTCCTTGTAACTTGAAAAAAAAAAAAGGAACGATACAGAGAAGATTAGCATGGCCCCTGCGTAAGGATGACACACAAAATCGTGAAGCGTTCTCCACCAAACTCTGCAGCGATGGTAGAGGCCCCATGTACATTGTACATAGTGTATATAATCCATATTATCTTTTTTTTAAATAGTGCATACTGTGCACTTTGCATGTATTGACAAGATATCAATAAAATTATCTTAATTGTCATTGTCTAAATCACTAGTTAAAAAACAAAAATAGAACTTACAAATGGTTACTACAATCGAAATTATTATTGAAAACAAACTTCCTAACGAGAAACAATGATGTAATTTTAAGGGATTTTTATCAAAAATTGGAGCGGTTGAGGACTCTAGCTGTCATTGTGGCAACAAATTCCAGGACTCGAGACACCTACTGCTGGAATGTCCACTCTTCTTCACCGCTAGACAACAGACAATAAATAATGTTGTAGATCTATATCAATTTGTAAATAGCAGAGAGAATTATCATAGATTTAACTATTTTTGTAAATATATTTATGATTATCTTTCTAACCTGAATTAATCAATAAGTCTGTGGACGAGTGGGTAACACCCTCGATTCCCGACAGCCATGAACCGGGATTTAATCCCGCGTTAACATTATGTTTAATATGTGCATAACCTTCACATATTATTCACTGTTTCAATTATCATAAACTAGGTTGCTTTAGTTGAGCGGTACCTAATAAAGTGATTTTGGAACCGAATCTAACCTGAAAGGTTCAGGTTCCTAATATATGTTATTGTTTCTCTTTTTATTTTGATTACTTTCTTGTATAATATGTTTATAACTGTTTCTGTTTAAAAAATGTATATCGACGCAATTATCCCTAGCTAGGATATCGCGTTTTGTGTGTTGAAATAAATAAATAAAAAAACAATGATGTAAGAGCGGGGATCTCCAATAGCAAATTGAAGGTCTTTCTGTGACAATCAGGATCAAATCTCTGGGGCGTGTCAAGCACATGATTTGGAAACAAATATTGGGGAGGGAGTGTGCATCTCATTTATAATGGCTATCGACTTTCTGCTTCTGCAATTGGCAATTTTTCAAGATTTTTAAATGACTGAAAAAGAAATTAGATCTTTCCTCCCCATGTCCTTAACCTGAATTGACATTTCATTTACAAGATTGATTATACTGTTACCGTTTTAATTGGTAGAGGGAGGTTACTACGTTTTAACCGAGACATTTTTTTTATCTCTTTAACTAAAGGTACTCCTCCTTTTTTACTGAAAAATAAAAGGAAATTGAGAGAAAAGGGATTTTATAAACACTCACTTTGAAAAGTCAAAAAAAAAAAAAAAAACTTAGAAAATCTCTATATTTTATTTATTTTAGATATTTGAATTGTATTTTTTCAATAGTTTTATTGAAGAATGGGTTTTGAATAGATAAATGTTAATGTATCTTCTTTCTTATCTCCACTGAATCATATCAGGGTATCAAGCTTGTAGAACTTGTTGATGGTTTCTGCTGGGGATGAGTAGAGCTCATTAATGGATGAGTCAATACAGTCAGTGATGTATTATTCTTTCTTATCTCCACTCAATCATATCAGGGTATCAAGCTTGTAGAGCTTGTTGATGGTGTCTGCTGGGGATGAGTCAATACAGTCAATAATGTATCTTCTTTCTTATCTCCACTCAATCATATTAGGGTATCAAGCTTGTAGAGCTTGTTGATGGTGTCTGCTGGGGATGAGTAGAGCTCATCAATGGATGAGTCAATACAGTCAATATTATAGTTTGAGGTTGCAGGTTAACACTTAGTACATAGTGGGAAAACCTTGCAACAATTCTGGAAATTCATTGTCCATAGATGACCAGACTTAAGTTTGGAAATCAAAGACTGTTGTCGCTCTGTAACAGTCATGTGCAGCATGTTTATGCATGAAATATGTAAATATATGCGTTCTGTGCGTACTTCATATAACTTCTATTATATTCAATTATAAATGCCAAAAATATTGGTATTAAATAAATGGCAGATTTTCATATACGAAGGTGAGGTGGAAAGTTTACGGCCTGACCCAGAGATGGCATTCCAATTGACAAAAGATTACGTTTCCTCCCAGCGCATGTCATAATTTAATAAGACATGTTCAAACTTGTTATCTCAAATAGTTTGTGTAAATGAGTCGTTGCAATACACGTTTTGCGCATGTTTCGTTAAAATGGATAAACTTGAATATCGTAGAGTTTTTAAATTCTTAGTTTTGGATGGATTAACCACTGAAGAAAATCAATCGTCCCCCTAGGGACACTTACGCTGTCATACATGTATGTCTCTACATTTGTCTATACATTATTACAATAATTTTAGGCCGTGAATAGTCATATGATATTAACAAGGAGAAAAGGGGGGGGGGGGGGAGAAAATAAGAAATAAAACGAACATTTCCATCAAATATTTACATAAAAATTGTTCAATTATCATTATTATTAAAAGAGAAGAGAAAAATTAAGAGTAAAACATTCTAAGAACAAATGAAGCTCATAAATCTTAACGAGAACAGAGAACAAAAGAAAGAAATGTCTGGCAATATCTACAATCAACATGATTTTTTGAGATGAGGGTTCTATCGGTGTGGGTATAAAGTACTGAGTTGAAACAAATTGATCCTATCTGAGCCAAGTTATCATTTCTAGATACACATCGTCCAGCCGCCTTACAATTAAGAGTGTCGTCGCACACGTCTGGAAACGCCCTAACGACGCCTGGCTTCTTCCTAGCCGTCCATTTTCTCAGAAAGATGCCACAATGTTTTCTTAGAAACTTTTGTCATCGATATTGCAAGAACCTGTTCTGTATCTTAGGGGATCAGTTGAACATAGAGAAATGGACATAGAGGAATGTGATTGTTGCTTCTATTCGAGAAGGCGATTTGCAATGTGGATCCACACCGTCGATTTGATCCGCTCTATCCTCTTGGGCCAAAATGAGTCGCAACTGCTTCTCGACGTAGGTATTTCGCTCAGACTGGTTCTCCGTCTCATTCTGACCATTCTACTGAGGCGTGCCACTTGTGGCTCTTGTGGGTCTAAGGATTTTCGTTGATACACAGATATTATAGTTGCATTGTCAAATTATTCAACAAAAATAAGCATTTTTATTCTTCTCAGTTATGTGGGAAGAATGTTGTTTCTCTTTTAAGTGAACTGATCTCTCCCTCGCCTTCTCATTGGACGAATATGGCCATGTTTGTATATAAAAGAGGGTTGAAACGGGATGCGAGGATTGGTGATCGTGTGGAGACGTCGTTCTCTGTGTGCTTGTCTGGTGATCTCCTCGCATACCTGTGTAACCCCGGTCCATTCCTTATCAACGCTGCAAATAAAAGATAAGTACTGTTTTTATTTTATTTAATAAATCGTGAGGTTTTTTTATTTACTCCTTTTTGTTGTTGGTGTTGTACTCTTGAGTGTACGTTTTTCTGTGTATTAAGTTAAGCTTACTTTAGACCCTAATTTATTGATTTTTGTGTGATAACCCGTAAAAGTTCAATTTGACAGCAGAGCCGTGCGACCTCTTCTCCAGAAGATATTCGATTCCTACGACCTACTTCTGAATCTGCAGGCTTGGCTCTTCGGTCTCCATCCCGAAGCAATGAAGACAAAATTCGCGAAGGCGAACATCTACAAGTACCATTTTGGTCTTGAGTTGGGCAATGCCAGCCATCATATCGACCTGCCCATTCTGTGGGAAAGAACTCTCGCAGTCTCTTTTTTCATTGGTATCGTCCACCGCGGGAAAGACTCTGCGCCACCGATAGACTGCGAAAGTTCTTTCCCGCAGAATATATATACTTTATTAGTTTGCGAATATCCTTCAAATAGGAATTGCTATTGAAGTATCTAGCGTTGAATACTGTCACTTTCACAGGAGCCAGTTCGGTGAGAGTGAAAGTGATAACAAAAGACGCGGGGGTGATGGATGGTTTGGTTGTTTCCTTCTTCAGCCTTCTTTTCCTCCACATTGTCTTCTACCCGGGCATTTCCTCCCTCACATCGTGTCTTGCGTCGGACTTTGTAGCCGTTGGCATCACCGTTCTCTGTGTTTTGATTTGACGGTAAGGAATATTGATATTTTTCTCCACATATTCGGTAATATTTTCCCCAGTCAATTCAGCCAACAATCTCATTCCATCCTCATTTCAAGATTATAGAATGAACTAGTTGTTTGTGAACTTAACGATTTGATTTCCGATAAAAAATCATATTTAAAGTTCAATTCACATTTTGTAAATACATTCTAAACTTTCTACAAAATCTGGGTTCTCTAATGTTTTCATGCGTTGAATAATGTAAATAACTTATGTAAATAAACTTTTCTCCTTGTTTTGGCGCAAGTATCCCTTGCGGGATATAGCGCTTTGGAAATAAAATAATTGTAATTGTAATTTCATTCCTGAACTATGGTGTTGTCGTGTCCAATGAAGAGACTCAGATATCTCCATACATCTAAAATTATTACAAATATACATGTGTCAAAATTAGAAATTATTATAGACGCATATGATTATTTATAATAAAGCAAACAATTTCTACTGCTTTTAAAAAGAATCATGAGCATCTATAATAGTTTCTAATTTTGATAACAGCGCGCTAAAATATCATAATATACATGTGTAGACAAATGTAAAGGCATATATGTATATATAAAATGAAAGGATTTATAAAAGCACGAATGTTTCTTTTATACATAATACAAACACCTACTGTCCTTACTGCGATGAAAAAAATATATTGGGAGGGCTTGGCTCATTGCCGATTTAAAATGAGTCAAGCCCTCCCAATATATTTTTTCATCGCAGTAAGGACAGTAGAAGTTTGTACTATGTATAAAAGAAACATTCGTGCTTTCAAATCTTTTCATTTTATATGTATAGATGACGTGCTATTGCTTTGTGTTAATTTATGCATATATGTATGACAACGAAAGTTTCCTTAGGGGGACATAGCGCTTCGTACTACGTATTTAAAATAAAAATCGGGCGCTATAGAGAGGGAGGCGCTATTTAGAGGGGGTGCTATAGACAGGTTTAACAGTATATTTTATATATAGATGGTTTTCTCATTCGTTCGTATTAGCCAATTATTATGATGAAGATTTTACACGAATACGTGGAAGATTGAATATATTGATAAGAAAGGTCACTCGTGACATTTTGTATGATGTTATCATCATTGGAAACTTTACAAATAGGTAAAAATTGACAATTCCTAGCTTTGAAAACATAATCCATAATAATAGAGATCTTTAAATATTTTCTTTCATCCTGAAATCTTGATGCAAAATATTAGGTAAGCGAGTCTTTAAAAAAAAAAATCGTTTAGGGAAATTTCAAAAGGTATTATTAGGTCGGGGAAAGATAAGCTTTCTTCCCTCCCCCTGACCGACCCACCCACACAAGAATGGGGCAGTTAATATCCACCCCCGGGGGCGGACAGCCATAATTTAACATGAAAATTCATCTCAACTTTACAAGACAGGTGCTCTTGGCCAAGAACTGGTCCTCCCTTCTTAATAATTGGCGTCCAAGAAACAATCAATGAAGAACAAGCCAATAGACTTGTAGGTAAGTATTCTCTTGCGGAATTCCCTTCTTAAGATATCCTTGGCTGGTCGGTAGATTGCAAAACCCTGTGGGGCAGGAGAAACTGATGCATCTTTCTCATTCTAATTTCTACCTGATAAATAAAAGCAATTAGACGATGCTCCCCATATGTCCATTTATTTTAGCTGCTCCTGCTCTTCAGGAAAAGCCTGTGGGAGTCATTGTAAGATAGATAGACGTTTAATACTCCAGTGAGGTAATTTAATTAGCCGTTTGGGTCGATGAAGAATTCCGGAAAATGGTTGCAAGGTCCCTGAGGCAAGGGACCCTGAGAAGTAGGTCAGGGGGCACATGTCGGGTATAAGGACTGAGCCTCGCGTTCTACCTCACTACTGCTCGCAACGTCATGAAGTTCCTGGTGAGTACTCGTCTGCATTTAATTTACATTTGACTATTTCTTTTAACTTCATAGATATTTCCATTTTTTAAATTTAAATTTTTATTTAAATATTTTTGAATATATTTATTTATATACGATTTTTTTATTATTCTAAATATGATTTTTATATATATTTATCGAATTTTAGAATATATCTTCGTAATTTTTTATATAAACTTAATAGTTTTTAAATAAAAAGGCATATATTGGATCAAAATATAATTTATTTTACCAATATTTCAGTTGGCTGAACGCCAACCTTTAACAAGGTATTATAACATTCTAAAGTGTGTCAACAACATTGATAAAGGTTGGCGTTCAGCCAACTGAAATATTGGTAAAATAAATGATATTTTGATCCAATATATGCCTTTTTAATTAAAGATTTAATTATGGATTGCTCTATTTTCAAAACTTAATAGTATATATATATTTTTAAATTTACATTTAATCCGATTTGGCGTTTTTATCTATGTAAATTTTTGAATCGTGATTTCTTTTTTAAATTTCTTTAATATCAATATTTCTTCAATGTCATTTCTACTTTATATATAATATATACTCAATGAAGAAAAGTAATAAGAATAAAATAATTTTGTTCACTCTTTATTAAATATATTATATTTTGATAAAAAATATTTTGCAATAAAAATGTAATTTAGAATAAGAGGGGAATGCAGCTAGAATAGAATTCTCTTGAAAATTTTTCGCACAAAAATAAAAATTTGAAACGATTTGCACATTAAGAATTTCTCAGATTTTACAATAATTCTTTCTCAACTATTCAGTCTTATGTAATAGATTATATACAGAAACAATACTAAATATAACATAACCTAATCTAAAAGTTATATTTGAATAAGGATTAATTATATAAATTATTGTATTAATGAGTATATATATATAAAAGCATAGGTCGCCTCTCCCGTCAAAATAGACGTCAAAACTAGACACCATTTATGCTTCTATGGATTAATTTCCTCCCGGCAAATTTTCCATCTATATATATATATAATTATAGGGTTTATTAATACAAAGCAATAACACACCATCTATATATAACAAATGAAAATATTAAGATGTGAATGTTTCTTTTCACAAATAAATCAAAATTGTACTGTCCTTACTGCGATGGAAAAAATATTGGGAGGGCTTTGTTCATCAGTGGTGAATCCTCACAGTTGTTTTGTCAATTTAATCTACCAGACCGCTTCATTAGATCTCTAATACTGTATTGAATCATTCTGATGAACAAAAAGCCCTCCCAATATTTATTCATTGCAGTAAGGACAGTAGAAGTTTGATTTATTTGTGAAAAGAAACATTCACGTCTTAATGTCTTCATTCGTTATATATAGATGGTGTGTTATTGATTTGTATTAATAAACCCTATAATTATATATATATACAGTAATTTATATAATTAATCCTTATTTAAATATAACTTTTAGAATAGGTCATGTTATATTTAGTATTGTTTCTGTGTACAACCGATTTTATAAGACTGAATGGTTGAGATTAAATTATTGAAATCAGAGAAATTCTTAATGTGCAATTCGTTTCATTTTTTTTGGGCAAAATTTTTGTAAAGAATTCTATTTTAGCTACATACACAACCTGATCAATATATGGGTGACTTGGTTGCTGTTGGTACAATGACAGGACGTTACCCAAACCTGATAGACAGCGAGAATTTCACTTTCCAATCTCCCAAGAAATTCTAATACCCGTTATTTAGCTATTATTATGAATCATTTGCATCAATCCATTTATAAAGCTAATTACACAATTCTCAATATTTCTCCAAACGGAATTCCTACACAGTTCCATCCAAATTTTATAGTCACCCAATTTGTAACATCACACGGCCAGAAACATTTACATATAAGAATAGGGGGGTCGGTGGAAGGATATCTATGATATAAAATTCTTTCTATTTTTTAAATATGAAAGAGAAAAAAAATTTGTAAGTTGTACGTTTATAGTCGATTTACAGTATAATCTCTCTTTAGAGGACACCTCTCCACAAAGGACAGTTTTCATTTGCAAAATTACCATTTTTACTATTTAGCAACTCTCTGGTAAAAGGACAACTCTCCCTAAAGGACACTTTGGCTCTGCAATTAGGTGTCCTTTACAGAGAGGTTCTACTGTATTTATCAACTCTCTGGTAAGAGGACACCTCTCCCTAAAGTACACTTTGGCTCTGCAATTAGGTGATGTCCTTTACAGGGAGGTTCTACTGTAGCAACTCTCTGGTAAGAGGAAACCTCTCCCTAAAGTACACTTTGGCTCTGCAATTAGGTGATGTCCTTTACAGGGAGGTTCTACTGTAGCAACTCTCTGGTAAGAGGATACCTCTCCCTTAGTACACTTTGGCTCTGCAATTAGGTGTTTCCCTTTACAGGGAGATTCTACTGTATTTAGCAACTCTCCGGTAAGAGGATACCTCTCCCTTAGTACACTTTGGCTCTGCAATTAGGTGTCCTTTACAGAGAGGTTCTACTGTAGCAACTCTCTGGTAAGAGGACACCTCTCCCTAAAGGACACTTTGGCTCTGCAATTAGGCGTCCTTTACAGGGAGGTTCTACTGTATTCAAAAACATTTAATTATTTTTCTGCTATGAGACGAATGATGATACCGTGACGTGTCGATGTACGTTGACGATATTCCGCAAGATAAATGACGAATAACAACAGTTCAAATATGAAAAATATTTTTCTTTAACACTGAAACTTCAAATTCTTCTAATTAAAGATACTTCGGCCAGTAAATCTTTTTTATTATCTCGACGTTTCAACAAAAATCCTTTGCCCTCGTCAGGAGCGAACAAAAGATTTTTGTCGAAACATCAAGACAATAAAAAAAATTACTGGCCGAAGTATCTTCAATTTGAAGAACTATGAATGTCGGCCAGGCAGCCTCTATCTTTACAATAAAACTTCGAAGTAGATTTAATTTTAAATGAAAGTTTTATACATAAAATAGTAGAGAGATCTAAGAGAGAGAGAGATATTGAGATACCTATATACAAGGCTGTCCCAAAAGTTCATAAACACTTGCAAAAAATTGAAATACCAATATTATTCGCCGTTATGTATAATGTCTTTGTATTATGTATAAAGTAATTGTATTATTTTTTTTCACACACAAAAACCTTTATTAAGACACACTGGTCTTACAGAGGATTCTCCTTGGGGTTACAAGACGGAGAAACCTATGAAAGTGGGAAATATACAAAGGGGTAAAAATGGATAAAGATTATATACACATGATAAATATATACAGATTATTATTTGAATAATCCTATGGAAAATAAGAATATGGCTTTGGAAATATGGATGGAAGAAGTGAAGAGCGATAAGAGGAAAGAAAACAGGTATTTACATATGGAACATATAATGGAACAAGTCAATTTAAGCTCTTCTGCTCACACAGCACAGGTGGCTTTTTTCAAGAAATCTTTAAGAGATTTTCCAGGAAAATCCGAGTGTTCAGAGTTGTAAGGTAAATACTGTGTAATTGTATTATTATGTATTCGCCGTAATAATATTATTTTCAAAGTAATAAGAAAAATAACATGCTAAGAAAAATAACGAACTTTTGGGACAACCTTATACAACGTTCATATGAGATTATATAGGTTGTAAATACAAAATAAATAAATGAATAAATAGATATAAAAATATTTATAAGATAGAGTGGGGGAGAATACATTTTTATTTATATTAGTAAATACAAATTGAGAGAGAGAGATTGACAATTAACAACTTTAATGACTCCTAGTCAATAGCAAAATAATAAATTTAGAGAAAATTACAGTTTAAATATATACGGATAAAAGATTACATGAGGAGCTTCTTTTTAGATTTATTGCGAGCTTTCGAACCTTCCGGTTCTTCTACAGGTATGGATAGCATGGATATACTAACCAGGTTAGTATACGAGTATTCATGCTATTAATGCCTGTAGAAGCAACGAAAGGTTCGAAAGCTCGCAATAAATCTAAAAAGAAGCTCCTCATGTAATCTTTTATCCGTATATATTTAAACTAAATTCTACTGAGTTCATGTAGCCGATAAAATTAAAATACAGTATTGTAATAAAAATAGAAAATATTTATACCAGACTTCTCTGAAGGGACATCGGGATCAGGTGCTACAAGCCGTCCTGAGTGTGGACAAACCCTTACTTATTGTGTAGTTTTTGTCTCCAACATGTTCAATGGCAATGTTGAGGAATTCACACAGAATTGTCTTATGTTCAGACGAGAGTGGACATCCTTCTTCTCAGGGCGGTATAGAACCGGGCACATGATGTCGTCCCTAAAATATCCTCATATAAGGGGCCTAAGAATTGAGACAGAGAGACAATTGACAATTACCATATTTTTATTGACATCTTGTCAATACATGCAAAGTGCACAGTCCTCACTAATTATGAGAAAATGAGAAATTTATAATGAGGATGATGGTTATAAAAATGATTTTATAAATAATTAAAAATACAACTAGGTACATGGCGCCTCTGCCACCGCTGCAGAGTTTGATGGAAGATCACCAATGGGTTCCCAGCGACACCACGTATTTCGCGACCTACGAAGAAAACGTAGATGGCATGCTTTGCCGCTGAGGAGATGGTGATGGCGTGGTCCTCGAGGTCCACCGCGAAGATCCAGGACTGCAGGTCCGGCGGCCGCCCGATGATGGAGAACACCTCTCGAATGAGAGAGAGAGATTGAAACTATTTTATTTCAATTTGTTCAAACATACGAGACTATATAAGGTTATAAATAATGAAGGTATATCCTGACCAGGAGCACATGTTCTTTTCAGATGGTAGAGAACCATCTAGTGGAACATAAATCAACTAAACATTGGTTTAATCTGTTCCTGATATTTGGCCAACCCATTTTCTTGATAAATTAAAAAAAGGCTTTTCACTTTCTTGATTTATCATGAAATTGAGTTGGCCAAATATCAGGGAACAGGTTGAATCAACGTTTAGTTTATTTCTGTTCCACTAGATGGCGCTCTGCCATCTAAAAAGCACATGTGCTCCTGGTCAGGATATACCTTCATTATTTTTAATATCAACACCTGACCTTTTTATTTTTTTCGATTATTTTCATTAGGTTAAATATAATATATATATATATAAATATGAGTAAATAAGATAATATAGGGATAAATAGATAAAAAGTAAATGTAGAATAAAAATTGATAAAGATACATATATAACCTTGATAAAGGTTGGCGTTCAGCCAGCTGAAATATTGGTAAAATAAATAATTTTTTGATCCAATATATGCCTTTTTAATTAAATACATATATATAAAATATATATACAATGTTGTCATTGGTGGCGCCCACCACGAGAAAGACTCCGCCACCGATGGACTGCGAGAGTTCTTTCCCACAGAGTGGGCAGAGAGATAGAAAGAATGATTTTTTTTTCTTGAAATCTGCGTTAGTTTAGAAAAATAAATGTGACAATTTTTTTGACAATTAAACAACTTTATTGACATCTCGTCAATCTTTACACTCAAAGGGAGTAGTTATAAGGTAATAATAATGGTAAGAATGAAGAGAGATATATACAATCGACGTAGCCCTCTCCGAGGGCACGTCCGGATCAGGAGCTTAAAGCCGCCTTGAATCTAGACAGATCCCTGCCATTTGGGGAGTTTATGTTCGGAACATGTTTGATGATAATGTCGAGAATTTGTCGAAAAGAATCTTGTCTTCAGGCGTGAGTAGCCCGAGGAGGTGCTCCGTTTCTTCTTCGTAATAGAAAATAGAAAATTAAATGTGGGTTTATTGATGTGTGATTGTTCTGTGTATGTCTGTATTTGTGTATTTGATATATGCGGATGGAATTTAATCCAGATAATAGATGGAGTTATGACCCTCCCGAAACATTCAATATCTATCTGATCATAAATTTATTTGTTATTTTGTTGTTTCTTATCCCTTTGTGTAAAGGATACACCAATTCCATGAGTCCATGTTCCTCCAGCTGTTTATAGACAGTGTTGTTGTTTCTTATCCCCTTGTGTAAATATTACACAAATTCCATGAATACATGCTCCTTCAGCTGTTTATAGTCAGTTTTGTTGTTGTTTCTTATTCCCTTGTGTAAATATTACACAAATTCCATGAATACATGCTCCTCCAGCTGTTTATAGACCGTGTTGTTGTTTCTTATCCGCTTGTGTAAATATTACACAAATTCCATGAATACATGCTCCTCCAGCTGTTTATAAACAGTGTTGTTGTTGTTACTTATCCCCTTGTGTAAATATTACACAAATTCCACGAGTCCATGCTCCTCCAGCTGTTTATAAACAGTGTTGTTGTTGTTACTTATCCCCTTGTGTAAATATTACACAAATTCCATGAGTCCATGCTCCTCCAGCTGTTTATAGACAGTGCTGTTGTTGTTTCTTATCCCCTTGTATAAAGATTACACAAATTCCATGAGTTCATGCTCCTCCAGCTGTTTATAAACAGTGTTGTTGTTGTTACTTATCCCCTTGTGTAAATATTACACAAATTCCATGAGTCCATGCTCCTCCAGCTGTTTATAGACAGTGTTGTTGTTGTTTCTTATCCCCTTGTGTAAAGATTACACAAATTCCATGAATACATGATCCTCCAGCTGTCTATAAACAGTGTTGTTGTTGTTTCTTATCCCTTGTGTAAAGATTACACGAATTCCATGAGTTCATGCTCCTCCAGCTGTTTATAGACAGTGTTTTTGTTTCTTATCCCCTTGTGTAAAGATTACACGAATTCCATGAATACATGCTCCTCCAGCTGTTTATAGACAGTGTTGTTGTTTCTTATCCCCTTGTGTAAAGATTACACAAATTCCATGAGTCCATGTTCCTCCAGCTGTTTATAGACAGTGTTGTTGTTGTTTATTATCCCCTTGTGTAAATATTACACCAATTCCATGAATACATGATCCTCCAGCTGTCTATAAACAGTGTTGTTGTTGTTTCTTATCCCTTGTGTAAATATTACACAAATTCCATGAATACATGCTCCTCCAGTTGTTTATAGACAGTGTTGTTGTTGTTTATTATCCCCTTGTGTAAAGATTACACCAATTTCATGAGTCCATGCTCCTCCATCTGTTTATAGACAGTGTTGTTGTTGTTTCTTATCCCCTTGTGTAAAGATTACACCAATTCCATGAGTCCATGCTCCTCCAGCTGTTTATAGACAGTTTTGTTGTTGTTTATTATCTCCTTGTGTAAATATTACACAAATTTCATGAGTCCATGCTCCTCCAGCTGTTTATAGACAGTGTTGTTGTTGTTTCTTATCCCCTTGTGTAAAGATTACACCAATTCCATGAGTCCATGCTCCTCCAGCTGTTTATAGACAGTTTTGTTGTTGTTTATTA
This sequence comes from Cordylochernes scorpioides, assembly GCA_030710605.1. Classification (NCBI taxonomy): domain Eukaryota; kingdom Metazoa; phylum Arthropoda; class Arachnida; order Pseudoscorpiones; family Chernetidae; genus Cordylochernes; species Cordylochernes scorpioides. The sequence goes on from CP092864.1 coordinate 152,602,226, forward strand.
TCTCCTTGTGTAAATATTACACAAATTCCATGAGTACATGCTCCTCCAGCTGTTTATAGACAGTGTTGTTTTTGTTACTTATCCCCTTGTGTAAATATTACACAAATTCTATGAGTACATGCTCCCTTATTTGTTAAAGTTATATGACAATAGAAGCTAAGTCTTCTTTGAGCAATTTCAAAGCTTCCCCGTCCTGTAAGACCTTGGGAAATAAAGATTTCTCTGTAGACATGAAGGCCATAGCTCGGAACCATTGAGCGGGATTTCCAATGGCGCAATGGTAAATTGCCAATATCCCATCGCAATGGTAAAAAAAGATTGCAGTAGAATAAATACCGTGGTATGCCCGCAGCTTTTATAGACTAGTTCAGGTTGTTATGAATTTTAGACAGAAAATGCATGAGATTGTGAAAAACGTATAAAAATACAAAAATAGTTTCCCACAATGAGTTTATTTTATTTTAAAATGCTAGATTTCAAGTGATAATCGATCTTCAACGGGCTTAATAAAAAACATCGACTATATCTTACAAGAAATATTTACAAATAAATACACGCGCAGCGTGGATATTTACAACTGAACACACACATCAAACCTTTTTCTATTTTATTCATCGATGTTTCTGCAAACCATGTCGCAATTTTCAAGGTAAAATCCTTTAATATAAAACGTGGTTGATTGTCGCTTCTTTTAGATTCTGAGATACCATCAGATAGAGCATGCAGCGCGTCGATTTAACACAATGTCTTCTTCTTTCTTATCTCCACTCAGTCATATTAAGATATCAAGTTGTGACCCTTGGTGTCTGTTTGACAACCATCATGATTGGGTGAAGTAGAATGCCTTTGTCATTAAGACTGGTAGCACTACTCAGTGGCAGGCCGACTTAGCTCCAAAAGAAATGGCCACCTCTGACATGAGGAATAGACACCATGTGCAGCTGCTCCTAACATGGAGTACAGACTCATCCTGTATCCCTGGAGCCCTTACAGGGTACTATCAGCCGGGCTAGCTGAACACAGGTTTTTTAGCAAGCTTGTTACTGCTTCCCCTCCTCCTTTTTCATCCGGGCTTGGGACCGGCAAAAGCGGAGTTGAACAATTGAAAAACACAATGGAAACCAATATAGCCAAAACCAAAACATGAATCTAAAAATAAAACATTTGATTCTGCTTCTCTTCCTTTGAGATTCTGAGCTTCCACTTTATTTGTCTTATTATGGATATGTACTCTCCATAGATACATTACTTTTATCATGTAAAAATAATTATTGTTTTATTTCAAATCTCAAAACGTGAATATCCCGGCTATGTATAATTGCATCAATTTACATTTTTAAACAGAGAAACAGTTATAAACATATTATAGAAGAAAAAGTATTTAAAAATTAAAAAAAGAGAAACAATAAGATATATTAGGAACCTGATCCTTTTCAGGTTAGAAAGATAATCATAAATATATTTATAAAAATGGTTAAATTTATGATAATATTCTTTCTCTAGTATTTACCCTGGTTCGATGGGAAAACTCCCCTCCTGAACTCACAACTCACAACAGATCAGACTTCACCATGTTTTCCCGTCTTAGAACAGGCCATCTACGTCCAATGATTTTCACAAGTGGATCCAAAACCGAATTGCACCAAATGTCAGGATTCTCCTGCGAGCCCAGAACACATCGGGCATTGCCGAACAGACATCTACACCAGCTGTGGTCATCAAGGTGATAAAGAGGCCTTCAGGATATGGTCTAGATTCCAGACCTGGGACAAGTAAAAAAAAACAAATTCATACAGATTTACAACATTGTTTACTGTCTGTTGTCTAGCGATAAAGAAGAGTGGGCATTCCAGCAGTAGGTGTCTCGAGTCCTGGGTTTCAAATATTGTTGATTTTTTCATATTTCCATCTAATAGAAAAGGTCTTCCAGAATTTCTTTAAATCCCTCTATATACATATCTCTTGTGTATATATATATATATAGAGAGAGAGAGAATAGGGAAGAAGGATCCAAATACCATGTACAGGGATCCAACACCGATTTGAAATACCATTTCCAGAGAGTTTACAAACCATTAAAATTGGATGTTTCAGAAATTGTTTGAATAATTTTATTCGCGATCGAACGTTATACTGTACGTATTACATCCCAAACACGACCATCTCTGTCTTAAGCTCGATGTACCATCTCGGTGACCGTTAAACCAGTGAGTTCATTTACTGATAGTAATATCATTTTATTCGCGATCGAACGTTGTACTGTACGTATTACATCCCAAACACGATGACAGCCATCTCTGTCTTGAGCTCGATGTACCATCTCGGCGACCGTTAAACCAGTGAGTTCCTTTACTGATAGTAATATCATTTTATTCACGATCGAACGTTGTACTGTACGTATTACATCCCAAACACGACCATCTCTGTCTTGAGCTCGATGTACCATCTCGGCGACCGTTAAACCAGTGAGTTCATTTACTGATAGTAATATCATTTTATTCACGATTGAACGTTGTACTGTACGTATTACATCCCAAACACGACCATCTCTGTCTTGAGCTCGATGTACCATCTCGGCGACCGTTAAACCAGTGAGTTCATTTACTGATAGTAATATCATTTTATTCACGATCGAACGTTGTACTGTACGTATTACATTCCAAACACGACCATCTCTGTCTTAAGCTCGATGTACCATCTCGGCGACCGTTAAACCAGTGAGTTCATTTACTGATAGTAATATCATTTTATTCACGATCGAACGTTGTACTGTACGTATTACATTCCAAACACGACCATCTCTGTCTTAAGCTCGATGTACCATCTCGGCGACCGTTAAACCAGTGAGTTCCTTTAATTGGTCCACGGCGGACGTCCATGTCTCCCAGACATCAGTCAGTATGGTGTACTGATGTGACCAAACAATTCCGTTGTACAGAAGTCGGTCGACAGTTGTGACAGTATCGATTTCCAAGATAAACTTCACCAATATCTCTAACACATCAATTTTATCGAGATAAGTTTTTTTAAGAAAGTGGGTATTCTAGATATAATATGATAAGATTCGGTATAAAAAGGCTTCATATAGGTAAATTACTTACCAAAACATTGAATAAACACCTTTTGATTTCCTATATTATTTATGAAAGAATAGATTGTCACATTTGAGCCATGTTATTGACGTTTGTGTGGTGTGTCCAGGTCATTCTGTGCGCTGCCCTTGTGGCAGCTGAAGCCCATAACTACGGTATCGGTATTGGAAAAGGCATTGGCATCAGCGCGGGTCTCAGTATTCAAAAAGGTCTTATCGGTCATGGTGGTCTTATCGGTCATGGTGGTATTATTGGCAATGGTGGTCTTGTCAGTAATGTTGGTATCATTGGCAATGGTGGTATCATTGGCCACGGTGGACTTGTCGGCAGCGGTGGTCTCGTTGGACAGGGAGTCCTTGTGAAGCAAGGAGGTCTCATCGGCAACGCTGGTCTCATCGGAAACGCTGGTCTTATCGGCAACGCTGGTCTCATCGGCAACGCTGGTTACGGCGGCAACGCTGGTCTCATCGGCCACGGAGGTATCCGTGTCCACAAGGCCATTGCTAACAATGGAGGTCTCATCGGCCATGGAGGTATCCGTATCAACAAGGCCATTGTCAGCAGCAACGGAGGTCTCATTGGCCATGGAGGTCTTGGAGTAGCAGCCATCGGAGGAGGTATCGGCGGTGGTCTCCATGGACATCAGAATATCTTGCTGGTGAAGTCTGTTCCTGTTGTTAGGATTGCTAGTCTTGGAAGCGGTATCGGCATTGGGGCAGGATTGGGAATTAACGGCGGTCTTATGGCTGGAAGTGGCTTGGGACTTGGAAAGTCTGTCATCATCAACCATGGATCTAGCCTTGGACTTGGTGTAGGACTCGGAAAGGGAATCTCTATCAGCAAAGGAGTTGGTATTGGATCCGGAATTGGTATTGGGGCCGGAGCTGGTATTGGAGCTGGAGTCGGTATTGGAGCCGGAGCTGGTATTGGAGCCGGCCTTGGTATTGGAGCCGGCCTTGGTGCCCATGGTGGCATTGCGAAGAGCATTGGATACTAAACCCGCAGCAAGTAAGACTTTGGGGTGTGCCCTCCCCCCCTTTTTAAAATAATAATAATTATATATATAATGTTGGTTTAAATATAGTTATAGTATAACACAAATTGGAATCTCAGATTTCTATATACGTCAGGGTAATTTGCTTTGCAATACTAGGTGATATTGCCACAGCTTCGATAGATCCAAGGTGGGATATTGCTAAGGCCTCTTGGAGAACAAACCTTATCTATACACCAGCAACAAAGCCACCTCTACTATGAAATCTAAATTTTACTTCAAATTTGATTTGTTCAATCTGCTACCTTATATAGTTTACATGTTATGTGTTAAGCGTATTTACGCAAGTTTGGCCTTAAATACCCATTTCTTGGTTTTTCAAAAAGCCTCTCTGGGACCAAAAAATCCCTCTGGTCGCAGTGGTTACAGCTTAATCCACGCTGACGAGCGCCAACAGCACGAAACGCGTCCGTGAATGGCTTTTCTTGATTTATCAAGAAATTGGGTTGACCAAATATCACGGAGCAAGTTAAATAAACGTTTAGTTTATTTTTGCTCCACTAGATGGCGTTCTGTCATCTAAAAGGCACATGTGCTCGTGGTCAGGAAATACCTTCTTTATTTTTAATGTTATGCTTTGCAAATTTGCATATGTCAGTGATTGAATGTGTTTTCACACACACATATAGCACCCTCTTGTACAGATAACCAGCTAATTGTCATCATCATTCATTATCATTTTCTTGTACAGTTAGTCATCATGTTATCATTATAATTCATAAACATCTTCTTGTCCAGAAAAAAATTATTATTGTTATTAATATTATTATTGTTAAAAAATTATTATCATAATTATTGATATAGAATTATTCTCTTGTGTAGATAATGAATTTAACTCTTGGATCGTAGTATATTTTATCATTGTGCAAACATCAAGTTCTTAGAAATGGATTTTATGATATTTTTATCGAATGCTACATCATTTATTTTTGTAGATGGAAAATTTGCGGCGTTGCGGCGACGGTCAATAGATGGCGTCAGATTCTGATGTTTATTTTGACGGGAGAAGCGCCCATTGCTTCTATTGATTAATTTCCTCCCGGCAAATTTTCCATCTATGTTCTAGCCATAGATTTGGCCCAGCCACATTGCCAGCAAAACACCTCTTTGGTAGATTGTGAGGATTCCATTAGATCCCGTGTGGATCTCATGGAATAAAGTCCGCCCTAGACTGACGAGGGCCATTAGCCCGAAACCATGGTCTCTAGCTGGACGCTTATCAGTTTGCCAAAGATGGTGTTGTGGCTTTGTCACCGACCCGATGCCGCTAGTTGCGGCGACGGTCAATAGATGGCGTCAGATTCTGACGTTTATTTTGACGGGAGAAGCTCCCATTGCTTCTATGGATTTATTTTTGTGTATAAATTGGTCTTTCATTAGATATTTAGAAATAAATAGCAATTTTTACACAAAGGGATTTATGCAATAAGAATAAAATACTTATAACTTTGTATTCCCCATTGTGACCGCTTGGTTTGATGCAGATTCCACTAAGCCAGTGTACCCATCCCATTTGTACATTAACCACCAAAATTAAACCAAAAATCTTGTACCAAAAATTGTATACAAATAAATAATGTCTATAGGCACAAAGCGTCAAGTTTAGTTTTATGGAACACTTGGAGATTGGTGTATTCTAAATATATTTCAGAATATATATATGTAGTAACCTTGAGTAAGCCAACGTGTGAATAAACTGGCAGTCATAGTCGTTGGGCGTAAGTGGTGAGATTATTCCCACACGTGGACAACAAGAAGCAGAGGCAGGGCTAGATGTTAGCACCGAGCGGGTCGGAGACAGCCCACGGTAAAGAGGTGGAGGCCATGACACAAACCTGGATGCCTAACACCGAGACAAGGAGAGAGAGAGCCAGAAGCGGCCTGCGTAGATGGACACACTGTATCACATTCTCAAATGACTCTGCTGTGTTGACCCAGGGAGGGGCCCATTTCTAGGCGTCGGCTATGTCCTTTGAATCTTCGCCTCATTGCTGTCTCCAACATCCACTCTTTTGCTGTTATTATTTTGACGCCAACATTTTGAGTTTGAATACAAATAAAGATGATACAGGTTATATTAATAAAGATATAGCATATAATACAAAATATGGGGGTGGTAGTAAATAGGAGAAGTGTATATTTTAATAGGAGGGTATATATATGATCTTAAACTATTTACTCTAAATTAACTACACCCATACCTCGCTTTGCGTCGGGGTTACGTTCCAAAAAAACACGACGCAAATTGAAACGACGCAAAGTGAAAATAAAATGTTGATAGCATGGCGCAATCAAAAACAAAGGTGTTGCCATATTTTACGAAAAAAATATATATTAAAAAAAATTAAAGATTCGAATCCAAAACAACGCAACTTCGAAAATCTAACGACGCACAGTGAAAATCGGTAAAAATTAAGCAGCGAGGCAACTTCGAAAAAAACGCAAAACGAAACGACGCAAAGCGAGGTATTGGTGATTAGAAGATATGTGAACTATACTAACAGTGAAAAAATAGTACAAATGTAATATTGTACTGGGATAAGGCGCATAAATTAAGAAAAAGACATCTCCTTATCGTGCAACTTTCAGTTGCACGATAAGGAAATGCCTTTTTCTTAATATACTAACATTGTTATTGTATAATACAATTTAAAATATACTACACAAATATATTGCAGCGTAGAAAATTAGTCTTGGAATATCTCAAGATGTAAAAGTATTTATTGATGACGTCACCACGACCAGTCGACAATTAGTAACAAACACTATCTACAGCTAGAGAATATCGAGCAAGCAAGCTAGGTGACTAAATGATGATTTTACAAATATAAAGTAATCTTGGGGCTCAAATATCATCCATTCTGGTTAGCAGCCCCATAAATAAAGATATTTCCTTCCAGTAATAAATCTGTTTTAAATATTTTCATTGAATAATTGAATCAAATAATAGAATATAAATTATTTCTTCGACACAATATAATAAACAAAACAAATAAAATATTTATATTTTAAGTATATGGAACGCTTCACGATTTTGCGTGTCATCCTTGCGCAGGGCCATGCTAATCTTCTCTGTATCGTTCCAATTTTAGTATATGTACCGCCGAACAAGCGTAAGTTTATATTTTAAGTATACAATCGCACTAGAAATGAACTATGAAATTAACAATTGATATAATATTTATGTTTGAATATCAATTTCATATGTTTTTAGAAGTTCTGTACTTGTAGTTATGTAGCTATGACACGCTCTACTGTAAGCTCTATAGAAATGCTTACATATTCATAATTATTGTAAACCAATATGAACAAGGCTAAAATACCTGGCTTTGTTTGGAAATTTCTAGGAATTTTATCTTTTTTTTAGGGGGGGGGGGGGGGACATAGCCTAAAATTCACATTGTCTTTATTGCATATTCAGATACTTTTCCTGCAATTTGGAGAGAGGGAGATATTTATAACCCAGGGAGCGCAGAACACCAACTACCCGGAGAGTCCAGCTCACCAGTATGGACTAGTGTTGAGCGCTTTTACTCGCGTCCTGTTTTGATTGCTGAGTTGAACCAGTGACCAGAAAGTTCCATGCTGAGGTTGAGTCTGAAAGACTTGCCATAGATATAGGATTGAGGTAGGTCAGTCCAAGCAGGATAGCTGTTTGCATCCTATGTCTTAGGAATGCTGGACAGCTGAAGAGAAGAGTTTCTGGCCGTGTGATGTGACAAATTGAGTGACTATAAAATTTGGATGGAACTGTGTAGGAATTCCGTTTGGAAAAATAGTGCGAGTTGTATAATTAGCATTATGAATGGATTGATACAATCTCTCTATTTGTAAATTCCTCAAAGTAACATAATTGCCTTCCGAAAATACACTCGTTACTTACCCAACTGGAACCATTGGAGAAGAACTACATTCTACAATGTATTCCTGCCCATGTTGAGATCAGGGATAATGAGATGGCGGATGAATTAGCAGAGGAAGCCAGAAAGCTGAGTCAAAGGAAAGAACAAATGTCAGTATTTGACGCTGATGCTTTGGCAAAATACAAGATAATTCAACAAAAGAGGGGTTACCAAATATGCGAAATAAACTATGAGAGAATAATTACAAAAACAATAACAAGACTCAGCACGAAACACTATAAAGGAATGGCAATACATCCAGATGGCACAAGAACCTACAGGACATGTAACAACTGTTCTGGTAAGAAACTAACACCTACCCACATATTCTCATGTCCAGCAATGGCCGCAGCCTTGCAGAAAATTGACATCGACCCAGAGCGGCAGCTTTACACACCCAAGATAGAGGACATTGCAACTGCTGTGATAGAGATGTATGGAGACATCTGAGGCTCTTCATTGGACACAACAACAAAAACAACAATACATTATACGCACCCAAGATAGAGGACATTGCGACTGCTGTGATAGAGATGTATGGAGGCATCTGAGGCCCTTCATTGGACACAACAACAAAAACAACAATACATTATACGCACCCAAGATAGAGGACATTGCGACTGCTGTGATAGAGATGTATGGAGACATCTGAGGCTTTTCATTGGACACAACAACAACAATATTGCCTTCCTATTGAATCAGGATCTAACTGCTCGCCAAGTTTGATGTAATGTTGGGAAGCCGAATAAAAGGCACGGCCCGAGTGTAGTAAAATACTTTTGACCCAAACGGAGTTTTAAAAGTGATCGATTATCATACTAGGTTACTGCCATTGACACAGGGTCTCTTCTTCTTCTTTCTTATCTCCACACTGGGTGAAGTAAAATGCGTCTGCCTTTGTCATTAAGACTGGGAGCACTACTCAGTAGCAGGCCCACTTAGCTCCAAAAGAAATGGCCGCCTCTGACATGAGGGACAGACGCCATGTGCAGCCGCTCCTAACATGGAGTACAAACGCTGCTTATCCTGTATCCCTGGATCAGGAGCCCTTACAGGGTACTATCAGCCGGGCCCGCTGAGCCTAGGTTTTATAATAAGCTTGTTACTCCTTCCCCTTCTCCTTTTTCATCCGGGCTTGGGACCGGCAAAGGCGGAGTTTTGACACAGGATGAATGGTTGAGGTCAATATTATGAATGTATCGATAAATATTTAAATTGTTTAACATCAAGATTTAACAACGGAACCAAACCTTTAAATCTTGGCTTTGACACGTCAAGAGCTTGTCCAAACAACAACTGGGGTAACGTACCACAGATATTCTTCAATCAAATAGAAAAAGTAATCTATAAAATGATTTTTTTTATTTTTCTCAAATATATTTTCAACCACTTAAAAAAAGGTATACCTTTATTATCAATTAAGATAAATTAAATAAAAGTATGATAATAAAGGTAAATTTGTATATATTTCAAAATATTTTCTCACAATGAGTATCTTTTTATCACAAAACGCTAGCTTTCAAGTGATAATCGCTCTTTAACGGGCTTAATAAAACATTGACTATATCCTACAATAAATATTTACAAAAACATACGCGCGTATTCATCATGAATATAAATTTGTATATAATATATATATATATGAACACAAAATTTAACCAATTTATCAAAAGTATAACGAACACAAAGATAATATTGTAGCCTCGAAAGAAAAATATATATATTATTTAAAAATAAATGACTTAAAAAGAGAATGAACACAGAGTAAATTAGGTAAAAGACAATTATTATTGTGTTAACGGGGGGGATGGGATATAACGAAGGGAAAGCGATGGCCCAACAAGGAAAACAAAGAATCCAAAATGGCTCTCTACAAGTTGTATTCCACAACTCAATACGACGACAAAGCCGCTCTTCACACCACAAGAAAAAGGACGCAAAGGTACTAGGGACAAAGTTTCAAGACTTCGATGGAATCCTTGGCAGAATAATTTGGCGCCTGCTCCCCTGACAACACATGGCCATCCCCCACTCTTCTTACCCCAACTTTACTCTGGTATCTTGGCCTTGTCATCTATTTTACAGTATTCATCTTGAAGATAGAAGTAAGATGTAGAACCAGAAAGTATTGGCTCGTGTTAACTTAATAGAATTATGTAGGATTAGACGATATGAGGATATAAATAAAATCTCACAGTACAATAAGGTTCCCAGAATAACCGACCCTATAATCAACTACATTCCAAGATGATAATTCAGAATAAAGAACATTCAAAATTAAATTTACAAACATATCCTACAATAAGTTATATAATATATACATGTTATATTAAAATATTATTCTATTTGAAATTATATTTCATAGATTGAAATACTCTGTTAAATCGACCGCCAGAGGTCACGCTTCCCCTATAAAAACTCATTGTTGTTGTTTCTTGATGGCCGGCTCAAACCTTTTGTACATTATTTAAATAATTTTTTAATTTTTAGATTCTTACGCCTTAAGCCAGGCAGTAATTTTACCAAATTATGTTTTTTATATATTCCATAAGCTCAATTAAAGCTATTTTTGATCTTTACTATTTTATTATACTTTCAAGATTTTAAACACGACTGCATTATACCATAGCATAATCCTCAAGATAATTAAAATCAACAGAGATTATTTTTTATAACATATATACAGGTGTATGTCCTGTATATCTATAGAAGCATATATAAAGGAAGGATTTAAGCACGCGAATGTTTCTTTAAAATACAACACAAATGATTCATCTTGTATTCTGCTATTACATAAATCACAAGTTATAATGGACAGTTGTTGTTGTTGTCGTGTCCAAAGAAGAGTCTCAGATGTCTCCATGCATCTCCATCACAACAGCAATATCCAATATCTACTATCTTGGATGTGTAAAGCTGCTGCTCTGGGTCTAAGTCAATTTTCTGCAAGGCTGCGGCCATTGCTGGGCATGAGAATATGTGAGTAGGTGTTAGTTCCACACCAGGACAGTTGTGGCATGCTCTATAAGTTCTTGTGCCATCTGGATGTATTGTCATTTCATTATAGTGTTTAGAGTATATAAATCACAAGTTATAAAGGACAGTCATTGTAAAGATAGAGGTTACCTGGCCGGCATTTATATCTCTTCAAATTAAAGATATCTTTATAGAATTATCTTTAAAGGACATTCAGTCTTCCAGCGCTTTAAACGATTTTCTGGGAATGACACCCATAGGAGTCTCAGTTGTGCAAAAAAAAAAGTATTTTAATTACCAGGGGAATATTTGTATTTTCAACGGACAATTTTAAAACGAGATTACATCATATTTAAATGGTCATTCTTGCTAATTCAATTCTTCAAGTTACTCGATGTATTACTGTAGCAGGAAGTATAGTTAGTTGATTATTCTCTCCGTAGTGAAAGTTTCGTCAGGGCGGGGGGACAACTTCCCCTCAGAGCCAACCCCTGGGGGATAAAACTTCCTCCCCCACTGTCGTGTTTGTTACCTCACAGTTCCGCTAGAGATTTACAAATATTTTATTGGCATTATACACAAGCCAATGGTGGTATTATAAAATAATCATAAAAAGAGGGATATATGAAAAATATAAAGTAAAAGAGTAAACTATATATACAGTTAGGTAAATTCCAGGGAAAAAACGACAAAGAGTCCTCCTCCAGACAGTAAGTCACGTTATCCCCTCATCTCAAGACTCAGAAAGAACCTGTGAATTGATGACTTGGCAGACGTTGTCATCTAGCCCTTGACCGAAGAGCCAGTAGTCCTGCAGGTCGGTTGGCTGCTGTATAATGCTAAAGGCTTCCCGTATGAGGGGTCCTGACAGCTCCGCAAGAGTTCGAATGTGAAACCACATTCACGATATAAAACAGTTGTTGTTTCCCTCAGTAACCCATATATAAAGGTAGATATACATAAACCCAGTTTCAAGCACCTATGCAGAGTTCTGTGCACCATTTAGTTCAGTCCTGGATCTTTCCAGTTGGTCTCGAGGACCACGCCATCACCATCTCCTCAGCGGTGAAGTACGCGATCTACGTATTCTTCGTAGAAATACGTGGTGTCGCTGGAGACCTGCTGGTGATTGTCCACCAAACTCTGCATCTCTGGTAGAGGCGCCATTTTCTTTGTACATATTATCATATAAATATATATATACACCTATCCCCCGATTTACACGGTACTTGTTTTACACGTTTTCGCTTTTGCACGGTTTTCCAAATAAGTTTTCTTTTTTTTTTTATCGCACTATACTAAAATGCGATATTTTACTCTATACTACCTATGTTGAAAAGAACATTGGGAGGCTCTGATTCATGAGGAGGCGAACACCTATTCAGATTTGACAGTTTAATATACACCTATCCCTCGATTTACACGTTTTTCTCAGGAACGTATCTACCGTGTAAATCGGGGGATAGGTGTAAATGGTAATTTAAACCATAAACCCCATATTGTGTAATACTTATAACAATATTGCCAAGTTGTATATAGAAACACATCTATAAATAATTATACGCATGATTGACATGTGTCATTACATCATCATATGTATTGTACTTTGTACAAACTGAGGATAAATAAATAAAACTCTGTAATAGATTAAGAGTTGAGCTGAAGCAGAGATCGAGATGAAGCAGTCCCACAACAAGGTCTGAAGATAGGAAACTGCCAGGGCGTTGCCAGAGTGTAAAATATCGCTTCCGATCCACGCCCTTGTTGCATCCGCTAAAATTCAATACTTCCTCTCTCGGCAAAGATATATAAGACCACCGCCCTAGCCGAAAATATAGTCACTTCACCATCAGCGGAAGCCCTCGTCGGTTGTCACCAAGGCCCATCTCATTCACCATGTAGACCAGTAAGAAATATTCTATCTCCATCTTGCTCCTAGCTCGACTTTTATCTGTTCACGGAACTTTCTTAGTGCAACTGTGTCTTCGTTTTTGTGATGGACATTCCCAAGCTTTCCACTCTGCCTCGACCACGACTGCCTGTACTCTGTGAGAACTGTTAATGGTCTTCCAAGGTACAGAGAGGTACTGGAAAACTCTCCACACCCTGACTGTCCCTCTCGGTTACTACAGGTTTGCCCCTATCGGTTACCATACCACAGCGAGAGACCCTCGGTTACCACAGTATAGCGAGAGTCGAAAGGAACGCACACCATAGATTAAGTCAACTGGATACCTCACCACATATATTTATTTAGTTCATTCCAAAGTATCCTAATTTATCCAATTATTTAACAAACATGCATTTTTATCTTAGTTTTTGAGAAAATAATGTTGTTTATTTGTTAAGTGAACTGATCTCCCACGTCATTGGACCAATGTGGCCATGTGTGTATATAAAAGAAGGTTGAAACGGAATGTGAGGAGTTGTGTGGAGACGTCATTCTCTGTGATCTGGTGATCTCCTCACATACCCCCGCTCCTTATCAAAGCTACAAAAAAATATTGGTTTTATTAGAACTTATCAAGTGGTTTTATTTACGTCCTTACTTTTTATTTTGTTATATTTCTGAGTGTCTTCTCTGTGTTAAGTTACTTTAAACCCTAGTAAATTACACTTTGTGTGTTCTTCTCCCGTCAAAATAAACGTCAGAATCTGACGCCATCTAGTGACCGTCGCCGCAACTAGCGGCATCGGGTCGGTGACAAAGCCACAACACCAACTTTGGCACACAGTAATAAACGCAAAGACGTTACCATTGCGGCAAAACAATCATTATTCCAATATCTAATACTATAAGTACTGTAGCAAAAATTATTTTTAATTAAGGCAAAATGTTTTACATTTCCGTTGATAAATGGAGCTAGTTGTCCATCTAAACTAAATGGCGTCTGTTCCTCATGTCAGAGGAGGCCATTTCTTTTGGAGCTAAGTCGGCCTGCCACTGAGTAGTGCTCCCAGTCTTAATGACAAAGGCAGACACATTCTACCTCACCCGATGTGGAGATAAGAAAGAAGAAGAAGAAGATTATTTTAAAAAACTAAACAATATCTACTGCCCTTACTGCAATATATATATATATATGTTATATTAAAATATTATTTCATTTAAAATTATATTTCATCGATTCAAATACTCTGTTAAATCGATCGCCAGAGGTCACGCTTTCCCTATAAATACTCGTTGTTGTTGTTGTTCCCCGTTGGCCGGCTCAAATCTTTTGTACATTATGTAAATAATATTTTGCTTTTCCTTGTTCTATTCGCCTTAAGCCAGGCAGAACTTTTATCAAATTATGTTTTTCATATATACTAGTATTCCTTAGCTCAATTAAAGAAATCTCCGAACAACAAAACCATTATTATTTCAAGATTTTAACCACGACTGCATCACCAGAGCTTAATCCTCAAGATAACAAAAATCAAGAAAATGACCAATAATTCCTCTACAAGTAATTAATCTCAAAACAGCAAAAAAACCTTTATTAAATATAATATATATATACATTGATTTTATATATATGGAGATATATATATATAAATTGCGTGTAAACACATATATTTTTATAAAGGACTGCGGCGAGTGATTATAAACAATACTTAAAGTTACACCGCATAAGTTTCTTTTTTTTTGTGAAAATTCAATATTTATTATAAAGAGAAATATTTACTATTTCTAACTTTTTTGAATGAAGTATGAGAGGGTGAAAATATGAAGAGTAATGGCGAACGGAAAAAGTTAGAAATAGTAAATATTTCTCTTTGAATTAAATATTGAATTTTCACACAAAAAAAAAAGAAACTTATGCGGTGTAACTTTAAGTATTGTTACATATATTTTTACACATATTTATCGACTAAATCCAATTTATCATGGCCGAAAGTGGTTGAAAGTATAATGCGGATGTCTTTTGCTTTGTCTGCGGTCATTTTTTGGGAAAGGAGTTAAAAATATTCATTGCTTACTGTTCATGATGTGTGGAACATACCAATTTGGTATGCCAATTGGCGTCAAAGATAAACCTTGGCCAACTCACTTCAGTTTTAGCCTTTGGACTAAAACACTGGAAGCATGGTACAGAGGTGAGCAGTAAGAGAGCAATAAGGTTTTCTATTCCAATAATTTGACGAGAGCCCACTGGTCATTCCAATAACTGCTACTTGTGAATGGCGGACTCTTCTAAACAGAGAATTGGCAAGGATGCACTTGCTATCATATATCCAGATTTTCTTTCATCCATTGCTCCTGTTCCTCATAGTCCTTAGTTCCCCAGATTCAGGGAGTACTGTGAACAAAGGGTTCGAGGGCCAAAGGGGGGAGTCCTATTGGAGCGTAGGACGGGTTTAACTAAGTCCGAACGAGAGGGCTCGGTCAGCAACCTTGCCATGAACTCTCGAAGACGCCTGTGGGTTTGATTGGTCGACCCCATGGAGCCAGACCATAATGGCGGGCGCGAGGGGCCAAACAATGGCCGCTTGGTGCATGGAGAATGCATCATTCCTTTTTGGTTTGGTGACCTAGATACAGCAATGGGTATGCTATCGCATGCCGGTTTATGGACCGAAAGGTCTGGGTGGCCACTGCTCCAAGGAAGTCCTTAGTACCCTATGGAACTCCCGTAGACGCCTGTGAGCTGATTGGTCGACCCCATGGAGCTAGGCCATAAAGGCAGGCGCAAGGGATCAAACCAAATGGCCGTTCGGTGTGAGAGAAGGCATCATTCCCTTGGCTATGTGACTGAAAAAGGACCGGCTTACGGACCGAGAGGTCTGAAGGCTATATTGCTCCTAGAAAGTCCTTAGTACCCTAGGTAGCCCACTATCCAATGGAGTCCTTAGTATCCCAGGCCTTAATTCAAGGGATCATTTCTAAAGTCCTTAGTACCCCAAACCTTAGTTCAAGGAATCATTTCGAAAGTCCTTAGTACCCCAAACCTTAGTTCAAGGGATCATTTCTAAAGTCCTTAGTACCCCAGACCTTAATTAAAGGGATCATTTCTAAAGTCATTAGTACTCCAGACCTTAATTCAAGGGATCATTTCTGAAGTCCTTAGTACCCCAGACCTTAGTTCAAGGGATCATTTCGAAATTCCTTAGTACCCCAGACCTTAGTTCAAGGAATCATTTCGAAAGTCCTTAGTATCCCAGACCTTAGTTCAAGGAATCATTTCTAAAGTCCTTAGTACACCAGACCTTAGTTCAAGGAATCATTTCTAAAGTCCTTAGTAACCCAAACCTTAGTTCAAGGGATCATTTCTAAAGTCCTTAGTACACCAGACCTTAGTTCAAGGGATCATTTCTAAAGTCCTTAGTACACCAGACCTTAGTTCAAGGGATCATTTCTAAAGTCCTTAATACACCAGACCTTAGTTCAAGGGATCATTTCTAAAGTCCTTAGTACACCAGACCTTAGTTCAAGGGATCATTTCTAAAGTCCTTAGTGTCACAGACGTACAGACTTCGGTCTAGGTAGCCCACTATCCAATGGAGAGAGTCCTTACTATTCCAAACCTTAGTTCAAGGGATCATTTCTAAAGTTCTCAGTAACCCAAACCTTAGTGAAAGAAATCATTTCTAAAGTCCTTAGTAACCCAAACCTTAGTTCAAGGGATCATTTCTAAAGTCCTTAGTATCCCATGCGTGCAGACTTCGGTCTAGTTAGCCCACTATCCATTGAAGTCCTTAGTATCCTAGATCTTAATTCAAGGGATCATTTCTAAAGTCCTTAGTACTCCAGACCTTAGCTCAAGGGATCATTTATAAAGTTCTTAGTGTCACAGGCGTACAGACTTCGGTCTAGGTAGCCCACTATCCATTGAATTCCTTTGTACCCAATACGTAATCCACCAAAGAAACGCCCATCTACAACATTACAAAGCATTAAATTAGAGTATGAAGACAGCTTTCAAGACATTTGCATACTTGCTCAATCATAATGACAATGCAACTATGCAAAATTTCAGACACCTAGATAAACGGCATGTATGTTAATTTTAATCTTGTTTTTGAATGCATTATCATCATTATTGGCATTTCTTGTGTCGTTTTTGCATAATAAATAGATGTCTTAGATTCAAACTCGGACTTTGGGTGTATAATTACTATTTTTCAATTATGTATGTCCTAATACACCAGAAAAACATAATAAGAACTGAGGAACAAAAATTGTGTTATACAGTGTTATTTAAGAATACTTTCTACTTTTTATTGTATAGTAAAATTCTGGATTGTGTTACTATATTATAGAATGAATGACATTAATTTTTTGTTTTTATTATACCGTAAAGAGGTTTTTTATTTCAAGCATTATTCGTTGGACAAACATTCACTTGGAGAGATCTTGTTCAAAATCAGATTAATAGGTACCGCTCAGCAAGAGCAACCTAGTTCATGATAATTGAAACAGTGAATAATTTATAAAGGTTATTCACATATTAAACAAAATGTTAACGTGGGATTAAATCCCGGTACATAACTGTCGGGAATCAAGCGTGTTACCCTCTCATCCACCGACAGTATATATTGGAGAGATCCCGGGTGAAGCCAGATCATAATTTATAATTGTACATTTGTACAATTGTACAGTTTTAGCATCAGGCGGCGTTATATTTTCTTTATATATCGTTTCTCCTGTAGAAGGGCAGACAAGCCCGAAAGCTTGAGAAGATCAAAATAAAGATACTTATCTCCATAAACGTTTTATATTCTGATATCAGATATCCAAAGGAGATTTAAATTGATTCACATATATATATGGTATATAAAAATGTTATTTTATTTTAAAATTATAACTTTTTGAACAAACTCCTCTGCAAAGTCGACCTTCAAATGTCGCGGCTTTTCCTATATAAACCCATTGTTGCTGTTTCCCGTTGGCCGGCTCTTTCTGTAGATATGTAAATGTGATGTGTGATATGATTATGGTATCAAGCCTATAGAGCTTGTTGATGGTGTCTGCTGGGGATGAGTAGAGTTCATCAATGGATGAGCCAATACAGTCAATGATGCATTCTTCTTTCTTATCTCCACTCAATCATATCAGGGTATCAAGCTTGTAGAGCTTGTTGATGGTGTCTGCTGGGGATGAGTAGAGTTCATCAATGGATGAGCCAATACAGTCAATGATGCATTCTTCTTTCTTATCTCCACTCAATCATATCAGGGTATCAAGCTTGTAGAGATTGTTGATGGTGTCTGCTGGGGATGAGTAGAGTTCATCAATGGATGAGCCAATACAGTCAATGATGCATTCTTCTTTCTTATCTCCACTCAATCATATCAGGGTATCAAGCTTGTAGAGCTTGTTGATGGTGTCTGCTGGGGATGAGTAGAGTTCATCAATGGATGAGCCAATACAGTCAATGATGCATTCTTCTTTCTTATCTCCACTCAATCATATCAGGGTATCAAGCTTGTAGAGATTGTTGATGGTGTCTGCTGGGGATGAGTAGAGTTCATAAATGGATGAGTCAATATAATCAATGATGCATTCTTCTTTTTTATCTCCACTCAATCATATCAGGGTATCAAGCTTGTAGAGCTTGTTGATGGTGTCTGCTAGGAGTAAGTCTTCTTTCTTATCTCCACTCAATCATATCAGGGTATCAAGCTTGTAGGGCTTGTTGATGGTGTCTGCTGGGGATGAGTCTTCTTTTTTATCTCCACTCAATCATATCAGGGTATCAAGCTTGTAGAGCTTGTTGATGGTGTCTGCTGGGGATGAGTCTTCTTTCTTATCTCCACTCAATCATATCAGGGTTTCAAGCTTGTAGAGCTTGTTGATGGTGTCTGCTGGGGGTAAGTCTTCTTTCTTTTCTCCACTCAATCATATCAGGGTATCAAGCTTGTAGGGCTTGTTGATGGTGTCTGCTGGGGATGAGTCTTCTTTTTTATCTCCACTCAATCATATCAGGGTATCAAGCTTGTAGAGTTGTTGATGGTGTCTGCTGGGGATGAGTCTTCTTTCTTATCTCCACTTAATCATATCATGGTATCAAGCTTGTAGAGCTTGTTGATGTTGTCTGCTGGAGGTGAGTCTTTTTCTTATCTCCACTTAATCATATCAGAGTATCAAGCTTGTTGATGGTGTCTGCTGGGGATGAGTAGAGCTCAACAATAGATGTTACAATACAGTCAATGATGGGTTTTGGGGCTTGCAGTTGAGAATTTCACTTAGTACATAGTGGGAAAATCTTGCATCCATTCTGGAAAGTCATTGTCTGTAGAGGACCAGACTTAAATCTGTAAATTAAAGACTGTTGTTGCCTTGAGAGGACAGAATTGGTGTTTGTCTCTCCTACTCTGTACCAGTCAAGTACAGCAGTAGATTTCCATTCCTGCAGGCATTGGGTTTTGATGGTACGGAGGAGGTCTCTTTTGTCTAGTTAGGTGCTAGATTCTCTGGCCTCAGGTAGGCCAAGAGCTCCAGATTTTGTCAGAGAGTCTGATAGTTAATTTCCAGGAATTCCAACATGGGCTGGAAGCCATTGTATATTAGGGTTAATATATATATATAAATATACAAATAATATTTTAGTATTCAGGTATGTCATGCAACGCGTTGACCCATTCAATCATGAAATCTTCCAGCACTTTCCCAAGCATCAGATTGTTCTACCATTGTATATTTATTGCTGGATATCAGATAAAATTTAATCATGTTTGGATATCTGTGGAGTATTTAACAAGATTACCTAACCATTGCTATCAGAAATAGATCTACCCTATAAGTTCGATTTACTATGATAAAGTTTATTTCTAAATGGGGCGTGTTGCAATCGTTTAAATGTTCTAGATTCACTGAATTATCTAAAGTGTGTGGTCAATTGAATTAATGGCGAACTACCCGGGGAGTGGGGATGTGGGTCAGATAGGGAGTATATTGGGGCAGATAATGTACTCGGTATCATACCCCATCATGAAGTTCCTGGTAGGTACATGCTATTACTGTACTGTACTTTATAAAACAATATATTGCGGCTTATGATTGTAGAACGACATTTGAAAATTATCCCTCATGTGTTTCTTTTGAATGATAAATCGAAATTTATTTTAAGGAGAAATAAGATTATTTTTAACCTTAGGGATGAAGTATGAAAGGAAGAATTGTGAAGAGTAATGATAAACGGAAAAATAGTGTCCAGGGATGGGAATAGAACCCACAGTGTTCCGCTTACCGGGCAGATGCCATGTCCACTAGGCTACCCTGGACATATTTTTCCTTTCGTAAATATTATATAAAGTAATTCATGATACAATATAATGCGGTTTATGATTGTAGATTCGGGAATCGAACCCAGGCCGCCCGCGTGGCAGGCGAGCATTCTACCACTGAACCACCGATGCTTATAAGAAATTGCCATATTTGGGTATTTATTCCATTCACAAAAGCAAACGGTGACAGAATTGTTGATTACTCTGATAACTGTATATATTAATAACGGCCCACTATATCTACATATTTTCCTGTTTGCTCTATACTAAACTAAGTGTTGTGTGTATGGCAGAGATATTGGAAGATTCATCCAAGTGCTCATATTTTCCAAAAAATAGAAGAATTTATTATTGTAAAAAGTAAATAAATACTTTTGTATATAAAATGTTTTTTTAAATAAAAGTAGATTTTCCCATTGTATATTGATTGGTTATTGGATTTACATATATTTTCATTAATACAATTAATACATTCAATAATTACTTTAAAAGGTATTTAACTTTTTCTGTGAATTATCAAGGCTTCACAACGTTTTATTTTGAATACTAAGAAATCCTAGATAACAGAAAATATTTTAAATTTGATATTTTATGGAGTAGTTTTATAAAGTGTGTAACGAATAAATTTACTGGCAATGTGTTTCTTTTCATTAATATCATCAAATATTATCTCTACAGACCTTACTGCAATGATATAAGTTATTGAATGAGAGGGTGTAACAAATAAATTTACTGGCAATGTGTTTGTTTTCTATAATATCATCAAATATTATCTCTAAAGACCTTACTGCAATGTTATAAGTTATTGAATGAGAGGGTGTAACAAATAAATTTACTGACAATGTGTTTATTTTCAATAATATCATCAAATATTATCTCTACAGACCTTACTGCAATGATATAAGTTATTGAATGAGAGGGTGTAACAAATATATTTACTGGCAATGTGTTTATTTTCAATAATATCATCAAATATTATCTCTACAGACCTTACTGCAATGATATAAGTTATTGAATGAGAGGGTGTAACAAATAAATTTACTGGCAATGTATTTATTTTCGAAAATATCATCAAATATTATCTCTACAGACCTTACTGCAATGATATAAGTTATTGAATGAGAGGGTGTAACAAATAAATTTACTGGCAATGTGTTTCTTTTCAATAATATCATCAAATATTATCTCTACAGACCTTACTGCGATCATATAAGTTATTGAATGAGAGGGTGTAACAAATAAATTTACTGGCAATGTGTTTCTTTTCAATAATATCATCAAATATTATCTCTACAGACCTTACTGCAGTGATATAAGTTATTGAATTCAGTAAATATATTTGTTACGCCCTCTCATTCAATAACTTATATCATTGCAGTAAGGTCTGTAGAGATAATATTTGATGATATTATTGAAAAGAAACACATTGCCAGTAAATTTATTTGTTACACCCTCTCATTCAATAACTTATATCATTGCAGTAAGGTCTGTAGAGATAATATTTGATGATATTATTGAAAAGAAACACATTGCCAGTAAATTTATTTGTTACACCCTCTCATTCAATAACTT
This sequence comes from Cordylochernes scorpioides, assembly GCA_030710605.1. Taxonomy (NCBI): domain Eukaryota; kingdom Metazoa; phylum Arthropoda; class Arachnida; order Pseudoscorpiones; family Chernetidae; genus Cordylochernes; species Cordylochernes scorpioides. The sequence goes on from CP092864.1 coordinate 152,624,035, forward strand.
ATATCATTGCAGTAAGGTCTGTAGAGATAATATTTGATGATATTATTGAAAAGAAACACATTGCCAGTAAATTTATTTGTTACACCCTCTCATTCAATAACTTATATCATTGCAGTAAGGTCTGTAGAGATCATATTTGATGATATTATTGAAAAGAAACACATTGCCAGTAAATTTATTTGTTACACCCTCTCATTCAATAACTTATATCATTGCAGTAAGGTCTGTAGAGATAATATTTGATGATATTATTGAAAAGAAACACATTGCCAGTAAATTTATTTGTTACGCCCTCTCATTCAATAACTTATATCATTGCAGTAAGGTCTGTAGAGATAATATTTGATGATATTATTGAAAAGAAACACATTGCCAGTAAATTCATTTGTTACACCCTCTTATTCAATAACTTATATCATTGCAGTAAGGTCTGTAGAGATAATATCTGATGCTATTATTGAAAAGAAACATATTGCCAGTAAATTTATTTGTTACACCCTCTCATTCAATAACTTATATCATTGCAGTAAGGTCTGTAGAGATAATATTTGATGCTATTATTGAAAAGAAACACATTGCCAGTAAATTTATTTGTTACACCCTCTCATTCAATAACCTATATCATTGCAGTAAGGTCTGTAGAGATAATATTTGATGACATTATTGAAAAGAAACACATTGCCAGTAAATTTATTTGTTACACCCTCTCATTCTATTACTTATATCATTGCAGTAAGGTCTGTAGAGATAATATTTGATGATATTATTGAAAAGAAACACATTCCCAGTAAATTTATTTGTTACACCCTCTCATTCAATAACTTATATCATTGCAGTAAGGTCTGTAGAGATAATATTTGACGATATTATTGAAAAGAAACACATTTCCAGTAAATGTATTTGTTACACCCTCTCATTCAATAACTTATATCATTGCAGTAAGGTAGAAGGGCGTCCGGGCCTGAAAGCTAGAGAATAAAAAGGTTTATAAAAGATACTTTTCCCTGGAGGAATGATTAATTCTACTCAATATTAATACACGGGAGTATTTTATAGAATTGTTAACTTTATAATTTTAACAAATAAAACTACTGAAAATCATTCTCAAATTTTTCATTTTGAATAGAGTTTGAATAATTCTCTAATATCTAGCATATTTTTATTCAAAAATATTCTTTAAAACCTTTTATTTTTTAATCTGTAAATTGCTTTTCTCGAATACACACAATACATTACAATTTGAATTCATTTAACTAAATTTGCATACCAACCCTTTGTACATATATCAATTGTGCTGATATATACACTGCGTGACATTGAAAATGGAACACCAAGAAATAGTGGCCAGAAAATAATGCAAATTTCAGGGTAGACGCGCCTAACTGAGTTATGCAAATGATGTAAAATGCGCAGCTCTCTTGCGCACATGGAGTAAGATATAAGGGAAGGAACTTGCAGAAAGGACAGTATTCGTGTCGTTATTTCTTCAAGGAAAATCCTTGTAGAAATTTTGTTCTTGTGTCAAAAGACACGTGTAATAACAGAGAATGCCAGGTCATCGTAAACGGAGGCAGTTCAAGCAGACAGACGCTTTTACGAGGGGCATGGTGATCGGACTGAAAAGGGCAGGTTGGTCCATACGTCAAATCGCAGCTGATACACACCTTGGTGCGTCCACGGTGCACCGACTGTGGAGAAGATGGTTGGAACAAGGAAATGTGGCAATTTATAGGAATGTCGGTGCAACCAGAGTGACGTCAGCACGTGTGGATCGGCGTATCCTTCGACAAGCAGTGGCGGCCCCACAAGCCACTTGTACCGCCATCCTGCAACATGTGCAAGACACCCTAGATCATTCCATCTCGACCAGAACCATTTCCCCTCGATTGGTTGCTAATGGCTTGCACTCATGCCGTCCGCTAAGAAGACTGCCATTGACCCCACCGAATAGGCGCCAACGTTTGGAATGGTGCCGGGCTAGATCGACGTGGATGACGGAATGGCACAGGGTCGTGTTCTCAGATGAGTCGCGTTTCTGCCTGTCCAGTGATAGTCGCCGTGTACGCGTGTGGCGTCGACGTGGAGAAAGGTCCAATCCGGCAGCAATTGTGGAACGCCCCACCGTGCGACAACGTGGAATCATGGTTTGGGGCGCAATCGCGTATGATTCCAGGTCACCTTTACTTCGTATTCAGGGCACTATGACGGCCCAACGATACGTTGATGATGTGCTGCGACCGGTGACACTCCCCTACCTTCAGGGGGTACCCAATGCCCTTTATCAGCAGGATAACGCCCGACCGCACACTGCTCGCATTAGCCAACAAGCTCTGCAAGATGTACAGATGCTTCCCTGGCCACCGTACTCTCCTGAACTCTCACCAATCGAGCACGTCTGGGACATCATTGGACGCCGTTTGCATGCCTTGCCACAGCCGCGTTCAGAAGACGAACTGTGGCAAATGGTTGAGAGGGAATGGAGAGCCATCCCTCAGGACGCCATCCGTACTCTGATTGACTCTCTACCTTGACGTGTTGCTGCGTGCATCGCTGTCCGCGGTGGTCCTACTTGCTACTAAGCCGACGCCGTTCTCGCTCTGTATTATGACTATCATTTTGAAATAAAGATCACTTATTGTTCGTCCCTGTCTCTCTCTGTCTGCCGAGTTTCATCACTTTCTGTCCACTATTTCTTGGTGTTCCATTTTCAATGTCACGCAGTGTATGTAGTAATCCCGAGTAAGCTGACGTGGAATGTACTGGGCAGTCGTGGTCGTGGGTGCGTGATGGGATTCCCGCACGGGGACAGCAAGAGACAGAGGCAGGTCTGGGTGGTAGCTCCAAGAGGTAGAAGTAGACCACGGACGAAGGCAGTCGAACCACGGGCGCCGCGGATGCCCTAAGCCTACTCACGGATAGAAGGGGGGGTGAGAGATCCGACCGACCGTATAACGGCGTCACTCTGAAAACAACTAATTTGTCTCTTTTCTGGGCCCTTTTATACTGAACTCCCGCATATGGCGGAGAGTCCTGATTGGTTCTTGTAATCACCCCACTTTCTTGGCGCCGGGTCATTGTCGCCGTTTGGTTTATGGCGTCGTCTGGTCTACCTTTACTTCTTTGTTTATTTGTCACTTCCATTGTTACAAGGTCGATACATATTTTTATATAGATATGGGGTTATTATAAATATCAGAAGAAGGTTGTGAACTATCTAACTCAAAATATACTACAGAATGTGTCCCCGGTGATGAAGGTTTGGTTGGGGGAATGACATGTAATGAATGATGACCTAACAAACCTAATATAAAAAATAAAAGAAATAATTTCTATACAAATTAGTTAAAATTATTATAAAGTTACAAGTTAAAAAGAGAAAAATGTTGTAATGGTGGTGTATCAATGAAATAAAAATCAAGGTTATAAAAATAAAAACGCACAAAATGAATGATAAAAGATTAAGAGAAAGTATATATTACAAAATGGTAAATATGGTAAAATGATTCGTACAAGGAAAATAATATCTTATTGCATAAAAGATGAGAGGAAAAAAATGAAGTTAGTTTATTGACTGAACGTATAATGTGACGCTAAGATTGAAAAAGGGAAAGGGGGTATCTGAGCATGTTTCTGCAAAGTAGTATCCCAAGCATTCTGCAATGCAATGCGAACTTGTTCAAGTGAGGCATTGTTTTCATTAACAGAAGGCCCAAGATATTCCGTCTGCATCATTAGCTCAGACAGTGAAAAGAGGTGGGAAGATTGATGGATGTAAAAGGGAGAGGTAGAGGTAAGAGGGATCCCTGTTGTCCATAATAATTGTGGCCGGTTGAATTATGAAAAAAAAAGTGAAAATTTGAAAAAATGGTGAATTGAAATGATGAGTCGGGCGATGAGAAAAAAAAATAAAAAGATCGCGCTGGATATCCTGAACTCACTATTGGGAATGGTATAGCGAGGAAGGATTGTTCCAGTCGGATTATTCAATGAAAAAAAAAAATTCAGCGAACTGGAATCCCTTGGAAGGTAGTTGGAGGTTTGAAGGATGCGGAAAAGGGGAGGTGGATGTAAGAGATTTATTGCTGTCAATTTTGATTGTGTCCGACTTGTGTGGTGAAAAGAAAAAGTTGAAAAATGAAAAAATGATGAGCCGGACGATGAGAGAAAAAAAATCTAACTGGGTCTCCTGAGCTCACTATTGGGAATGATATAGCGAGGAAGGGTCTTCTAGTTAGTTTAATCAAAAAAAAAAAAAAGAAAATGGCTGACGAACAATAATCTCTTGATGGATGTAAAAAGTTGGGAGGAAAGGTTCATGGGATAGAGTTAGAGGTTGTAAGGGAAGCGTCAAAAATAACATTTTGAAAATCTATTAAGAAAAATAAAATGATAAATGTTTTATCTGTTCAAGAAATATTATAAATATTGTTAGGTGTAGGTTTTTTAAAATGGTGCCTAAAATAGTTGAAGTTGTAAAATTCTAAGTCTAAACATGATGAAAAAAAAATAAAATAAAAATATTAAAGGTAATAATATATAAAGGGTTGATTGGTAGTTGATGGCATTAATGTTGATGGTTAATAAACAAAATGATATTATCGATTAATATTGAAATGTTTTATATACATCTGTAAGTTAGAAAACAAAGTCCAACACCACAAAACTAGTAAAACTGTAAGTCTATTTACAAATAAATGAGAGAAAAGCTAGTACACCTATTAAATGGAAAATAATTTGGGGCACAAATTAGTTACTAGAATAAAAATAAAGATAAAGGGGAGTAGTGGTGACACACTGATATAATATTATAAAACTACAAAAATATATAAGAGGAGTACATAGGAAGGATAAATTTAAAGTAAACACACACAATAGCGAAAGTAAATATTTGGGAAAGTTGGTATACTAGTTACAGTTTTTTGTTACTTAAGGTGCCTTGAGTATTTACAACATAGTTTCAGGGATGTAATACAGGAAGGAGGAGAAGTAGAGATAATAAAAGTAAAATAAAATATAAAAGAAAATTGACTTAAGCAAAAGGTTTGCGATAGGTAGTGACGCAGTGAGGAATAAAGGAAGAAGGTCTGAATTGGTTTCTGCAAAGGACATCTCAGGAGTCCTGCCCTGCAATACGAGCTTAGAAGCGAAGTATTGTTTTCAGGGTTCAGCAATCTCAAGATGCTCTGTAAGTAGCATTAGATCAGATGGGCAAAAGGCGTGAAGATCGAAGGAGAGGTAGGTAATGGGAGAATATGGGAAAGAATTTTTTTCTGAGAGAGGTTAAAAAGAGATGGTGGCTCAAGAGCTGCGCTGCTGTCGGTGATTGAGCTCGACCAGATGAAAAATAAAAGCAAACGAAAAAATGAGTGGGTGCATCGTGCTGATGATGGCCTGGGTCGAGCGTTAGAGAAAAAAAAAATCTCGCTGGTTACCCAAGCTCTCCGTGTGGAGTTAACATGGGGAGGAAGAGTGTACCAGGTCGATGAATCATTAAAAAATAAAAATTAAAAAAGGTTGACGAGCAGGAGTCTCAGGAACCGTTGAAGAGGTTAGAGGGTGGAGGTAGATTGTGAAAACAGGGCTCGACTGTTGCCATTGATTGATTGAACCCGGGTTTGAGGAAAAAAGAATGAAATAAAGAATGCTGGGACGGTGACCCGGGTGTAAATAAAAAAATAATAAGCCATGGATTTTCCTGAACACACCATCAGGATGGGATGGCGAGGAAGGAGTATTCCACTGGGACAAATCAATAAAAAAAAAAGTCGGCAAACAGGAACTCTGCGATGGACGAGGGATGGTTAGAACGAAGGCATAGAAGGCCAATGGAAAATGATCAAGAGACGAGAGAAGTATGGAAGGCAGAGTTGGAAGGATCAAGATATAAGAAGGGACAGTTGGTATAAGGCGTCACTGTTAAAACAAAAATTTTAAGTTAAATTAGCTTGACGTAGGCCATGGAAAATTAAAACAAATGATGTCAAAGAATATAAGGTTTCAGGTGATGTTTATATAGGTTGGCTAATGGTTTTAACTGTTTAGGATGGAAGGAAAATAAATATCTTAATGTAAAAGAAATATCCTAAAATATATGGATTGATTCTAAAATATAAACTGGCACACATCAAGGATCGTAAAAATATAAATGAATAAGATTTTAAAATATAGTAAGTATTTAGGTTAGTGTGTTCCCCATGTGATGCAATGCTTATAAACGCAAATTAGACGATGTTTGGAAAAGTCAAAAGTGGTAAATAAATTGAAATGTCATTATGATTTGTTTTTTATTTTTTTCTTAATTATAATTTCAGAGACGTCTCACATGGTGAGAGAGAGAAAAAAAGGAAAACGAACTTATCAAAAGTAGTAAAATGTTACAAATAAACTTATAATGGATATCTGAAGGTTTAGAATGACGCAGTGGTAAAAAGAGGGGAAGTCTGAGTTGAATTTTGCAATGGCGTTCGGCAATGCAATATGTGCCTGTGTAAGTGAAGTATTGTTTTTATTGACCGAACTGCTAAGACTTTTCATAATCAACATTAGATCAGACAGGGGAGGTAGGTAAGTTGAAAGTGGAGAAATGGGAAAGGTGGAGTCAAGAGTTGCCTGTTGCCAATGATTGAGCTCGGATTAAAATTGAAAAAAAAATAGTAAAAATGATGGTTGTAATGATGATCCGAGCGTTGAGAAAAAAAAAACTCGAACTGGTCGCCTGAGCTCACTGTTGGGAAATGTACAGCGAGGAAGGTAGAGCCAGCTGGTTGAATCAAAATAAAAAAAGAAAAGTTTGTTTGGCGAGCAGGAGACTCTTGACTGCGGGAAATATGGAAGGTAAGGAAGGTTAAGGGTACTGTTGCCAATGATTATTGAACAACCCGACATAGTTGAATGTAATGAATGATGTTGTCGGGTGATGGATAAAAAAAAAAAAGAAGTCTTTGGATTTCCTGAACTCGTTATCGGGAATTGTATACCGAGGAAGGATGGTCCAATAGATGAATTATTTTTTTAAAAAATGGGTGGTAACAGGAACCCTATGGGAGACTATGAGGTTGAGAGGAGATGGGTTAAGGAGGTGTGAGTAAGTGGTATAGGATGGGAAGATAGGATTGAGAGAGAGAGGCGTCAATATGAGAAAATAATAATAATATAATAAAAAACAATGATATCAGAAATAAGACGATCTTAAGGTATTTTTAAAAATATATAAATGTTATATAAAAAAACTCAAATGATGTTTAAAAGGCTTGAATTTGTAACGTTTTAGAATCTATATATGCTGACAGATGAAAAAATTGTCGAATAGTAATGATTCAAAAGATTGCTGATGGTTGAATATTCTAAGATATACAGTAATCCCTCGTTAAGACGAACTCAACGGGAGAACGAAATACCCTTTTCGTCTTAAAAGAATATATACCGAATTCGTATAAACCGAATTCGTATTAGACGAATTGAATTCGTGGTATCCGGGGGTTGTACTTATGTACTACTGATGAGTAAGAAAACTACATTTCTGAGGAATAACGAATAAATTTATTTGAAAACAATATTAATGAAAATATTTTATAATTTTAAGGAACAACAATTATGTATATTTATGTACACAAAGTATTTTATTTTAAAAGACAATATGGATAATACACATGGACAATAATATGTATAATCACAATGTAAGGCAATAACATGAGAATATAAGTTTATTTTAAAACACAAATAAAAAAGAACAACAAAAGAAACAACTTACATAATATACTTGGTACATACAATGTTTATGTGTATGCAGCATATGCAGTATGCATAGAGTATCCTATATCTGGGTTTTCTCTGCAGGCTTCAGAAAGTCTGTTATAGTTTTTTGGTCGTATTTGATTGGGCACTGTTTCAGACACTCCCTTCTTATTTTATCCAGGTCATGGAACGACCCCAAGGGGATGGTTTCATAGAAAATGAGTCATCATAACAAACAAAGGACGAATGTTTACACAAAAGACAAAGAAAGCCAATACTTGATATCAACGGCGTTTTTGTTGTTTTAATAGTTTATTGTTTTACTTATAACTCGCCTTTAAAAACATATTAGAATTCGTTTTAACCGATTGATTAGTTCTGCTGGGGGCTAAATTTAATTCGTATTTCGTCATAACCGAATATTTCGTCTTAACCGGCAAAATCTCTTTGGAAAGCATTGAAATTTAACGGGGGAAAAGAAACGGTTCGCGCAAACCGAGAGTTCGTATAATCCGAGTTCGTGATAACGAGGGATTACTGTAATGAGCAATGACAATAATAACTATATAATAATTGTGGCTTGGATGGTTTATAATGGCTGATTGGTTGAGGTATAGAAAAATAAAATAAAGACATATAGCATACAAATATAAAAAAGGTGATAGCTTGATGGATGGCATTGGCGAAGATGTTTTGTTCTAATATTGATAGGGGGAATTTTCATTTTGGGATGTTATATTTGTTAGTAGAAAAAATATTTGAGCAATTCTTAATAATATTCATAAAAGTTAAAGGGATATCATTCCTAACACATAAATTACAAGGATCATTAAATTTAATCTGTAATATTGAAATCGTGGGTGTGAATTCTTTGGGAAAAGGTAGGCTATAAAAGAATTGATTAATTAACTGGTGTATAAATAAATGTGTTATGATCATGCGAAATGTGTTAATGGAATATGGGATATGCGAAAGGAATTAAAATTGATGTGAACAATGTAGAAAAGTGCGAAATAAAAATGTATGTTTGAACAGGCGACAATCTAACGGGCAGGCGCCAAAGTGGCGCGAGAAAGTCAAGCTCGTGGCGGGCGTTGTTTTGTTTTTGGGAGGACGGTAATATAATAGCTATTTATGTAACGTGGATTGTTTGTCAGACTTTCAGGACCTAGATTTCGCTAATTATATTAGAATAGCTGGGGGGGAATCCAGTTATCGTATGGGGGGTATCGTTATATTTATTAGTTACTATCTTAATTAACTTAGTCCAGGAGGTTCCTGGATTCTCTAAGTTCAGTAACCTCAGCTTCCCGGTGAGTTTTGCGTTAAGATGTTCAGACAAATCGTTAGATTGGGGATTATTAGCGGTGATTAGGTTTAGAAAAATTATAAAATAATGAATTTACGAAATTTTTCTAAGAGAAAAGGTTATGGCATGGGTACAAAATTCGGTAGAGTTTCGTAAATAACAATTTAACACAGGAAAGAATGAAATGCAATGGGGTATGGAAATTTTATGGTATGATATTAGTTTTCGCATATTGCATTTATAGTTGTATTTGTAATTGTGGGAAAAATGGGAGGCACATTATGAGATGAGATAATTTAAAATTGATATTTATAAAAATACAAATCTAGGACTAGTTTTTAAAACTTTTAAATATTAAGAAATATCAATTGGAATAGTAATAGGTCAAGTAAAATATAAAGAGCGTAATAAATTTAATTATTAATACTATGGCCATAAATAAGGTATTAAAAAAAAACACACAAATAAGTTTAGAAAATATGATTAGAGTAATTAGAATATAATATGATTTTTTTAATGTAAAATTGAAATTAATGAATTGAAATTTAAAAGTTGCTTAAAATAAAGTAAAAATTTATAAATGAGGGTGTACAAGATTTAAAATTTGAATTGAAATGCTATAAAAATGGTAAAATAATGAACTTGATGGATTTATAATAATAATTTTTTGTTTTTATTATTTATTTATTTATTTATTTATTGTTACAAAAGCACGAAGTCCAAAGGACTATTGTGCTGTGCTAGTATTATATATATATATATATATATATATGATTAATTATTTACACGATGGATTAGTATTGTTTTGTAAATTATTGCACAAATAGTTCTAAACTTAACAAAGTTCTCATAAGATAGAGTATATACACAAAGAGAATTTGGTAATGTTTCAAAGTATCTACATACAATTTGATTAGTCAGAGGGCAAGATAAAAGAAGATGCTCTGGTGATTCAACATCTAAGCGGCATTCACATGTTGGATCATTGATAGCATTCAGTTTGAATAAGAAACTTAAGAAGGGTCCTTTGCCAGTTAAGAATAAAGTAGTGAATTTATCAGAAGAAATGAAATTTGGCACAGCAATTGGAAAGAATTTCTTGAACAGTTCATTAGATTGAGAAAGATAAAACTCAAATTTTAGATCCAGATATAGTTTGTTTAATTCTTTTTGAAGGGGTTTTTTGAGTGTTCGATCTGTGAGAGAATTTGTCATATTATACTTTGTTTGTAATAATTCAAGATAATCGGACAGTAAAGGGGTTTTCGCTAGTATATGTGTGATGTAAGAAGATGAAGTCCTATAAGCATGAATGCATCTAATAAGAATTTGATATTGTATAGAATTCAACTTGGATCTTTTTGCTGCAGTGATAAAAGGAAACCAAATATTTGATGCATAGCTTATTGTAGAGCGTATCATAGCTTTATATAAGATCAATCTACGTCGAGTATCAATGCCCCAAGTACGTGCACATAATGAGAATAATATATTCTTAAGTTTCGTAGCTTTCATAATTATATTGTCAACATGTGTTCCAAAATTAATCTTATTCCTTTGTCTATGATTTTTAAAAATAACTCCCAAAATTTTAACAGTTTCTGATGGTTGAATTATTTTTCCATCAAAATTAATGGGCAATTTTTCATAGTTATGTAGATAGAGTATACCTGTTTTGTTTGGACTTAGTGAAAGTTTTACCTTTTCACACCATGCTTTGATTTTTATTAAACATTTGGTAATATTAAACTGAAGATCATAGATGTTTGAACTCTATACCACAAATGTCACATCGTCCGCGAAAGCAATTACTCTAGCAAAACTTTCGTTAAAAGATAAGTTGAAATCATTAAGTAATATATTCCAAAGAATAGGAGAAATAATACCACCCTGGGGACATCCCTTATTTATCTTTTTTATACACTTTACATTAGTATATTTAAACTCTACACTCCGGTCTTCAAAGTAAGAATTAATTATTTTTATAAGTACCGCTGGAAAATTTGCCTTGTCCAATTGTTGGAGAATTGCCGGATGCCATGCGTTGTCGAAAGCTCCGCTGATGTCCACTGTTACTATTGCCGTATTTTCTGTTTCTCTTTTCAGAAGACTTAATTTAGTTATTTCTTGTAAAGCAGAGATTGTTGATTTTTCTTGTGTAAATCCATGTTGAGCAGGATGCATAACATTATTACTATTAATATGATTTAAAAGTTCAATATTAATTAGACTTTCAAAAATTTTACCTAAATTAGAAGACAAGCTTATAGGGCGGTAGGCTTTCGGATCTTTATAATTTTCTTTATTAGGTTTTTTTATAATCATTACTGCTGACTTTCTCCAGGCCTCCGGATAATAATTAAGTCCCATACAAGCATTGAACAATTTTGTTAACACAGGAGATATATGATGAACTGCCGTTTTGATCATCTGATTGCTTATATGATCTATTCCTGGAGCCTTGCCATTTTTAAGTTTTTTAATTATTGAACAGATTTGAATATTATCAAAATAAATGATTTTATCATTAGAAAAAGTATAACTCTTGTCTCTGATTAATTTATGATAGTTTGTGTCAGAAGATTGACAGTCATTCGGAAATAGAGAAGATAAAAGATTTTTCATTTCTGATTCGAGCACATCTTGAGATACATCTAGAATTGGTAAATCAAAAGACCTAGGAGAAATTTTTTGTTTAAAAGTTTTGTAAGTATTACCAAAAGGAGATGTATTTTCAACTTCCTCCAGGAATACCCTCCAGCTTACATTTCTTGTTTTTTCAATAATATTCATATACTTATTTCGTATTTCTTTATACATTTTTTCATCAACTAGCTGTCTATTAGACCGTTTACCCCGATAATATAGATTTCGAACATATTTAAAATGATTTTTAAAAAGTTCCAGTTCATCCGTCCACCAATTAAATGGATTATTATTTAAATATTTTGGTTTTAATCGTAGAGATGCATATGCAGCTTCAATTAATATGTCAGTTATGAGAGAAACTACACAGTTTATATCGTTTATATTTACTATTTTACCTAATTTCATCATTGCCTCATTTATCCTAGACACATTGATTGCCTGCTCATATTTTTGCCAATTGGCTCTTTTTTCTTGAAAATACCATGTAGAATTATTTTCATGTAATAAACTTTCTGTTTCCAGACTAATGTCGAATGAGATTGCGTGATGGTCTGTGATTTGCGAAAGATTTAACGTTTTCCATCCATTAACAAGTACATGAGCATGACTATTAGTAATAGTAAGGTCTATTATACTTAATCCTCGACATGTTTTGTTTCGATTGTTATGTATGAGCATATTGTGAAAATCAATTATAGGTTGAAGTCTTCTACCGTTTTGATTAATAATATTATCAAACCACATCTGACTTCGAGCATTAAAATCTCCAGCTAAAATCAATGGATTTGTGTTAAAATTTTTAATTAATTTATCAAGGAATTGAACATGACAGGTATCCATTTTATTAGGGTGTATATAAATATTTGAAAGAATAATTTGCCGTTTAGTAGTTTGTACTGATATAGTGGTTGCAAATGAATTTGAAAACTCTTTAATTAATTTACATGATAAGAAAGGGTTTGTAACGATTGTTGCGGTATATATTGGAACTCCCGGTATATTTGCATAATATATTTTTGAACGCATATTAAAGATTACTTCATTATTTATACTATATGGTTCTTGAACTATAATCATATCATATTTTTCTTTAGAAATAAATTCCCTTATTTCATTATTAACCAAATTGCTTTTCCGCGTGTTTTGTTGTAGAATTTTTAATTTGAACATTGACAAAAAAAAAAACAAGAATAAGTCTATTCTAATCCAAAGTAAATATCATGATCTAAATCTGCATAACATGTTCTTTGTATCTCATATTTCATTTGTTGAAGGAACACAGGACATAATTTGTCATTAGAACGATGATTATTGCTATTCCTATATTTAGGATGTGTAGAGCAATTTATGCACTTGGGCAAGGATTGACAGTTAACATGTTGGTCATTGTCTCCGCAATTTTTACATTTTATGATGTTACATGAATTTTTACTATGACCATAACTAAAACAGTTTTGACATTGACGTACAAGCACCTTATCCTTCATATATGTAACCTGTATGTCTGTATATATACGTTGTAATTTCTTCATAATTTGGTATGTAGCCGGGGAAATGCGGAGAACAACATCCTGTACATCAGTATTTGATCTCATAGCGAACAGAACCTTTATCTTCTTCTCTCGACCTTCTAACTCTGGGTTCATATTGCATAAAATCGAAGGCAATTCCTTAATATCTGTAGATTTAGTAATTGACTTAAGAACAATTGTAGGATCTAGTGGTTTTGGTGCATAAATTAATGCTTTTTGATTTACCTCATCAATCTTTTTAAACTCTTCAATCAATGTATTCAAATCTTCACCTGAATCAACTTTAAGTATTACGCCAGATTTTGATTTTATTTATTTTGACTTTAGATCTATCATTTCTCATCTTTTTAATACCATTATTTACTTCGCCTAATACTTCAGCCGGGGAAACATTTAACTTGGATTTAAATATTATTGTTTTATCCGTTACGTTTTGATTTTGCATAACTATTTTATCGTCTTCACTAGTAACTCTCGTAGCTTGAGCATATGACCTATTATAAAATTGACTTGAAGGAGATATTTTCTTTATTGATTCGTCCAGATTTCCAAATCTATCACAAATAGAGCCATTGATTACAGCGATATCTCCCATTGTATCCATCAATATATTCAATTGCTTTAGCAAACCCTGTACAATTGTAAGATCATTTTGATTTATGCTTTTATTTGTAGATGAGTACTTTGATTTTAATGTGTCAGCAATTTGTTCCGAGATGATCTTATGCTGAATCCTACATTCCTCAGTACGTTTTTCAATTTTATCGACCATATTGTTCTAACAAGCGGCAAGCGGTCGCGCCGCGCCGTCTGCTGATATGCAAATCAGCTGTATATAAAATGTTTAAGTATACTTAAGAGTTGGTTATTATATTTATAATAATATAAAAGTAAGGTATAAAAGATTTTAAATTTCAAAAACAACTCTAAAACAAATTGAAGTAATATTTACCGTTATTGCTATTAAAATGGTATCGAATAATTAATTCAGAGCAAACGGAGATAGTGTTACATTAAATAGTTCTGTAGAGAAAATTCTCCTACCATGTGATCTTTTTTGCGGTGGTTACCATGGGACATCGTCGATACTGGTTGGCGGGGCAATGCCAGGATTTCTCGATGAATCTTGTCTGCCTTTTCGAGCCGATGGAGGAAGATGTTCGTGGCACAGGAGATGTCGATGGGGGCGATGATGACCTCCTCGGCACGAGACACGGCTAGTTGCCGAATGGCGTCTGTTAGGCGGCTTACTCGGTCTTCGCAGTGGGGCTGCATGTTGGTGAGGGCATCCGCGACGTAGTCGTCTCTGACCTCCGTCATCCTCTGCATGCTCCTGTTCTCAGTTATCCTGTCGAATTTAACAGGTTCTGTAGTAATCCCGAGTAAGCCGACCTGGAATGTACTGGGCAGTCGTGGTCGTGGGTGCGTGATGGGATTCCCGCACGGGGACAGCAAGAGACAGAGGCAGGTCTGGGTGGTAGCTCCAAGAGGTAGAGGTAGACCACGGACGAAGGCAGTCGAACCACGGGCGCCGCGGATGCCCTAAGCCTACTCACGGATAGAAGGGGGGGTGAGAGATCCGACCGACCGTATAACGGCTTCACTCTGAAAACAACTAATTTGTCTCTTTTTTAGGCCCTTTTATACTGGACTCCCGCATATGGCGGAGAGTCCTGATTGGTTCTTGTAATCACGCCACTTTCTTGGCGCCGGGTCATTGTCGCCGTTTGGTTTATGGCGTCGTCTGGTCTACCTTTACTTCTTTGTTTATTTGTCACTTCCATTGTTACAAGGTCGATACATATTTTTATATAGATATGGGGTTATAATAAATATCAGAAGAAGGTTGTGAACTATCTAACTCAAAATATACTACATATATATATATATATTTTTTATCTTTTCATCTGGTGGATGAGAGGGTAACACGCTCGATTCCCGACAGTCATGAACCGGGATTGAATCCCGCGTTAAAATTTGTTTAATATGTGAATAACCTTCACATATTATTCACTGTTTCAATTATCATGAACTAGGTTGCTCTTGCTGAGCGGTACCTATTAATGTGATTTGAACCAGATATTTTCATCTAACTAACTTGTATACTAATTCTGTACATATTTAAAAATCGTTCTTTCTTTTCTTTCAAAATTTTTGTTTATGTATAAAGTGAAAGTTTCCCTAGGGGGACATAGCGCTCTAAGTCGAAATAAAGAAATGGAGTTTGATAGAGATAGAATTTTGATGGAAGCAATTTGATCTATAAAATAATATGAATTATTTTCAGTGAATAATTTATTTTGAAAAAAAAAAAGACAAATTATCACTGATTAAATAAATTACTCTGTCCCTGGATTGAATTGGTCCCGCTACTGTTACATGTACCTTGGTTGATTATTAGTGTTATAAAATTGTCTCTCCCGGCCATATTAAAAAGAACCTCATAAAACATATCTAGGAACATCAACCACGACACCAGGACATGGATATGTTCAACCCGACATGGCCAGAATTAAACTTGATCCAACATGTACACATTGTCAAGAGGAAGACTGTAGAACATGTCCCAATATTCCAACTACAGCGATTCCAAACGGCTACACTTATTGGACTGTCCTCATTCAATGACACTGCCCTATTGAATCTACCAAGAAACAAACCGTGGACCATGTCCCAGTATTCCAACTACAGAGATTCCAAACGGCTACACTTATTAGACTGTCCTCATTCAATGACACTGCCCTATTGAATCTACCAAGAAACAAACCGTGGATCATTTCCCTGTATTCCAACTACAGGGATTCCAGACGGCTACACTTATTGGACTGCCCTCATTCAATGACACTGCCCTATTGAATCTACCAAGAAACAAACCGTGGACCATGTCCCAATATTGAACTACAGAGATTCCAAACGGCTACACTTATTGGACTATCCTCATTCAATAACACTGCCCTGTTGAATCTACCAAGAAACAAACCGTGGACCATGTCCCAGTATTCCAACTACAGCGATTCCAAACGGCTACACTTATTGGACTGCCCTCATTCAATGACACTGCCCTATTGAATCTACCAAGAAACAAACCGTGGACCATGTCCCAGTATTCCAACTACAGAGATTCCAAACGGCTACACTTCTTGGACTGCCCTCATTCAATGACACTGCCCTATTGAATCTACCAAGAAACAAACCGTGGACCATGTCCCAGTATTCCAACTACAGAGATTCCAAACGGCTACACTTCTTGGACTGCCCTCATTCAATGACACTGCCCTGTTGAATCTACCAAGAAACAAACCGTGGACCATGTCTCAGTATTCCAACTACAGGGATTCCAAACGGCTACACTTATTGGACTGCCCTCATTCAATAACACTGCCCTATTGAATCTACCAAGAAACAAACCGGCCTGGAAACACTTTGTGATCTGGTTTACTAAGGTTACCAAGATAGACTCTACAAAATAAATAAATAATTATAATATGTGTGTTATCTCATAAAGCATTTTTAAAAATAAATTCGTCAGCTTTAAAAATGAGTTCGTCGTCTTTAAAAGAGTGCCACCTCGGCCGCTCTTTTCTTCTTTCTTTTTCAAAGTAATTGTTTAAATTTTTTTTACAGGTTTTTCTTCCCTAATGATGAACAACTCATTCAATAATGAAAAGAATCAGCTTTCAAATGAGATTCGACGATTAATCGTTGAAAAGGTCTGTGTTACTGACGAATCAGTGACAAAGGTAGCAGCAGATCTGCACCTGAAGAGGTAAACTGTTTCTTCTTTTGTAAAGTTGTACAAAAAACCCGGAAGAGTAGAAAATACTCGAAATGCGCGTTAACCACCTAAAACAATTACAGAAAAGCTGAGAGTATTCATTGAAATGTTGATTGAAATCAGCTCACAATAGCAATGAAGGAAATGAAGGACGCCTGTGAGTGAAAAGGCGCCTTTGTATCGACTGCTACGATACACAATTCTCTTTTGAAATGAAAATAAGGTTCAAGAGAGCAGTAACAAACGCCGTGGTTGTGGACGTGCTGAAATTATATTATATGAGGCCAACAATGAACTAAATTCACCAGTTTCCATGGGAAAAGTTGTGGCTAACAGAAGCATTGTAATCCCAGCCAAATCTACCAAACTAATAAATGTTATGAGTGAAGAGCTGAATATGCAAAATCGGGAACTTTTTGAACCTACAAAAAATATAGATAGGAAAAGGATATTAATACTTCCCTTCGCATTATTCAGACACTCCTATAATGAAGGAAAACTTTGGATTGTAAATTATATTACTACAGCTCAAATAATCTCTAAAGGAATGTTTCTGGGAAAAAAACAAGAGGTTGAAGAAAATATCTTGACTGCTATCTCAGAGTGTTCTGAATATAATAAGGAGGTGAAAATGCGAATCATACCAGTCATGCTGATTAAAAGTGACATTTCATTTTCACAAAATTAAATCAGTCGATCGGATCGGTTCAAAATCACATTAATAGGTACCGCTCAATAAGAGCAACCTAGTTCATGATAATTGAAACAGTGAATAATAAGTGAAGGTTATTCACATATTAAACAACATTTTAACGCGGGATTCAATCCCGGTTCATGACTGTCGGGAATCGAGGGTGTTACCCACTCGTCCAACTTTGTATTAAATCAGTAATCAGCAATCTCATATCATAATTTTAAAACGATATGATGTGGTGGTGTCTTGTCCATGTAGTATATCAGATCGGTCCATACACCCTGATCACAATACCGGCCAACTGAGGTGCCGTATGGATGTCCTCTTCTGGATTGATGTCTGCCATATAGAGGGCTGCAAGGATGGCCGGGTAACTGTATATGGGATCGTCAATTTATGATTTTGTTGCTCCATGGAATGGGGAGATGTCATTGCCCCGTTAGTCAGCTACATTTCAGAGTTCCCTATTCACGGTTACCGTAGCGGCTTGGGGCTCACGACACCGTACTTCGCTCTACTGGGCAGTCCCTTATTTTTTAAACGATATGATAGAATAAATAATAAAAATAATGAGTCGGTAAAATACACATACACCAACTTCATTAACCAAACATAAATTAAAACGGGAAACAACCATCATCCCATTAAGTATATACAATACCAAGTCTTCCCTATAGAACGCCAAGCATTCCAGGAAATGGACAAAATGCTAAACGCGAGGATTATACATTTTCAACATAAAATAATGTCGCGGAGATAAATAAAGCAAAGGCAAAATTGAGAATAATTAATTTATTATAAAGGGTATTTACCTTTTAGTTCTCCAATAAAATTATATACAAGAGGTATTTATAGGGAGAAAGAGTCAGATGATAAAAACAACTTATCCCAAGGTAAAGATAATAATAATGAGCGGCGTCAGCCACCGTCCCGTTTTCCTTATTTGCAGATAAGGTTCCGAGAACCCCTCACACCTGTGGTCCTTCCCGGGGTCCAGGGATGATTGACAGGTCCCATCTGGATGGAGCTTCTTGACAATATTGTTAACGAACAAACTGCCATTGAGCGTGGTGTTATCTAAAAGATTTACGAGAACAATCTCTTTCAAATAAAAAAAATGATTTTATAAAGCAGATGTTTAAAGTACAAAATAAAAACTGAGAGAGAGAGAGAGACAAACTTACATCTGTTGATGCCGTGAGAGATCACAAGAGACTGATGATTTTTTTCAAAGTTTTTTTATTTGGTTAAGTTATAAGGTTATCCCAAAAGTTCGTAAACATATTATGATTTATATTTTGTAAGTGTTTACAAACTTTTGGGACAACCTTGTAATTCTGAAACTTGGCTTACCTGCTGATTGACCACCCTTGATATAGAACATCAGAGATTAAATCATTCTTCTATAAGAATTCTGTTTTAATTTTACCAAGGTTACCAATATTACCAAGGTTATCCCAAAAGTTCGTAAACACTTACAAAATATAAATCATAATATGTTAACGAACCTTTGGGACAATGTTGATTAATCACGATTTCTTTTCACATATACACACGAAGGAATAATATCTACAATATATACTAAAATAAAAAATAACACAAATAATCACACAAATATACATTTATTTATAAAAAGTTGAAATGTGTATTCACAAAATTGTAATACAAATTTTACGTTTGATGAGTAGGATAAAACAATAAAAAATAACACTGTTCTGTTCTTTTCCAAAATCACTTTACTAGGTATCGCTCAAAAAGAAACACCTAGTTTATGATATTTACAACACTGAATAATAGGTGAAGGTTATTCACATATTAAACATAATATTAACGTGGGATTCAATCCCGTTCATGGCTGTCGGGAATCGAGGGTGTTACCCACTTGTCCAACGACTCTTATGTTGTAAAAATAGCACAAATAATCACAAAAATTTATAGATTTATTTATATAAAGATTTGAAATGTGTATTTACAAAATCGAAATTCGAATTTTATATTTAATGAGTAAAATAAAACAATAAAAAATATCATAACTCAGCACAAAAAATATACATTTATTTATAAAGATTTGAAATGTGTATTTACAAAGTTGAGATTTTTTGAGATTTTAAAATATTTTATTGACCTCATACACAAGTCAATGGTAGTAATATATAATAATCATAAAAAGAGGGATAAAATAAAGGAGTAAAATACGTATATACAGTTATGTTATACAGTCGTGCCTTAACCGTATATGTGTTTGGGTCCGAGGACCATTCCATCCTTGTCGAGCGGAGTGCTAGCCGTCTCTCCTTTTTTTTTCAACACATTTACAAAGTTGAAATACAAATTTTACATTTGATAAGTAGAATAATACAATAAAAAATAACACAAATAAGCAAAAATATATATATACACAATAACAACAACAACAAAGCCTTTATTTAGGGCCTCTCGCCCTATACAGGATTCGCCTGTTCACAAGGGATGGGGAGAACACTGTGTGGCCTTTTTCCGGGATATAGTCTTGTGGAATTCAAATATCGCCACCGCTATATACCTATTTTTTGATATTTCATTAATTAGTGCCGGAAATGAAGGACAAAGTTGCCCCGTTTTATCATTTAGTTTTCGTCTTTCCTCAGACAGAGCAGCACAGTCAAATAAGTAGTGCAACATCTCCGTTATTATTCCTGATCCACAGAAAGTGCATTTCAGGTCTATATATACACCTATCCCCCGATTTACACGGTACTTTTTTTTACACGTTTTCGCTTTTACACGGTTTTCCAAATAAGTTTTTTTTTTTTTGTTTTTATCGCACTATACAAAATGCTACTGTGATTGAACACATGCGCTGTGTACACATCTCACGAGGAATCCCGAGCTTATGTGCTGACTACATATTTTAACCTGTCAATGCATTTTATTTTTAACACAAAGCAATAACGCGTCATCTATACATATAAAATAAAAGGATTTAAAAGCGCGAATGTTTCTTTTATACATAATACACACTTCTACTGTCCTTACTGCGATGAAAAAATATATTGGGAGGGCTTGGCTCATTAGTGGTGAACCCTCCCAGCGGTTTCGCCAATTTAATCCACCAGACCGCTTCTCAGAGCTCTAATACTGTATTGGATCATTCTGCTTTTATATGCTACACTGAAGGATGGAATCTTAGAAATGGTTTTCAAGTAAACTATGGACATAAGCTTATAGGACAGTAGCATTACATTCAAATATTTGCTTCGAGCAATGCTCTTCAGCAAACTATAAAGACAAGGCCAGTTAGGCATAAATTAACACAAAGCAATAACGCGTCATCTATACATATAAAATAAAAGGATTTAAAAGCGCTAATGTTTCTTTTATACATAATACACACTTCTACTGTCCTTACTGCGATGAAAAAATATATTGGGAGGGCTTGGCTCATTAGTGGTGAACCCTCCCAGCGGTTTCGCCAATTTAATCCACCAGACCGCTTCTCAGAGCTATATATTTTTTCATCGCAGTAAGGACAGTAGAAATGTGTATTATGTATAAAAGAAACATTCGCATTTTATTTTTATTTCTGTGTACACCTATCCCCCGATTTACGCGTTTTTCTCAGGAACGTATCTACCGTGTAAATCGGGGGATAGGTGTACAAATTTTACGTTTGATGAGCAGAATAAAACAATAAAAAATTGCACAAATAAGCACAAAATATATACATTTATTTATAAAGAGTTAAAGTGTGTAATTTACAAAGTGGAAATACAAATTTTACGATTGATGAGTCCTGATAAATTCTTCCACGGCTGCTATCCTTTCATGGCAATTTGGATGTAAGTCTGGCAGCCATTTGTAGAAGAATGAAGAATTTGAAGGTTCCGATTGTCTTTTAAACCATTCAATCACTTTCTTCAAATCATATCCAGCTTCATGGGTAAGTTTAAAAGCTAAGTTATCTGCTTCTGCTTCAAACCCCTTTTGACGATATGGTACAAGAGCAATTAGGATCATAACATTTGCATATAAAAATACCATGGAATACATTATACCTAAAAATATATTCATGATATACATGATAGGAAATAGCTTTAGTATTACCCCTCCAAATACAAATTCACCCATTTCTTCATCATGTCTAAGAATCTTGTGAGATGTTTCATGAGCAATGACAAAATAGTGTACATCAAGATTGTCAAAGTCTTCATTCTCATACATACCAGTGTTATAGATAAGGTAGTTACCTTTTTGTAGTGCATTTGGTACTGAATTCTCTATCACTCTGAATTTCAGATTCTTCAAGCCATTTCCAAACATCTTGCTATGTTTTTCTACCAGATGGTTAAATGTTTTTTCTTTAATATTATAAAATATATGGCCAGAATCTACCGTATCTGCATTATTAAACATAATTTCACTCAGTGTGTTGTTCATATATTTGTATAAAGAAAAATAACTTTTGTTATTATATGGATTCGTATCTCGAAAAAGAGTATAAATTGATAAGAAACTGCCAAATATTGTTATTTCTTGGATAAATTTATTTTTCAATGTAAAAGGTTTGAAAGGTGAAAACAAAATGTTATTCAAGTTTGACCCAATTTTAGTAAAATTTCTTAATGAGGTAATAGCCCCAGGTAGCCTATTCAATAAATGCATAACTTAAATAAACTGTATTTGTAATATTACTGTATTTCAAATTAAAGCATACAAAGAGAGAAGAAGATTAAAAAAAAACTATTTTAAGATATAGAAAACCCAAGTTCTAAGAACGTGTACTTTTCCCTGCATATTATAAAGAATAAAAACGCAATATCAATAGAAATACCTAACCTTAATGATTATAAAACAGAATAGCTAAAAAATATTAATCAAAAATGAAATAATTGTAATTAAATTCTGAGAACCAAATATTTAATAGTTTAAATGCAAAATATAAATAAGTTAATACAAAATGAGAAAAGAACTGAATTAAAAATATATTTTTTTCATTACAAATAATTGAAAAATTCTTACAAAATATAGTGCAGTAAAAAATATAAATAAATATAATACATGGGTCACTCCAAATGTTTTTACAATCAATATTAAATATTTAAAATATTAAAAAGTAAATTATACCTTTAAAATCTACATGCATCTTTTACCTAACATAAATATTTTCATAAAATAGTAACAAAAATGACTCATAGAGGGCGCGACTTTGTTTACAGCGGCAGCGGTAATTTATAAACATTGTATCAGATACAATGAAGTTGACTAGAGAAAGTTTACGCGCCATTGATATTTTATGATTATAAAAGTAATTAAACTTCTAAAGAATCCCATGAAAGATTGATGAAAGCTTTAGGAGATAAATCTCCTTCTATTAGAACAGTTTCAATTGGTTTAATGAATTTAAATTTGGAAAAACCAACCTTGAAGATGAACCTCATTTAGGTCGACCACTAAGAGCAGTGACCCAAGAAAAATTTGAGCTGGTAAGATTTGTAGTTAGAGAAAATCGAAGAATTACGTATCAGCAATTAGAGAAAAGTATGGGCATTGGATCGGCACAATCAACACCATCATTAATGATCAGTTAAAATACAGAAAACTTGTTAGTAGATAGGTACCTCACAGCTTGACTGAGTCCACAAACCTGGTCACGTTAAATGGTGTAATTTCATTTTGAAAAAATTTGGTGAAAACAAATCAAAGGGTGTTTTTAATATTATAACAGGTGACGAAACTTGTATTTACAATTTTGATCCAGAAACAAAACGGCAATCTAATCTTTGTTTCTCTTCAAAATCACCTTCTAAGAAAGTTCGCAGAGCTCGAAGTGTTGGAAAACAAATGGTAGCTTGTTTTTTTATATAAAACGTTGTTTAATTGATATTGTGAAGTTAGAAGATGGAAAGACAGTTAAAAGTGACTGGTATACAACAAAATGCCTTCCATCAGCATTTGAAAAAATCAATCAAAGCAGACCAAGAACTCAACTTAGAGGAGTCCTTCTTCACCATGACAATGTAAGACCGCACACCTCAGCCCAAACATTAGACTTTTTAGCCAACTCTGGTTTCCAATTAGTCACTCATCCACCATATTCACCAGACCTAGCACCTTGTGACTTTTTTATTTTCCAAAAGTTTAGTTATTGTTGAAAGAGATCAAATTTGACACTGATGATGAAGCACTACAAGCCTTTATCAATGCCGTAAATTCCATCCCCGAAGATGACTGGTGTAAGTGCTTTGATAATTGGTTTTCACGGATGAAATCTTACATAGGTGCTAAGGGTGAATACTTTGAGAAACTCAGAAAATTTGAAAGTTGCAGCTTCAATAAAAATAAGTGATTGCAAAAACCTTTGGAGTGACCCTTGTACAAAATTGGAAAACGTATCTATTAACAATTCAATTTTACTTCTGCATAACATTTCTGAAATAGATTATGTGCTAAATGATTTTAATATATGGCTGCACATTATGTTATCATTGAAAATCATCATAGCTTTGAAGAATTTTTAAAATATGTCCGGATTCTACTGGAGTGGATGTTTGCGCAAAAATATAATTTCAAAAATGTCAATTATTTTTATGAAGGTTTATTATTTTTTAACTAGCTGAATTACAAACGGCAATACCCGAGATTTGCTCGAGTTCATTTTTAACCAAGTGTAAATGTATAAACGGTCGCCGAGATGGTACATCGAGCTCAAGACAGAGATGGTCGTGTTTGTGATGTAATACGTACAGTACAACGTTCGATCGCGAATAAAATGATATTACTATCAAATTAATGAAATATCAAAAAATAGGTATATAACGATGGCGATATTTGGATTCCACAAGACTATATCCCGGAAAAAGGCCACACAGTGTTCTCCCCATCCCTTGTGAACTGGCGAATCCTGTATAGGGCGAGAGGCCCTTAATAAAGGCTTTTTGTTGTTGTTGTTGATATTACTATCAGTAAATGAACTCACTGGCTTAACGGTCACCGAGATGGTACATCGAGCTCAAGACAGAGATGGTCGTGTTTGGGATGTAATACGTACAGTACAACGTTCAATCGTGAATAAAATGATATTACTATCAGTAAATGAACTCACTGGTTTAACGGTCACCGAGATGGTACATCGAGCTCAAGACAGAGATGGTCGTGTTTGAGATGTAATACGTACAGTACAACGTTCGATCGTGAATAAAATGATATTACTATCAGTAAATGAACTCACTGGTTTAACGGTCACCGAGATGGTACATCGAGCTCAAGACAGAGATGGTCGTGTTTGAGATGTAATACGTACAGTACAACGTTCAATCGTGAATAAAATGATATTACTATCAGTAAATGAACTCACTGGTTTAACGGTCACCGAGATGGTACATCGAGCTCAAGACAGAGATGGTCGTGTTTGGGATGTAATACGTACAGTACAACGTTCGATCGTGAATAAAATGATATTACTATCAGTAAATGAACTCACTGGTTTAACGGTCACCGAGATGGTACATCGAGCTCAAGACAGAGATGGTCGTGTTTGAGATGTAATACGTACAGTACAACGTTCAATCGTGAATAAAATGATATTACTATATGTATAAAATGAAATTATATGTTACAAATTACATAAGTTGTTTACAATTATTTATTATGACCCGGCTTCGCCCGTGTGTTCTCCCTGAGTAAATGTTGCCCAATGAATAATGTTTCAACAAATATTGTTTATTATGATTGTATCTCATTATCCCTCTAAAGTGAAATAATTGTTAAAATTTGAAATGAAACCCACAAAGAGAGTGATCATGATAATAATACTGTAGCGTAGAAATCAAGTCTTTGTATATCTGGAGATGTGAAAGTATTTATTGATGACGTCACCACGACCAGTCGACAATTATTAACAAATCAACCCAACTATCTAAAGCTAGAGAATCTTGAACAAGCAAGCAAAGAAATATTTTAAAGATGATTTTTACAAATACAGAGTAATATAAAATGAAAGGATTTAAAAGCACGAATATTTCTTTTATACATAATACAAACTTCTACTGTCCTTACTGCGATGAAAAAATATATTGGAAGGGCTTGACTCATCAGTGGTGAACCCTCCCAGTTGTTTCGCCAATTTAATCCACCAGACCGCTTCTCAGAGCTCTACTACTGTATTGGACGATTCTGCTTATATACGCAGCACTGAAGGGTGGAATCTCAGAAATGGTTTTCAAGAAAACTATGGACATAAGCTTATAGGACGTAGAATTACATACAAATATTTGCATCGAGCAATGCTCTTTTATAATCTGTTGAATATTTTCATTGAATTAAATTAAATGATAAATTATTTCTTCGTCACAATATATAATACAGAGTAGAACTCGCATAATTCGAAAACATCTTTAATTCAAATATTTATCTTGGTCCCTAGACTTTAAGCCTTTACTCAAAACATTTTTAATTCGAATTTTTGAATGATTTGATTTTTTTTGTTTCTTGGGTTTAGAATTATCCAAATTCGACTGTAATAACAAAAATCTCAAATTGTAATCTTCATGTTAACTAATTAGAATGATTCTGATATAATTATAATAAAATGTGACATTTGATAAAGCAAAATTTGCTTGGAAATCATTCACTATGAGAGAAGCCGGGTGAAGCTGAGTCATGCAGAGTCAGTATATAATTATTATCATAATTTTACAATTCCAAAATGTGAAAAATGGTTTGTTTATTGTCAATTTAATTCTTTGAATAGTTTACAGTAGAACCTCCCTGTAAATAACACCTAATTGTAGAGCTAAAGTCTCATTTAGAGAGATTATCCTCTTACCGGAGAGTTGCTAAATACAGTAGAACCTCCCTGTAAAGGACACCTAATTGTAGAGCCAAAGTGTCCTTTAAGGAGAGTTGTCCTCTTACCGGAGAATTGCTACAGTAGAACCTCCCTGTAAAGGACACCTAATTGCAGAGCTAAAGTCTCCTTTAGGGAGATTATCCTCTTACCGGAGAGTTGCTACAGTAGAACCTCCCTGTAAAGGACACCTAATTGTAGAGCCAAATAATCCTTTAGGGAGAGATGTCCTCTTATCGGAGAGTTGCTACAGTAGAACCTCCCTGTAAAGGACACCTTAATGCAGAGCCAAAGTATCCTTTAGGGAGAGGTGTCCTCTTACCGGAGAGTTGCTACAGTAGAACCTCCCTGTAAAGGACAACTAATTGCAGAGCAAAGTGTCCTTTAGGGAGAGATGTCCTCTTACCGTTAAGTTTCAAAATAGTAAAAATGTTAATATTGCAAATGAAAACTGTCCTTTATAGAGAGGTGTCTTCTAGCGCGAGTGTCCTCTCATGGAGGTTCTACTGTATATGTTAATTTATATATATTCAGCTAACTACATTGTCAACTTAGTCTGGTGATACGAATATTTTCTTTTTGGGATATGTAAAAAATAGTTTATTTTCAAAATACAAACATAACGAGTTCTGTGATATTCGATTGTATGATCATAAAATCTCGGAGATTGGTGTTAGAACTATCAAACAGTGAATTATTATAACATATATACTCAACATTATTAAATTCGTCTGGTGATACAAATATTTTCCTTTGGAATAGGTAAAAAATAGTTTATTTTCAAAATCCAATCATAACAAGTTCTATAATATTTGATTCTATGATCAGAAAATCTTGGAGATTTGAGTCAGACCTATCAAATAGTGAATTATTATAGCATATATACTCAACATTATTAATTTAGTCTGGTGATACAAATATTTTCCTTTGGGATAGGTAAAAATATCTTATTTTCAAAATTCAATCATAACAAGTTTTGTAATATTTGATTCATTGATCATAAAATCACGAAGATTGGAGTCAGACCTATCAAACAGTGAATTAGTTTAGATCAATGGCTTGTTTGAGAAGTTTGCAAAATCGACGTCATTAATTGATTCGAAATGTCTAAACATCCCCCTAAATTTAATTTGCACGTGCTCTGTTACAAATACTTTGGAATGTTCTACTTGGGGTGCAGTTTCTCAATTCAATTATCATTTGGATAGTGGTCAGGACCCAGGGGGCGGAGAACTGGGTCAGTGTGGGGTATATAGAGGCTGGGGATGTCTGTCACCAGTAGCTCACCTTCCATCATGAAGTTCCTGGTAGGTACCGGCTCTTACAGTACTGTACGCTACTGCCATACTCTACGATATTCCTGCACTATACGTTGATGTCGTGTTATACGCATGTTATGAGTCTTCAATCGTATAGTACCTATTTAAACTACAGTTCAAATATTTCTAATTTCTTTAATACCTTACATCTCAGATTCCATCATGAAGTTTCTGGTAGGTACCTGCTCTTTCAGTACTGTACGCTACTGAAATACTCTACGATATTCCTGCACTATACGTTGCTGTCGTGTTATACGCCTGTTATGAGTCTTCAATCGTATAGTACCTAAAACTCACAGTCAAATAATTCTAATTTCTTTAATACCTTACATCTCAGCTTCCATCATGAAGTTCCTGGTAAGTATACAGTTCTGTATTGTATCGTAATCTATTGTCTCAACGTATCTCTTCGTGGCAAAGCTTTTCTTATTTTGGCACTTTTTTTTTACAATTTTCTCTTTGGACAGATCCAAATGACCTATTCTATTTAATAGAATTGTTTTGTTTTTTTTTTTCTATACGGAGAAAACTTCTTCGAATTTTCTTCCCATATTACAGTCAACGTACCTCCTCATGGCAAAGCTTTTCTTATTTTGGCACCTCGTTGTTTTTTTTTTTACACAATTCTCTCTTTTATAATACAACTAGACGAATGACCCGGCTTCGCCCGAGAATTCCCCCGAATGAAATTTCCTTCATACTGAAATAACATCAATAATAAATGGTAGAAGTGCCATAGATTAGCAATACGGGTTTATAAAAAGCAACATGCAAAATTTGGTACCAATTGATTCAGTAGTTTTTGAGTTTATCGCGAAATAGACATTGACTTTTATATATAAGATATAATGCGGCTTATGATTGTAGAACGACATTTGAAAATTCTCCTGCATGTGTTTCTTTCCAAACACATGTGGGAGAATTTTAAAATGTCGTTCTACATTTCTCTCTTTGGAAATATCCAAATGATATTTTCTATTTAATATAATTTTTTCCGTACTTAAATTTTAAATGAGTAATGATAATATCATTAAATGTTTTAAGAATGTTCCATGTGTAACAACTTTTATTTATAAATTCAATTGCCATCTATCGATTAAATGTGTAGCAAATAAATTTACTGGTAATGTGTTTCTTTTCAATATTATCATCAAATATTATCTCTACAGACCTTACTGCAATGATATAAGTTATTGAAAGAGAGGGTGTAACAAATAAATTTACTGGCAATGTGTTTCTTTTCAATATTATCATCAAATATTATCTCTACAGACCTTACTGTAATGATATAAGTTATTGAATGAGAGGGTGTAACAAATAAATTTACTGGCAATGTGTTTCTTTTCAATAATATCATCAAATATTATCTCTACAGCCCTTACTGTAATGATATAAGTTATTGAATGAGAGGGTGTAACAAATAAATTTACTGGCAATGTGATTCTTTTCAATAATATCATCAAATATTATCTCTACAGACCTTACTGTAATTATATAAGTTATTGAATGAGAGATGTAACAAATATATTTACTGGCAATGTGTTTCTTTTCAATAATATCATCAAATATTATCTCTACAGACCTTACTGCAATGATATAAGTTATTGAATGAGAGGGTGTAACAAATAAATTTACTGGCAATGTGTTTGTTTTCAATATTATCATCAAATATTATCTCTACAGACCTTACTGCAATGATATAAGTTATTGAATGAGAGGGTGTAACAAATAAATTTACTGGCAATGTGTTTCTTTTCAATATTATCATCAAATATTATCTCTACAGACCTTACTGCAATGATATAAGTTATTGAATGAGAGGGTGTAACAAATAAATTTACTGGCAATGTGTTTGTTTTCAATATTATCATCAAATATTATCTCTACAGACCTTACTGTAATGATATAAGTTATTGAATGAGAGGGTGTAACAAATAAATTTACTGGCAATGTGTTTCTTTTCAATAATATCATCAAATATTATCTCTACAGCCCTTACTGTAATGATATAAGTTATTGAATGAGAGGGTGTAACAAATAAATTTACTGGCAATGTGATTCTTTTCAATAATATCATCAAATATTATCTCTACAGACCTTACTGTAATTATATAAGTTATTGAATGAGAGATGTAACAAATATATTTACTGGCAATGTGTTTCTTTTCAATAATATCATCAAATATTATCTCTACAGACCTTACTGTAATGATATAAGTTATTGAATGAGAGGGTGTAACAAATAAATTTACTGGCAATGTGTTTCTTTTCAATAATATCATCAAATATTATCTCTACAGCCCTTACTGTAATGATATAAGTTATTGAATGAGAGGGTGTAACAAATAAATTTACTGGCAATGTGATTCTTTTCAATAATATCATCAAATATTATCTCTACAGACCTTACTGTAATTATATAAGTTATTGAATGAGAGATGTAACAAATAAATTTACTGGCAATGTGTTTCTTTTCAATAATATCATCAAATATTATCTCTACAGACCTTACTGTAATTATATAAGTTATTGAATGAGAGGATGTAACAAATAAATTTACTGGCAATGTGTTTCTTTTCAATAATATCATCAAATATTATCTCTACAGACCTTACTGCAATGATATAAGTTATTGAATGAGAGGGTGTAACAAATAAATTTACTGGCAATGTGTTTCTTTTCAATAATATCATCAAATATTATCTCTACAGACCTTACTGTAATGATATAAGTTATTGAATGAGAGATGTAACAAATAAATTTACTGGCAATGTGTTTCTTTTCAATAATATCATCAAATATTATCTCTACAGACCTTACTGTAATGATATAAGTTATTGAATGAGAGGGTGTAACAAATAAATTTACTGGCAATGTGTTTCTTTTCAATAATATCATCAAATATTATCTCTACAGACCTTACTGTAATTATATAAGTTATTGAATGAGAGATGTAACAAATAAATTTACTGGCAATGTGTTTCTTTTCAATAATATCATCAAATATTATCTCTACAGACCTTACTGTAATTATATAAGTTATTGAATGAGAGGATGTAACAAATAAATTTACTGGCAATGTGTTTCTTTTCAATAATATCATCAAATATTATCTCTACAGACCTTACTGCAATGATATAAGTTTTTGAATGAGAGGGTGTAACAAATAAATTTACTGGCAATGTGTTTCTTTTCAATAATATCATCAAATATTATCTCTACAGACCTTACTGTAATGATATAAGTTATTGAATGAGAGATGTAACAAATAAATTTACTGGCAATGTGTTTCTTTTCAATAATATCATCAAATATTATCTCTACAGACCATACTGTAATTATATAAGTTATTGAATGAGAGGATGTAACAAATAAATTTACTGGCAATGTGTTTCTTTTCAATAATATCATCAAATATTATCTCTACAGACCTTACTGCAATGATATAAGTTATTGAATGAGAGGGTGTAACAAATATATTTACTGGCAATGTGTTTCTTTTCAATAATATCATCAAATATTATCTCTACAGACCTTACTGCAATGATATAAGTTATTGAATGAGAGGGTGTAACAAATAAATTTACTGGCAATGTGTTTCTTTTCAATAATATCATCAAATATTATCTCTACAGACCTTACTGCAATGATATAAGTTATTGAATGAGAGGGTGTAACAAATAAATTTACTGGCAATGTGTATCTTTTCTATAATATCATCAAATATTATCTCTACAGACCTTACTGCAATGATATAAGTTATTGAATGAGAGGGTGTAACAAATAAATTTACTCGCAATGTGTTTCTTTTCTATAATATCATCAAATATTATCTCTACAGACCATACTGCAATGATATAAGTTATTGAATGAGAGGGTGTAACAAATAAATTTACTGGCAATGTGTTTCTTTTCTATAATATCATCAAATATTATCTCTACAGACCTTACTGCAATGATATAAGTTATTGAATGAGAGGGTGTAACAAATAAATTTACTGGCAATGTGTTTCTTTTCAATAATATCATCAAATATTATCTCTACAGACCTTACTGCAATGATATAAGTTATTGAATGAGAGGGTGTAACAAATAAATTTACTGGCAATGTGTTTGTTTTCAATAATATCATCAAATATTATCTCTACAGACCTTACTGCAATGATATAAGTTATTGAATGAGAGGGTGTAACAAATAAATTTACTGGCAATGTGTTTCTTTTCAATAATATCATCAAATATTATCTCTACAGACCTTACTGCAATGATATAAGTTATTGAATGAGAGGGTGTAACAAATAAATTTACTGGCAATGTGTTTGTTTTCTATAATATCATCAAATATTATCTCTACTGGCCTCATATAACTTATATCATTGCAGTAAGGTCTGTAGAGATAATATTTGATGATATTATTTTTAAAAAAAGAGAGAAAGAAACATATTGGCAAAAACTTTTATATAAACGAATTCCTTAATATACAAGATTATCCCAAACGTTCGTAAACACATATAATGATTTATATTTTACAAGTGTTTACAAACTTTTGCGACAACCTTGTAATTCTGAAACTTGGACCACCTACTGATTGGCCACCCTTGATATAGAACATCAGAGATTAAATCATTCTTCTATAAGAATTCTGTTATAATTTTACCAAGGTTACCAATATTACCAAAGTTGTCCCAAAAGTTCGTAAACACTTGCAAAATATAGATCATAATATGTTAATGAAATTTTGGAACAACCTTGTACAAATTGTGACTATTTCAGCATAAGGAAAATATATTTTTACAAAATATTTTCCAAATCTCTTATAACATTAAGCCTAAGTAGTAAGGTTAAAATATATGGACATCAAGATATAAAAGTGAGATGTTTAACTAAACGAACACATAATGCTAATGCGATCTCATAATGAATGGAAGAGAGTTGCCAATAAAATTTAAAATCTGAGTTTTGACATGTTCTTCACCTCGTTGTAACCACTGAGAAAATCAACGCCTTCAGGTCGTTAATATTAATACACCGTATTACAAGTGTATATATATAAATACAGTAGAACCTCCCTGTAAAGGACAACACCTAATTGCAGAGCCAAAGTGTCCTTTAGAGAGAGGTGTCCTCTTACCGGAGAGTTACTACAGTAGAACCGCCTTGTAAAGGACACCTAATTGCAGATCCAAAGTGTCCTTTAGGGAGAGGTGTCCTCTTACTGGTGAGTTGCTTAATACAGTAGAACCTCTCCGTAAAGAACACCTAATTGCAGAGCCAAAGTGTCCTTTAGGGAGAGGTGTCCTCTTACAGGAGAGTTGTTACAGTAGAATATCCCTTGTAAAGGACAACACTTAATTGCAGAGCCAATGTGTCCTTTGAGAAGAGGTGTCCTCATACCAGAGATATGCTACAGTAGAACTTCCCTGTAAAGGACACCTAATTGCAGAGCCAAAGTGCCCTTTAAGAAGAGGTGTCCTCTTACCAGAGACTTGCTGAATAGTAAAAATGATAATTTTACAAATGAAAACTGTCCTTTGTTGAGAGGTTTCCGCTAAAGGGTGGTTTTACTTATAAGGAAAGAGACACCTTTTTTTTCTATTTAAAACATGTGCATACAGATTCCAAATGAAAGCGATGTTTATTTTGATATCAAACCTATTTGGAGGATTTGAAGAAAAAAAAAGGTTTTCTTAAATTTGTTTTGCTTACTCGAAACAGTGGAGTTGAGATTACTTGGGGTAAAATGGTAAAAAGCTGTTTAGTATAGATTTCTGGTTAGTATTTTCATTAGATTAGGTTGACTCCACGCCTCCTCTCGTAAGGCATGATGAAGATCTATGAGGCCCTATGACAAACTATGAGTCTTTGGTTGATCATATTAGTATAAATATTGTCAAGTAGCTCAACAACCCCGGCCATAGGAAGCTCCATGGGACACCTGTCAATCATCACTGGACTCCGGGGGGACAGGTGTGAGGGGTTCTCGGAATCTTATCTGCAAATAAGGAAAACGAGACGGTGGCTGACCACTCTTATTATTTTATCTTGGGATAGGTTGTTATATTATCTGACTCTCTCTCTCTATAAATACCTCTTGTATATAATTTTATTAGAGAACTTAAAGGTAAATATTCCTTTATAATAAATACTTTGCTAAAATATAGGGAACAAGTCTAGAATTATGTGCTTTCACTGACTACTAAACTTCGTTGATCCAATTATTCTCATAGGGTTATCATTTAATGCTAGTTCATGGCATTTATGTACGTTGGATTCTGTAAATATTTGTGAATTATTTCCGAAATACATTCTTCAAGCTTCAATCAGGGCCAGTCTGTTGATAATTAACATCCTGAAACAACAACAACAATAGCCTTTATTGGGCACACGTGCCATACAGGATTCTCCCTGTAGAACAGAATACATCCTGAAACACGTTTTCAGTGGGGCATTAGACGGATTTTAGGGAAATTTGGTTGTTCAATATTCACGATGAAATGTAGCAGGATTATTTTTGTAACTTTAGTTACAAGGAAAAGTATGATGTGTATTCTGATGTGGTGGTTTGGTGTGTCCAGATTGTTCTCTGCGCCGCTCTCGCTACCGCCAGCGCTTACGGCTATAAAGCCAAGGGAGGAATGAACGGTGGTGGTATGATCAACGGTGGTGGTATGATCAACGGAGGTGCTGGTATGATCAACGGTGGTGGTATGATCAACGGTGGTGGTATGATCAACGGTGGTGGTATGATCAACGGTGGTGCTGGTATGATCAACGGTGGTGGTGCTGGTATGATCAACGGTGCTGGTATGATCAACGGTGGAGGTGCTGGTATGATCAACGGTGGTGGTGCTGGTATGATCAACGGTGGTGGTATGATTAACGGTGCTGGTATTATCAACGGTGGTGGTATGATCTACGGTGGTGCTGGTCAGATCATTGGAGG
Organism: Cordylochernes scorpioides; assembly: GCA_030710605.1. Classification (NCBI taxonomy): domain Eukaryota; kingdom Metazoa; phylum Arthropoda; class Arachnida; order Pseudoscorpiones; family Chernetidae; genus Cordylochernes; species Cordylochernes scorpioides. The sequence continues at coordinate 152,658,814 of CP092864.1, forward strand.
TAGCTCTGGACAGATCATCAAAGGTGGTTCTTCTCAAATCATTGGAGGCGCTGCTGGAAATAATCAAATCCTCATGAACGGTGCTGGTCAAATCATCGGTGGCAGCTCTGGAAACGGAGCCGGCCAGATCATCGTGAACGGCAATGGCCAGATCATTGGCAGCAGTATGGGAAATGGCAATGGACAAGATATCATCATGTTGAAGGCTGTGCACCTTGGCAACTCTGCTCAGATGGGTATGTCTTATGGAATTAACGGCCAGGGAATGATCAACGGACAAGGCATGTCCTCTGGAAACAGCCTGATTATCAACGGCGGTCTTGGTATTAATGGTGGTATGGGAGCCGGCATCAGCGGTATGGGATCTGGTATCAGCGGTATGGGATCTGGTATCAGCGGAATCAACGGAGGTCTTGGAATCAACGGTGGTCTGGGCTCTGGATCAGGCTCCCACATCGTCCTGAAGCACAAGAAGCCTCTGGAAGCCGCGGGATCTCCTCCTCCTACTCCTCTGGAAAGGCCTACTAGACTCCTTCATCTCATATCTCTGTGGTGAGTGTAACCTTTGTTCGGGTCTTTTTATATTTACCATTTATTCCTCTTTATTGGAAAATGACGCTGATGCTTTGGCAAAACATAAGATAATTCAACAAAAGGTAAGGAAATATCAAATATACGAAATAAACTCTTTGAAAGAAGAATTACAAAAACAATAACATGACCCAAAACGAAACACTACTGTTGCGACTACTAGAGTAGTCAACTTTATTTTTATGTAAATATATTTGTAATTTAAAAACTAAGAGAAAAGTAGGGAAATTTCTTTGATTGTATAAATTAGTATGTAAATTTCTTTTAATGTATAAATTGAGCGTGTTTTTCAATAAAAATGAGCTTCTGGATAAGATTTTGGACGTTTGGTAGTCGTCCTTGAGAGCCTCTTCCTTTGGAGTTGCGGAGCTGGTCAAGTAGCTGGACACTAGGTTGTCTCTCAAGGTAAAGAGAGACAGCAATCTATATTGAGAAGAAGACCTCAATATTTGTCGACGTCTCCATCCTGGCAGGCTCGCCACAAATATTGAGGTCTTCTTCTCAATATAGATTGCTGTCTCTCTTTACCTTGAGAGACAACCTAGTGTCCAGCTACTTGACCAGCTCCGCAACTCCAAAGGAAGAGGCTCTCAAGGACGACTACCAAACGTCCAAAATCTTATCCAGAAACTCATTTTTATTGGAAAACACGCTCAATTTATACATTAAAAGAAATTTACATACTAATTTATACAATCAAAGAAATTTCCCTACTTTTCTCTTAGTTTTTAAATTACAAATATATTTACATAAAAATAAAGTTGACTACTCTAGTAGTCGCAACAACTAAAAAGGAATGATAATACATCCAGATGTCACAAGAACCTATAGGATATGCAAAAATTGTCCTGGTGTGGAACTAACACCTACCCACATATTCTCATGTCCAACAATGGCCGCAGTCTTGCAGAAAATTGACATGGACCCAGAGCAGCAGCTTTACACACCCAAGATAGAGGACATTGCGACTGCTGTGATAGAGATGTATGGAGAGTTCTGAGGCTCTTCATTGGACACGACAGCAACAATACAGTATACACACCCAAGATAGAGGACATTGCGACTGCTGTCATAGAGATGTATGGAGACATCTAAGGCTCTTCATTGGACATGAAAACATTTATTCCTAGTTATAGACTTCATTTGTAAAATGTAAAAAATAATTTGCTGCAGAGTAGTAAAATAGAGCAAAGCCAGCTTGAAACTACTATAAATGTTCTATAATACCTTTTCATATTTGATGTTTGTGTAAAATCAATAACATGCTTAGAGCTTTTTCTGTTTGTTTCAGATATTGAAATATTCATCCAAGAGTGTGCACACAATGCTCTAAATTCATAGAAAATATTTGTAAAAATAAAATTCCCTTGTATATGAATAATTTTTTAAATAAAATATTTTTCTATATATTGATTGATTTTTTAAACCATTCATACAGTTTGATACAGAATTCTTATTGTTTTCAGAAACCAAATTCTCGCCCTTTCCCAGTGAAAAAACAATCATATTTACAAATTGTAAAATATTTATAAGGTCGTCCCAAAAGTTCGAAAACAAATTATGATTTAAATTTTGAAATTGTTTACGAAAATTTGGGACAACCTTGGTAATATTGGTAACCTTGGTAAAATTATAACAGAATTCTTATAGAAGAATGATTTAATCTCTGATGTTCTATATCAAGGGTGGTCAATCAGTAGGTGGGCCAAGTTTCAGAATTACAAGGTTGTCCTAAAATTTCGTAAACACTTGCAAAATATAAATCATCGCAAGTTTACGAACTTTTCGGAGACTTTTATATAAAAGGCGATATGTTTTCAAATACTCTTGTCTTTTTCTATATATCACAAATATAGAAATTATTTTTTTAAAATTTTAAGATAATTTTGGCGATAGATATAAATATAAAGCTTTTTAAAAAGAATTAAAGTGAAAGACTCTAGTTGTTTTTGTGGACATGAGGAACAAACCTCAATACATCTTTTACTGGATTGTCCTGTTTTACAAGACTATAGAATCGAAAATAATTTAATAGTAACAGATCCAAGTATTTTCATTTCCAGTATAAATAAATGTATATTAAATTTAATACCTTTATAGATATGTTTTATATTATATAGAAACACAAATATATTTTATAATATAGATATTTGTAAATATTTCTTGTAAGATATAGTCGAGGTTTTATTAAGCCCGTTGAAGAGCGATTATCACTTGAAAGCTAGCGTTTTGTAATAAAAAAGAAACTCATTGTGAGAAAATATTTTGTAATTTAAAAACTTTTCCACAATTTTATTATGAATAGAAATATATTTTAACCAACTTTCTCTTTTTCTCCTTGTTAATATCATATGACTATCCTTTACGGCCTAAAATTATTGTAAATATGTATAGACAAAGGTAAAGGTATACATGTATGACAGCGCGAATAAACATCAGATTTGTAACCAATGTATATTCATAATATATTTAAAGCCAATATCCAATACTAGCTTTGTAAATCTATGTAAACCGCATCAGACTTGTGTGTAACCATATATTGTCGCGGAGATAAATAAAGCAAAGGTAAATTTGGGAATAATTAATTTGTTATAAAGAGGGTATTTATTATAAAATAAATAAAGCTTCCAGAGTTAAGTTTCTCGTTCAACTTTTTATTTTCAAGCTTTCGGACTTGTCAGTCCTTCAACAGGATTATCACGTTAATAAATGGTATTTACCTTTTAGTTCTCCAATAAAATTATATACAAGAGGTATTTATAGGGAGAACAACTTATCCCAAGGTAATAATAATGAGAGTGTTCAGTCACCGTCTCGTTTTCCTTATTTGCCGATAAGATTCCGAGAACCCCTCACACCTGTCCCCCCGGAGTCCAGTGATGATTGACAGGTGTTCCATGGAGCTTCCTATGGCTGGGGATGTAGAACTAATTGACAATATTTATCAGACTTCAAACCATATCCACAATATGAATTGTAAATTTATGAATAAACGTCAAAATTTCAACCCATGTTTATTCATCAGTCTTTTAAACCCATGTGCAAAAATAGACTCTAAACCTTCACATGGAAACACTAGATCTGTAAACGCAGGTGTAAAAGCTGAACATGTAAACCAAGATATAAAAACGCTAGACAATGTAAACCAAGATATAAAAACGCTAGACAATGTAAACCCAGATATAAAAACGCTAAACAATGTAAACCCAGATGTAAAATTCTAGACAATGTAAACCAAGATATAAAAACGCTAGACAATGTAAACCCAGATGTAAAAACGCTAGACAATGTAAACCCAGATGTAAAAACGCTAGACAATGTAAACCCAGGTGTAAAAACGCTAGACAATGTAAACCCAGGTGTAAAAACGCTAGACAATGTAAACCCAGATGTAAAAACGCTAGACAATGTAAACCCAGGTGTAAAAGCTGAACATGTAAACCTAGATGTGAAAACGCTAGACAATGTAAACCCAGATATAAAAACGCTAGACAATGTAAACCCAGGTGTAAAAACGCTAGACAATGTAAACCCAGATGTAAAAACGCTAGACAATGTAAACCCAGGTGTAAAAACGCTAGACAATGTAAACCCAGATGTAAAAAGACTAGACAATGTAAACCCAGATGTAAAAACGCTAGACAATGTAAACCCAGATGTAAAAATGCTAGACAATGTAAACCCAGATGTAAAAACGCTAGACAATGTAAACCCAGGTGTAAAAGCTGAACATGTAAACCTAGATGTAAAAACGCTAGACAATGTAAACCCAGATGTAAAAATTCTAGACAATGTAAACCCAGATATAAAAACGCTAGACAATGCAAACTCAGATATAAAAACGCTACACAATGTAAACCCAGGTGTAAAAACGCTAGACAATGTAAACCCAGATGTAAAAACGCTAGACAATGTAAACCCAGATATAAAAACGCTAGACAATGTAAACCCAGATATAAAAACGCTAGACAATGTAAACCCAGATATAAAAACGCTAGACAATGTAAACCCAGATATAAAAACGCTAGACAATGTAAACCCAGATGTAAAAACGCTAGACAATGTAAACCCAGGTGTAAACGCTAGACATGTAAACTCATGGTAAAGCATAATGAGGTTTTTATATCCTTGTGAGAACATCAGACTTATTGACTATAGAATAAATAATATATGTTCAGTAAAATAAATCAGGCTTTGACAATGGACAATTAAAATATTTTTTTGACATCTTGTCAATACATTCAAAGTGCACACAGTCTGCACTATTTAAAAAAAGATAATATGCATTATATATACTATGTACAATGAACATGGCGCCTCTACCACCGCTGCAGAGTTTGGTGGAGAATCACCAGTGGGTCTCCAGCGACACCACGTATTTCACCATCTACAAAGAATACTCGTACATAGATCGCGTACTTCGCCGCTGAGGAGATGGTGATGGCGTGGTCCTCGAGACTAACTGGAAATATCAGGCCTTTAGGAAAATGTCTTTTCAAAATACTTTTTGTAATATGTTTTGTTTATGTTTATTATTGATGAAAGATATATTTTTTATATTTATATTTTTTATATATATAAGTTTTTTATTTTATTTCATCTCAATTTTCAGGTGTTACATTCGAGCACAGCTCGCGAGTCACCTTGTCCAGATTATTTACACATGGCGAGTTGTAATGCTGGAGTGGCCCCCCGTAAAGTTCGATGTACAAGGTATGTCCCATAAGTTTCCGGACTGGGTCCATAAAAAAAAAGGTAAGATTTTTTTATTATTTTTTATTCAAACTTTTCAAAGTAATCCCCCCTTGCTTCAACGCACCAGCGCCATCGTTTCTCCCAATTGTCGAAACAGTTTTTATAAGCCTCTTTTGGAATGCTCTTCAATGCTAACGGCGATTTTTCTATTATGTCATCCCTGGTGTCAAAATGTCTTCCTTTTAGAACTGCTTTAAGTTTGGGGAACAGGAAAAAGTCATTTGGTGCGATGTCTGGGAAATAGGGTGGTTGAAGTAGGATTTGTGTCCCGTTTTTCGTCAAAAAGCTAGTCATCAAGTGCGCTGTGTGAGGGCGAGCATTGTCATGGTGTAGGATCCAGCCACCATTAGTCCATTTTTCTGGCCTTTTTTTTTTCGAATCGCTTCCCTCAGACGGCGAAGAATGCCCAAATACATTTCCTTTATAACTGTTTGGCCTGCAGGAAGATACTCGTGATGAACAATGCCCTTGTTATCCGAAAAGGCGACCAGCAACACCTTGTTTCTAGATTTTTTGGGTCTAGGCTCACCCTAACCTCTCCACTCGGCAGTTTGAGGTTTGGTTTCAGGGTCATAGCCATAGACCCATGTCTCGTCGCCTGTGATTATCTTGTCTTTCCATTCTGGATCAGTTCTTGTCATTTCCATCATGTCCTCACAGGTTGCAAGCCGACACAGTTTTTGCTCATTGGTGAGGAATCTTGGGATGAATTTTGCAGGAGTCTTTTTGAGCTTCAAATCTTCGGTTACGATCCTTCCAATCGTTGTTTTAGAGATGCCTGTGTCTTGCTCTAGCTCCAGCAAAGTGGTTCGAGGATTTTCTTTTATCAAATCGGTGATTTTTGCACATTTTCATCAGTCCTTTGAAATTTTGGGCGTCCTTGACGAGGATCATCTTCAATGGAAATTCTGCCAGCTTTAAATCTAGAATGCAATTCAAAAACAGTTGTTCTCTTTGGGGAGTCATTGGGGAATGCTTTATTAAGCATTTCAAAAGTTTTGGTTTCTGATATTTGAAGTTTCACACAAAATTCTATGCAAATCCTCTGCTTCAATTTTTGTTCCATCGTAAAATCGCCGCAGCGCTAGGTGTGACCTTTAAATAAATTAGAATAACCTTGGCGCGCGTGCAAGTACCGCCTCGATATTGGTACCACCGTGTAGCCAGATATTTTTTCTATAATAAACAGTCAAATTCATTTACATTTTTCATTTATTTATTTTTTTATGGACCCAGTCCAGGAACTTATGGGACATACCTTGTATATTACATATTTATAAAAACAACAATGATGGTCGATGGTCAAATATATTTAAACATATTATTTCCCTTGGCAGAGCTGACTGCTATAGGGCGCGTCCCCAGGTGGTGGATAGGGGAACGACCTTCAGATATGAAGGCCAGCTGCGAAACAAGCAGAATAACTCTGACAAATAAGCAGTCGCGGACCAACAGCAGCATTGTTAGAAGAGGAGTAGACCTCTTTAAAAATCCTGACTTCAACTGACCCGGTTGATAGACCTCAGCAAGGGTCCCACTCCAGGGATACGGAGGAGCTGTGTCTGTACTCATGTTAGAGTCGGCAGCAAAGGCGTCTGCTTCCATGTTAGGAACGGCCTCAAACTACAGGCAAAGTCAGACTTTCACCAAAGTGTGCCTGGATCATGATGCCATGATCAACGAAAGCTGCACCCCTATACCCCATTCCATGAGATCAGATGTTGATTTGCATGCTGCATCGCCCGTCGCGCAGAATAAACAGGGGCGCGTTCAGGACTTAGGTAGAGGGTTCTGTCCGATAAGTATAATACAGTCTCCACAAACTTCACACTTTGCAACTTCCAAGCAATTGAGCATTCTGCAGTGCAACATAAATGGATTGTGCTCAACAGCAACAAAAATAAAATTAGAAGAAATAATGGAAATAGCTGAAAAACAAAAGATACAAATTATAGCCCTACAGGAAACCAAATTAAATGAAAAGTACAATCTCAAATTTAAAAACTACAATATCCTCAGAAAAGACAGAAATAAAGAAGGAGGTAGCCTTGCATTTTTAATCAAGAATTTGTACTATGAAGACATAGCCATTAATATTCCAAACACATCAGACCTCGAAGCCCAAGGTATCAAAGTCTACCTCAATCAAAATAAAACCATCAACATATTCAATATGTATCACCCACCAAACAATAAACTTATTGACGATGGAACAATGGCTCAATTTCTTACAGACAACACTATTATTGTAGGTGACCTTAATGCCAAACATCAACTATGGGGATGTTCCACGCCAAACCCAAGAGGCAAAATACTTTCAAACTTATTTGACGACAATGCCTTCATGTGCTTAAATGATGGGAATCCTACCCACCATTCCTACAGTTATAATACCGCACAAGCCCTTGATATAAGTTTTTCCAGTCCTGACATTTTCCACAAATGCAAATGGCAAATATTAAAAAGTATTGGAAGTGATCATTTGCCTATTTTGATAGAAATTAGCACCAAGACCAAAACCAGCTCAATTAAAGAAAAATTCTGGAACTTCAAAAAGGCTAATTGGAATCTTTACCAGAAAAACACCAATGAAGACTTTAGAAAAGCACCCACTAGGATAAAAGATCTGGAACAAAATTGGATATCTTTCAAAAACACCATTATTAAAGCAGCCAAAGTTTCAATACCAAGAGGTAATATTAAGAAATGGATTCCAAATTATACACACCAGGCAAAAGATATTCAAACACTTATAACTAAAAGAAATGAACTACAAAAAAAGTGCACCCAAAACCAAACAAATTGTAGAACTGAACTGAACATTGTGAATGCAAAAATAAAAAGATTATACGTAAATATGAAAAGGGAAAAATGGAAACAAACTTGTGAAAACCTGAACCCTAGAAACCCAAATACAAAACTTTGGCATTTGGCAAAACAAATTGACAGAGCCCAGCCACAAACTGAAAACACAAATATGATTAAGAATACAGATGGTACCCCAGCAACTAATGACAAAAATGCTGCTAATCTTTTAGGTAATTCATATCAAATAAGTAGTAAAATCAAATTTGAAATAAAAGATAAGAAAGTTGAAAAAAAGGCCCGAAAGATTATCCATGACTGTAAAAACGTCACTAGCACTCATAATATTTTCCATGAAAAAATCAATATGAAAGAGCTAGATTATGCATTAGAAAACACTGACCTGAACAAGACTCCTGGGCCAGATGGAATCCATGGCCAAATGATATCAAACTTGGGCATAAATGGCAAAGAAAAACTTCTTGATATTTTCAATAACTCCTGGAAAACTGGAAAATTGCCTCAAGACTGGAAAACTGCAACAATAATTCCTATTAAAAAACTTGACAAATCTGCTGATGACCCAAAAACCTACCGACCTATCTCCCTCACAAGTATTTGCTGCAAATTAATGGAAAAAATTATACTCAGACGACTCACCTACCACCTCGACACAAGAAATCTCTTACCAAAAGAACAATATGGATTTAGGAAAGGACATGGGACAATAGACCAACTCTTATTTTTCACACAAAAGGTAAAAGATGCACAAAACAGAAAACCAACTAACCACACAATAGCTGCTTTTTTAGACCTTACACAAGCTTTTGATAAGGTATGAAAAAACAAGTTAATTACAAAATTATACAAACATTTCAAAATTGATGGAAAAGCTATCACTTGGATAAATGATTTCCTTAAAAATAGATACATCAGGGTCAAATATAATGGCACTCTATCTAAAACCTTCAAATTGTACCAAGGATTACCACAAGGATCAGTCCTTAGCCCAACTCTCTTCACCCTATTTATTGCAGGCATAGAAGAAAAAATTTCACATAAAACCAATATTGGACTTTTCGCTGATGACATAATTCTATGGAGCAGCAATACTAACTGGAAAAAAGCTGAAAGAGATTTGAACAAGACTCTTTTCCACCTAGAAAAATTTGCTAATAAACATAAATTAGAATTTAACCCTCAAAAATCTGAAACCTGTCTTTTTACTACCGATAAGAAACTATACAAAATAAGACCAAAAATTATTCTGAAAGAACAACAATTGCAATATAATAAACCTCCTAAATATCTTGGCTACACCCTGGATCCAGAAATTAACTCCAGTAAACATATTGAAGAAGTTATTAGAAAAGGAAGAGACCGACTAAAAATCCTGAAATATATTTCAGGAAGAGAGTGGGGAGCCGATGCAACCACACTAAAATTAACTTACACATCTCTAATTAGACCTATCCTGGAATATGGATATCAAATCTATGGTACAGCATCTGAAACAAATCTAAAATCACTGGAAAGGATACAACTAAGTGCAGCTAGAATTATTACAGGTCTTCGAAATACCTGCCCTAATGATATTGTACTTTACGAGGCAGACATTATGCCCTTAAAGGATAGAAGAAGCTACAATCTGCCAAAATATATAAACAAAATCAAGAGTTATGGAAACAAACACAGAACTTCCAAGTACATACTTAATTGGGAATCCAATTTAAGACTCAAAAAAGAAGGCCCTCTACACCTGGCCAAAAGAAATGAATTTTTAATATATAAAGTGGAAAAAAATTATTTAGCAGAAAAAAATTCTCCATGCAAACCACTACAAAATGTTATTTTTAATGCCACTTTAAATGAACCCACCAACAAACAATACCAAAATCCAGAATACTTAAAACAATTATCATTAGAAATAATTAATAACATTCCTAAAAATGCAATAACTATCTATACCGATGGTAGCAGAGACGAGCTAGGACACACTGGCAGTGGCTGTCTCATCAAAACCACAAATGGCATTGAGAAAATGAACAGAAGAAACCCAGATTTTTGCTCAGTCTTCAGATCAGAACTTATAGCCATCTATGAAGCCTTAAAATCCATCAGAAATACTAATTATCAAAATATCTGGATTCTTACTGATAGTAGAAGTGCCATACAACACTTGAGTCACACAGGGGAACTCAGAGACAAAGTAAGCAGGAACATAATTGGTTATCTCCAAAAACTCTCAAAAACCTCAAAAATTCACCTTCAATGGATACCCTCACACGTTGGCATTGAAGGCAATGAAGCTGCTGATATGCTAGCGAAAAAAGGCACAAAAGAACCCTTGCCACAGAAAAATAAACTTACTTTTAAAGAAATAGAAACAATAGCCAAAACAAAAATAAACAAGAACTGGAGGATCCCACCTAAGCACAGTTGGTACAGTGGAGTGAACCCAGGAGAAGCTCTGAAGATCAGAAATAGACAGCATCAAACAACACTAACAAGATTTAGAACAGGCCATCTCAAGCCATTGAAGATAGAAAATAATAACAAAATTTATCCCACTTGCCCAAAATGTAGTTTGGTACCTGCAGCTCCAGAACACATTTTGGCTTGCATTAGATGCACTAAACATGACCTTTGGGAGAGGCCGCTGCTCATCATAAAACAGCTCGAGGAGCATGAACTCATGGAATTCGTGTAATCTTTACACAAAGGGATAAGAAACAACAACAACAAACATATTATTTTATATTACACTTTTATTCTCTAGCTTTAGGGCACGAACGCCCTACTACAGGAGAGAAAACATGGTATACCATAGGGATACTTTTTCCTCAAGGCCTGATATAATTTTACTCAAAATATTATCCATTCTTTAATCAAAAGTCTGATGTTCTCACATGGTATACCATGTTTTCTCTGTAGAAGGACGTCCGTGCCTGAAAGCTAGAGAATAAAAATGTTTTGAAAAGATACTTTTCCCTGGAGGAATGATTAATTTTACTCAGTATTGATACAAGGTATTATTCTAATAATAATATATTTGTAAACTATTGTAACTAGATATGTATAGGTACATGTATATCTGTTTTAGAACCAATCAGACCTATCTATAAAGATTTCCAAAATATCCCCTATCTTAAAATTTTAAAATTTAATTTCTATACTTGTGATAGAAAAAGAGAACAGTATTTGTGATCATTTGTTGTTGTTGTTGTCGTGTCCACAAAGAAGAGTCTTAGATGTCTTCATGCATCTCCAACACAGCAGCAGCAATATCCACTATCTTGCTCTTCATTGGAAAATGGGTGCCGTTGCCACGTTAGTCACCTTGGAAACGAACCAGAATTTGGTCGAATATTCCAAGGGTCCAGGGGGGACCGCAGGGAGGTGTCGTCGGACTTCTCCCCCCCCCCCCCTTGTGATCATCTCTCCTTTTATATAAAGTTATCCCAAAAGTTCGTGAACATATTATGATTTATATTTTTCAAGTGTTTACGCACTTTTGAGACAATATTGTAATTCTGAAAGTTGGCCGAGGTTAAAATCGACGCTTGGTAGGGAATTTTTCATCTTACAAAGTTCAGCCTTTTCAGCATCCTCTGTCAAAGACACAACAAATAGTCCAGTGGAGGTACTCTGGAATGATCTTCCTATTTGCCCATCACGGATATTGTAATTAGTGGGTCTATGTACAATGGGATTCAGCACTGACTCTCTTTCAGACATTTTATGATGTTAACACTCTGCAAATCTTTGGATCACGAAAGAATCTTGCAGCGTAGTTTCTTACAGTCCACTTACGAGATCTCCCGATGTGATGGTCTTCGTTGAGATGATCTTTCTGGTATCTTCATCACCTGGAATCGTCTTATGTCCTCTCACACTTTGTGTACGTATGCTATTGGTTGCTGTGGTTGTTTTTGAAACGATATCGTGAGTTTTGAGCTTGTGAATATCCACATTAACTTCGAAAGACTTAGATGTGGCCGAATGGACGACATTCCAATCATGTTTAAGTCGGCTCAATCGAAATTCTAATGGAGTGATGCACTCTTTAATCGATCTTACCTGGTATTTTATGGCCCATGTTGATTACAAGCCTGATGTTTTTTTTACATAGATTTACCAATCTGGTGTTGGATATAGCTTTTGGGGTCGCAAATTCACCTGAGAACAGATCAATCTTTCCTAACAACATTACTTACAACTAAAAACAGAATTGGGCTGAGAATTACAAGGGAGACAGCCAGAATAATGAAATTTGATTATAAAATTGAGTATAAGTTTTTCAAATTAAAGATACTTCGGCCAGTAAATCTTTTTTATTGTCTTGACGTTTCAACAAAAATATTTTGTCCTCGTCAGGAGCGAACAAAAATTAAAACATTTGGTGAAGCGTTAAAAATTATAAGAATAATTAGAATAATTTTCAACGCCTTGATACATGTTTTAATAACGAGGACAAAAGATTTTTGTCGAAACGTCGAGACAATAAAAAAGATTTACCGAAGTGTCTTTAATTTAAAGAACTATGAATGCCGGCCAGGCAGCCTCTATCTTTACGATAATTGAATATAAGGGTGTCCCAAAAGTACGTAAACATATTATGATTTATATTTTGCAAGTGTTTACGAACTTTTGGAACAACCTTGGTAATATTGGTAACCTTGGTAAAATTATAACAGAATTCTTATAGAAGAATGATTTAATCTCTGATGTTTTCTATATCAAGGGTGGCCAATCAGCAGGTGGGCCCAATTTAAGAATTAAAAGTATTGTAAAATAAGTAAAAGATATAAAAAAAGAGAAATAAATAAACAAATGAATAATTGTGTATCTAACTATTTTACTTACAGTAGAGATAGGCAGGTGATATTCTCTCTGGAGGTAGTGAGGACAAGATTTGATGAAATCAACATAATGAGCTTTATCCTATTATGATAATATGATACATAAAATTAACTAATTTTAATCAGAGTAATTATCTTCAACTATTATGTTAATCACCAATATTCTTGCTAACTTTAGCCTTTTTACTTTCTTCAGTTTATATCACACACACAAAGCCTTTATTAAGACGTTAGTCTTATACAGATTCTCCGTACAAGGTGCAATAACAGGAAAAGAGCAGCACAGGAAACCAGTAGTTCCGAACTATATACAATTATTAGTAATAAGGAAAAGTAAGATTTAATATGAAAGGTCGACGCCATCGCCTCAAGTCTTCAATTCCATAAGCGCGGAGCAGAAATAGGGACTAAGTTATTTAGTTCGCCATAAATATAATTGACGAGGCATTTGGCTACCTTAAGAGAGTCATAGTTACTCCCGCCGTTTACCCGCGCTTGGTTGAATTTCTTCACTTTGACATTCAGAGCTCTGGGCGTTTATATCCAGGCTTCTTATCAGCTTCTTTAGTCTTTTATTCTTTTCCTCCGAGCTTAAGTTCTTTAACTCCTAGACTCAGGCACTCCTATCCTCATAAACAATCCTTACAATTTATAAATTTGATTGCCATCTATCGTTAAAATTTCACACAAATAAATTTACTGGCAATGTGTTTCTATTTTAATATCATCAAATTTTATCTCTACCGACCTTACTGCAAAATAATAACTCATTGCAGTAAGGTTTATAGAGATAATATTTAATGATATTAAAAAAAGAAACACATTGCCAGTAAATTTATTTGTGTGAAATTGTAATCCTTACAATCCTACGCCGGCCATCCCGCCGTGCCTTTTATATCTTGCTTGTGCAAAGTTTCACCTGATTGACTTTCTTTGTCAGGTGATCAAAAAATGATATTATATAAATTAATTAGTTTTAACAACAAGGTTATTCCCCAAAAGTTCGTAAACACTTGCAAAATATAAATCATAATATGTCTATGAACTTTTGGAACACCTTTTTATTAAAAGTGTAAAGAAAATGTCTTGCCTGATGCCGGATAATTTTCAAATGTCGTTTTACAATCATAAGCCGCATAATTTTGTATTATAAATCATAATATGTTTGCGAACTTTTAGAACAACCTTGCTTTAAAAGAGTAAAGAAAATATCTTGCCTGATTAACTGATAAATATTCATTACCATCTTATGAGAACTATGCATTTTGAGGAAGCCAAGACGTACTTATGGATGAGAAAACAACTCGTGATAAAGAAGATATTAAATGAAAATGAAAAGATACAAATACCAACATTCGAAATAACTTCTTCCCTTTTCCCACAAGGACCACAAAGGAATGTCAAACTAATTAAATGCTTAGGGAATACTACTAGCTTCATCCTTTCCAAGAGTCAAGACGACATGTATTAATGGTTTTTTAAAAAATCAATCAATATATCGAAAAATATCTTATTTAAAGATTTTTCATATAAAAGGGAATTTTATTTTTCTGAATATTTTCTATGAATTTAGAGCATTTTGTGCATTCTTAAATGAATATTTCAATATGTGAAACAAACAGAAAAAGCTCTATGCATGTTATAAACTCCAAACAAATATAAAATATGAAAAGGTATTATGGAACATTTCAAATAGTTTCAAGCTAGCTTTGCTTTATTTGACTACTCTGCAGCAAATTATTTTTGTATTGCCCGATTGAAGTCTATAACAACGAATACATTTTGTTGTTGTCGTGTCCAATGAAGATCCTCAGATGTTTCCATGCATCTCTATCACAACAGCCGCAATGTCCACTATCTTGGGTGTGTAAAGCTGCTGCTCTGGGTCCATGTCAATTTTCTGTTGTTGTTGTCGTGTCCAATGAAGAGCCTCAGATGTTTCCATACATCTCTTTCACAGCAGTTGCAATGTCCTCTATCTTGGGTGTGTAAAGCTGCTGCTCTGAGTCCATGTCAATTTTCTGAAAGGCTGCGGCCATTGTTGGACTCGAGAATATGTGGGTAGGTGTTAGTTCCACACTAGGACAATTGTTACATGTCCTGTAGGTTCCTGTGTCATCTGGATGTATTGTCATTCCTTTGTAGTGTTTCGTTTAGAGTCATTGTATTGTTTTTGTAATTCTTCTTTCAGAGGGTTTATTTCGCATATTTGATCTTTCCATACCTTTTGTTGAATTATCTTTTGTTTTACCAAAGCATCAGCTTCAATTCACAATGAAGATGAATAAATGTTAAATGTATAAAAAGACCTGACCAAAAGTTACACTCACCACAAAGATATGAGATGAAGGAGTCTAGTAGGCCTTTCCAGAGGAGTAGGAGGAGGAGACCCCGCGGCTTCCAGAGACTTCTTGGTGCTTCAGGACGACGTGGGAGCCTGATCCAGAGCCCAGACCACCGTTGACTCCAAGGCCTCCGTTGATTCCGCTGATACCAGATCCCATACCGCTGATGCCGGATCCCATACCGCTGATGCCGGCTCCCATACCGCTGATGCCGGCTCCCATACCGCTGATGCCGGATCCCATACCGCTGATGCCAGATCCCATACCGCTGATGCCGGCTCCCATACCGCTGATGCCGGATCCCATACCGCTGATGCCAGATCCCATACCGCTGATGCCGGCTCCCATACCGCTGATGCCGGCTCCCATACCGCTGATGCCAGATCCCATACCGCTGATGCCGGCTCCCATACCGCTGATGCCGGCTCCCTACCATTCGCAGACACAAGAGAAAAGCCACCGTTGCCATTGCTCACAATGGACACACGCTGTTCAGATCCCATACCACCGTTGAAACCAAGACCATCGTTAATAACCAGACCGTTTCAAGAGGACATGCCTTGTCCAACGTTGCTTCCAGAAGAAATCATTCGTCCATTGATCATTTCCTGGCCATTAATTCCAGAAGACATGCCCATCTGAGCAGAGTTTCCAAGGTGTACAGCCTTCACCATGATGATATCTTGTCCATTTCCATTTCCCACGCTGCTGCTAATGATCTGGCCATTACCGTTCACGATGATCTGGCCGGCACCGTTTCCAGAACTGCCACCGATGATTTGAACAGCAACGTTCACGAGAATGGGACCATTTCCAGCAGCACCTCCAATGATTTGAGAAGAACCACCATTGATGATCTGTCCAGAGCTACCTCCAATGATCTGGCCATTTACCATGATCTGACCATTATCATTCATTATCTAACCAGCTAGTTAACGAGGATGTGACCATTTCCAGTACCACCTATAATGATCTGAGATGAACAACCGTTGATCATACCAGCACCACCACCGTTGATCATACCAGCAACACCACCGTTGATCATACCAGCACCACCGTTGTTCATACCACCACCGTTGATCATACCAGCACCACCACCGTTGATCATACCAGCACCACCACCGTTGATCATACCACCACCGTTGATCCTACCAGCACCGTTGATCATACCAGCACCACCACCGTTGATCATACCAGCACCACCACTGTTGATCATACCAGCACCACCACCGTTGATCATACCAGCACCACCACCGTTGATCATACCAGCACCACCGTTGATCATACCAGCACCACCACCGTTGATCATACCAGCACCACCACCGTTGATCATACCAGCACCACCACCGTTGATCATACCAGCACCACCACCGTTAATCATACCAGCACCACCACCGTTGATCATACCAGAACCACTACTGTTGATCATACCAGCACCACCACCGTTGATCATACCAGCACCACCACCGTTGATCATACCAGCACCACCACCGTTGACCATACCAGCACCACCACCGTTGATCATACCACCACCGTTGACCATATCAGCACCACCACCCTTGATCATACCAGCACCACCACCGTTGATCATACCACCACCGTTGACCATACCAGCACCACCACCGTTGACCATACCAGCACCACCACCGTTGATCATACAAGCACCACCACCGTTGACCATACCAGCACCACCACCGTTGATCATACCAGCATCACCACCGTTGACCATACCAGCACCACCACCGTTGATCATACCAGCACCACCACCGTTGATCATACCAGCATCACCACCGTTGACCATACCAGCACCACCACCGTTGATCATACCAGCACCACCACCGTTGATCATACCACCACCATTGATCATACCAGCACCACCACCGTTGACCATACCAGCACCACCACCGTTGATCTTACCAGCACCACCACCGTTGATCATACCAGCACCACCACCGTTGACCATACCACTACCGTTGACCATACCAGCACCCCACCGTTGAACATACCAGCACCACCACCGTTGACCATACCAGCACCACCACCGTTGATCATACCAGCACCACCACCGTTGATCATACCAGCACCACCACCGTTGACCATACCAGCACCACCACCGTTGATCATACCAGCACCACCACCGTTGACCATACCAGCACCACCACCGTTGACCATACCACTACCGTTGATCATACCAGCACCACCACCGTTGATCATACCAGCACCACCACCGTTGACCATACCAGCACCACCACCGTTGACCATACCACTACCGTTGATCATACCAGCACCACCACCGTTGATCATACCAGCACCACCACCGTTGACCATACCAGCACCACCACCGTTGACCATACCACTACCGTTGATCATACCAGCACCACCACCGTTGATGATACCAGCACCACCACCGTTGATCATACCAGCACCACCACCGTTGATCATAGCAGCACCACCACCGTTGATCATACCAGCACCACCACCGTTGACCATACCAGCACCACCACCGTTGACCATACCACCACCGTTGACCATACCACTACCGTTGATCATACCAGCACCACCACCGTTGACCATACCACTACCGTTGACCATACCAGCACCACCACCGTTGATCATACCAGCACCACCACCGTTGATCATTCCAGCACCACCACCGTTGATCATACCAGCACCACCACCGTTGATCATACCAGCACCACCGCTGACCATACCAGCACCACTACCGTTGATCATACCACCACCGTTGATCATACCAGCACCACCGCTGACCATACCAGCACCACTACCGTTGATCATACCACCACCGTTGATCATACCACCACCGTTGATCATACCAGCACCACCACCGTTGATCATACCAGCACCACCACCACCAACAACCACACGGCTTGCTCCACCGTTCATTCCTCCCTTGGTCGGTTTTATGTATGTCATATATCCACACATACAGCTTTATTAAGACCATCGATCTTATACAGATTCACCACAGAAAAGAAGCATTGATGGAGCTCCTATACTCCAGATAGCACAGAATCCAGCAGCCTCCAGGTCCGACACATGTCCAGTGGCCACAGAATCCACCGTACATAGGTTAACGTATTACTGAATCATGCATGTCATATGTTGTACTCTTTTGTAAAAAGGACCGTAGTTTTACTCTAATCTGGCTTAAGATGAGCCATAACATTTCACCTGCTTCAACACAATTTTTGGCCTTTGTTCTAGCTTGTAAAAACTGTTTTTGCCAATTATAAAGTGACTTGGATCTTCGCTCACTGTGCAAATAAAATGAATGCATTTCTTTGATGCAATTAATAAATACATTTATATGATTTATTCAGAGGCTATGTAATTTTTGTGCACATACATGCCATTCTACTACATATTCACAATGTACAAGATTGTTCCAAAAGTTCATAAACATATTATGATTTATATTTTGCGAGTGTTTACGAACTTTTGAGACAACCTTGGTAATATTGGTAACCATGGTAAAATTATAACAGAGTTCTTATAGAAGGATGATTTAATCTCTGATGTTCTATATCAAGGGTGGCCAATCAGCAGATGGGCCAAGTTTCAGAATTACAAGGTTATCCCAAAAGTTCGTAAACATATTATGATTTATATTTTGCAAGTGTTTACGAACTTCAGGGACAACCTTGGGACACCCACCTGCTGATAGGCCATCCTTGATATAGAACATCAGAGATTAAGTCATTCTTCTATAAGAATTCTGTTTTAATTTTACCAAGGTTACCAATATTACCAAAATTGTCCCAAATATTTTTTTGTCCTTTTCTTCTTGACCTATCTCCTTGTTCAAATATATAAGGATTAAAAGATTACATGAGGAGCTTCTTTTTAGATTTATTGCGAGCTTTCGAACCTTCCTGTTCTTCTACGGGCATGGATAGCATGGATATACTAACTTCGGCTACATGAACTCAGTAGAATTTGGTTTAAATATATAAGGATTAAAAAAGGTTAGTATATCCATGCTATTCATGCCCGTTGAAGAACCGGAAGGTTCGAAAGCTCGCAATATATCTAAAAAGAAGCTCCTCATGTAATCTTTAATTCTTATATATTTAAACCAAATTCTACTGAGTTCATGTAGCCGAAATTCTTTCTCCTTATATATAGCCAATTTGTAATGATGTAAAGAAATGTATTGACCCAAATATCCTTGAGTTTGATATATTGCGTTATAAGATGTTAATAAATTTAAAGTTAAAGGTTGTTCCAAAAGTTCATAAACTCTTGCAAAATATAAATCATAATTTTATAAAGTAAATAAAGCTTCCATGGTTAAGTTTCTTGTTCAATTTTTTTATTTTCAAACTTTTTGACTTATCAGTCCTTCAACAGGATTATCACGATAATAAATTGATGATATATACTATTTTTATATAAAAAATAATTTTTACATTTTTTAAATATTAATGATATTGAAAGGGGGAGAAAATATATATTACATTCTTTGTGTGTTATAGACAAATTTTGAAATTATACGTCCATGGTGGATGATGCGTGCTGGTTGAATGATATCTCGAGATTCCATTTATATATATTGTTACGTCGTACCCAGCCGCTGTACTTTGTCTACTCAGGATGCCACAAAGATACACATGTGAGTTCGAAGGGATTGCAGCTAAAGTTACAAGTTACATGTTCCATTTGCATATTTTAAATATTTATGATATTGAAAGGGGGAGAAAATATATATTACATTCTTTGTGTGTTATAAACAAATTTTGAAAATATATATACGTGCATGGTGGAACGTTTATATAAATCATAATTATAATATGTTTACGAACTTTTGAGACAACCTTGTATAATAACTATTCTCAAATTTCATTAAGTACAAATTATCTTATTTTAAGTGTATCAAAAGATATTTTGCTCTTCATTGGAAAATGCAACAACTGTCCTGGTGTGGAACTAACACCTACCCACATATTCTCATGCCCAGCAATGGCCTCAGCCTTGCAGAAATTTGACATGGACCCAGAGCAGCAGCTTTACACACCCAAGATAGAGGACATTGTGACTGCTGTGATAGAGATACATGGAGACATCTGAGGTTCTTCATTGGACACGACAACAACAACAATACAGTATACAAACCCAAGATAGAGAACATTGCGACTGCTGTGATAGAGATGTATGGAGACATCTGAGGTTCTTCATTGGACACGACAACAACAACAATACAGTATACACACCCAAGATAGAGTACATTGCAACTGTTGTGATTGAGATGTATGGAGACATCTGAGGCTCTTCATTGGACACGACAACAACAACCAAATAATTTTTCACCGCATTTATAAATGCTTATGAGAATAAATTAATCAATCTAATAGTGCATTTAACAAATCGAGTCAGAATCTCTCTCCCTTTAGGCTATTGTACATATATAGATGGCAATTTATAGTAATTCTTAATGGAATAATTCATACAGTTACGAGCGTCATTCTTCATCAGTCATCTCTGTCACCGTTTGCTTTTTTTTTTTTTGGAATGGCGCCCTCCTATTGGTCGGCTACGATCACGCCACCTTTGCCCCCCCCCCACTCGCTTTATCGTTTTTGTAACCATTGTGTTGGAGCGGGTCGCTCCTTAAATAAATGCATATATTAGTTAATAACCAAATGGAATCCTCTCTTTCTTTTTCCCAGTAAGAGACGCCTACGGAAGCCAACAGTACATAGACAGATAAAGCACATAGGCTATAGTTATTAACTAACATATGCATTTATATAAGGCGCCAATTTATAATTGTAACAAATAGTATTTGAATCAAAACATTCAATCGGGTAAAGACGGGCGTTGCCTGGGTCATTCGGCTAGTAATTCATAAAAAATAAGTTGAAAATCGTATGTAGGTGTAGGCAGATGGATCTGTGGTATAATCTGTTTGTTGTCAGTTATTTGTTATAATTCGTCACCGCTTGAGTTCTGCTGTTTGTGGCGCAGTAGTCTTTGCCACCGACAATTAATCTATTGCCTCTTAGTTTATCCATAATTCCCCCTAGTCAGAAGTTCATTTTTCTTGGTAATCAAAAGTCTTCTCTGGGTTATTATATAAGGTTATCCCAAAATTTCGTAAACATATTTTAATTATGATTTATTTCTGTGTACACCTATCCCCCGATTTACACGTTTTTCTCAGGAAAGTATCTACCGTGTAAATCGGGGGATAAGTGTATGTTATCATTTTAAAATAGTAATTTACAGATATGTATATAGAGAGAATCATGGGCGAAATGTTCTTTGGTGGAGTCGCAGCGCCATCTATGAACCAGATTTAACACACAATAATTCTATCGGAATCTAAAGACACTATTTGTTTCAAATACTTTATTTCTTATAAAGTAAATAAAGCTTCCAGGATTAAGTTTCTTGTTCAAATTTTTTATTTTCAAGCTTTCGGACTTGTCAGTCCTTCAACAGGAGTATCACGATAATAAATTGATGATACAGTCTACTCTCGTTATAACGCCACCATCCGGATTTTGCAAAAAAAGCGGCGTAAGGCGAGGGTGGCGTTGTATCGAACACGTTTAAAATGTGAAATTTAAAGATACAATAAATTATTTATAACAATTGCTAATAACAATTTATACTCTAAGTCAATATATAGAATGCAAAACCGGCATTAATTAATTAATATGATAAATAGAAATAATTAATTTATAATTTATTCATTAAAAAGTAATTACATTTTCTTGAAGAAGTCTGTGATCACAACTTGTCTTTTCTCTCCCTCACTTATGCCATAGACACGGTGTAACAAATCCGCAGATAGATTGACGTCGTCAGATGTTGCTCTCTTGGAGTGCTCAAGAAACAACAATAGTGATACTGATACTAAACTCTTGTGGAATGGGTATTTAGATTAACTATGGACAGAAGCTTTGAGGTCAGTAGAATTTTACATACAATTATAAATATACTAGCCGAATGACCCGGGCAACGCCCGTGTTTTAACCGATTGAATGATTTTATTCAAATACTATTTGTTACAATTATCATATTAGTTACGTATTGTGGACGTGTATAGTTGACAAACATACATACATACATACGCTGACTTATATATATATATATATATATATAGGGATAATAATATAAATGAGTTTTAAAAATTGTAAAAAAGAAAAAAAATGCATCGGCCGGGAATCGAACCCAGGCCGCCCGCGTGGCAGGCGAGCATTCTACCACTGAACAACCGATGCTTATAAGAAATGGCCCTATTTGGGTATTTATTCCATTCACAAAAGCAAACGATGACAGAATTGTTGATGACTCTGATACTTGTATTTATAATTATGTTAGCATAATGAATTAGTCAGTATTCCCATGGTCTCCAGCGAAGAGGTGTGAATTGACTTTTTGAAAATATACATAATTATAAAGATAGAAGCTTCTATAGAAATAAATAAAATAAGACGAAATAGCTCAGTTAGGAGAGCGTTAGACTGAATATCTAAAGGTCCCTGGTTCGATCCCGGGTTTCGGCATCTTTTTTTAATTTTTAAATTTCATCCGTGACAGAGGCCAGGAAAGACAGTCGTGACTATATTATTTATAAATATATAATATATAATATAATATTTCTATCGCAGTAAGGGCAGTAAAAATTGTTTAACTTTCAAAAGAATCATACGCTTCTATAAGATGGCGCGCAAATGCTTTTTATGTAATAAGGTGCTATCATTGGATAGCTCAGAATCTTGAATTCCAAGTTAAATGTTTTGTTCTCGTTTTTCACCAGTTTTTAGAATTATTTTATCCGATCGTTAATATGACCTTATCATAGACTTCTGAATATTTAATTCCATATTTTCCATCTGATTTTGTTTTCAAATGAATCATAAATTGCGTAAAACAGATGGCGAGTTAATTCATAATGTTCATATTAAGTCTAAATGAACTTTATTTGTTGTTTGCGGAAGAGCAGCGCTCGAAGCATGTTTAGGAATTTATAAATATTTGTATTTCTACTGTACTTAAGCTTATGTTCATAGTTGTTTAAAATCCCTTTTCCAATAGTTTATCTTCAGTATTACTATAAAATAAAAACAGGAAAATACAAAAATTAAGCGGGATGGTAGATTAAACTGACAAAACCGCCAAGTAGATTCACAAATGATGAACCAGGCCCTCCCATCATTTTTATCATTGCGGTAAATATACTAGAAATTTAGTTGTTTTTAAAATGATCATAGGCATCATAAATAGTTAAAATTACCTACAAATTAATATATTGTATTATTCTAGGTCCATACGATTTGTTCCTTGATATGATTTGAGAAGTTTATGGATGGAAACATTTCTAGGAGAAGCTGACCTAAAATACGAAAGGCCCCTCCTCTCTCTCCCGTCAACATAGGTACAATAACTTTGCTATATATCTATTAACCATTTTATTCAATCTAGCAGACTCTGGTGAGCCTCAAGGTCACAATAACATCTTTGTAAAATTCTGAATGTCACCAGGAGACCATGGTTTGGTTTATGGCTCTCGGCAGTCTAGGGAGGGCTTTGATTTCATGTTATCCGCAAGGGATTCGTAGAATTTATCCAAAGAGTTATTCAGCGCTCTCAAAGTGGTTAGTTAATTCTATGGGTGAGATATATATGTAAATTTGTCACTTAACCGAGAGAGAGAGTGTGCAAGGTTGATGAGGCATTCAATCAATAAAGGCATAGTTCTGGCGTCTTTTTTGATGCAAAATGCGACGTTTATTTTTTGCTAAATATAGTATATGGTTGAGGGTCACCCAGAGTTCGAAAATGGCACTGAATTTAATGAAACCTTTCAACGTCATATAATCAAGGAAGGGCATGGTACATCAGTGGGGAATCCTCCCATCGGTTTAGCCAGTTCAAGCTCCAGACCGTTCAACTATTGTTATAGATGGATTCTATCATAGTTTGATTTTGTTGAAGAATACTGGATATATTTTGGGGCTAAGCTGATACTGTTATTTTCTTTTCTTTTTAAAGTTATAATTGTTTCTGTAACTCTATTTATGTGATTACTTGGTGTTTATTGAATTTTTTTCAGCAAGGATGGTTTATAGCATTTAATGTAATCATTTTATCTCATTCAAAGTCCATGCATCACCAGACCAGGTCATGAATATTTTCGCAAAGGGTTTCCACGCCACCCAGGAGGTACCTGCTCAGCGCGTTAGCCTTTGTTTATAGTGGCGCTTCGCCTCCGTAGAAGCCCTATTCCACTCTTCTGGCACAACCAGAGCATCCAACTCGCTCTCGGCCGAGCTGATGGTCCAGGCCCTGCCAGGAACTGGTCTGCCGATGCTATGGACTCCGTCTCAAAGATCAAAGAGTCGGGGGAGAGGAAGACAAAGCCTCAATATCTGAGGAAACAAGTAAATTCGGACAGAGTCTCAAAGCAGACCCGCCTCCACCTCAATTCCCAACCGACTGGCCCATTGTTGGACCGTTGGAAACGAAATTTTTATAGCGTCCTAAAAATTCAATATATTAATATTTATATGAAATAAAAAATAATATGTACCTTTTAAAATTAAATATTATCTGTTTGAGATATATTTAAAATAATCTCCATCATTTTGAATTCAATATGAAATAGAATTTGGAACAATAAGATTATGACTAAATTTTTTAATTCAATAACCTCAAAAATAATAAAGAAATATTATTCAAACATTTGTTATTTATATAAAATGCTTTGAAGCTTCGAATATGTATATTTTAAAATATATAAAATGATGAAATGCGGGAAAAAATTGATCAAATTCAGACGTTTGCTCTCTCATTTTGCATTATCAAATATCAGTTGTCTTTCATACTTCACTATGAATATGCTTTATAGAGGAATACAAGTAAAATTTACTGTCTATTCTCGATTTGAGACTGAGCTATGGGACTCGAAATTTCTGTTCCTAAACACAGTTAGGTCTTATTCCAGTGATCACCATAATCCTCATATCGCTGATATACACTGGTCCGCAAAATTAAAGGAACAACATATTTTTTCATTTATCTCAAATTTTATTGAACATATATCAATGAAATTTTATAGACAAATTTATTATTCCATTATTGATTAGAATACCCGAAATCAAAGAATTCTAACACGTATTTTATGCAAATTAGCCGGTCAAGCAATGATCTTCTTGCATAAATATCTTGGATATTGTTGTTAATATGGGGTGTGATCGCCTTTAACTGATAGACAGGCTCTACATCGGTGACCCATACTAAGAATTAGGGAGTTTATCAGCTCCTGTGGAATCAAAACGCCCACTCTTGTGTTAAGGCTGTTTCTAGCTCATGAGTGTTTCTAGGAGGGGATTGGAGGGATGAGATCCGCCGTCTTAGGTTGTCCCATACATGCTCAATGGGATTTAGGTCTGGGGATCGAGCTGACCAATTCATCCGAGCAATTGCATGGTTTTGGAGAAAAGTGTTGACCACACCAGCCCTATGTGGACGGGCATTATCATACATTAGAAGAACGTTTTCTCCCATTTCCAATGCTTGAGGCATCACATATGCTGCCAAGATCTCGTCCCGATACCTCTGTCCAGTCAGGGTTCCTTGCCGAAAAATATGGAGTGCTGTGCGACCGCCCAAGAAGATTCCAGCCCAGACCATAAAACCTTGGCTTCTGTAGGGATCCCTTTCAACCATATTCCAGTAGAGTTGCAGCACAGTAGAACAGTGATTCGTTGCTTCATCCTTTTACTAGTTTTCATCTTTGTGAGCAAGTGTTCGGTCAGGAATGAGCTGAAAAAAATAATCCTGTTTCGTCTGCATTGTATATGTTGGTTGGGTCGTATCCGGAGTTCGCCAGAATACTGTTCAAATTTGTAAGGTGTTCATCAATGATAGCTGGAGAAATCGATGCGCCTTCCCCACAGAGCCGTCGTTGCGAAATATGGAATCTCCCTTTAAATCGCTGCAGCCACCCACTGCTGTACGTGAAATTTTCTGGTACGTCCAACTGCTCGCCAAGTTTTTTGGCCTTTTCTCTTAGGGGTCATCCGTAATAATAATGAGTAATAATAATATTATTGGCACGCTTTTGGGTAAACCAGTTGAAGAGAGCGTCTTCCAAGTCACTAAATTTCCCGACTCTTTGTCTCTTTGAAGAACCAACAGTATAATTTTCCCACTTCTCAGCCTGAGTGAGAATATCACGGACAGTTGTTCGTGGAAGTGAGAAACGCTCTCCAATCTCATTCTTCGACATTCTTGCCAACTGGCATATCTCCTTCTTTTCAATGGTGATCGACTCCAGTTTACACTTTTGGGAACTCATGATACGACAATAAGGTTGTTGTGTTGACATTAGTAAAGGATGAAGCGACTGTGTATCTCCCAGGCACAAGCAGGAAAAGGGTCTGCTGGCTGTTCACACAATCTGTTGTGTCAACAGCAGGCAAAGTCCGGTGCCGAGGGGAAGTGGGGGATGAGGGACGTTGTGAGCGGCGCTATAACGAGTGGTTTTTGCTACTTGGGATACGAAAAATCAGCGGCGGAAGGCGAACAGCGAGGGAGTGGCGTTATATCGAGAAAAATACATTGATGTCGATTGGGACAAAACGAAAAAGCGGCGTAAGGCGAGGGTGGCGTTATATCGAGTGGCGTTATAACGAGAGTAGACTGTATATACTATTTTTATATACAAATTAATTTTTACATAACCCTTTATCATTACCCTTCACAATTCATCCTTTTATACTTCATCCCTAAGGTTGGAAATAATCGTTATTTCTCCTTGAAATAAAATTCGATTTTTCGCGTTCAAAAGAAACACATGCGGGATAATTTTCAAAAATCGTTCTACAATAGACAAGTATATAAAAGACGGAATGACTTCATAAAAAAAGGATTGTCTATTTTTCTACGTTTAAAATTCATAAGAAAATTTCGGGAAAACATTAAGGCATCTTGCGATAAAATAATTCTTTGAATCAATATAAAAAATATGAACATTAGATCTCCATTGAAAATTTTCTTTTTTTTCTAAAGAAACTTTTTCCTGTAGGCCTGATGTTTTTATTTTAACATTATCGCATCTATTTATTCAAGGGTTCTTTTCAATATATTGCCACGTGGAAAATTAGGGAAGACAAAAACTTCAGGAGGAGACAACAATTTATTTCAGGGAAGGACAACTATGAATGGTAAACAAAAGATAAGCCACGAGGTAAATTTACAGAGTAGCAAGATATAAACATAAAAATAACCACTCTGTTAATAAAAATAATAAAATTAATAAATACTTTGTTACAATATACACACACACAAAGCCTTTATTAGGGACTTGCCCCATACAGATTCTCCCAATTGGGTAAGGTAATAATTGTGTTATTTACATAGAAATTGAAATGGCTTTACTCTTCGTCTCAAAGTCATTCACTTGTTGACTGGTCCTTACATAATGATGATCTAAAAAATTTATAGTAAGCTATTGTCTTAGATTTGTTTGCTGATATTTTTGAAAGCAATACGTAGGGTGAAGTGTTGGTACATTTAATTTGTTGATATATGGCCTTCCTTTCTTCATCAAGGGCTGTACAATTAAGCAGGTAATGGGGGAGTTCTTCAGTAATTTCTTTGTCACACATTGTACATATTAAGCGTTTTGGCCTCAAACGTCAGAAAGTGTTTTTATTTTTAAGACTGTATATAGTATTCTCGATTGAGCTATACAACGTTTGACTGGTAAAGGGGAATCATCGGTTAGGTAGCATTCTGTTTCTATTGAGGTATGGAAATTTTTATAATGTGGATAAAGTTTTGAATTTCTTATTCTTGATTGGTGATTATTTTCAATATGCAAAACTACGTACACATTCTGAGAAAATTTATAAATAGTGGAAAGCGACACTAATGTTGCTTTTGTTATAGGAAGATAGCTCCGTGTACTCAATTAAGACTTATCAGTAAATGGGAGCCATTAAAACATGAGGAAAAAGGGAGGAGAAGAAAGAATGATCTAAAATTGAACATCCTCCATCTCCCCATTTCCTATAAATATAGAAGATGAAGATCTGATAATCTAAACGCCATAAAACAGCCCACAAGGAGGAAGTTCTGAAGTACATTAATCTCCTTGCAACTCTACTCAGTTATCAGGATTGCAGAAATGTATTGAGAAAGTATTTTAAATCATGCATATACACTTCTCAACTTCTTCCAAAGATGTTAAACTTATTTACCCGGAAAACATTAAAGGTTGTCCCAAAAGTTCATAAACACTTACAAAATATAAATCATAATTTTATAAAACAAATAAAGCTTCCAGGGTTAAGTTTCTTGTTCAAATTTTTATTTTCAAGCTTTCAGACTTGTCAATCCTTCAACAGGAGTATCATGATAATAAATTGATGATAAATACTATTTTTATATACAAATTATTATTTACATATTTTAAATATTAATGATATTGAAAGGGGGAGAAAAATATATATTACATTCTTTTTGTGGGTTATAGACAAATTTTGAAAATATACGTGCATGGTAGAAAATATATATTACATTATTTGTGTGTTATAAACCATTTATGAAAATATACGTGCATGGGTGGAGGATACGTGCTGGTTGAATGATATCTCGAGATCTCAAGTTAAACCCAATAAATTCGTGAACTATTATGGTATATATAGAATATATAGTATATATAGAGCAAAACTCCGCAATGTAGTAGTTTATCTAAGGCGCCTTGACCGGCCATGGTTACATTCAGGCAGACCTTGCAACGGTATCGAAAGAAGACCCAACTTGCCCCCACTGCCAAGATGAAGACCAAACCGTAGACCACATCCTCTTCACTTGCCCAACCTTCCAATACTAAAGATTCCAGACAGCCACTCTCCTAGGTATCACCAACATATGTCCAGCATCCCTAGAAAATCTCCCAAGAAAGAAATCTGCCTGGCGACACCTCATTAATTGGACTTCCACTGGCATTGTATATAAATCCAAGAAGACTTAGGTCAGAAGGACATCCCGGGTAGTTGGCGACTTCTGTACGCTCCAGGAACCTGGGTTACTTAAATAAATAATAATAATAGAAGACTGCCTACATCTATGGGGTAGTATTTGTCCATATTGTTTCATATGTTTCTGATTTTTAACAAGCTTTATTAAATCTCTCGATGATATATATATATCATAAATGTTGAAGTTTGAGATTGAATCAAGGAATAAAAAGATTATTTATTAAACAAAGTAACTTAAAACAAGATGTTAAAGTAGCAAAATTTTAAAGGCAAGTATATATAGGAAGGCGAGAGACAAAGACTATATATATTGACGTCGACCGCAGCGCCGCCGCGGCCGTTGATTGGTCGATCCCCCAATGCTCCACGCCAATTTTGATCGCTATTCCAACACTCCCTCTCGATCCAAAATGTTCAGTAGACCTCTTAAGTAGTGGAATTTGTTTCGTGGAAGAGGTTTAGTCATTATATCAGCTAGCTGTTCTGAGCTGCAAACATGATGCACTTTAAGTTCACCTTCTTCATGTTTGGATCTAATGAAGTGGTAGCGAACATCAATATGTTTCGTTCGTTTGTGGAATACTGGATTTTCAACAAGTTTTATTGCTGCTTGGTTGTCGATATAAAGTTCAGTTTCTTTAGTAATATCACAGCCGATGCCCTGTAGAAGTCTTCTTATCCAAATCAATTCCTTAGCAGCACTGCAGGCAGCGATGTATTCACTTTCGGTGGTTGAAAGTGCGATAATTGGTTGTCGTTGGCTTTCCCAAGAAACAGTTCCTCCGTTCATCATGAAGGCATAACCAGTCGTACTTTTTCTGGAGTCAACATCACGAGCAAAATCACTATCAGAGTAGCCAACAAGTTGGTCTTGTCCAGTGAAGAGAATTCCCATGTGTGGAGTGCCTTTCAGATAACGGAAAATATTCTTCACTGTTGTACAATGTGCAGGTCCTGGATATTCTAGGAATTTACTCACTTGTGAAACTGCATAAGTGATATCTGGACGTGAAACACATGATGCAAACATAAGGGATCCAACAGCTTCTCGAAAAGGGAATTTAGGCATCTTTTCCTTTTGTTCTGGAGTAGGACAGTCCTGCTTTGTTAAGATGACAGAAGGATCCATAGGCACCGAAGCAGGAATACAGTCAGCCATATTAAATTTACTCAAAATTTTGTCAATATATGATGACTGGTGAATGGAAATACTTGCTCTATCTTCTGACTGCTCAATTTGTAGCCCAACAAAAAAGTTAACACTTCCAGATGTAATATCAAATGCGTGTTCTAACTCATCCATTATAATAGCTATTGCCTCTTTATCTTTAGATAGAATAATCCCATCATCAACATAGAGAGCTAAGATAACATTTGAATCATTGTGTGTTCCAATGAAAATGCACGGGTCGGCGTCTGATGTTTTGAAATTATGGCTATACAAAAAATTGGTAAATTTCTTATTCCAATTTCTAGAAGATTGTCTCAGACCATACAGACTTTTATGTAATCTATAGCAGCTATTATCATCTCTCTTGTAGCCTTCTGGTTGTTCAAGATAAACAAGTTCCTCTAATTCGCCATTGAGAAAAGCTGTCTTTACATCGAATTGCTTAAGAAACATCCTTTCAGAAGCAGCGTGTGATAAAAGAATGCGTAACGAATCATACCTGACTACTGGGCTAAACGTATCGAAATAGTCAACATTTTTTATTTGAGAATAGCCTTTTGCAACTAATCTGGCTTTGAACCGTTGAATTGTACCATCGGACTCCGTTTTAATTTTATAAACCCATTTACAACCGATAGGTTTATGACCATCTGCCAAACGTTCTAAAGTCCATGTTTTATTTTTATTTAATGCATCAATCTCTTCATCCATGGCTAATTTCCATCTTTCTGAATCTGAACTTGTTATTGCATCTATATAGTTACTGGGTTCAT
Organism: Cordylochernes scorpioides; assembly: GCA_030710605.1. Classification (NCBI taxonomy): domain Eukaryota; kingdom Metazoa; phylum Arthropoda; class Arachnida; order Pseudoscorpiones; family Chernetidae; genus Cordylochernes; species Cordylochernes scorpioides. The sequence continues at coordinate 152,690,134 of CP092864.1, forward strand.
CAGCGAGCGCAAAGTTACATTGGCTATTCGAAACTTTAGAGCGTGTTATCATTGGATGCGAACTGATATCGGATACTGGCAGCATTTCCTGCACTGGGATGTTTGTTGTTGCAACTGGTGATTCATCCGGAGCGCTGTTAATCTGAAATATTATTTCTTTCGGTTTGGTAGATTCTCTATCTGAATGTGGAGTAGCTTTCTCATCGAATGTGACATCTTTAGAAATTCTTATTTTTCTAGTTTTCCAATCCCATAATCTAAAATTTTTGCTTGTATTCTCATAACCTAAAAACATAAGTTTTATCGATTTATTATCCCACTTTTTACGGTTTTCTTTGGGAATATGCATATAAGCATTACAGCCAAATATTTTATAGTTAGCTACATTAGGCTTTGTGCCAAAGAAAAGTTCATAAGGTGTCGTTCCAGGGGTTTGCTTAGTCGCACTTCTATTTAGAATATTAGTGGCTGTGTTACATGCCTCAGCCCAAAAAATTCCTGGAAGATTTCGTGAATTTAGCATGGACATGGCTGCTTCCACAATCGTACGATTGTCTCTTTCTATACGTCCTATCTGTTCGTGCACATAAGGTGCAGTGAACTCGTGAATTATCCCAAATCTTTTACATAAATCTGCAAAATTATCGCTTTTGAATTCTAGCGCATTATCAGTCCTAAGAACTTTTATCTTATTTCCAGTTTGAGTATAGATTAGAGTAGCATATTCTTTGAATATATCTAGCACATCTGATTTGTTTTTAATAAAATAAATATGGCGATAACCACTAAAGTAATCTTTAAATAAGCAGAAATACAGATATTTACTTAATGATTGAGTCTGCATTGGGCCACAAATATCAGCATAAATAAACTCACCTAGCTGGTAGTTTTTGCCATCTGAGGGATAGCACGACTTTCTATGGGCTTTTCCAAGTTGGCATCCTTCACAGAAGAAAAAATCTCCCTCTAAATCTTGAGGCTGCAGACCATCCACCAATCCTTTGGTCGCCATCTCTCGAAGTGTAGCAACTGGAAGATGCGCAAGTCTCTCGTGCCACAACTGAAGCTTGTTCTCGCTGGTAATGTATCCTTGTGATGATGACGTAACCTTGAAGAGCATCCTGTAGAGGCCGTCATGACGCACTCCTACGGCTTTTAGGTCATTATCCATGAAGATCTGTAGCTTGTCATGTTTGATAATGACGTTGAATCCTCTTCTTGTGGACGTAGAAAGGCTATACAAATTTTTCTTTAGTTGCGGCGAGTAGAGCACATTTCTTATGTACGTATTGTACCATCCACCGTCGACGTAGGCTTGAATCTCGAAGTCTCCCATGCCTTCTGCAAGTAGTGTCGAGTTGTCTCCCAAGTAGATTGGATCATCACTGGTGAACGGCGTGTAGGTCTTGAACCACTCTCGTCGAAATGTCATGCTGCAGCTTGCACCGCTGTCAGCATACCAAATATCATTGGGCTCTACTTGATTATCGCACAAAATAAGTCCATAATCACTTGAACTTCCTTTTGAATCATGAAGATTTTTGGATTTATTTTTCTCATTAGCTAATCTTTTTCTACATTCGCGGCTCCAATGTCCAATTTTGTGACAATAGTGGCATTTAGTGTTCTTCTTTTATCTTTAAAAGAACGTTGTGTATCTTTAGGCTTCGTTCGTGCTTGCCTGTGTAATAAGGCCTCATCTTGTTTAGAAGAACCGCTTTGTTGATTCCTGGTTTCTTCAATCAAAAGTCTTGCAGTTAAATTGTTAAGAGTTTGAGCTTTCGGATCTAACGATTCCCACGCTGCAACAAAGTAGCGCATACTCGAAGGCAAAGTATTTAAAATTTTTGCTACCTTTTGATCTTCCGTTATGGTTCCGCCCATTTGTGAAATTTGTGCAGAAATATTTTCAATTTTTGCTATGTAATCACTTATTGTTTCCGATGTCAATCGTGCATCGAAGAATTGTTGCCAAAGTAGGCCAATAGTAAATTCGGATTTTTGTTCATGAATAGCAAGTAATTTCTGCCACATTTGTGAAGCGGAAGTACAGTTCATCAGGGGCTGAAGAAACTTTAATTCGATTGCCTGTGATAATAACATCCTTGCCTTAACGTCCTTTGATTTCCAATTCTGTAGTGAACTTTAAGAGTTACTGTCGGAGGAAACAACATTCGGCTTTATTTCTAAGCCTTCCAATAATTCTAGTAATTTTTGTTGTTCCAAAAGAAGCCTGAATTGGAATTTCCATAGTGAAAAGTTTTCACCATTAAAAACTTTAATCCTTGAAAGACAATCTTCGCTCATCTTCTTTGTCTTGGAATCGGCCAACGACAAAAAGAAACTAGGGTTATGGTTGGCGGTTGACGCCTAAACTTCGAGCGAAACAAAGGCTTACTCACTGCTGGCGGTTAATCCTTTTAGGCGCAGTGGAAGCGTGCTGGGCCCATAACCTGTTGAAGTTTGAGATTGAATCAAGGAATAAAAAGATTATTTATTAAACAAAGTAACTTAAAACAAGATGTTAAAGTAGCAAAATTTTAAAGGCAAGTATATATAGGAAGGCGAGAGACAAAGACTATATATATTGACGTCGACCGCAGCGCCGCCGCGGCCGTTGATTGGTCGATCCCCCAATGCTCCACGCCAATTTTGATCGCTATTCCAACAATAAATAAATTCTACATTTAACCCAAATTTGTTTAAAATGGATGGGCTAAAAAAAAAAAGACTTAATTCGTTTTCATGGTCATCGGCGTGGAACTGAGGAGTGAAGACCTTGTATGGAAGAGGACTCTCTCCAGGTGGGGAAGTCTTCCTTGCTGAAGAAATTTATACATACACAACTATTTTTTTTATTAGATTGAATATGAGCAGAAATATATTTTAAACTTAGTTCTATTGACGTTATGTGGCGCTAAGTTTGTTGTTGACATACATTAATATGAAAAAATAATACAAATGTGACATTGTACTGGGATAAGGTTCATAAATTAAGAAAAAGGAATCTTCTTATCGTGCAACTGAAATCAGGAATTAGCCATCAGCAACTTTCAGTTTCACGATAAGAAGATGTATTTTTCTTAACACATTAATATGTTATAATTGTCATATTATTTCACATAAAAATGTCATATTATTTGACAAACATAGCAGTTTTAATCTTCTCAGTTATGCGGGAAGAATGTTGTTTATTTGTTAACTGATCTCCCACGTCATTGGACCAATGTGGCCATGTTTGTATATAAAAGAGGGTTGAAACGGAATGCGAGGAGTCGTGGAGTGGTGTTCGAGTGGAGACGTTGTTCTCTGTGTGCTTGTCTGGTGATCTCGCATACCTGTGTAACCCCGGTCCGCTCCTTATCAACGCTGCAAATAAAAGATAAGTACTGTTTTATTTTATTTAACAAATGTTTTTTTTTTATATACCCCCTTTTTGTTGTTGGTGTTGTACTCTTGAGTGTACCTTTTTCTGTGTTTAAGTTACTCTTACTGTAGGCCCTAGTTTATTGCTTTTTGTATGATAACCCGTAATAGTAACTTTTGTCAAGCCAACTGAAATATAGGTAAACTAAATGATATTTTGTTCCAATATATTCCTTTTTAATTAAAACTATATAACTATATATTCCCCTACATTCTATCTACCATTTATTTACTCCTTTAATATCTTTATTTGATCTTTCTTTCTGTAACTATTGATTAGAAGAATCAATAGAATTGTTTATTTTGTAGATTGTCATTAATTGGTTTCTCCTCTCTTGCTTTTATCAATTTCAATCTATAAAATTTCAGATTTTTATTGAAATTTTATTTATCTTCTTCTTTTTTATCTCCACTTAATCATATTAAGGGTATCAAGCTTGTAAAGCTTGACAACCATCATGATTGGGTGAAATAGAATGCGTCTGCCTTTGTTATTAAGACTGGGAGCACTACTCAGTGGCAGGCCGACTTAGCTCCAAAATAAATGACCGCCTCTGACATGAGGAACAGACGCCACGTACAGCCGCTCCTAACATGGAGTACAAACGCTGCTCATCCTGTATCCCTGGATTAGGAGCCCTTACAGGGTACTATCAGCTGGGCCAGCTGAGCTCAGGTTTTTTACCGAGCTTGTTACTGCTCCCCCTCCTCCTTTTTTATCCGGGCTTGGGACCCGGCAAAGGCGGAGTTACACGCGGACAAAAGGCTTACAAGGTGGTTGATTTTCCTAGATTATAGGCGAACAGCCTCGTCGAAATATTGAATTTTAATAAACTTATTTTATCCAAAATATGCTGTCATTTTAAAATATTAATATACGGATATGTATGCAGATGGATATATAGAGAGAATCTTGCGCGAAATGTTCTTTGGTGAAGTCGCAGCGCCATCTATGAACCAGATTTAACACTATTTGACTGGCGCAAGGCTTCTATCGGAATCTAAAGACACTATTTTTCTTAAGATCTTAATTTTAATAAGATCTTAATTTTTCTTTCTGTAATAATTGATTAGAAGAATCATTATAATTGTTTAAATTGTCTATAATTTGTCTCTCCTCTCTCCAATCTATAAAATTGCAGATTTTTATTGAAAATAAAATTAAAATTCAACTGCAATACGCTTATTTTTTATTTATAAATTGCAATAGCAAGTTTCGGGAGAATGGTATCCATAAAAAGAGACATTTCTGCCTTTATAAATGTTTTAAAACATTGATTCTGGTTCAACATCTCAGTACAGAACGCAATTGCTGCGAAGTCTAGTAAACGTTTCACAAAACAATGATGCGAAACTCGGTAGAAGAATTCATAGTGATGATTCGTTTGTAGACTATTACAAGGTGTATAATTTTCTTACAACATAAACCTTAGATTATTAAAACATTGGATCAGTAAACATGAGGGCAACCACTTCGTTCATTTACATTAATTTATTTTTCATATAACATTTTTGTAAACAAAAAAGGTTATGATGATAAATTCAATGAATATTTACACAATAATAGAAAAAATATATTAAACCTTTATATAAACATAAATATTCTAACTAAATTAAACACAAGGATTTCAGTCAGATCACTGAATAACAGAAATGAGAGGGTAAAAGTATCCTTTAAACTAACTTTATTTAAACATACAAGGTTGTCATTTTTTTCTTTTTTTTTTACTTATCCCTAGTACACGTGGTACAGGCCATTATAATCATGGTAGGTAGAAGTAGGCGACTGCTTTTACTGTAAGTGCACCACATGTCTACACATGTGAAAAGCAGTTCGATTTTGCACTTACAAATGTGCCTGAGCCCCGTTTGGTTACTTGCACTCGCTGGTGGGGTTGGACTTTTTGCAAATTTGGGGGCTATTGGAGCATTTTTTTTTAATAAGAAAAAAAGTGCTCAATGCGGGAATCGAACCCGAGTCATAGCGGTCGAAAACCAACGGTTTAGACAATCCTTCCACCGACCCCCATAGATTGTCCAAATTTTCGTAAACACTTGCAAAATATAATTGTAGGTTTGAAGAGCGTTGTATGTGTTATTTTGGGGAATTGGCCCTAGAAAGAGGTGGCTGGCAAATATTCGAGGGTGGGACATATATATAGTCTAGCTAAAAGTTAGAATAATACTTAAAAAAAAAAAAAAAAACGGGACGCGATTGTGTACGGTAAAAAAAGTTTGATAAGAAAGAAGGACCTAACACTATTGCAGAAAGTAACAATTGACAATTGACAACAGTTTATTGGCATCCAGTCAACAGTAGGGAGAGAGGTTACAGTTTAAAATATTTACATGAAAAAAGATCAGCCAGGTGTTCTTCCCCACCGCGATAGAGTCCTCTTCCAGGCGATGACGGGGTCCTCCTCGAATTGCAGAAAGTAGCTTTGGAAATATCCTGACATTGGATGATGTGTGAATTATTATTTTTTAGATAAATGCCATAACTAGGATCTCTCCTTCAATGTCACATTCACACTCATCGACAAAACTTAAGGAAGTGAAAAGTCTTTCATTTTGCCGGGTCGTCTTTTTTTTTTTTTTTGAAGGAGACAGAGGTTGTTCACACTTGGTTATCTCGTGTGTCTTCAATAAAAGTCACTGTAATATCTATCAGAGTCATTGTCTGAGTTATTATACACAACAAAAGCTATATTAAGGCATTCCGCCTTGTAATGATTCGCCATACAAAAAAGAAAAATGAAACAAAATATTAACTAAGGGTATGAGAAGAAAGTTGTTTTATAAATATACATATTCTGGCCATTGTTTTTTTAGGTGACTTTCCGATGCTTTATGATACATAACTTATACAGATTCACCAGAGAAAGAAAGGAATCATAGATGGAGCTCCTATACTCCAGGCAGCACAGAACCCAACAACAGCCTCCAGGGTCTTATACAGATTCACCACAGGAAGTAATCATAGATGGAGCTCCTATACTCCAGGCAGCACAGCACCCAACAACAGCCTCCAGGGTCTTATACAGATTCACCACAGGAAGGAATCATAGATGGAGCTCCTATACTCCAGGCAGCACAGAACCCAACAACAGCCTCCAGGGTCTTATACAGATTCACCACAGGAATGAATCATAGATGGAGCTCCTATACTCCAGGCAGCACAGAACCCAACAACAGCCTCCAAGGTCTTATACAGATTCACCACAGGAAGTAATCATAGATGGAGCTCCTATACTCCAGGCAGCACAGAACACAACAACAGCCTCCAAGGTCTTATACAGATTCACCACAGGAAGTAATCATAGATGGAACTCCTATACTCCAGGCAGCACAGAACCCAACAACAGCCTCCAGGGTCTTATACAGATTCACCACAGGAAGGAATCATAGATGGAGCTCCTATACTCCAGGCAGCACAGAACCCAACAACAGCCTCCAGGGTCTTATACAGATTCATCACAGGAAGATAACATAGATGAAGCTCCTATACTCCAGGCAGCACAGAACCCAACAACAGCCTCCAGGGTCTTATACAGATTCACCACAGGAAGGAATCATAGATGGATCTCCTATACTCCAGGCAGCACAGAACCCAACAACAGCCTCCAGGGTCTTATACAGATTAACCACAGGAAGTAATCATAGATGGAGCTCCTATACTCCAAGCAGCAAAGAACCCAACAACAGCCTCCAGGGTCTTATATAGATTCATCACAGGAAGGAATCATAGATGGAGCTCCTATACACCAGGCAGCACAGAACCCAACAACAGCCTCCAGGGTCTTATACAGATTCACCACAGGAAGTAATCATAGATGGAGCTCCTGTATTCCAGGCAGCACAGAACCCAACAACAGCCTCCAGGGTCTTATACAGATTCACCACAGGAAGGAAGCATAGATGGAGCTCCTGTATTCCAGGCAGCACAGAACCCAACAACAGCCTCCAGGGTCTTATACAGATTCACCACAGGAAGTAATCATAGATGGAGCTCCTATACTCCAAGCAGCAAAGAACCCAACAACAGCCTCCAAGGTCTTATACAGATTCACCACAGGAAGTAATCATAGATGGAGCTCCTATACTCCAGGCAGCAAAGAACCCAACAACAGCCTCCAAGGTCTTATACAGATTCACCACAGGAAGTAATCATAGATGGAGCTCCTATACTCCAGGCAGCACAGAACCCAACAACAGCCTCCAGGGTCTTATACAGATTCACCACAGGAAGTAATCATAGATGGAGCTCCTATACTCCAGGCAGCACAGAACCCAACAACAGCCTCCAAGGTCTTATACAGATTCACCACAGGAAGTAATCATAGATGGAGCTCCTATACTCCAAGCAGCGCAGCACCCAACAACAGCCTCCAGGTCCGACACAAGTCCAATGGCCACACGTTCCTTTGTACATACGTCAAGGT
>CP092864.1:152698101-152813024 GCA_030710605.1 Cordylochernes scorpioides
CAAGCAATAGTTTTTCCCCCAAGAGATAACAAAAAATTCAAGCCCCAAACCAACTTGACAGTAAACTCAAGCACTATTAGTTGGGCCGACCATGCCAAGTATCTTGGTGTCACTTTGGATTCGAAATTAAAATTTAACTTACATGTCCAAAACACCATAAGAAAGGCAAAGATAGCCAAAATATCTCTATCAAGCCTGCTTAATTTTAAAAGTAATTTAACAACAAAGCATAAATTCACGTTGTACAAAACCTGTATTCTACCCATCATCACGTACGCACTACCAGTCTGGGGCAAATATATCACACCTACGGATAAAAAAAGAATAGATGCCTTCATGAGGATTTGCTTACGAACCACTATAGGAGCCCCATTCAATCTTTCAAACAAAATTCTCAAAGAAGATCTCGACCAGCCTAATATAGAAGAGATTTATAAAGACTCCGCGACAAGACTATTCTCGCAATTTCAAAAATCATCAAATCCAACTATACAAGAAATTGTTCAAAATCAAGGTGACCTCAGCCACCGAATCCGACGACCTGGACCCAATGGCTAGCTGACAGCCAAACACCCTACAACTGCCCTCCTGTAAGGTTCGGGGGGCCACTCCAGCATTACAACTCGCCATGTGTAAATAATCTGGACAAGGTGACTCGCGAGCTGTGCTCGAATGTAACACCTGCAAATTGAGATGAAATAAAAAATAAATAAATATTTAAAAATATATATATAAAACACATTATATACACTATGTACAAAGAATATGGCGCCTCTACCACCGCTGCAGAGTTTGGTGGAGAATCACCAGCGGGTCTCTAGCGACACCACGTATTTCGCGATCTACAAAGAATACGTAGATCGCGTTCGCCGCTGAGGAGATGGTGTGGTCCTCGAGACCAACTGGAAATATCAGGTCTTGAGGGGAATATCTTTTCAAAACACTTTTATTCTCTAGCTTTAGGGCACGAACGCCCTTCTACATGAGAAAACATGGTATACCATAGGGATACTTTTCCCTTAAGGCCTGATATATTTTTACTCAAAATATTATCCATTCTTTAATCAATAAGTCTGATGTTCTCACATGGTATTATGTCATATTTTTTCCTGTAGAAGGGCGTTCGTGCCTGAAAGCTAGAGAAAGGTGTTTTGAAAAGATACTTTTTCCTGTAGGCTTGATATATTTTATTCAATATTGATACAAGGTATTATTTTAATAATAATATTGCCACGTCGAAAATTAGGGAATACCAACTTTGGGGTGACACAGCAATTTATTTCAGGCAAGAACAAACTATGAGTGATAAACAAAAGATAAGCAAAAGAGGGAAGTGTACAGAGTATAGCAAAATATAAACATAAAAAATAATACTCTGCTAATAAAATAATAAATACTTTGTTACATAGCTCCTTCCCTATGGGAGCTGTGACCCACAGCTAGAAATTATTGGATGACATGGATCTGACGTGCTTCTGCCAAGGATTCCATCGAAGTCTTGTAACTTTGTCCCTAGTACCTTTGCGTCCTTTTTCTTGCGGCGTGAAGAGCGGCTTTGTCGTCGTATCGTCTAAAGGGACATCGTCATCTTGGAGGGAAGTCGTGGCTTTGACACGGCGGTGGAATCCTAGAGTCAGTCTCTGAAAATGTAGATCACAGCACCCATGGCTTCAAGGTCTTCTCGGTGATATTAAGTTCTCTTCCCTAACTTACCCAGCATCTCCACCAAAATGCCACGTGGAAAATTAGGGAAGACCAACTTCGGGATGAGACAGCAATTTATTTCAGGTAAGAACAAACTATGAATGGTAAACAAAAGATAAGCAAAAGAGGGAAGTGTACAGAGCAGAGCAAAATATAAACATAAAAAATAATACTCTGCTAATAAAGTAATAAATACTTTGTTACAATATATTTGTAAACTATTGCATCTTGGCATGTATAGCTGTTTTAGAACCAATGAGACCTATCTATGAAGATTTCCAAATCTCACCTATCTTAACATTTTAAAAATTAATTTCTATACTTGTGATAGAAAAAGAGAACAGTATTTGTATACATTTCGCCTTTTATTATAAGGTTGTCCCAAAGGTTTGTTAACATATTATGATTTCTATTTTGCAAGTGTTTACGCACTTTTGAGACAATCTTGTTATTTTGAAAGTTGGTCAAGGTTAAAATCGGCGCTTGTAGGGAGTTTTTCATTTTACAAAGTTCAGCCTTTTAAGTATCCTCTGTCAAAGACACAACAAATAGTCCAGTGGAGGTACTCTGGAATGATCTTCCTAATTGCCCATCTCGGATGTTATGATCAGTGGGTCTATGTACAATGGGATTCAGCATTGACTCTCTTTCAGACATTTTCTGATGTTGACACTCTGCGAATCTTTGGATCACGGAAGAATTTTGCATCGTAGTTTCTTACAGTCCACTTACGAGATCTTTCGATTTGATGGTCTTCGTTGTGATGATTTTGTCGGTATCTTCATCACCTAGACTCGTCTTATGCCCTCTCATACTTTGTGTACGTAGCCTATTGGTTGCTGTGGTTGTTTTTTTTTTAAATATATCTCGAGTTTTTAGCTTGTGACATCCACATTCACTTCGAAAGACTTAGATGTGGCCGAGAAGAGATGACATTCCAATCATGTTCGAGTCGGCTCAATCGAAATTCTAATGGAGTTATGCATTCTTTAATCGATCTTACGTGGCCCTTTATGGCCCATGTTGATTACAAGTCATGTTTTTTTTTTGCATAGATTTACCAAGATGGTGTTGGATATGGCTTTTGGGGTCGCAAATTCACCTGAAAACAGATCAATCGTCCCTAATGACATTACTTACAACTAAAGACAGAACTGCGTGGTGTCGCTGGAGACCCACTGGCGATTTTCCGCCAAACTCTGCAGCGCTGGCAGAGATACCATATTCATTGTACATAGTGTATATAATGCATATTATCTTTTATTTTTAATAGTACAGACTGTTCACTTTGCATGTATTGACAAGATGTCAATAAAATTATTTTAATTTTCAATTGTCTAAAGACAGAACTGGGCTGATAATTACAAAGGGGACAGCCTGAATAATGAAATTTGATTATAACATTGAGTATAAGTTTTTCAAATTAAAGATACCTCAGCCAGTAAATCTTTTTTATTATCTCGACGTTTCAACAAAAATATTTTGTCCTCGTCAGGAGCGAACAAAAATTAAAACATTTGGCAGAGCGTTAAAAATTATTAGAATTTTTAGAATAATTTTTAACGCCTTGCCAAATGTTTTAATTTTTGTTCGCTCCTGACGAGGACAAAATATTTTTGTTGAAACGTCTAGACAATAAAAAAGATTTACTGGCTGAAGTATCTTTAATTTGAAAAACTATGAATGTCGGCCAGACAACCTCTATCATTACGATAATTGAGTGTAAGGTTATCCCAAAAGTTCGTAAACATATTATGATTTATATTTTGCAAGTGTTTACGAACATTTAGGACAACCTTGGTAATATTGGAAACCTTGGTAAAATTATAACAGAATTCTTATAGAAGAATGATTTAATCTCTGATGTTCTATATCAAGGGTGGTCAATCAGCAGGTGGGCCAAGTTTCAGAATTACAAGGTTGTCTCAAAAGTTCGTAAACACTTGCAAAATCATAATCATAATATGTTTACGAACTTTTAAGACAACCTTGTAATTCTGAAACTTGGCCCACCTGCTGATTGGCCACCCTTGATATAGAACATCAGAGATTAAATCATTCTTCTATAAGAATTCTGTTATAATTTTAACAAGGTTACCAATATTACCAAGGTTGTCCCAAAAGTTCGTAAACACTTGCAAAATATAAATCATAATATGTTTACGAACTTTTGGGACAACCTTGGTAATATTGGTAAAATTATAACAGAATTCTTATAGAAAAATGATTTAATCTCTGATGTTCTCTATATCAAGGGTGACCAATCAACAGGTGGGCCCAATTTAAGAATTAAAAGTATTGGATAATAAGTAAAAGATAGAAAAAATGAGAAATAAATAAATAAACAAATGAATAATTGTGTATCTAACTATTTTACTTACAGTAGAGATAGGCAGGTGATATTTTCTGGAGGTAGTGAGGACAAGATTTGATGAATTTAACATAATGAGCTTTATCCTATTATGATAATATGATACATAAAATAAAATAATTTTAATCGGAGTATTTATCCTGAACTATTATGCTAATCACCAATATTCTTGCAACTTTAGTCTTCTCACTTTCCTGAGCTTCTACAATAGGCTTCCTATCAAATTCTTTAAACTTTTCACTTTATTCAGTTTCTATCCAGGCTTCTTATCAGCTTATTTAACCTTTTCACTTTATTCAGTTTCTATCTAGGCTTCTCTTATCAGTTTCTTTAACCATTTCACTTTATTCAGTTTCAATCCAGGCTTCTTATTAGCTTTTTTATCCTTTTCACTTTATTCAGTTTCTATCCAGGCTTCTTATCAGCTTCTTTAACCTTTTCACTTTATTCAGTTTCTATCTAGGCTTCTTATCAGCTTCTTTAACCTTTTCACTTCATTCAGTTTCTATCCAGGCTTCTTATCAGCTTCTTTAACCTTTTCACTTCATTCAGTTTCTATCCAGGCTTCTTATCAGCTTCTTTAACTTTTTCACTTAATTCAGTTTCTATGCAGACTTCTTTTCAGCTTCTTTAACCTTTTCACTTTATTCAGTCTCTATCCAGGCTTCTTATCAGCTTCTTTAGCCTTTTATTCTTTTCCTCTGAGCTTGAGTTCTTCAATTCCTAGGCTCAGGCACTCCTATCCTTATAAACAATCCTTACAATTTATAAATTTAATTGCCATCTATCGTTAAAATTTCACACAAATAAATTTACTGGCAATGTGTTTTTTTTTTTTAATATCATCAAATTTTATCTCTACAGACCTTACTGCAAAATAATAACTCATATCATTGAAGTAAGGTCTATAGAGATAATATTTGATGATATTATAAAAAGAAACACATTGCCAGTAAATTTATTTGTGTGAAATTGTAATCCTTACAAATCCTACGCCGGCCATCCCGCCGTGCCTTTTATACCTTTCTTGCGTAAAGTCTCACCTGATTGGCTTTCTTTGTCAGGTGATCAACAAATTATATTAAACAAATGAATTAATTATAACATCAAGGTTGACCCCCAAAAGTTCGTAAATACTCGCAAAATATAAATCATAATACAACATAATGCGGCTTATGATTGTAAAACGACATTTGAAAATTATCCAGTATGTGTTTCTTTTGAACGAAAAATCAAAATTTATTTTAAGGTGAAATAACGAAATTTCTAACCTTATCCATACCTCATCCATAAGGTTAGAAATAATCGGCATTTCTCCTCAAAATAATTTTTGATTTTTCGTTCAAAAGAAACACATCAGGGATAATTTTCAAATGTCGTTTTACATATCATAATATGTTTATGAACTTTTGGAACAACCTTGCTTTAAAAGAGTAAAGAAAATGTCTTGCCTGATTAACTGATAAATATTCATTACCATCTTATAAGAACTATGTATTTTGAGGAAGCGAAGATGTACTTATGAATGGGAAACAACTCTCGATAAAGAAGATATTAAATGAAAATGAAAAGATACAAATACCAACATTCTAAATAACTTCTTCCCTTTTCCCACAAGGACCACAAAGGAATGTCAAACTAATTAAATGCTTAGGGAATACTACTAGCTTCATTCTTTCCAAGAGTCAAGACGACATGTATTAATGGTTTTTTAAAAAATCAATCAATATATCGAAAAATATCTTATTTAAAGATTTTTCATATAAAAGGGAATTTTATTTTTATGAATATTTTCTATGAATTTAGAGCATTTTGTGCATTCTTAAATGAATATTTCAATATGTGAAACAAACAGAAAAAGCTCTATGCATGTTATAAACTCCAAACAAATATAAAATATGAAAAGGTATTATGGAACATTTCAAGTAGTTTCAAGCTAGCTTTGCTTTATTTGACTACTTTGCAGCAAATTATTTTTTGTATTGCCCGATTGAAGTCTATAACAAGGAATAAATTTTGTTGTTGTCGTGTCCAATGAAGATCCTCAGATGTTTCCATGCATCTCTATCACAACAGCCGCAATGTCCACTATCTTGGGTGTGTAAAGCTGCTGCTCTGGGTCCATGTCAATTTTCGGTTGTTGTTGTCGTGTCCAATGAAGAGCCTCAGATGTTTCCATACATCTCTTTCACAGCAGTTGCAATGTCCTCTATCTTGGGTGTGTAAAGCTGCTGCTCTGAGTCCATGTCAATTTTCTGAAAGGCTGCGGCCATTGCTGGACTCGAGAATATGTGGGTAGGTGTTAGTTCCACACTAGGACAATTGTTACATGTCCTGTAGGTTCCTGTGTCATCTGGATGTATTGTCATTCCTTTGTAGTGTTTCGTTTTGAGTCATGTTATTGTTTTTGTAATTTTTCTTTCAGAGGGTTTATTTCGCATATTTGATCTTTCCATACCTTTTGTTGAATTATCTTTTGTTTTACCAAAGCATCAGCTTCAATTCACAATGAAGATGAATAAATGTTAAATGTATAAAAAGACCTGACCAAAAGATACACTCACCACAAAGATATGAGATGAAGGAGTCTAGTAGGCCTTTCCAGAGGAGTAGGAGGAGGAGACCCCGCGGCTTCCAGAGACTTCTTGGTGCTTCAGGACGACGTGGGAGCCTGATCCAGACCACCGTTGACTCCAAGGCCTCCGTTGATTCCGCTGATACCAGATCCCATACCGCTGATGCCGGATCCCATACCGCTGATGCCGGCTCCCATACCGCTGATGCCGGCTCCCATACCGCTGATGCCGGATCCCATACCGCTGATGCCGGCTCCCATACCGCTGATGCCGGATCCCATACCGCTGATGCCAGATCCCATACCGCTGATGCCGGCTCCCATACCGCTGATGCCGGCTCCCATACCGCTGATGCCGGCTCCCATACCGCTGATGCCGGATCCCATACCGCTGATGCCAGATCCCATACCGCTGATGCCGGCTCCCATACCGCTGATGCCGGCTCCCATACCGCTGATGCCGGATCCCATACCGCTGATGCCAGATCCCATACCGCTGATGCCGGCTCCCATACCGCTGATGCCGGCTCCCTACCATTCGCAGACACAAGAGAAAAGCCACCGTTGCCATTGCTCACAATGGACACACGCTGTTCAGATCCCATACCACCGTTGAAACCAAGACCATCGTTAATAACCAGACCGTTTCAAGAGGACATGCCTTGTCCAACGTTGCTTCCAGAAGAAATCATTCGTCCATTGATCATTTCCTGGCCATTAATTCCAGAAGACATGCCCATCTGAGCAGAGTTTCCAAGGTGTACAGCCTTCACCATGATGATATCTTGTCCATTTCCATTTCCCACGCTGCTGCTAATGATCTGGCCATTACCGTTCACGATGATCTGGCCGGCACCGTTTCCAGAACTGCCACCGATGATTTGAACAGCAACGTTCACGAGGATGGGACCATTTCCAGCAGCACCTCCAATGATTTGAGAAGAACCACCATTGATGATCTGTCCAGAGCTACCTCCAATGATCTGGCCATTTACCATGATCTGACCATTATCATTCATTATCTAACCAGCTAGTTAACGAGGATGTGACCATTTCCAGTACCACCTATAATGATCTGAGATGAACAACCGTTGATCATACCAGCACCACCACCGTTGATCATAGCAGCAGCACCACCGTTGATCATACCAGCACCACCACTGTTGATCATACCAGCACCACCGTTGATCATACCACCACCGTTGATCATACCAGCACCACCACCGTTGATCATACCAGCACCACCACCGTTGATCATACCACCACCGTTAATCATACCAGCACCACCACCGTTGATCCTACCAGCACCGTTGATCATACCAGCACTACCACTGTTGATCATACCAGCACCACCACCGTTGATCATACCAGCACCACCACCGTTGATCATACCAGCACCACCGTTGATCATACCAGCACCACCACCGTTGATCATACCAGCATCACCACCGTTGACCATACCACCACCGTTGATCATACCAGCACCACCACCGTTGATCATACCAGCACCACCGTTGATCATACCAGCACCACCACCGTTGATCATACCAGCATCACCACCGTTGACCATACCACCACCGTTGATCATACCACCACCGTTGATCATACCAGCACCACCACCGTTGATCATACCAGCACCACCGTTGATCATACCAGCACCACCACCGTTGATCATACCAGCATCACCACCGTTGACCATACCACCACCGTTGATCATACCAGCACCACCACTGTTGATCATACCAGCACCGTTGATCATACCAGCACCACCACCGTTGATCATACCAGCACCACCACCGTTGATCATACCAGCACCACCACCGTTGATCATACCAGCACCGTTGATCATACCACCACCGTTGATCATACCAGCACCACTACCGTTGATCATACCAGCACCACCACCGTTGATCATACCAGCACCACCACCGTTGATCATACCAGCACCACCACCGTTGATCATACCACCACCGTTGATCATACCAGAACCACCGTTGATCATATCAGCACCACCACCGTTGACCATTACAGCAGCACCACCGTTGACCATACCAGCACCACCGTTGACCATACCAGCACCACCACCGTTGATCATATCAGCACCACCACCGTTGATCATACCAGCACCACCACCGTTGATCATACCAGCACCACCACCGTTGATCATACCAGCACTACCACCGTTGATCATACCAGCACCACCACCGTTGATCATACCAGCACCACCACCGTTTTTCATACCAGAACCACCACTGTTGATCATACCAGCACCAGCACCGTTGATCATACCAGCACCACCACCGTTGATCATACCAGCACCGTTGATCATACCAGCACCACCACCGTTGATCATACCAGCACCGTTGATCATACCAGCACCACCGTTGATCATATCAGCACCACCACCGTTGACCATTACAGCAGCACCACCGTTGACCATACCAGCACCAGCACCACCGTTGACCATACCAGCACCACCACCGTTGATCATACCAGCACCACCACCGTTGATCATACCAGCACCACCACCGTTGATCATACCAGCACCACCACCGTTGATCATACCAGCACCACCACCGTTTTTCATACCAGGACCACCACTGTTGATCATACCAGCACCACCACCGTTGATCATTCCAGCACCACCACCGTTGATCATACCAGCACCACCACCGTTGACCATACCAGCACCACCACCGTTGATCATACCAGCACCACCACCGTTGACCATACCAGCACCACCGCCGTTGACCATACCAGCACCACCACCGTTGATCATACCAGCACCACCACCGTTGAACATACCAGCACCACCACCGTTGACCATACCAGCACCACCACCGTTTATCATACCAGCACCACCACCGTTGATCCAACCAGCACCACCACCGTTGACCATACTAGCACCACCACCGTTGATCATACCAGCACCACCACGTTGATCATACCAGCACCCCCACCGTTGACCATACCAGCACCGCCACCCTTGATCATACCAGCACCACCACCGTTGATCATACCACCACCGTTGACCATACCAGCACCACCATCGTTGACCATACCAGCACCACCACAGTTGATCATACAAGCACCACCACCGTTGACCATACCAGCACCACCACAGTTGATCATACAAGCACCACCACCGTTGACCATACCAGCACCACCACCGTTGATTATACCACCACCGTTGATCATACCAGCACCACCACCGTTGATCATACCAGCATCACCACCGTTGACCATACCAGCACCACCACCGTTGATCATACCAGCACCACCACCGTTGATCATACCACCACCATTGATCATACCAGCACCACCACCGTTGATCATACCACCACCACCACCGTTGATCATACCACCACCATTGATCATACCAGCACCACCACCGTTGATCATACCAGCACCACCACCGTTGATCATACCAGCACCACCACCGTTGATCATACCAGCACCACCACTGTTGACCATACCAGCACCACTACCGTTGACCATACCAGCACCACCACCGTTGAACATACCAGCACCACCACCGTTGATCATACCAGCACCACCACCGTTGATCATACCAGCACCACCACCGTTGACCATACCAGCACCACCACCGTTGATCATACCAGCACCACCACCGTTGACCATACCAGCACCACCACCGTTGACCATACCACCACCGTTGATCATACCAGCACCACCACCGTTGATCATACCAGCACCACCACCGTTGATCATACCAGCACCACCACCGTTGACCATACCAGCACCACCACCGTTGACCATACCACTACCGTTGATCATACCAGCACCACCACCGTTGATCATACCAGCACCACCGTTGACCATACCAGCACCACTACCGTTGATCATACCACCACCGTTGATCATACCACCACCGTTGATCATACCAGCACCACCACCACCAACAACCATACGGCTTGCTCCATAGTTCATTCCTCCCTTGGTCGGTTTTATGTATGTCATATATCCACACATACAGCTTTATTAAGACCATCGATCTTATACAGATTCACCACAGAAAAGAAGCATTGATGGAGCTCCTATACTCCAGATAGCACAGAATCCAGCAGCCTCCAGGTCCGACACATGTCAAGTGGCCACAGAATCCACCGACATAGGTTAACGTATTACTGAATCATGCATGTCATATGTTGTACTCTTTTGAAAAAATGATCGTAGTTTTACTCTAATCTGGCTTAAGATGAGCCATAACATTTCACCTGCTTCAACACAATTTTTGGCCTTTGTTCTAGCTTGTAAAAACTGTTTTTGCCAATTATAAAGTGACTTGGATCTTCGCTCACTGTGCAAATAAAATGAATGCATTTCTTTGATGCAATTAATAAATACATTTATATGATTTATTCAGAGGCTATGTAATTTTTGTGCACATACATGCCATTCTACTACATATTCACAATGTACAAGATTGTTCCAAAAGTTCATAAACATATTATAATTTATATTTTGCGAGTGTTTACGAACTTTTGGGACAACCTTGTAATTCTGAAACTTGGCCCACCTACTGATTGGCCACCCTTGATATAGAACATCAGAGATTAAATCATTCTTCTATAAGAATTCTGTTTTAATTTTACCAAGGTTACCAATATTACCAAAGTTGTCCCAAATATTTTTTTGTCCTTTTCTTCTTGACCTTTCTCCTTGTTCAAATATATAAGGATTAAAAGATTACATGAGGAGCTTCTTTTTAGATTTATTGCGAGCATTCGAACCTTCCTGTTCTTCTACGGGCATGGATAGCATGGATATACTAACTTCGGCTACATGAACTCAGTAGAATTTGGTTTAAATATATAAGGATTAAAAAAGGTTAGTATATCCATGCTATTCATGCCCGTTGAAGAACCGGAAGGTTCGAAAGCTCGCAATATATCTAAAAAGAAGCTCCTCATGTAATCTTTTAATTCTTATATATTTAAACCAAATTCTACTGAGTTCATGTAGCCGAAATTCTTTCTCCTTATATATAGCCAATTTGTAATGATGTAAAGAAATGTATTGACCCAAATATCCTTGAGTTTGATATATTGCGTTATAAGATGTTAATAAATTTAAAGTTAAAGGTTGTTCCAAAAGTTCATAAACTCTTGCAAAATATAAATCATAATTTTATAAAGTAAATAAAGCTTCCATGGTTAAGTTTCTTGTTCAATTTTTTTATTTTCAAACTTTTTGACTTATCAGTCCTTCAACAGGATTATCACGATAATAAATTGATGATATATACTATTTTTATATACAAATTATTTTTTACATTTTTTAAATATTAATGATATTGAAAGGGGGAGAAAATATATATTACATTCTTTGTGTGTTATAGACAAATTTTGAAATTATACGTCCATGGTGGATGATGCGTGCTGGTTGAATGATATCTCGAGATTCCATTTATATATATTGTTGCGTCGTACCCAGACGCTGTACTTTGTCTACCAAGGATGCCACAAAGATACACATGTGAGTTCGAAGGGATTGCAGCTAAAGTTACAAGTTACATGTTCCATTTGCATATTTTAAATATTTATGATATTGAAAGGGGGAGAAAATATATATTACATTCTTTGTGTGTTATAAACAAATTTTGAAAATATATATACGTGCATGGTGGAACGTTTATATAAATCATAATTATAATATGTTTACGAACTTTTGAGACAACCTTGTATAATAACTATTCTCAAATTTCATTAAGTACAAATTATCTTATTTTAAGTGTATCAAAAGAATTTTTGCTCTTCATTGGAAAATGCAACAACTGTCCTGGTGTGGAACTAACACCTACTCACATATTCTCATGCCCAGCAATGGCCTCAGCCTTGCAGAAATTTGACATGGACCCAGAGCAGCAGCTTTACACACCCAAGATAGAGGACATTGTGACTGCTGTGATAGAGATACATGGAGACATCTGAGGTTCTTCATTGGACACGACAACAACAACAATACAGTATACAAACCCAAGATAGAGAACATTGCGACTGCTGTGATAGAGATGTATGGAGACATCTGAGGTTCTTCATTGGACACGACAACAACAACAATACAGTATACACACCCAAGATAGAGTACATTGCAACTGCTGTGATTGAGATGTATGGAGACATCTGAGGCTCTTCATTGGACACGACAACAACAACCAAATAATTTTTCACCGCATTTATAAATGCTTATGAGAATAAATTAATCAATCTAATAGTGCATTTAACAAATCGAGTCAGAATCTCTCTCCCTTTAGGCTATTGTACATATATAGATGGCAATTTATAGTAATTCTTAATGGAATAATTCATACAGTTACGAGCGTCATTCTTCATCAGTCATCTCTGTCACCGTTTGCTTTTTTTTTTTTTGGAATGGCGCCCTCCTATTGGTCGGCTATCACGCCACCTTTGCCCCCCCACTCGCTTTATCGTTTTTGTAACCATTGTGTTGGAGCGGGTCGCTCCTTAAATAAATGCATATATTAGTTAATAACCAAATGGAATCCTCTCTTTCTTTTTCCCAGTAAGAGACGCCTACGGAAGCCAACAGTACATAGACAGATAAAGCACATAGGCTATAGTTATTAACTAACATATGCATTTATATAAGGCGACAATTTATAATTGTAACAAATAGTATTTGAATCAAAACATTCAATCGGGTAAAGACGGGCGTTGCCCGGGTCATTCGGCTAGTAATTCATAAAAATAAGTTGAAAATCGTATGTAGGTGTAGGCAGATGGATCTGTGGTATAATCTGTTTGTTGTCAGTTATTTGTTATAATTCGTCACCGCTTGAGTTCTGCTGTTTGTGGCGCAGTAGTCTTTGCCACCGACAATTAATCTATTGCCTCTTAGTTTATCCATAATTCCCCCTAGTCAGAAGTTCATTTTTCTTGGTAATCAAAAGTCTTCTCTGGGTTATTATATAAGGTTATCCCAAAATTTCGTAAACATATTTTAATTATGATTTATTTCTGTGTACACCTATCCCCCGATTTACACGTTTTTCTCAGGAAAGTATCTACCGTGTAAATCGGGGGATAAGTGTATATTATCATTTTAAAATAGTAATTTACAGATATGTATATAGAGAGAATTATGGGCGAAATGTTCTTTGGTGGAGTCGCAGCGCCATCTATGAACCAGATTTGACACACAATAATTCTATCGGAATCTAAAGACACTATTTGTTTCAAATACTTTATTTCTTATAAAGTAAATAAAGCTTCCAGGATTAAGTTTCTTGTTCAAATTTTTTATTTTCAAGCTTTCGGACTTGTCAGTCCTTCAACAGGAGTATCACGATAATAAATTGATGATACAGTCTACTCTCGTTATAACGCCACCATCCGGATTTTGCAAAAAAGCGGCGTAAGGCGAGGGTGGCGTTGTATCGAACACGTTTAAAATGTGAAATTTAAAGATACAATAAATTATTTATAACAATTGCTAATAACAATTTATACTCTAAGTCAATATATAGAATGCAAAACCGGCATTAATTAATTAATATGATAAATAGAAATAATTAATTTATAATTTATTCATTAAAAAGTAATTACATTTTCTTGAAGAAGTCTGTGATCACAACTTGTCTTTTCTCTCCCTCACTTATGCCATAGACACGGTGTAACAAATCCGCAGATAGATTGACGTCGTCAGATGTTGCTCTCTTGGAGTGCTCAAGAAACAACAATAGTGATACTGATACTAAACTCTTGTGGAATGGGTATTTAGATTAACTATGGACAGAAGCTTTGAGGTCAGTAGAATTTTACATACAATTATAAATATACTAGCCGAATGACCCGGGCAACGCCCGTGTTTTAACCAATTGAATGATTTTATTCAAATACTATTTGTTACAATTATCATATTAGTTACGTATTGTGGACGTGTATAGTTGACAAACATACATACATACATACGCTGACTTATATATATATATATATATATATATATAGGGATAATAATATAAATGAGTTTTAAAAATTGTAAAAAAGAAAAAAAATGCATCGGCCGGGAATCGAACCCAGGCCGCCCGCGTGGCAGGCGAGCATTCTACCACTGAACCACCGATGCTTATAAGAAATGGCCCTATTTGGGTATTTATTCCATTCACAAAAGCAAACGATGACAGAATTGTTGATGACTCTGATACTTGTATTTATAATTATGTTAGCATAATGAATTAGTCAGTATTCCCATGGTCTCCAGCGAAGAGGTGTGAATTGACTTTTTGAAAATATACAAAATTATAAAGATAGAAGCTTCTATAGAAATAAATAAAATAAGACGAAATAGCTCAGTTAGGAGAGCGTTAGACTGAATATCTAAAGGTCCCTGGTTCGATCCCGGGTTTCGGCATCTTTTTTTAATTTTTAAATTTCATCCGTGACAGAGGCCAGGAAAGACAGTCGTGACTATATTATTTATAAATATATAATATATTATATAATATTTCTATCGCAGTAAGGGCAGTAAAAATTGTTTAACTTTCAAAAGAATCATACGCTACTATAAGATGGCGCGCAAATGCTTTTTATGTAATAAGGTGCTATCATTGGATAGCTCAGAATCTTGAATTCCAAGTTAAATGTTTTGTTCTCGTTTTTCACCAGTTTTTAGAATTATTTTATCCGATCGTTAATATGACCTTATCATAGACTTCTGAATATTTAATTCCATATTTTCCATCTGATTTTGTTTTCAAATGAATCATAAATTGCGTAAAACAGATGGCGAGTTAATTCATAATGTTCATATTAAGTCTAAATGAACTTTACTTGTTGTTTGCGGAAGAGCAGCGCTCGAAGCATGTTTAGGAATTTATAAATATTTGTATTTCTACTGTACTTAAGCTTATGTTCATAGTTGTTTAAAATCCCTTTTCCAATAGTTTATCTTCAGTATTACTATAAAATAAAAAACAGGAAAATACAAAAATTAAGCGGGATGGTAGATTAAACTGACAAAACCGCCAAGTAGATTCACAAATGATGAACCAGGCCCTCCCATCATTTTTATCATTGCGGTAAATATACTAGAAATTTAGTTGTTTTTAAAATGATCATAGGCATCATAAATAGTTGAAATTACCTACAAATTAATATATTGTATTATTCTAGGTCCATACGATTTGTTCCTTGATATGATTTGAGAAGTTTATGGATGGAAACATTTCTAGGAGAAGCTGACCTAAAATACGAAAGGCCCCTCCTCTCTCTCCCGTCAACATAGGTACAATAACTTTGCTATATATCTATTAACCATTTTATTCAATCTAGCAGACTCTGGTGGAGGTCAATGCCACAATAACATCTTTGTAAAATTCAGAATGTCACCAGGAGACCATGGTTTGGTTTATGGCTCTCGGCAGTCTAGGGAGAGCTTTAATTTCATGTTATCCGCAAGGGATTCGTAGAATTCATCCAAAGAGTTATTCAGCGCTCTCAAAGTGGTTAGTTAATTCTATGGGTGAGATATATATGTAAATTTGTCACTTAACCGAGAGAGAGAGTGTGCAAGGTTGATGAGGCATTCAATCAATAAAGGCATAGTTCTGGCGTCTATTTTGATGCAAAATGCGACGTTTATTTTTTGCTAAATCTAGTATATGGTTGAGGGTCACCCAGAGTTCGAAAATGGCACTGAATTTAATGAAACCTTTCAACGTCATATAATCAAGGAAGGGCATGGTACATCAGTGGGGAATCCTCCCATCGGTTTAGCCAGTTCAAGCTCCAGACCGTTCAACTATTGTTATAGATGGATTCTATCATAGTTTGATTTTGTTGAAGAATACTGGATATATTTGGGGGCTAAGCTGATACTGTTATTTTCTTTTCTTTTTAAAGTTATAATTGTTTCTGTAACTCTATTTATGTGATTACTTGGTGTTTATTGAATTTTTTTCAGCAAGGATGGTTTATAGCATTTAATGTAATCATTTTATCTCATTCAAAGTCCATGCATCACCAGACCAGGTCATGAATATTTTCGCAAAGGGTTTCCACGCCACCCAGGAGGTACCTGCTCAGCGCGTTAGCCTTTGTTTATAGTGGCGCTTCGCCTCCGTAGAAGCCCTATTCCACTCTTCTGGCACAACCAGAGCATCCAACTCGCTCTCGGCCGAGCTGATGATCCAGGCCCTGCCAGGAACTGGTCTGCCGATGCTATGGACTCCGTCTCAAAGATCAAAGAGTCGGGGGAGAGGAAGACAAAGCCTCAATATCTGAGGAAACAAGTAAATTCGGACAGAGTCTCAAAGCAGACCCGCCTCCACCTCAATTCCCAACCGACTGGCCCATTGTTGGACCGTTGGAAACGAAATTTTTATAGCGTCCTAAAAATTCAATATATTAATATTTATATGAAATAAAAAATAATATGTACCTTTTAAAATTATATATTATCTGTTTGAGATATATTTAAAATAATCTCCATCATTTTGAATTCAATATGAAATAGAATTTGGAACAATAAGATTATGACTAAATTTTTTACTTCAATAACCTCAAAAATAATAAAAGAAATATTATTCAAACATTTGTTATTTATATAAAATGCTTTGAAGCTTCGAATATGTATATTTTAAAATATATAAAATGATGAAATGCGGGAAAAAATTGATCAAAATCAGACGTTTGCTCTCTCATTTTGCATTATCAAATATCAGTTGTCTTTCATACTTCACTATGAATATGCCTTATAGAGGAATACAAGTAAAATTTACTGTCTATTCTCGATTTGAGACTGAGCTATGGGACTCGAAATTTCTGTTCCTAAACACAGTTAGGTCTTATTCCAGTGATCACCATAATCCTCATATCGCTGATATACACTGGTCCGCAAAATTAAAGGAACAACATATTTTTTCATTTATCTCAAATTTTATTGAACATATATCAATGAAATTTTATAGACAAATTTATTATTCCATTATTGATTAGAATACCCGAAATCAAAGAATTCTAACACGTATTTTATGCAAATTAGCCGGTCAAGCAATGATCTTCTTGCATAAATATCTTGGATATTGTTGTTAATATGGGGTGTGATCGCCTTTAACTGATAGACAGGCTCTACATCGGTGACCCATACTAAGAATTAGGGAGTTTATCAGCTCCTGTGGAATCAAAACGCCCACTCTTGTGTTAAGGCTGTTTCTAGCTCATGAGTGTTTCTAGGAGGGGATTGGAGGGATGAGATCCGCCGTCTTAGGTTATCCCATACATGCTCAATGGGATTTAGGTCTGGGGATCGAGCTGACCAATTCATCCGAGCAATTGCATGGTTTTGGAGAAAAGTGTTGACCACACCAGCCCTATGTGGACGGGCATTATCATACATTAGAAGAACGTTTTCTCCCATTTCCAATGCTTGAGGCATCACATATGCTGCCAAGATCTCGTCCCGATACCTCTGTCCAGTCAGGGTTCCTTGCCGAAAAATATGGAGTGCTGTGCGACCGCCCAAGAAGATTCCAGCCCAGACCATAAAACCTTGGCTTCTGTAGGGATCCCTTTCAACCATATTCCAGTAGAGTTGCAGCACAGTAGAACAGTGATTCGTTGCTTCATCCTTTTACTAGTTTTCATCTTTGTGAGCAAGTGTTCGGTCAGGAATGAGCTGAAAAAAATAATCCTGTTTCGTCTGCATTGTATATGTTGGTTGGGTCGTATCCGGAGTTCGCCAGAATACTGTTCAAATTTGTAAGGTGTTCATCAATGATAGCTGGAGAAATCGATGCGCCTTCCCCACAGAGCCGTCGTTGCGAAATATGGAATCTCCCTTTAAATCGCTGCAGCCACCCACTGCTGTACGTGAAATTTTCTGGTACGTCCAACTGCTCGCCAAGTTTTTTGGCCTTTTCTCTTAGGGGGTCATCAGTAATAATAATGAGTAATAATAATATTATTGGCACGCTTTTGGGTAAACCAGTTGAAGAGAGCGTCTTCCAAGTCACTAAATTTCCCGACTCTTTGTCTCTTTGAAGAACCAACAGTATAATTTTCCCACTTCTCAGCCCTGAGTGAGAATATCACGGACAGTTGTTCGTGGAAGTGAGAAACGCTCTCCAATCTCATTCTTCGACATTCTTGCCAACTGGCATATCTCCTTCTTTTCAATGGTGATCGACTCCAGTTTACACTTTTGGGAACTCATGATACGACAATAAGGTTGTTGTGTTGACATTAGTAAAGGATGAAGCGACTGTGTATCTCCCAGGCACAAGCAGGAAAAGGGTCTGCTGGCTGTTCACACAATCTGTTGTGTCAACAGCAGGCAAAGTCCGGTGCCGAGGGGAAGTGGGGGATGAGGGACGTTGTGAGCGGCGCTATAACGAGTGGTTTTTGCTACTTGGGATACGAAAAATCAGCGGCGGAAGGCGAACAGCGAGGGAGTGGCGTTATATCGAGAAAAAATACATTGATGTCGATTGGGACAAAACGAAAAAGCGGCGTAAGGCGAGGATGGCGTTATATCGAGTGGCGTTATAACGAGAGTAGACTGTATATACTATTTTTATATACAAATTAATTTTTACATAACCCTTTATCATTACCCTTCACAATTCATCCTTTTATACTTCATCCCTAAGGTTGGAAATAATCGTTATTTCTCCTTGAAATAAAATTCGATTTTTCACGTTCAAAAGAAACACATGCGGGATAATTTTCAAAAATCGTTCTACAATAGACAAGTATATAAAAGACGGAATGACTTCATAAAAAAAGGATTGTCTATTTTTCTACGTTTAAAATTCATAAGAAAATTTCGGGAAAACATTAAGGCATCTTGCGATAAAATAATTCTTTGAATCAATATCAAAAATATGAACATTAGATCTCCATTGAAAATTTTCTTTTTTTTCTAAAGAAACTTTTTCCTGTAGGCCTGATGTTTTTATTTTAACATTATCGCATCTATTTATTCAAGGGTTCTTTTCAATATATTGCCACGTGGAAAATTAGGGAAGACAAAAACTTCAGGAGGAGACAACAATTTATTTCAGGGAAGGACAACTATGAATGGTAAACAAAAGATAAGCCACGAGGGAAATTTACAGAGTAGCAAGATATAAACATAAAAATAACCACTCTGTTAATAAAAATAATAAAATTAATAAATACTTTGTTACAATATACACACACACAAAGCCTTTATTAGGGACTTGCCCCATACAGATTCTCCAAATTGGGTAAGGTAATAATTGTGTTATTTACATAGAAATTGAAATGGCTTTACTCTTCGTCTCAAAGTCATTCACTTGTTGACTGGTCCTTACATAATGATGATCTAAAAAATTTATAGTAAGCTATTGTCTTAGATTTGTTTGCTGATATTTTTGAAAGCAATACGTAGGGTGAAGTGTTGGTACATTTAATTTGTTGATATATGGCCTTCCTTTCTTCATCAAGGGCTGTACAATTAAGCAGGTAATGGGGGAGTTCTTCAGTAATTTCTTTGTCACACATTGTACATATTAAGCGTTTTGGCCTCAAACGTCAGAAAGTGTTTTTTTTTTTAAGACTGTATATAGTATTCTCGATTGAGCTATACAACGCTTGACTGGTAAAGGGGAATCATCGGTTAGGTAGCATTCTGTTTCTATTGAGGTATGGAAATTTTTATAATGTGGATAAAGTTTTGAATTTCTTATTCTTGATTGGTGATTATTTTCAATATGCAAAACTACGTACACATTCTGAGAAAATTTATAAATAGTGGAAAGCGACACTAATGTTGCTTTTGTTATAGGAAGATAGCTCCGTGTACTCAATTAAGACTTATCAGTAAATGGGAGCCATTAAAACATGAGGAAAAAGGGAGGAGAAGAAAGAATGATCTAAAATTGAACATCCTCCATCTCCCCATTTCCTATAAATATAGAAGATGAAGATCTGATAATCTAAACGCCCTAATACAGCCCACAAGGAAGAAGTTCTGAAGTACATTAATCTCCTTGCAACTCTACTCAGTCATCAGGATTGCAGAAATGTATTGAGAAAGTATTTTAAATCATGCATATACACTTCTCAACTTCTTCCAAAGATGTTAAACTTATTTACCCGGAAAACATTAAAGGTTGTCCCAAAAGTTCATAAACACTTACAAAATATAAATCATAATTTTATAAAACAAATAAAGCTTCCAGGGTTAAGTTTCTTGTTCAAATTTTTATTTTCAAGCTTTCAGACTTGTCAATCCTTCAACAGGAGTATCATGATAATAAATTGATGATAAATACTATTTTTATATACAAATTATTATTTACATATTTTAAATATTAATGATATTGAAAGGGGGAGAAAAATATATATTACATTCTTTTTGTGGGTTATAGACAAATTTTGAAAATATACGTGCATGGTAGAAAATATATATTACATTCTTTGTGTGTTATAAACCATTTATGAAAATATACGTGCATGGGTGGAGGATACGTGCTGGTTGAATGATATCTCGAGATCTCAAGTTAAACCCAATAAATTCGTGAACTATTATGGTATATATAGAATATATAGTATATATAGCGCAAAACTCCGCAATGTAGTAGTTTATCTAAGGCGCCTTGACCGGCCATGGTTACATTCAGGCAGACCTTGCAACGGTATCGAAAGAAGACCCAACTTGCCCTCACTGCCAAGATGAAGACCAAACCGTAGACCACCTCCTCTTCACTTGCCCAACCTTCCAATACTAAAGATTCCAGACAGCCACTCTCCTAGGTATCACCAACATATGTCCAGCATCCCTAGAAAATCTCCCAAGAAAGAAATCTGCCTGGCGACACCTCATTAATTGGACTTCCACTGGCATTGTATATAAATCCAAGAAGACTTAGGTCAGAAGGACATCCCGGGTAGTTGGCGACTTCTGTACGCTCCAGGAACCTGGGTTACTTAAATAAATAATAATAATAGAAGACTGCCTACATCTATGGGGTAGTATTTGTCCATATTATTTCATATGTTTCTGATTTTTAACAAGCTTTATTAAATCTCTCGATGATATATATATATCATAAATAAATTCTACATTTAACCCAAATTTGTTTAAAATGGATGGGCTAAAAAAAAGACTTAATTCGTTTTCATGGTCATCGGCGTGGAACTGAGGAGTGAAGACCTTGTCTGGAAGAGGACTCTCTCAAGGTAGGGAAGTCTTCCTTGCTGAAGAAATTTATACATACACAACTATTTTTTTTATTAGATTGAATATGAGCAGAAATATATTTTAAACTTAGTTCTATTGACGTTATGTGGCGCTAAGTTTGTTGTTGACATACATTAATATGAAAAAATAATACAAATGTGACATTGTACTGGGATAAGGTTCATAAATTAAGAAAAAGGAATCTTCTTATCGTGCAACTGAAATCAGGAATTAGCCATCAGCAACTTTCAGTTGAACGATAAGAAGATGAATTTTTCTTAACACATTAATATGTTATAATACCTTGAAAAAGGTTGGCGTTAAGCTGTCATATTATTTGACAAACATAGCAGTTTTAATCTTCTCAGTTATGCGGGAAGAATGTTGTTTATTTGTTAACTGATCTCCCACGTCATTGGACCAATGTGGCCATGTTTGTATATAAAAGAGGGTTGAAACGGAATGCGAGGAGTCGTGGAGTGGTGTTCGAGTGGAGACGTTGTTCTTTGTGTGCTTGTCTGGTGTTTCTCCTCGCATACCTGTGTAACCCCGGTCCGCTCCTTATCAACGCTGCAAATAAAAGATAAGTACTGTTTTATTTTATTTAACAAATGTTGTTTTTTTTTATTTACCCCCTTTTTGTTGTTGGTGTTGTACTCTTGAGTGTACCTTTTTCTGTGTTTAAGTTACTCTTACTGTAGGCCCTAGTTTATTGCTTTTTGTATGATAACCCGTAATAGTAACTTTTGTCAAGCCAACTGAAATATAGGTAAACTAAATGATATTTTGTTCCAATATATTCCTTTTTAATTAAAACTATATAACTATATATTCCCCTACATTCTATCTACCATTTATTTACTCCTTTAATATCTTTATTTGATCTTTCTTTCTGTAACTATTGATTAGAAGAATCAATAGAATTGTTTATTTTGTAGATTGTCAATAAATGGTTTCTCCTCTCTTGCTTTTATCAATTTCAATCTATAAAATTTCAGATTTTTATTGAAATTTTATTTATCTTCTTCTTTTTTATCTCCACTTAATCATATTAAGGGTATCAAGCTTGTAAAGCTTGACAACCATCATGATTGGGTGAAATAGAATGCGTCTGCCTTTGTTATTAAGACTGGGAGCACTACTCAGTGGCAGGCCGACTTAGCTCCAAAATAAATGACCGCCTCTGACATGAGGAACAGACGCCACGTACAGCCGCTCCTAACATGGAGTACAAACGCTGCTCATCCTGTATCCCTGGATTAGGAGCCCTTACAGGGTACTATCAGCTGGGCCAGCTGAGCTCAGGTTTTTTACCGAGCTTGTTACTGCTCCCCCTCCTCCTTTTTTATCCGGGCTTGGGACCCGGCAAAGGCGGAGTTACACGCGGACAAAAGGCTTACAAGGTGGTTGATTTTCCTAGATTATAGGCGAACAGCCTCGTCGAAATATTGAATTTTAATAAACTTATTTTATCCAAAATATGCTGTCATTTTAAAATATTAATATACAGATATGTATGCAGATGGATATATAGAGAGAATCATGCGCGAAATGTTCTTTGGTGAAGTCGCAGCGCCATCTATGAACCAGATTTAACACTATTTGACTGGCGCAAGGCTTCTATCGGAATCTAAAGACACTATTTTTCTTAAGATCTTAATTTTAATAAGATCTTAATTTTTCTTTCTGTAATAATTGATTAGAAGAATCATTATAATTGTTTAAATTGTCTATAATTTGTCTCTCCTCTCTCCAATCTATAAAATTGCAGATTTTTATTGAAAATAAAATTAAAATTCAACTGCAATACGCTTATTTTTTATTTATAAATTGCAATAGCAAGTTTCGGGAGAATGGTATCCATAAAAAGAGACATTTCTGCCTTTATAAATGTTTTAAAACATTGATTCTGGTTCAACATCTCAGTACAGAACGCAATTGCTGCGAAGTCTGGTAAAGGTTTCACAAAACCATGATGCGAAGTTCGGTATAAGAATTCATAGTGATGATTCGTTTGTAGACTATTACAAGGTGTATAATTTTCTTACAACATGAACCTTAGATTATTAAAACATTGGATCAGTAAACATGAGGGCAACCACTTCGTTCATTTACATTACTTTATTTTTCATATAACATTTTTGTAAACAAAAAAGGTTATGATGATAAATTCAATGAATATTTACACAATAATAGAAAAATTATATTAAACCTTTATATAAACATAAATATTCTAACTAAATTAAACACAAGGATTTCATTCAGATCACTGAATATCAGAAATGAGAGGGTAAAAGTCTCCATTAAACTAACTTTACTTAAACATGCAAGGTTGTCCTTTTTTTTCTCTTTTTTTTTACTTATCCCTAGTACACGTGGTACAGGCCATTATAATCATGGTGGGTAGAAGTAGGCGACTGCTTTTACTGTAAGTGCACCACATATCTACACATATGAAAAGCAGTTCGACTTTGTACTCACAAAACATCGTTAACAATTCTTTTTTTTTTTTATTTATCCCAAGTACACGTGGTACAGGCCATTATAATCATGGTAGGTAGAAGTAGGCGACTGCTTTTACTGTAAGTGCACCACATATCTACACCTATGAAAAGCAGTTCGATTTTGCACCTACAAATGTGCCTGAGCCCCGTTTGGTTACTTGCACTCGCTAGTGGGGTTGGACTTTTTCAAATTTGGGGGCTATTGGAGCATTTTTTTTTATCAGAAAAAAAGTGCTCAATGCGGGAATCGAACCCGAGTCATAGCGGTCGAAAACCAACGGTTTAGAGCATCCTTCCACTGAACCCTATAGGTTGTCCTAAATGTTCGTAAACACTTGCAAAATATAATTGTAGGTTTGAAGAGCGTTGTGTATGTTTTTTGGGGAAGTGACGCTATAAGGAGAGAGCTGGCAAATATTCGAAGGTGAAACATATCTGTAGTGTAGCTGAAAGTTGGAATTTTACTAAAAAAAAAAAACGGGAAGCGAGTGTGGTAAAAAAAAAAAAAGTTTGATAAGAAAGATGGACCTAATACTATTGCAGAAAGTAACAATTAACAATTGACAACAGTTTATTGACATCTAGTCAACAGTAGGGAGAGAGAGAGGTTACAGGTTAAAAATATTTACATAAAAAAGATCAGCCAGGTGTTCTTCCCCACCAAGATAGAGTCCTCCTCTAAGCAATGACGGGGTCCTCGAATTGCAGAAAGTAGCTTTGGAAATATCCTGACATTGGATGATGTGTGAATAATTCTTTTTTAAATAAATATCATAACTAAGTTCTCTCCTTTAATGTCGCATTTACACTCATCGACAAAACTTAAGGAAGTGAAAAGTCTTTAATTTCGCCGGGTCGTCTTTTTTTATTATTTTTTATTTTTTTTGAAGGAGACAGAGGTTGTTCATACTTGGTTATCTCGTGTGTCTTCAATAAAGGTCACTTTAATATATTTCAGAGTTATTGTCTGAGTTATTATACACAACAAAAGCTATATTAAGGCATTCCACCTTGTAATGATTCGCCATATAAAAAGAAAAGGAAAAATGAAACCAAATATTTACATAATTAAGGGTATGAGAAGAGAGTTGTTTTATAAATATACATATTTTGACCATTGTTTTTTTTAGGTTACTTTCCGATGCTTTATGATACGTAACTTATACAGATTCATTAGAGAAAGAAAGGAAGCATAGATAGAACTCCTATACTCCAGGCAGCACAGAACCCAACAACAGCCTCCAGGGTCTTATACAGATACACCACAGGAAGTAAGCATAGATGGAGCTCCTATACTCCAGGCAGCACAGCACCCAACAACAGCCTCCAGGGTCTTATACAGATTCACCACAGGAATAAAGGAAGCATAGATGGAGCTCCTATACTCCAGGCAGCGCAGCACCAAACAACAGCCTCCAGGGTCTTATACAGATTCACCACAGGAAGAAAGGAAGCATAGATGGAGCTCCTATACTCCACGCAGCGCAGAACCCAACAACAGCCCACGGGGTCTTATACAGATTCACCACAGGAAGGAAGCATAGATGGAGCTCCTATACTCAAGGCAGCACAGAACCTAACAACAGCCTATAGGGTCTTATACAGATTCACCACAGGAAGAAAGGAATCATAGATGATGGAGCTCCTATACTCCAGGCAGCACAGCACCCAACAACAGCCTACAGATCCGACACATGTCCAGTGGCCACACGTTCCTTTGTGCAAACGTCATGGTTAGCGTATCACTGAACAGGCTAGTGTGGAATCAGCCGCGTTCTAGTCTTCGTTTTCCTCATCCAAATGGACCACGGCATTCGGCGATTCTATTAATCTCCTCCGAACGGTCACTGCGGTCTTGTTGAATACATAGCTATAAAGTTCTATAGCTATGTTTTCTGATGAGATTTTAATCACAGTTGAATTGGTTCAACATATATCTGATTAATGACCTTCAAAATTTGTATCCTGGTCATGCTGATAGTACCCTGTAAGGGCTCCTAATCCAGGGATACAGGATGAGCAGCGTTTGTACTCCATGTTAGGAGCGGCTGCAAATGGCGTCTGTTCCTCATGTCAGAGGCGGCCATTTCTTTTGGAGCTAAGTTGGCCTTCTTCTTCTTTCTTGTCTCCACTTAATCATACTAAGGTAGCAAGCTTGTAGAGCTGATAACCATGACTGGATGAAGTAGGATGTGTCTGCCTTTGTCATTAAGACTGGGAGCACTACTCAGTGGCAGGCCGACTTAGCTCCAAAAGAAATGGCCGCCTCTGACATGAAGAACAGACGCCATGTACAGCCGCTCCTAACATGGAGTACAAACGCTGCTCATCCTGTATCCCTGGAGTCCTTACAGGGTACTATCAGCCGGGCCAGCTGAACTCAGGTTTTTTAGCGAGCTTGTTACTGCTCCCCCTCCTCCTTTTTCATCCGGGCTTGGGACCGGCAAAGGCGGCCTACCACTGAGTAGTGCTCCCAGCCTTAATGATAAATACAGACGTATTCTACTTCCCCCAGTCATGAAGATAAGAAAGAAGAATAAAATTTGTATTCTTTCCTCTTCCATATAAAGACTATCGGATGATTCATAATATACATGATAACGGGTAAAACTTTCTTAAGTTTTGTTAATGAGTATATAAACAGAATCGTCCAATACAGTATTAGAGCTCTAGAAAGAGCGGGGGGTCTAGACCAGAAGTCGGCAAACACATGCGTTTCTTTGGAAGTGAAGCTGCGGTTCTCTATTGCTCGATGCAAATATTTGAATGTAATTCTACTGTCCTATAAGCTTATGTCCGTAGTTTTCTTGAAAACCATTTCTGAGATTCCATCCTTCAGTACTGCGTATATACGCAGAATCGTCCAATACAGTATTAGAGCTCTGAGAAGCGGTCTGGTGGATTAAATTGGCGAAACCGCTGGGGGGGTTCACCACTGATGAACCAAGCCCTCCCAATGTATTTTTTCATCGCAGTAAGGACAGTAGAAGTTTGTATTATGTATAAAAGAAACATTCGTGCTTTTAAATCCTTTCATTTTATAGTTCCATATGTAAATATTATTTATGGGAGTACTGTTTATTGTTGGCAAGAAAAAATATTGTGGCTCTTTGAAAACTTAGAAATTTTGTAAATTTTAATGTTTGGCTCTTCCGACTCAAAATGTTTCCGACCCCTGGTCTAGTGGATTAAATTGAAGAAACCGTTAAAAGGGTTGTTCACCTCTGATTAGATAAGCCTTCTATAAAATATGTGTGTTTATTATCGAAGCAAGAACAGTAGAAAGTTTTTTGTTCATTTTTTAAAAATGAATGCTTGATTGTCTCTTACATTTTTTCCACGTTGGTGCAAGTAACTAACTGGAGCCTGATATCGGAGCGGCCTACAAGACGGTGTAGTCTAGGCTGGACATGTACAGTGTGGAGCGGGACACAAGAGTGACATCCACGGCGCCAAGGATACTTCTGACGGGGAGGTTGAAGACAAGTCCCACTGATTGTACTTCTTCTGTTCAGTACCACGTACAATAAAACGATAACTTTTGCTGCATCCCTTCGAACTCACATGTGTATCTTTGTGGCATCCTGATTAGACAAAGAACAGCGTCGAGTACGACGTAACAATATTATCCTGAGAGATTCACAAATGAGTGGGGAAAAAATATGGAGAATTAAATTAGAATAAACAAAGGTATATGAGAAATATGTAAACATAGAGATATTATTATATATAAGTTTAAGTATAGGTTCATAGAGTTCAATTCAACACTGTGTTTTATGAAACTTTTGAGTAACTCCTGTTGAAGAAACGAAAGGTACGAAAGCTTGTGTTTTTAACATTAGCGAAGTGAACAATACACTATTTCCCTTCTTTCTTATGCTTCTTCCCGTTTTGCAGCAACTAAGGTGATCATTGAGTAGTAAGGTTATAAATTCTGTTTACAGTAAATTGGAATTTATAAGAAAACATTATTTTATTTTCTCTAGCCACTCACTGTTACCAAATGTCACTATTTGATGCTGATGTTTTGGTAAAATACAAGATAATTCAACAAAAGATAAGTAAAGATCAAATATGCGAAATAATGTACTCTGAGAGAAGAATTACAAAAACTATAACAAGACTCAGAACGAAACACTATAAAGGAATGACAATACATCAAGATGGCACAAGAACCTACAGGACATGTAACAATTGTCCTGGTATGGAACTAACACCTGCCCACATATTCTCATGTCCAGCAATGGCCGCAGCCTTGCAGAAAATTGATATGGGCACAGAGAAGCAGCTTTATACACCCAAGATAGAGGTAATTTCGACTGCTGTGATAGAGATGTATGGAGACATCTGAAGCTCTTCATTGAACACGACAACAATAACAGAAAATTGATATGGACCCAGAACAGCAGCTTTACACACCCAAGATAGAGGACATTGCGACTGCTGTGATAGAGATGTATGGAGACATCTGAAGCTCTTCATTGAACACGACAACAATAACAGAAAATTGATATGGACCCAGAACAGCAGCTTTACACACCCAAGATAGAGGACATTGCGACTGCTGTGATAGAGATGTATGGAGACATCTGAGGCTCTTCATTGGATACGACAACAACAACAATACAGTATACACACCCAAGATAGAAGACATTGCGACTGCAGTGATAGAGATGCATCAAGACATCTGAAGCTCTTCATTGGACACGACAACAACAACTTAAAATTTACATGGACCTAAAGCAGCACCTTTATACACCCAAGATAGAGGACATTGCGACTGCTGTGATAGAGATGCGTGGAGATATTTGAAGCTCTTCATTGGACACGACAACAATAACTCACTGTTACAACACATTACAGCCCAGGAATCTTAAAGTTAAGTAAGTCCTGACTGTGTAGACAGCGTCAAGTTGTTGTTGTCCTCAACTTTTGCAATGGAGTTTTCGGCATGTGACATAGATCATTCTCTACTGACCCTATTGTCTCTATGCCTATTTTAAATTTTTTGTCGCAAACATTTTAAAATGTTCTATTTATGGTGATATTTCCCAACCCAGTGGTCATTTGAATAGTGGTCAAGACCCGGGGGGGAGGAGAAGATCTGGGTCAGATCGGTGGTATATAGAGGCAGGGGCTCCTGCCGTGGGTATCACATCTCAGCTTCCATCATGAAGTTTCTGGTAAGTACCTTCTCTTACTGTACTGTACTACTTTACCAGCCTCATGATAACTTGATTCTATTCATTTAGTATTTTTCTCTTCATGTTAGTAGCAGCTGCACATACCGTCTGTTCCTCATGTCAGAGGCGACCATTTCATATTAGAGCTAAGTCGGCCTGCCACTGAGTAGTTCTCCCAGTCTTAATGACAAATGCATTCTACTTCACCCAATCATGATGGTTGTCAAACAGACACCATCAAGGGTCACAACTTGATACCCTAATATGATTGAATGGAGATAAGAAAGAAGAAGAGTATTTTTCTCTTGAGATTCCTCTTTATATAATGTAGAAGACACAAATATATATCCTTTTTTTTTTTTTTTGCTTATCCCTAGTACACGTGGTACAGGCCATGATAATCATGATGGGTAGTTAGCGACTGCTATATATATCCTAGGTTTGTTAAACGAATATTAATAATACCATGAATTTTCTGGTAGGTATATTCTCTTACAGTACTATACTCTTTATACTGTTTACTCCAGTAGATACGCTAGTACGAAGTTCTTTGACACTTTATTTCTCTCTACTAATTATACTACACCCATACCTCGCTTTGCGTCGGGGTTACGTTCCAAAAAAAACACGACGCAAAGTGAAAATTAAATTTTGATGGCATGGCGCAATCAAAAACAAAGGTGTTGCCATATTTTAGGAAAAAATATTCAAAAATAAAAAATAAAGACTCGACTCCAAAACAACGCAACTTCGAAAATCTAACGACGCACAGTGAAAATCAGTAAAAATTAAGCAGCGACGCAACTTCGTAAAAACGCAAAACGAAACGACGCAAAGCAAGGTATTGGCGTACATACATAAACGACCATTATTTCGACTTTAAAATATTACATTAATTTGTTAGTAAGGCCTATCAAAATTTTGTCGATGAAAAGTGTATAAATTTCGTATTTGGCTTTGTTCAGGGGACGTTAGGTTTGTCACGTTCCAAGATAAAGTTTTCTGGACAAAACTTGTAAACAGGTCGATGTTGTGTTCTTTTATTTCGTCGATAATGTACTTTATGGCTAGGTATTCAATGTAGTGGTGTAAAATGTAGTAAATTATTTAGTAAACTAAGTAGTAGGAATTGTCAATTATAATCTTTATATGAACCAATTAAATATTGGTATCAAGCCAACCTTCCAGGAAGGTGTAACAATATGTTATGATACATTAGCGTGCCATCTGTTATCAAAATACGAAACTATTATAGACGCGTATGATTATTTTTAAAATAAACAATTTCTACTGCCCTTACTGCAATGGAAAAATTAATGTGAGGACCTGGCCCTATACACGCCTATAATAGTTTCAAATTTTGATAACAGATGGCGCGCTAATGCATCATAATTATAAAGATTGTTTTTGAAGTAAGAGCCACTTAGGTTAGTAGAGTTTTTATTTTATTTCCTTTCATACTTAATCATTGTCTTCTCTAATTGCCTTACCATCTTGAATACCTCAAGACAAAAATTGGTTTTCATTATCTTGAAGATATGAGAATTTATTGGCTAAAACATACTGTTAAATGTTATATAAAAGGGCGTACCTGGATCTGTAAAAAAAAAAAAATCTCAAAATATTTCGAGAGATTTCTCCCTCTTTATCAATTTATTGCACAGTAAACTTAATTTACAAATTCTTGTAGATCACAGGGAAAGAATTGCTTAAATGACAAAGTTGTTTCCATATGATCTACAAGAATCTGTAAATTAAGTTTACTTTACAATAAATTGATAAAAAGGGAGGAGCAATCTCTTGAAACATTTTGAGTAAAAATTGTGTTTTTCTTTACAGATCCAGGTACGTCCTTTTATATAAACTTAATTGAAGGATCGTCTTTTGACTCAAAATACTGTTAAATGGTTAGAATTCTTTGACCACAATCAGAATCAACAACAAGAAATCTCCAAGGATAAATGTCTTCTTTTATTACCAACACATCAAGCTTTCTGGTATAACGACCTTTCTACTTCTTCTTCAGAACTTTCAAATTGATAATAATAAAAGAAATCAATTCCAAAATATGCTCTAAGGTAATAGATTACTATACTATATATTAAAAATTATGATTTTTAATATACAACTATATCTATAATACAATATAATGCGGCTTATGATTGTTAAACGACATTTGAAAATTATCCCGCATGTGTTTCTTTCAAACGAAAAATCGAAAATTATTTTAAAGGAGAAATAACGATTGTTTCTAACCTT
Organism: Cordylochernes scorpioides; assembly: GCA_030710605.1. Lineage (NCBI taxonomy): Eukaryota > Metazoa > Arthropoda > Arachnida > Pseudoscorpiones > Chernetidae > Cordylochernes > Cordylochernes scorpioides. The sequence continues at coordinate 152,729,887 of CP092864.1, forward strand.
AGGGATGAAGTATGAAAGGATGAATTGTGAAGGGTAATGATAAACGGAAAAATAATTCCCATCCCTGAACACTTTTATTTTTCCGTTTATCATTACGCTTCACAATTCATCCTTTCATACTTCATCCCTAAGGTTAGAAATAGTCGCTATTTCTCCTTTAAATAAATTTCGATTTTTCGTTCAAAAGAAACACGTGCGGGATAATTTTCAAATGTCGTTTTGCATACAACAAACATACAACGTTTCTTAATACATTCCGTTGTGTGAAAAAGGCTTTGGAAAATAGAGGGGAGACTAGAGTTATATTTATAATATTTAAAATTATTAAATTTATATTTACTAATTTGTGGGTTATATAAATTTTTCTTTAAATTGATGTGCTAGAAAATCATTATATAGTAAGTTTTTATGGTGTATTTTAAGGCTTAAAGTATAAGGTTGTCCCAAAAGTTCGTAAACATGATTAATATTTTACAAGTGTTTACAAACTTTTAAGACAACCTTGTAATTCTGACACTTGACCCACCTACTGATTGACCGCCCTTGATATAGAACATCAGAGATTAAATCATTCTTCTATAAGAATTCTGTTATCATTTTACCAAGGTTACCTATATTACTAAGGTTGTCCCAAAAATTCATAAACATATTATGATTTATATTTTGAAAGTGTTTACTAACTTTTGGAACAACCTTGGTAATATTGGTAACCTTGGTAAAATTATAACAGAATTCTTATAGAAGAATGATTTAATCTCTAATGTTACAAGGTTGTCCCAAAAGTTCGTAAACAATGGTAAAATATAAATCATAATATGTTTACAAACTTTTGGGACAACCTTGTAATTCTGAAACTTGGCCCACCTACTGATTGACCACCCTTGATATAGAACATCAGAGATTAAATCATTCTTCTATAAGAATTCTGTTATAATTTTACCAAGGTTGTCCCAAAAGTTCGTAAACACTTGCAAAATATAAATCATATTCATAATAGGTTTACGAATTTTTAAGTCAACCTTATATATGACCAATTTTAAGGCATCATATATGTTCGACATTGCGTATTGTTTAATGCTCAAACTAACGTGGATGGCTTGGTATGTCCAGATTGTTCTCTGCGCCGCTCTCGCTACCGCCAGCGCCTACGGCTATAAAGCCAAGGGAGGAATGAACGGTGGAGCAGGCCGTGTGGCTGACGGTGCTGGTATGATCAACGGTGGTGGTATGATCAACGGTGGTGGTATGATCAACGGAGGTGGTATGATCAACGGAGGTGCTGGTATGATCAATGGAGGTGGTATGATCAACGGAGGTGCTGGTATGATCAACGGTGGTGCTGGTATGATCAACGGTGGATCATCTCAGATCATTGGAGGTAGCTCTGGAAATGGTCAAATCCTCGTGAACAGCGCTGGTCAGATCATCGGTGGCATTGCTGGAAATGGTGCTAGTCAGATCATCGGAGGTGATCATGTCCATCTTGGGGAAGACCATGATATCATCCTGGTTAAGGCTGTGCATATTGGAAACGCTGATAAGATTGCAATTTCTTCTGGAGCTGCTAGTGGAATTAATGGCCAAGGCATGATCAGTGGACAAATTATTTCCTCTGGAAGCAATCTTGGTCAAGGCATTTCCTCTGGAAACGGTCTGGCTATCAATGGTGGTCTTGGAATCAACGGTGGTATGGGATCTGGACAGCGTGTGTCCATTCTGAGCAATGGCAACGGTGGCTCTTCCATTGGATCTTTGAGCGATATGGGATCTGGTATCAGCGGTATGGGAGCTGGCATCAGCGGAATCAACGGAGGCCTTGGAGCCAACGGTGGTCTGGGCTCTGGATCAGGCTCCCTCGTCGTCCTGAAGCACCAAGGAGTCTCTGGAAGCCGCGGGATCTCCTCCTCTTCTTCTTCTTCTTCCTCTTACTCCGGAGCAGCTTACTAAACAGCTCTGTAGTGTAAGTAACAACTCCTCTTTTCCAATATAGGAATCCTAATGCACTAATGAGAACTTTCAAAAATTATAAAATAATACTCCAAAAATGAATATATACTTTTAAAAAAGCCCACTGCTTATGTTTCCACAGTTTTACACACTATACAGTTGATCATATAGCCTAGCAATAACTTTGTTTAAGGGGGTCGGTGGAAGGATGGTCTAAACCGTTGGTTTTCGACCGCTACGACCCGGGTTCGATTCCCGCATTGAGCACCTTTTTTCTGTTAAAAAATGCTCCAATGGCCCATGATTCTTGTAAAAGTCCAACCCAACCAGCGAGTGCAAGTAACCAAACGGGGCTCTGGCACATTTGTAAGTTCAAAGTCGAACTGTTTTCACATGTGTAGACATAGACATGCTAACTACCCATCATCATTATCATGGCCTGTACCACGTGTAATAGTAATAAGCAAAATAATAATAATAATAACGTTATTTGTGTGTTACAGACATTCAACCATCACCCAACCATCTCAAAAACTTCATTTGTAAAAAAAAAAAAAGAAGAAAATAAAGAAAAATATATATACTTTGTATATATGACAAATTTATTGAAATAAAATGATTTTTGTTATAACTTTGTGCATTTTTCAAAAATACATGCATATTCAAAATATTATATTTTATCGTTCTTCAAATAAAAGACACTTCGGTCAGTTATTCTTTTTATTATCTCGACCTTTCGACAACAAAAAATATTTACTGGCCGAAGTATCACACACACACACACAAAAGCCTTTATTAAGACACACAGGTCTTACAGAGGATTCTCCTTGGGGTTACAAAACGGAGAAACCTATGAAAGTGGGAAATAAAAAATGGAGAAAGATTATATACATTTGGTAAATATATACAGATTATAAGAAAGAATAAAAAATAAGAAGAATAAAAAAAATCAAAAAAAGAGAAAAAAAAAAAAAAAATTTTTGGAAATATGGATGGGAGAAGTGGAGAGCGAAAAGAGGAAAGAAAACAGGTATTTACATATGGAGCAAGACCATTTGAGCTCTCACACAGCACAGGTGGGCCATGTATTTTTTAAGAAATTTTTAAGAGATTTCCCAGGAAATCCTCGTGTTCAGGGTTGTAAGGTAAACACCGTTTTATCATTGTTAACTTATCGTATCTGCCTAAACAAATAATTGGATGTTGGTTCTGTCTTTCTCATCAAACAGAAATTTTTGGTATGTTTGAATGTTCGGTTAAGTCTTTCTTTTTTACAGCATTTTTATGGAAGTTATATAGATTTAGAGCTACTGAACTATTGTCTATAAAGTTGGATAATAAAGAATATAATGTGAAGTGTGTATGGCCTATCTTAGAGAAGAGTATTTTTCTTTCCGTGTCAAGAGGCATGCATTCAAATATGTAATGTTCTAATTCATTTTCGGTTCTATTTTTGCATAGTTGGCAATACAAGTCTTCTGTCCTTAGATATTTTATATGGTCTTCTCGATATAAAACAAATAGAATTCTCAATTGCGCAATGAGGCGTTTAGCCGGCAGTGGGAGTTCACTTAGTAGATAGTTCTCTGCTGCGAATGTTTTATGTAAATATTTGTAGTGTGTGTGTAGCTTCGAATTGGTTATTCTTGATTGGTCGGTTTGGATAGACTGTTCTATAGTGATTCTGATAATTTGAGGTATTGCTTTCTGTAGAATATTGGGGTCTGAACAATTCTTTAACCACATGAATCCAGTTGAGTTTAGGATATTCATTAAATTTTCTGTAAAACCTATAAAGGCATTCGTCAGAGTGGACGTTTCCCATAATTGGGCTAGACAGATTGCGGGCAATCTGGATTTTTCCATTTTTAATATTCTTAACCAGAACTTTAGAATTAGTTTGGTTGCTGTGACTCCTAGTGAGAAGCGTCCGGTTTCCATGCGTAGTATGTAGCCTGGTGTGTTACTCGGCAAGTTCAATAGTCGTCGGAGATAGTTATTCTGAATTTGGTCCAAGATTTTGTACTTTTCGTTTGCCCAAATTGGAGCAGAATACAGCAGAGTTGACAGGATAATCGAGTCTAATAGTTTCATTGATGAACCAAATGAATTCAACCTGGATTTCTCCATAATTTTCCATACTTCGCCGGTAGCTGCAAGCGCTTTGCCTTTAAAGTATGAAGCCACTTGACTAAACGAGATTGTTGTTGTGAGGGGATAGCCAAGATAGAGATATTTCGATGTCACTGTCAACAGTTGGTCTCCCCAGAACCATTTGTCCGATTTTGCAGGGCGGCCACCATTTCGGAAAACCATTACTGGCCGAAGTATCTTTTATTCGAAGAACTATGAATTCCGGCCAGGCAGCCTCTATCTTTACAATTATATTTTATTTTCATACTCTCTTTATCTACACACAATGAGATATTTAAAACGATATTAAAATAATTTATGGATTTGTTTTTCATTTAAAGCTTTTCTAAAATAGGAGATATATTTTGGTTGGAAAATCTGCATGTTGTCCATTCGTGCAAAGTTACCTGAAAAGGCGAAACTAAATAAAATTTTATGTTTGACCCATAATTGTCTACATGGAACTGAATCAAATCTGAATAAGTAAACAAAGAGAGACGTATAGCAATGTCACTACATCGTATTACCATCTCTATTTGTAGAGTTAACCCGTAATTACTGGCGTTCGGCTTGAAAGGCCGTGTCAAAATTTAAAATGTTTGCGAAATTTTCAAAATGCAATATTTTTCATCAAAATTTTAGGTATCTTAATAAAATGCATTTATTTGAAGAACTTTTCATTTTAAGAAAAATCTATTTTGTATATCCCGAGTTATTAAATCAAACGGCCTTTAAAGCCGAGCGCCAGTAATTACGTCACTGGGAATTTTAGCGCCCCTATTATTGGCCGTTTCACTTTTGGTTTTATAGACGTTAAAACGCAACAAATAAGTTGAGCATTCGTTTTTTTATTACTCTTGCTTCAATTATATGCATTCTAAATTGTGTTTTGTGATTGTAATTTTGTATAATATAATAGAAGTTCGGTTCCACTTTTGGTTTTTCAAAAAACAAAAATTTGGTACCCTATGTTCCTAAAATTGGAAAATATGTTATATTACTTTCCACAATGCATTCGACCACAACAATTTATCAAGAAACTGCTGAACAATAAAAGCCCGAGATAATCACATTTTATAATATGACCAAAGGTGGTGTAGATGTAGTTGATCAGACATGTATTCAGTTGGAAGAAGAACCAAAAGATGGCCCCTGTGTTTATTTTTCAACTTTTTGGATGTGGTTGCAATAAATTCAGCAGTAATTTATAAGGCTGTCAAGCAAGACGGTGGAATGGCTCGAAAAGATTTTATAAAGCAGCTTGCTCTACAACTAATGAGAGATGCCTTGAATATGAGAAATCAAGCCAAAAATTTGTCAAGAGATCTGCAAGTATTAATTCAGAAGCATGCTGGAACTTCATCACTTGAGGTAGGCAAATATTTATTTGATATTCAAACGAAATATCAATAATATGTGTTATCTAGGAATCCACAAGCGGCAGTCCTTGGTCCAAAAAACGCAAAAGATGCTACCTATGTAAAAAATATCGTCGAACTCAAATGCAATTCAAAAAATGCAAAGAACCAATCTGCAAAGATCATTCTATTGAAATATGCTTGAATTGTGCACCTAATCTTGAATAAAATATTTTAGGTAGAATTTTTAGAATATTTTAGATAGAAAGAGTTTCTTGTACATTTTCATTTAATTTTGTTTAGAACTCTGTTTATTCGAAAAAAACAAAATATTTATTCTTTGGAAATTATGTGTATACGTTTAATTTCTTTTTATTTTATAAATAACATGGTTTATTATTGATTTTAAAAGACGGTCTGAGAGGCCGAACGCCAGTAATTGTGTAAGGAAAATAGGCGCCAGTAACTAAGGGTTAAGATTGTCAAAACAGGGTTTTCCTTCTGGAAAGGTTCTCAAAACTAAATTTGGAGTAAAATATTCAAATAGCAGATACATTGTCTCTTATTTATTCATAAATACCAATATACATATAGATTATTGTTGACGACCGCGGCGGTTGGTTCGGCAACGCTGAGCTGACGTCACACTTCCTGCCGATGATGAAACCCCTGCAAGCGGCGTCTCGCCATCGCTGTCTTGTTTTCTTTCTCCCCATGTTTACTATATAATCTTTATATATTCCCTTTACCTTATAGTTAATTAAAGCATAATTAACGTTGAGCGCTGTGTGTAATCAATTGGAATACAACAAAGATTATGAGACTGAAGAAGCGCAAGGCCTAAAACGTGAAACTGAAGAAGCACAAGACTTAAAACTTCAGACTGAAGAAGCGCGAAGCCTAAAACGTAACCAAATTTCCTTTGATTACTTGGACCATCCTTTTTTTTCTACTTATCAAATATTTTGTTAAATGGCAAACACGACGATTACAAAATTAAATGGTGCTAATTACTCCAGCTGGAGCTTCCAGATGAAACTCGTTCTAATCGAAAACGATTTGTGGAGTTTGATCAATCCAGGAGAGGCTAAGCCTGACCCTAGTGACCTTGTTGCAACAAAACTTTTTTTGTCGCGGGAGGGTAAGGCGTTTGCAAAAATTTGCCTCGGGATTAATGATGAACAACAATTGCATGTTCAACATTTGAATACTCCGAAAGAGGTCTGGGAGGAACTGGAAAAATTATACGCACCAAAGGATAGTAGATATCGAGCCGTACAACTAAGAAGGCAGTTATATGGCGAAAGGTTGACTCAGCACAGCAATATGGAAGGGTATATGGGGAAGATAAACCACATTGTAAACGAACTGGCCCAAATTGGCGACAAAATTGATTATGGCGATTTGGCTATGGTTCTTTTGGGTGGATTACCAGAGGATTGGGACACCGTTGTCTCAACCATATGTAACTTGCCTGATTCAGACTTCACGACCGCCACAGTTAAAAGACGGCTGTTGGCAGAAGCAGAAAGGCGTTCGTCAAATCTACCAAAAGATGTGGGTGCCATGGTCGTTAATGCCTCTTCGAAGCCCATTGAAACAGAAAAGCAATTTAAAGCAAAGGTTGTTTGTTTCAAATGTGGAGGTAAAGGCCATTATGCAAGGGAATGCAGGAAGAAAGGAAAGAATGAACAAAGACCAAAGAGGTTTGACCAAAACAAAGGCGTAAATATGTCGGCAATGTGCAACACTTTGTTTGGAGCTACCGCCGAGACCTGGATCATAGATTCTGGAGCGACGCACCATATGACTCCCAAGAGAGATTACTTCACATGTCTGAAAGAGTGCACAGGCAATATGAGTTCCATCACTATTGCGAATGGTTCTTCTATAGAAGCATGTGGTATCGGTACTGTCAGTGCCAATATTGTTGGACACAAGGGAGATGTCAGCAATATGGTTGCCCAGAACACCTTGTATGTTCCAGATATGCGTCACAGTGTTCTGTCTGTGCTCCAAATGATAGAAAACGGTAGAAAAGTTGTCTTCAACAAGAGTGGTTGCCACATTATGGACATGAAAGGTAAACTCTTGATAGAGGGAAAGAAGTTGGGTAGACTCTTACTACGTCCAGACTACTCCATCCTCTCCGATAGATCAGAATGATCATGTTTCTATTGCATCTGAATGCAAGGAAGAGCTTACACTGGAACTTTGGCACAAAAGGCTGATGCATGTAAATGCATATACGATAGCAAAGATGGCCAAGAACCAAAGCGTAAGAGGACTTGATTGCAGCCCGGCAAAGCCAGAAAAGTGCGAAGACTGCTTGATCGGCAAGTCTTACCGTCTGCCATTCCTTCAACACTCACACAAGGAGGAAAAAGAAATCATGCCGTTGGACTTGGTGCATGCGGACTTGATGGGTCCACTCGACGTATTGAGCTGGGGAGGAGCCAAGTACGTCTTAACCTTCATTGATGAATCTACGAGATATACAAGTGTATTTTTCCTGAAAAACAAAGGCGGAACCCTGGGAAAAGTCAAAGAATGGATTCAAGAATCTGAGAAACAAACCAGCCGGAAACTAAAACGAATACGTACGGATAATGGCTTGGAATTTTGTTCCAAAGAATGGGACACTTTCTGCACGAGCGTCGGAATAGTTCATGAACACACTATGACGTATAGACCCCAACAGAATGGTGTGGCAGAAAGAATGAATAGGACACTCCTAGATCTTGTCAGGAGCACTATATCTGGAAGTGGTCTGCCAAAGGCTTCCTGGGCGGAGCTGACTTATACCGCAGCCTATGTCAGAAACAGAGTTCTCAACAATCACAATGGTGAAAGCACGCCTTATGAACTATGGACAGGGAACAAGCCTAGTCTTAAACACCTAAGAGCTATTGGCTGACAAGTATTTGTCCATATTCCAAGACAAGTCCGTAAATCCAAACTCGAAAGAAGAGCTGTCAAAGGTAACCTTGTTGGATATGCACTCAGAGGACGTGGCTACAGAGTGTGGATTCCTGAGATGAAGAAAGTGGTGGAATCTCGGGACTGTGTCTTCAAAGAGAGTGATGTATCGAGGAACGACAGCAACCGGGAGGTGCTTCCATCAGTTGAACACTACAGCTATGGGACTCAACGGGAGATTGAAGAGAATCCAGTGTCTTTATTAGATCAAGAAGACGTGATACTTACAGAAGAGGACAGCCATAATGAAGATACTGTGAAGCCTTCTCCTACTCGATCTCATCCAATGATCCTAAGGAACCAGAGAAATGCTCAGAACTCAATTGAACTCCTCAGTACCGAAGTAAACAAGTGGAAGAAACCTAGCGGACATTTTGACCAAGCCACTGGGGAGAAACCTACACGAACTTCATCGTTCGAGACTTATGGACGGCGAAGTAATCCATAAAGAAGGGATCACTTCGAGGGAGGAGATTGTTGACGACCGCGGCGGTTGGTTCGGCAACGCTGAGCTGACGTCACACTTCCTGCCGATGATGTAACCCCTGCAAGCGGCGTCTCGCCATCGATTTCTTGTTTTCTTTCTCCCCATGTTTACTATATAATCTTTATATATACCCTTTACCTTATAGTTAATTAAAGCATAATTAACGTTGAGCGCTGTGTGTAATCAATTGGAATACAACAATTATACATGTATAAAATAAAGGTCGCTTTTTCCATCAAAACGAGACACACATTGCCTGTCGCCGCAAACTATATACCCAAGGCATGAAGGCTCCTACCCAAGATAGAGGACATTGCGACTGCTGTGATAGAGATGCATGGAGACATCTGAGGTTCTTCATTGGACACGACAACAACAACAATACAGTATACACACCCAAGATAGTGGACATTGCGACTGCTGTGATAGAGATGCATGGAGACATCTGAGGCTCTTCATTGGACACGACAACAACAATACTGTATACACATCCAAGATAGAGGACATTGCGACGCTGTGATAGAGATGTATGGAGACATCTGAGTCTCTTCATTGGACACGACATCAACAACATAAAATTGACATGGACCCAGAGCAGCAGCTTTACACACCTAAGATAGAGGACATTGCGACTGCTGTGATAGAGATGCATGGAGACATCTGAGGTTCTTCATTGGACACGACAACAACAACAATACAGTATACACACCCAAGATAGTGGACATTGCGACTGCTGTGATAGAGATGCACGGAGACATCTGAGGCTCTTCATTGGACACAACAACAACAATACAGTATACACACCCAAGATAGAGGACATTGCGACTGCTGTGATAGAGATGCATGGAGACATCTGAGGCTCTTCATTGGACACCACAACAACAATACAGTATACACATCCAAGATAGAGGACATTGCGACGCTGTGATAGAGATGTATGGAGACATCTGAGTCTCTTCATTGGACACGACATCAACAACATAAAATTGACATGGACCCAGAGCAGCAGCTTTACACACCTAAGATAGAGGACATTGCGACTGCTGTGATAGAGATGTATGGAGACATCTGAGGCTCTTTATTGGACACGACAACAACAACAATACAGTATACACACCCAAGATAGAGGACATTGCAACTGCTGTAATAGAGATGTATGGAGATATCTGAGGTTCCTCATTGGACACGACAACAACAACAATACAGTATACACACCCAAGATAGAGGACATTGTGACTTCTGTGATAGAGATGTATGGAGACATCTGAGTCTCTTCAATGGACACGACATCAACAGCAATACAGTATGCACACCTAAGATAGAGGACATTGCGACGCTGTGATAGAGATGTATGGAGACCATCTGAGGCTCCTCATTGGACACGACAACTACAACAACAATACAGTATACACACCCAAGATAGAGGACATTGCTGTGATAGAGATGCATGGAGATATCTGAGGCTCCTCATTGGACACGACAACAACAACAATACAGCACACTCAAGATAGAGGACATTGCGACTGCTGTGATAGAGATGCATGGAGACATCTGAGGCTCTTCATTGGACACGACAACAACAACAATACAGTATACACACCCAAGATAGTGGACATTGCGACTGCTGTGATAGAGATGCATGGAGACATCTGAGGCTCTTCATTGGACACGGCAACAACAACAATACAGTATACACACCCAAGATAGTGGACATTGCGTGTGATAGAGATGTATGGAGACATCTGAGGCTCTTCATTGGACACGACAACAATAATAACAGCATGAAGGCTCCTCCCAAGGGTGAATAGACCACCCTATCTATGTTCCAGCAGGACTGTGGACCCACCATAAAATCCCTTCCCCCATGAACGCCCATTGGGGCACAACGTTCAATCCCGTATAAAATCATTGTAATAAATGTCTACAAAATAATGGTCACTTCTCCCATCAAAACTAGACATCATCTATTGGCCGTCGCCGCAAACTAGCGGCCTCGGGTAGGTGACAAAGCCACAACACCAGCTTTGTAAAACTGAGAAGCGCCCACCTGCAGACTATGGTTTCGATCTATGGACCTCGTTAGTCTAGGGAGAGTCTCCATGAGATTATTCCACAAGGGATCAAATGAAACTTTAAACAATCCGCCAAGGAGATATTTAGCTGGTAAAGTAGTTAGGCCAAAGATATGGCCAAAATTTAGATGGAAATTTTGCCTAAAGGATATTTATTTATTTTTTAATGATCGCCTCTCCCGTCAAAATAATAGAAGGCGTCAAGTTTTGACGTTTATTCTGATGGGAAAGACGAACTTCAATTTTAGATCAATATCCTCCCAGCAAAAAAAATCATCTATATTAAAAGTTGGGATAAAATAAATATTATCGTTTTTTATTATATATCCTTTAGTTACACACACATACAGCTTTATTAAGATCACCGGTCTTATACAGATTCACCACAGGAAGGAAGCATAGATGGAGCTCCTGTTCTCCAAGCAGCACAGAACCCAACAACAGCCTCCAGGGTCTTATACAGATTCACCACAGGAAGGAAACATAGATGGAGCTCCTATACTCCAGGCAGCGCAGAGCCCAACAACAGCCTCCAGGGTCTTATACAGATTCACCACAGGAAGGAAGCATAGATGGAGCTCCTATACTCCAGGCAGCGCAGAACCCAACAGCTTCCAGGTCCGACACATCTCCAGTGGCCACATAATCCATCGTAAATAGGTTAGCGTATCACTGAAAAGGCGAGTGTGGAATCAGCCGCGTTCGAGTCTTCACTTTCCTCATCCAACTCCGCCTTTGCCGGTCCCAAGCCCGGATTAAAAAGGAGGAGGGGGAGCAGTAACAAGCTCGCTAAAAAGCCTGGGCTCAGCTGGCCCGGCTGATAGTACCCTGTAAGGGCTCCTAATCCAGGGATACAGGATGAGCAGTGTTTGTACTCCATGTTAGGAGCAGCTGCACATGGCGTCTGTTCCTCATGTCAGAGGCGGCCATTTCTTTTGGAGCTAAGTCGGCCTGCCACTGAGTAGTGCTCCCAGTCTTGATGACAAAGGCAGACGCATTCTACTTCACCCAATCATGATGGTTGTCATGCTTTACAAGCTTGATACCTTGATATGATTAAGTTAGATAAGAAAGAAGAAGAAGACTTTCCTCATCCAAATGGACCACGACTTTCGGCGATTCTATTAATCTCCTCCGAACGGTGACTGCGGTCTTGTAGAATTTAAATAAACCAAAGACCTTGATCAAACATCATTGGATTCATCCAGTTATATATTTGTTGACTGTCGGATTGAGACAAGAATAATTTAGTTACATAACACACATTGAGATATTAAATTATACTTTAAAAGAACATATTTTAAAATTTACAAGCAGTCTTTATTTAGACCGTCTCAGTCTTAGAAAGAATTATCCTGTGGGCTCCAACAGAATAATAGGTAGAAGGAAAAATAAATAAATGAAGACATAAAGAGCTAATGTTTCTTTCTCAAATAAATCAAACTTCTACTGTCCTTACTGCGATGGAAAAAAATATTGGGAGGGCTTGGTTTATCAGTGGTGAACCCTCCCAGCGGTTTCGCCAATTTGATCCACCAGACCGTTTCTCTAGAGCTCTAATACTGTTTTGGATCATTCTGCTTTTATATGCTACACTGAATGGTGGAATCTTAGAAATGGTATTCAAGCAAACTATGGACATAAGCTTTTAGGACAGTAGAATTATATATAATATTTGCATCAAGCAATGCTCTTTCGTAAACAACTGATGAGACAAGCCCTACCAATATATTTTTTCATCGCAGTAAGGACAGTAGAAGTTTAATTTATTTGTGAAAAGAAACATTCGCGTCTTAATGTCTTCATTTGTTATATATAGATGGCGCGTTATTGCTTTGTAAAAAAAGAAAGAAAGTTGGCAGGAAGAGTAACTATGATACACACATATACAAGCATAAATCTATATATCTCAGATATGACCATCAAATGTATCTATCCGTTTCTCATATCGCGGATAATGTTAAAAAAATCAAACAAACAAATAAAATACCTAAAAGAGCATCAGAAACAACATCTATTAACGCTATTTTCGTACTTGAGAGAAATGAGTCTTCTTTCTTATCTCCACTCAATCATATTAGGATATCAAACTTGTAAAGCTTGACAACCATCATTACTGTGTGAAGTAGAATGCGTCTGTCTTTGTCATCAAGACTAGGATCACTACTCAGTGGCAGTCCGACTTAGCTCCAAAAAAAAAATGGCCACCTCTGACATGAGGAAAAGATGCCATGTGCAACCGCTCCTAACATGGAGTACAAACGCTGCTCATCCTGTATCCCTGGATTATGAGCCCTTACAGGGTACTATCAGTCGTGCCATCTGAGCTCAAGTTTTTTTACCGAGTTTGTTACTGCTCCCCCTCCTCCTTTTTCATCTGGGCTTGGGACCGGCAAAGGCGGAATTGAGATATGAGTAAATAACATAAAACTATCATTAAGAAAAAAGAGGGGAAACTATATGTCTTTTTTTTTTTTGTCGATCTAAGGAAGGCATTTGATACTGTACCTCACTCAATACTTTGGAAAAAACTTTACAACCTAGGCATAAGTTACCAATTCATAAGTACGATCAGAAGTTACTACGAACAAGCAACTATAGCTATCAGATGGAAGGGATCATTTACGGAAAGTATTAAGATAAACTCGGGAGTCCTCCAGGGAGAACCACTTTCCCCACTGCTATTTATATTATTTATCACGGACTTAATCGAAATTTATAATAACTCAGACCTGCCGAGTATAAATTTGCCAGAATTTGGAGATATCCATTTATTGCTGTACGCCGACGACATAGCAATTATAGGTGAGTCCAGGATGAACCTCCAAAAGAAGATCAAAATACTGAAAGAATATCTCGATGAGAACTTAATGACACTAAATGAGTCCAAGTCAAAGATTATGGTGTTCCGTAATGGAGGTAAACCCTCAAATAAGGATAGATGGTTCTGGAATGATAAACCCATAACAATAACTTCAAGATATATATACTTGGGATTCCCTCTGACACCAACAATAACAACTACTCACCCGGCAAATTACTTTAAAGGAAAAGCACTTACAGCAATTAACGCCACACACCCAATATTAATAAAATCAAAAGCAAAGTCAATAAATTTATCAATCAAACTCTTTGATACAATAGTGAGAGCTGTCCTGATGTATGCCGCTCCATTGTGGGCAACAGAGCATAAAGACTTACTGGACAATATACAAGACATATTTATCCGTAGGTTCCTGAATCTGCCCAGATACACTCCAGGTTACCTAATCAGATTAGAAACCGGTCGTATCTCATTGAGTGTAACAGCCTTAAAATTAACCCTGAAGTATTGGCTGCGGGTGTTGAATATGAGCAGTGACAGATTGCCACGTATATGTTTTAATAGAACACGGGAACTGTCTAATGCTTCGGGCACACCCATCGGTTTCATTAAAAAGCTCACCAATCTACTTAACAATAATGGATCCCCTGCACTTGTTTCCTGTGATGATCCTGAAACGCTGAGGAGCGCGATTACAGGACTCTTAAAAACAGCGGCAGACCAATCTATACAAAACGACCTTACAAGAATGGATAAATCTAAGCTATACTCTCACTACAAAGACATTCACATATCTTTCATGACGGAGGGATACCTTTTAGGGGATTTTCCTTTCCCGGTTGTAAGACTACTCGCACAAGTTAGAATACTTTCAAGTTTTTTTAGAGAAAACCACACCAAGATGCTCTGCGGTGAGGACCCGACTTGTACCTTCTGTAATTCAAAACTAAAAAATGAAATCACTCACTATATTCTTGATTGCTCTGCTCTGAAAGAAGAAAGAAGAACCCTTATGCTCAAAACTGGGCAACTCTGTGCTTCACTTCCATCAATAATTGACAATATGACCCAGAATAAGTATATTGCTACGGCGTTTTATGGTTTCCACAAGTCCATATCTCAGAAGAAGGCCAAATGATACTCACTCCTCACTTTCTTACTACTACTCTTTTTGTGTTGATTTCTTGCTTCCCTCTTTCTTCTTCTTCTTATTTTTTTTTCTTTTTCTTTTTTTTTTTCTTTTTCTTTTTACTCTGTATATATCGTTATTTCCTTTGTCTCACTGCTTTGTTCTTATGCATACCTCTGGTGAATCCTGTATAGGGTCAGTGACCCTAAATAAAGGCTTTTTGTTGTTGTTGTTGAGTAAATAACATAAATGTTTCTGCGAGCTTTCTTGCTCGGTGCCTTGTAAAATCCTTATAGATGAGTGATTAGATTCTGCATATCTCCGGATGATATCTCAACAACAAAAAGCCTTTATTAAGGATACTCGTCCCATACAGGATTCTCCCAGATACAGAAGTAAACATAACAGTTATCTACAGAAAGTGGAGATTAACATCGTCCCCTTTCTCATTTTATATATTAATTTAAGTAGAAGAGTCATCTCAAGCCGAAATCGAAAGCTCTCTTTCCCTTTTATATTATATATATATTATACTTGGAACACATTTTAGCATTTTCACAATTTATAAATGTAATTTCACTAGATACCGCGAGAGGCGCTGCTTGTGAGTGAAAGTAGAAAATTTGCAAATAAAATTGCAACGAATATTTATTTCAAATCAAATTCAAATCAGAAACCTTCCCAGTAGTATGGAAAATAACTTCCTAAAGTTTCACGGTGATTGGATGATCTTATCTTTTAAAAACATTCATCGTGGAAACAAACTAACATTCATCGTGTAAACAAACTACGTGTAAAATTATTAACCAATCAAATTTATTTATATATAATTATATTTATTCTTGAATGTAAGAAAGTTATTTCGTATGGCAACTTGCCAAACTTCTTCGGGGAACAAGATTGTTTTGAGATGCTCGCGTATCAATTCACGAGTATGTACAGTATATGACCCAAAATAAGAATTTCAAACTATATATATACACCTATCCCCCGATTTACATGGTACTTGTTTTACACGTTTTCGCTTTTACACGGTTTTCCAATTTTTGTTTTTTTTTTTTGCTTTTATCGCACTATACTAAATGCTACTGTGATTGAACACATGCGCTATGTACACATCTCACGAGGAATCCCGAGCTTATGTGCTGACTACATATTTTAACCTAGTAAAGGTCAAAGACTCTCCCAGTAAGATATGTCAAGTAAGAAGTTTTAGAAGATGAGTTTCTTTTAATTGTAAAACATTAGTTCCCGAAAGCTTGTAATGTTTTACAATTAAAAGAAGCTCATCTTCTAAAACTTCTTACTTGACATATTTTAACCTGTCAATGCATTTTATTTTTATTTCTGTGTACACCTATCCCCCGATTTACACGTTTTTCTCGGGAACGTATCTACCGTGTAAATCGGGGGATAGGTGTATTATAAATAGAAATATTTTCTTAGGTTGTTGAAGGGTACATGAGTATGTTTTTCACATTGCTTTGTAGTCGTTGGAAAATATAAATAAAATAAAGGTTGAATCATAATTTTATTTAATTAGTATGATAGCACAAATGAAATAATACCTTGACGGCGGGTAGTAAAAGAAAACAAAACTTATTTACATAATTACATATGGTTTGAGCCGGCCATCGGGAAACAACAACAATCGGTTTTATATAGTGAAAGTCTCGACATCTGGTGGTAGGCTTTAACAGAGTATTTTATTCTAGGAATTCTTATTTTAAAATTATAAGCAATTGTTATATAACAATGGAAAACAATCGAAAAATTAAAATTCGTGGATGGCTTTTCTTGATTTATCAAGAAATTGGGTTGGCCAAATATCAAGGAACAGGCTAAATCAATGTTTAGTTGATTTCTGTTCTACTAGATGGCGCTCTGCCATCTAAAAATAGCACATGTGCTCCTGGTCAGGATATGCTTTCATTATTTTTAAAATATCTTCAGAAAATTAGTTTCAGTAGAGAGAGGTTGTTTTCTAGAAAAATACATTTTTATCAAATATTCGTTAGGCAAACTTTCACTCGAGTAAAACCTTGGCGAAGCCGGGTACATCCGCTAGTATACTTGTTCAAAGTAACATCTAGTTGAACAACATGCCGCCCGCTGCATCTGGAAAAGCCATCAAGAAGGCTGGTACGCTCTCGCCATCCTCGCGTCTGCCAAGTCATCCATACACAGGTTCTTTCTGAGCCTTGAGATGAAGGGAGAACATGACTTACTGTTTGGAGGAGGACCCTTTGTCGTTGTTTCCTGGACTTTACATAACTGTATATATTTTACTCTTTTACTTTATCCCTCTTTTTATAATTATTATATACAATGATCCAACATGTTAATGCCGCTTAGATGTTGAATCACTAGAGCATCTTCTTTTAACTTGCCCTCTGACTAATCAAATTGTATGTAGATACTTTGAAACATTACCAAATTCTCTTTGTGTATATACTTTATCTTATGAGAACTTTGTTAAGTTTAGAACTATCTGTACAATAATTTACAAAACACTACTAATCCATCGTGTAAATATTTTATCATATATATGTAAGTAATATTAGCACAGCACAATAGTCCTTTGGACTTCGTGCTTTTGTAACAATAAATTAAAAAAAAAAATACTACTACCATTGACTTGTGTATGAGGTCAATGAACTATTTTTAAATCTCAAGGTAACATATATCAAATGAACTTCCTGATGTGTCTATATATAGAGAGAGATCTTGGAGATGTTCTGAAATCAGGTAAAAGAAGTAAGATTAAAAGAGATAGACAAAGAGACATTGGGGAGGGGGGGGGGGATTCTAGGAAGAGCTGTCTATATTTACCTCACCCCGCGACATTTGTCAACCAACCCCCAGTGACACATAACAACACGGGGTGTCATATCACCCACAATCATCAATTTTCTTCAAATTTTGTCCATAAATCTGCTCAACTTGCCTTAAAATAGCACATTGTTAAGCTACCTAGTTGAAAGTGGAACTTCCTTACAATATTTTCTTTCTTACATGGGATTTGGTTCTAAGTTAATCAATAAAGAGAGATTGAGATTGAAACTTTTTTTTTTTTGCTTATCCCTAGTACACGTGGTACAGGCCATGATAATCATGGTGGGTAGGAGATTGAAACTGATTTATTTCAATGTTCATATAAGATTGTATATTGTGGCGAAGAAATAATTTATTATTTAATTTAATTATTCAATGAAAATATTTGGAAACAGATTTAAAATTTATAAAATCATCATTTAGTTACCTAGCTTGCTTGCTCGATATTCTCTAGCTGTAGATAGTTTGGTTAATAATTGTCGACTAGTCGCCGTGACGTCATCAATAAATACTTTCACATTTACAGATATACAAGATATGGTTAAATACAAAATAAATGTGAATAAAAAAGAATAAATATATAGTTGTAAAATATAAAATAGATAAATATTCATATATATAATATATGCAGTCTTCAGTGGTGGGGCCCACAGCGGGAAAGACTCCGGCACCAGGAAACATCACAGTTCGATGCTCCTGTGTCAAGCGGCAATGCTGCACACATTAAGGCACTCAAGGCAGAAGCTATTGCACGCTTCTAGTCTTTGCTCTGATGTTAGAGAGCCGTTTGTAAGGGGTTGACTTTGGCTGGCTGTCATACATGTATGCCTTTACATTTGTCTATACATATTTATACAATAATTTTAGGCCGTGAATAGTCATATGATATTAACAATGAGAAAGAGAGAGAAAAAAGAACTGTGTACAAAAGAAAGAAGTGTCTGGCAATGAATGATGTACCCTAACAATGGCAGATAGGTTTGTAAGAGTCGATATTCCTGAATCTTAAAGAGAAGAAAGAGGTTTCAAAGCTCACGTTATTTAACACCATCTACTTATATAATTGCCTTATTCTGTCTGTGTGAAGTTCACGGATAGATTTTGGTCATCAACGCGCGCATCATCATTATGATCATTATCATTATCTAATGATAATTATTATTATTATTAATAATTATCAACATATATAGTCACGACCGTCATGGGTTCTGTCACGGATGCGCGCGCACCATCATTATGATCATTATCATTATCTAATGATAATAATAATAATAATTATTATTATTATTATTATTATCCATCAACATACATCAACATATATAGTCACGACCGTCATGGGCGTCCGGTTCTGTCACGGATGCGCGCGCATCATCATTATGATCATTATCTAATGATAATAATAATAATAATAATTATTATTATTATTATTATATTATTATTATTATCCATCAACATACATCAACATATATAGTCACGACCGTCTTTCCACCGTCAATCGTGTCACGGATGCGCGCGCATCATCATTATGATCATTATCATTATCTAATGATAATAATAATAATTATTATTATTATATTATTATTATTATTATTAATTAATCATCAACATATATAGTCACGACCGTCTTTCCACCGTCAATCGTGTCACGGATGCGCGCGCATCATCATTATGATCATTATCATTATCTAATGATAATAATAATATTAATAATTATTATTATAGTAGAACTTGAAACTCTTCCGGTGTGCAACTTAAGAATAAACGTATCATTAAACGGAAGATAAGGATCTTTTATTTGGAAACGTTACGAGCTTTCGGGCAAACGCCCTTCTACAGGTTTGACGAATGAACCTGTAGAAGGGCGTTTGCCCGAAAGCTCGTAACGTTTCCAAATAAAAGATCCTTATCTTCCGTTTAATGATACGTTTATTCTTAAATTATTATTATATTATTATTATTAATTAATCAAAATATATAGTCACGACCCCCCCCCCCCCGTCTTTCCACCGTCAATCGTGTCACGGATGCGCGCGCATCATCATTATGATCATTATCATTATCTAATGATAATAATAATATTAATAATTATTATTATATTATTATTATTAATCAACATATATAGTCACGACCCCCCCCCCCCCCGCCGTCTTTCCACCGTCAATCGTGTCACGGATGCGCGCGCATCATCATTATGATCATTTTCATTATCTAATGATAATAATAATAATTATTATTATTATATTATTATTATTATTATTATTAATTAATCAACATATATAGTCACGACCCCCCGTCTTTCCACCGTCAATCGTGTCACGGATGCGCGCGCATCATCATTATGATCATTATCATTATCTAATGATAATAATAATATTAATAATTATTATTATTATATTATTATTATTATTAATTAATCAAAATATATAGTCACGACCCCCCGTCTTTCCACCGTCAATCGTGTCACGGATGCGCGCGCATCATCATTATGATCATTATCATTATCTAATGATAATAATAATTATTATTATTATTATTATTATATTATTATTATTATCCATCCATCAACATATATAGTCACGACCGTCTTTCCACCGTCAATCAATTCCTCAATTCCTCATGTCACGGATGCGCGCGCATCATCATAAGTATAATATAAAAAGCCAACAATGAAGAATGAATGTAAGATAAAAAGCCAACAATGAAGAGTAAATATGATATAAAAAGCCAACAATGAAGAATGAATGTAAGATAAAAAGCCAACAATAAAGAGTAAATGTAATATAAAAAGCCAACAATGAAGAATAAATGTAAGATAAAAAGCCAACAATGAAGAGTAAATATAATATAAAAAGCCAACAATGAAGAATAAATGTAAGATAAAAAGCCAACAATGAAGAGTAAATATAATATAAAAAGCCAACAATGAAGAATGAATGTAAGATAAAAAGCCAACAATGAAGAGTAAATATGATATAAAAAGCCAACAATGAAGAATGAATGTAAGATAAAAAGCCAACAATGAAGAGTAAATGTAATATAAAAAGCCAACAATGAAGAATAAATGTAAGATAAAAAGCCAACAATGAAGAGTAAATATAATATAAAAAGCCAACAATGAATAGTGAATGAAGAGTAAATGTAATATAAAAAGCCAACAATGAAGAATGAATGTAAGATAAAAAGCCAACAATGAAGAGTGAATGTAATATAAAAAGCCAACAATGAAGAATGAATGTAAGATATAAAGCCAACAATGAAGAGTGAATGTAAGATAAAAAGCCAACAATGAATAGTAAAGGTAATATAAAAAGCCAACAATGAAGAATGAATGTAAGATAAAAAGCCAACAATGAAGAGTAAATATAATATAAAAAGCCAACAATGAAGAGTGAATGTAAGATAAAAAGCCAACAATGAAGTGTAAATGTAATATAAAAAGCCAACAGAGTGAATGTAAGATAAAAACCCAACAATGAAGAGTGAATGTAATATAAAAAGCCAACTTTGAAGAATGAATGTAAGATAAAAAGCCAACAATGAAGAGTAAATATAATATAAAAAGCCAACAATGAAGAGTGAATGTAAGATAAAAAGCCAACAATGAAGAGTAAATGTAATATAAAAAGCCAACAGAGTGAATGTAAGATAAAAAGCCAACAATGAAGAGTAAATATAATATAAAAAGCCAACAATGAAGAGTAAATCTCTATATATATAAAAATGAATGTTTGTCTGTTTGTATGTTTGTTTGTATGTCCGGTATACAAATTCGCAGTAGTTCACTAATTCAAACCAAAATTTCCATACATAGGTAAAAAATACGGGGAAGACGATAGGCTATTTAAAAATATATATAAATCAATTATTAAAACTATATATTTTTAGTCAGAAAATGATGATGACGATATTGCTGTATCATGTTTGATTATCAGATACAAAATTATATCGGGAAAAATTCCAAAAAGCAGAGACCACGGGTGAAACCAGTTCATTATTTTGTACGCAGGAACAAAATTCTAACAGAAAAACATTCATTCGAGCAGAAAACAAAAGCCAGATCATCTTTCTATAAAAATATCGCTTCTCAGACACAAAGTTTGCAGCGGGACGTTTCACAAGTGTGACATCCACGGCGCCAATTTATAATTGTAACAAATAGTATTTTAATTAAAACATTTTAAAAATATATACGCACTCGGGTAAAACCCGGGCGTTGCCCGGGCCATTCGTCTAGTATATATATAGTCACGACCGTCATGGGCGGCCGGTTCTGTCACGGATGCGCGCGCACAGGGAGGTCACGTGCTCGCCGGCAGCCAACGGGCGCGCGCCGCCGGCATTACGTCATAGATTATAAACACAAGGTAATACGGCCAAATAAAAAAATAGTGTGTGATAAGGCACAATTTGGATTATCTACTTATATAATTGCCTTATTCTCTCTGTGTGAAGTTCACTGTGTGAAGTTCACGGATAGATTTTGGTCAGAATGGATAAAATAAAAAAAGTGTCAAGGGATGGGAATCGCACCCACGACCTTCCGCTTACCGGGCAGATGCCATGACCACTAGGCTACCCTGGACATATTTTTCCGTTCATATTTTTATTTTTATATTTTCAAGACACACACAGTTTGGGGCGGGACGTTTCACAAGAGAGACATCCACGGCGCCAATTTATAATTGTAACAAATAGTATTTTAATTAAAACATTTTTAAAATATATACGCACTCGGGTAAAACCCGGGCGTTGCCCGGGCCATTCGTCTAGTCTCTATATCTCTATATATATATAAAAGTCAATTTCTGTCTGTCTGTCTGTTTCGCGATAAACTCAAAAACTACTGAACCAATTGGTACCAAATTTTGCATGTCGCTTTTTATAAACCTGAGGAAAATTTTCGGCTGCATTTTGATTAGTATTTTTGGCTATTTCTTTTTTTCATTTGAAGAACTTTTTTTTACGCGGACTAATCCGGAATGGAATGAATACCTAAATATGGCCATTTTTTTAAAGCATCGGTGGTTCAGTGGTAGAATGCTCGCCTGCCACGCGGGCGGCCAGGGTTCGATTCCCGGCCGATGCATTTTTTTAAAACAATTTTTAAAACTCATTTATATTATATCTTCTATATATATATAAATTAATGTTTGTATGTTTGTTTGTTTGTTTGTTGGTTGTATGTCCGGTATACAAATTCGCAGTAGTTCACTAATTCAAACCAAAATTTCCATACATAGGTAAAACAATACGGGGAAGACGATAGGCTATTTTAAAAAATATATAAATCAATTATTAAAACTATATATTATTAGTCAGAAAATGATGATGACGATATTGCTGTATCATGTAAGATTATCAGATACAAAATTATATCGGGAAAAATTCCAAAAAGCAGAGACCACGGGTGAAACCAGCTCATTATTTTGTACGCAGGAACAAAATTCTAACAGAAAAACATTCATTCGAGCAGAAAACAAAAGTCAGATCATCTTTCTATAAAAATATCGCTTCTCAGACACAAAGTTTGGAGCGGGACGTTTCACAAGAGTGACATCCACGCCGCCAATTTATAATTGTAACGAATAGTATGTAAATAAAAACATTTAATCGGGTAAAACCCGGGCGTTGCCCGAGGCAATTCGGCTAGTCTACTTATATAATTGCCTTATTTTGTCTGTGTGAAGTTCACGGATAGATTTTGGTCATCAACGCGCGCATCATTATTATGATCATTATCTAATGATAATAATAATTATTATTAATTATATAATTGCCTTATTCTGTCTTTGTGAAGTTCACTGTGTGAAGTTCACGGATAGATTTTGGTCAGAATGGATAAAATAAAAAAAGTGTCAAGGGATGGGAATCGAACCCACGACCTTCCGCTTACCGGGCAGATGCCATGACCACTAGGCTACCTAGGACAACGATAGGTTATTTTAAATTATATATAAATTAAATATTAAAACTATATATTCAACTTATTCTACTTAGCTCACGAACAGCGCCCTCTATCAAGGTTATAAATACGTTTAAAATCGAAATCTTTTCAAATTTTTATTAATAATAGTTCGCTTACTAATTAGAATACTTGATCTAAATCGAAATATTTATAGACGCTCGCTCGATTTGAAGATTTATATCGTAACTAATCTGACTGTAAAGTTTGGAGCGGGACGTTTCACAAGAGTGACATCCACGGCGCCAATTTATAATTGTAACGAATAGTGTTTGAATAAAACATTTAATCGCGTAAACCCGGGCGTTGCCCGGGTCATTCGTCTAGTTAGTCTATAACCATAAGCACTCTTGGAGCTTTCAAGTCCCTTTATGAGTCGTTCGTTGAGTAGGTACAGCTTCTGGTCTGCTCTGAGCTTGTCCATAAACAGCCTCAGGTGAAGAAGGGACACGATGGCTTGTCAATAAAAAGAGAGAGATTTTTGTTGCTACTTTAACCTACAAAATGTTCAGGGATGCTTAATACAACAACAACAACAAAAAGGTTTTTATTAGGGCCCATTGCTCTGTATGGATTCGCCATACAACAACAAAATAATACAGTAATTTTTTTCTCACATGGGAAATGTGCACGTGAGCCTTTGTTTGAAAAGGGATTTATTTACACATCTGTTTTAAAACTTTCCTTAATACCTCTTTTGTGTATGAATCTATTTACAATTGATCTGTAGAAATTATAGTGGATGCTTAATACATGGTTATACAAAAAGTTCGTAAAAATATTATGATTTATATTTTGCAAGTTTTTAAAAATTTTTGGGACAACCTTGTAATTCTGAAACTTGGCCCACCTGCTGATTGACCACCCTTGATATAGAACATCAGAGATTAAATCATTCTTCTATAAGAATTCTGTTATAATTTTACTAAGGTTACCAATATTACTAAGGTTGTCCTAAAAGTTCGTAAACACTTGCAAAATATAAATCTTAATATATACTTATAATTATATGTAATTCTGCTGTCTTCAAAGAGCTTATGTCCATAGTTCATCTAAAATACCCATTCCAAGAGTCTAGCATCAGAATCACTATAAAAGGAAGTTCCAAAAATGCAATAAAACAGCGGTATGGTAGATTAAACTGGCGAAACCGCTGGGAGGATTCACCACTGATGAGCCAGGGCACTCCCATTAATTTTTTCATTGCCGTAAGGACAGTAGAAATTGTTTAATTTCAAAAAGAATCATACGCGTCTAAAATAGTTTCTAATTTTCATAAATCTTAATATGTTTACGATTTTTGGGACAACATTACAGATAACGTAGGATGGGAGTAATTGTGTGGAGACGTTTAAAGTGTTCTCTGTATGCTTGGTCCGCGTCTGGGAATCCTCGTATACCAGTGTAACCCCGGTCTGCTCCTTATCAGCGCTATAATAAAATATATGTACTTTTTTATTTTGTTATAACTAATCTTATTAAAATACAAACATTAGGTCTCATGGAAAAGATCGGCACAACAGTCTTGCATCGCCTGTGGGTCCGGCGACCTGTCGCTGGTTCACCGGTACTGGTCCTGCCGCTACATCAGGCCTCTCATCCGGGAGGCATTTACCATCATCCCCCCTGACCTGCAGGGCTGGGTCTTCGGGCATGGTCTAGACGATGACGCCCTGACCAACCTGATATCTACCAAGACACACATCTATAGTTACTTCCTCGGCGTGGAACTGAGGAGTGAAGACCTTGTCTGGAGGAGGACTCTCTCAAGGTGGGGAAGCCTTCCTTGCTGAAGACATTTGTACACAACTATATATATATTCCCCTACACTTTATATATCCTTTTACTCTTTTATTTTTCCACCTTTGTAGAATTTGATTAAAAGAATCAATAAAACTGTTTAAATTATCTTGTCTCCATGGAAAAGTTTCTTTTTTACAAATATTTTATTTATATCTCAAGCTTTCAGGCAAGAAAGTCCTTCTACAGGAGAACATATTTAAAATGAACCGCCAATAAAAGAATAATTAAAAACAAATAAAATGGATGTTTACAGTTGTATGAATTCAGAATCAACGCGGGCTTCTGTTGTGCGTGCTCATCGAGTTTGCTATTCAGAGGTGATATCTTCATTTGGAGGTTATAGGGGGGGTTCAGGGATTAGTATTGTTACGTCGTACCCAGACGCTATTCGTGTACTTTGTTTACTCAGGAAGCCACAAAGATACACACGTGAGTTTGAAGGGATGGAGCAAAAGTTATCGCTTTATTGTATGTGGTACTGAACAGAAGGAATACAATCAGTGGGACGTGTCTTCAACCTCCCCGTCAGAAGAATCCTTGGCGCCGTGGATGTCACTCTTGTGTCCACACTGTACATGTCCAGCCTGGACTACACCGTCTTGTAGACCGCT
This sequence comes from Cordylochernes scorpioides, assembly GCA_030710605.1. Classification (NCBI taxonomy): domain Eukaryota; kingdom Metazoa; phylum Arthropoda; class Arachnida; order Pseudoscorpiones; family Chernetidae; genus Cordylochernes; species Cordylochernes scorpioides. The sequence continues at coordinate 152,756,028 of CP092864.1, forward strand.
CCGAAGTCAGGTACTCCTGGCACTGCCTTGTAGGATCATCCACACGCCCGGAGACAAGTCGCCACGTCTTATCCTTGCCACAGATGTAACCAGACTGCCCGTTGTCCTCCCCTCAAACAGGAATGCTGTTTTTGGCGCCTGCCACATGACAGCTGGAGTCCACCCCTCTTTCCCCAACTTTACTCTGGTATCTTGGCCTTGTCATCAATGTATATTATATCAGTATATTATAAATTTCTAGAATGTCTATTCTTCTGTTAATGCTATTGTCTGGATATGATGGATTCTATGATAAGTCTCTGTATTCTATTGGGGATGTTGGAGTAATGGGTCTTTGGTTCTGATAGGGAGAAGGAATGTTTCTCTTATATGTTGGTATACTAAAGATCTACTGTCTTGATTATCGATATTTCGTTTATGTTCTGATACTCTTATTTTTAAATATCTGCCAGTTTCGCCGACATATTTGGTTTTGCATTCGTTGCATTCTATTGTGTATATGGCATTCTTAATATTGGAAGGATAATCAATGATATAGTTTTTTGTTATGGGATTTCTTAGTAACGAATTTATATTAGGTGAGTTGCTGAAAAAGGTTTTGATTCCAAATTTCTTTAGATGACGAGCTATAGAAACAGATACTGGTGAATAGGGAATACTGCTAATAGATTTATAGAGATTGGGAAATTCCGAATTTCAGAGGGGCTATAGAAATGTCTTAGGATAAATGATAATTATTGATGTTAATGATAATTAATGATAAATATGATGATAATGATATTAATGATGGTTAATGATATATGTGATAAAAATAATAAAATGAATTCTTGCTAGAAAGCTAGAGATATAAATAAATAATTTGTAAAAAAGAAATTTTTCCCTGGAAGCTTAGTGTTTGTATTTTAATACTAATTCAAGGGATTATTATTTGAAAATAACTGATCGAGTTTTTTTTTATTTACTATTTTTATTTTTGTGATACTTTTAGGTGTACGCGTTTCTGTGTGTTATGTTACTTTCAATTTAGGCCCTTTTTTTGTGTGTGAAACCCGCTAAAGTAACTTTTTTTACTTGATCTCCTTGTTACATACAAGATCTTTGGGTTGTTATCGTGTCTAATGAAGAGTCTCAGATGTCTCCATACATCTCTATCACAGCAGTCACAATGTCCTCTATCTTGGGTATGTGAAGCTGCTGCTCTGGGTCCATGTCAATTTTCTGTTGTTGTCGTATCCAATAAATAGACTCAGATGCTTCCATACATCTCTATCACAGCAGTCACAATGCCCTCTATCTTGGGTGTGTAAAGCTGCTGCTCTGGGTCCATGTCAATTTTCTGTTGTTGTCGTGTCCAATAAATAGACTCAGATGTCTCCATACATCTCTATCACAGCAGTCACAATGTCCCCTATCTTGGGTATGTAAAGCTGCTGCTCTGGGTCCATGTCAATTTTCTGTTGTTGTTGTCGTGTCCAATGAAGAGCCTCAGATGTCTCCATACATCTCTATCACAGCAGTCGCAATGTCCTCTATCTTGGGTGTGTAAAGCTGCTGCTCTGGGTCCATGTCAATTTTCTGTTGTTGTTGTGTCCAATAAATAGACTCAGATGTCTCCATACATCTCTATCACAGCAGTCACAATGTCCCCTATCTTGGGTATGTAAAGCTGCTGCTCTGGGTCCATGTCAATTTTCTGTTGTTGTTGTGTCCAATAAATAGACTCAGATGTCTCCATACATCTCTATCACAGCAGTCACAATATCCTCTATCTTGGGTGTGTAAAGCTGCTGTTCTGGGTCCATGTCAATTTTCTCTTGTTGTTGTAGTGTCCAATAAAGAGCCTCAGATGTCTCCATACATCTCTATCACAGCAGTCACAATGTCCCCTATCTTGGGTATGTAAAGCTGCTGCTCTGGGTCCATGTCAATTTTCTGTTGTTGTTGTGTCCAATAAATAGACTCAGATGTCTCCATACATCTCTATCACAGCAGTCACAATATCCTCTATCTTGGGTGTGTAAAGCTGCTGTTCTGGGTCCATGTCAATTTTCTCTTGTTGTTGTAGTGTCCAATAAAGAGCCTCAGATGTCTCCATACATCTCTATCACAGCAGTCACAATGTCCCCTATCTTGGGTATGTAAAGCTGCTGCTCTGGGTCCATGTCAATTTTCTCTTGTTGTTGTAGTGTCCAATAAAGAGCCTCAGATGTCTCCATACATCTCTATCACAGCAGTCACAATGTCCCCTATCTTGGGTATGTAAAGCTGCTGCTCTGGGTCCATTTCAATTTTCTGTTGTTGTCGTGTCCAATAAATAGACTCAGATGTCTCCATACATCTCTATCACAGCAGTCACAATATCCTCTATCTTGGGTGTGTAAAGCTGCTGCTCTGGGTCCATGTCAATTTTCTGTTGTTGTCGTGTCCAATAAATAGACTCAGATGCTTCCATACATCTCTATCACAGCAGTCACAATGCCCCCTATCTTGGGTGTGTAAAGCTGCTGCTCTGAGTCCATGTCAATTTTCTGTTGTTGTCGTGTCCAATAAATAGACTCAGATGCTTCCATACATCTCTATCACAGCAGTCACAATGCCCCCTATCTTGGGTGTGTAAAGCTGCTGCTCTGAGTCCATGTCAATTTTCTGCAAGGCTGCGGCCATTGCTGGGCATGAGAATATGTGGGTAGGTGTTAGTCCCACACCAGGACAGTTGTTGCATGTCCTATAGGTTCTTGTGCCATCTGGATGTATTTTCATTCCTTTGTAGTATTTCTTTCTGAGTCTTGTTATCGTTTTTATAATTCTTCTCTCAGAGTTTATTTCGCATATTTGATCTTTTCTTATATTTTTTTTAATTATCTTGTATTTTGCCAAAGCATCAGCTTCAAATACTGACATTTGTTCTTTCTTTTGACTCAACTATCTGGCTTTCTTTGCTAATTCATATCAGATCGTTGCTTCTGGCAAGTGAATGCTATAGAGAGTCTACGGGTCAATATTTTAACAACCTGAAGAAAAAGAAGAAACCAGTCAAAAGCGTTATTAAGACCTTTCAGTCTTATACAGATTCTCCAAGTAAAAATGTAGGGTACATACAGGAATAACAGTAATAGTACCTGTAATAAGCATTGTTATTATTATAATGTTTAAAGCTGATTACATAAAAGGTAATATAAAATTTATATACAGGAAAACTTATTCAAGACAATCAAGCTAATAAATAGTCTGGAAAAATTGGAGGGTGAAATAAATTTCTCCTATTTGGATTTACCCCGGAGTCTCTGCGATTGAAAAAAAAGGTAAAAGCTATAATCACACACACACACAAAGCCTTTATTAAGACATTAGTCTTATACAGATTCTCCGTACAAGGTGCAATATCAGGAAAAGAGCAGCACAGGAAACCAGTAGTTCCGCAACTATATACAATTATTAGTAATAAGGAAAAGTAAGATTCAATATGAAAGGTCGACCCCTCGATGTTTCGTCATCATTCTGAGGTGAAAGAACAATAGCTTCCAAGTTCTCTTTTCTCCCTCTTTACACCTACTGCCTCTTAAAAATTATATAGGGCCTGAGCAACTAGTCTGCTTGTTTGGGCACTGGTTAACATCATTTGGATTGACCTAAGTTGGCTGGTGTCTACCATTGAAAATAATGTCCTTCTCTCCTCACTAATATCTTGGCATTCATAGATATAATGAGATAGTTCCGTTTCCATATTTTCTTTGCAGAGATCACAAATCTTATCACCCTCTTTGAAAATGTTTGTATGGTTTTCCTTGAAAAACGAATATAGTATTCTCTGTTGTGCGATATAGCGTTTTACTGGGAATGGAAAGTTGCTAAGTAAATAGTTTTCAATTCGGAATGAACTGTGTAAATACTTATAGTGAGGGTAGAATTTAGAATTCTCAATTTTTGCCTGGTCACTTTGAATAGATTGTTCTATTGCAATTTTAGTTATTAAAGGTATTTCTTGCTGGATAATCCTTGCATCGTTGCAGTTAATTAACCAATAAAATCCTGTTGAGTTGAGTATGTTGGCCAAACTTTCCGCAAGTCCAATATATATATTTCTATTTCTTTATATCTCATATAGTTGAGCTAAGCATATATGGGGGAGTCGGCTGCTGTTCATTTTTAGAATTCTAAGCCAGAACCCGAGTGTAAGTTCCAGCACCGTAACTCCCAGTGACGTTCTTCCGCACTCCATACGTAGAATAAAACCAGGAGTATATCTGGGTAAATTTAAAAGTCTCCGTAAAAAATTGTCTTGTACCCTGTCAACCAAGTTTTTTTTTTTGGTTGTTTGCCCAAATTGGAGCTGCGTAGAGCAAGGTTGACAGAGCCATTGAGTCTAGGAGCTTGAGTGAGGATCTGATAGAGTTGATTCTTGTTTTAGTCGATATTGCCCAGACCACATTAATAGCATTTAGCGCCTTGTTTTTAAAATGCTTTGCCGCCTGTTGAGTTTGACGCTGTCAGCTGGTAACCCAGATACGTGTATTTAGATGTTATAGTGAGAGGCAATTGTCCACAGAACCAAACATCCGATCGGGCCTTTCGACCTCCATTTCTAAACACCATAACCTTTGATTTGCTCTGGTTCAGCGTTAAAAATTATTTTCGAAGTATTTTCTGAGTACATTGATCTTTTTTTGTAAATTTATCTTGGATTCTCCGAGAAGTACGATGTCGTCTGCGAACAGAAGGAGATGTATATTTCCATAATTCGGTAAATAAATACTTGGCAAATCAGCGTCATCGTAGAGAGAAACCAAGTCGTTTAGAAAAAGGATAAATAGATAAGGTGACAGGGGTTCACCTTGTAGAACACCAGCTTGTATTTTTATAAATTCTGTAAGTGATCCGTTCCATCTTATTATTGCTGACATTTGATTATAATAGCTTTGTATAAGGCTGATAAATCGGGTACTTAAACCGTAAACTGTTAACTTCTTCCAAAGCAGGGAGTGTGGTACTGTATCAAAGGCCTTTTTGACATCTACGAAGAAGGCATATAACTTCCTCCTTTTGCGGCTCAGCGTCATCTGTATCAGTGAGAAAAGGTAAAAATATGGTCTTGACAGGAATATCCACTTCTGAAGCCCGCTTGGTTTTCCGCTAAGATTCCCCTTTTTTCAATCCAATTATTCAATCTTGTCTTTAATATGGATGTAAAGAGCTTTGATAAATTGGATAACAATGATATTCCTCTATAGTTTGATGGTATATTTGGGTCGCCATTTTTGAAAATAGGATGAATAATTGTTCTAGTCCACACTGATGGAACCGAGGATGTCGTCAATATTTTGTTGTATATATTTGTTAATATAATCAAATATTCGTCAGGTAAAACTTTGATTGCTTCATTTGGTATGTTATCCAGTCCCGTTGCTTTATCCTTCCCCAGATTGGATATTTCCGTGGTGACCTCCATAAGCGAAATTTCAGCATCCAGATCCGGGTCCATATATGTTAGCGCCGGTGATATATACATATACGCGTCCATTATAGGTGGGGAAGACAGCAGTCTTCGATAAAAGTAAAAGCTATAATCATATATTTAATATTAATATAGTGAAATCAATAGTTAAATATTAGTAGTGGAGGTGGTGTCTTGTCCATGGAGCAGATCAGATCGGTCTATGTACATTGATCACAATATCGGCCAACTGAGGTGGTGGTGGTGTCTTGTCCATGGAGCAGATCAGATCGATCCATGCACCCTGATCGCAATACCGGCCAACTGAGGTGGTGGTGGTGTCTTGTCCATGGAGCAGATCAGATCGGTCCATGCACCCTGATTACAATACCGGCCAACTGAGGTGGTGGTAGTGGTGTCTTGTCCAAAGAGCTTATCAGATCGGTCCATGCACTCTGATCACAATACCGGCCAACTGAGGTGGTGGTGGTGTCTTGTCCAAGGAGTTTATCAGATCGGTCCATGCACCCTGATTACAATACCGGCCAACTGAGGTGGCGGTGGTGTCTTGTCCATGGAGCAGATCAGATCGGTCCATGCACCCTGATCACAATACCGGCCAACTGAGGTGGTGGTGGTGTCTTGTCCATGGAGCAGATCAGATCGGTCCGTGCACCCTGATCACAATACCGGCCAACTGAGGTGGTGGTGGTGTCTTTTCCATGGAGTAGATCAGATCGCCCATGCACCCTGATCACAATACCGGCCAACTGAGGTGGTGGTGGTGTCTTGTCCATGGAGCAGATCAGATCGGTCCATGCACCCTGATCACAATACCGGCCAACTGAGGTGGAGGTGGTGTCTTGTCCATGGAGCAGATCAGATCGGTCCATGCACCCTGATCACAATACCGGCCAACCGAAGTGGTGGTGTCTTGTCCAAGGAGCTTATCAGATCGGTCCATGCACCCTGATCACAATACCGGCCAACCGAAGTGGTGGTGTCTTGTCCATGGAGCAGATCAGATCGGTCCATGCACCCTGATCACAATACCGGCCAACTGAGGTGGAGGTGGTGTCTTGTCCATGGAGCAGATCAGATCGGTCCATGCACCCTGATCACTATACCGGCCAACTGAGGTGGTGTATTGTCCATGGAACAGATCAGATCGGTCCATGCACCCTGATCACAATACCGGCCAACTGAGGTGGTGGTGGCGTCTTGTCCATGGAGCAGATCAGATCGGTCCATGCACCCTGATCACAATACCGGCCAACTGAGGTGTCTTGTCCATGGAGCAGATCAGATCGGTCCATGTACATTGATCACAATACCGGTCAACTGAGGTGCCTGATACTGAAATATTAATAGTGAAATTTATATATAAAATAAAACTCTAATTAAAACAATTGAGATCATAAACACATTGGTCTGGAGTAAACGAAAAAATTGCGCTACAAATTTTAAAATAAAACTACAACCTTTCGCAATAAGTTTCTTTTATTGTGATATTATATCCATATTATTGTTTGCTCCTGACGAGGTCAAAAGATTTTTGTCGAAACGTCGAGGTAATAAAAAAATTTACTGGCCGAAGTATCTTTATTTTCAAGAAATAATTGTTCTAATAAAATAGAATATAAATATCGTTTTCATATTCATCAAATCTTGCAGAATAAATTTATTTTAAAACATTGGTCTGGATAAATCCGAAGCCTAGTATAGCTAAAACCAATGCATTTTTTAAATTTTAAACTGTTTTTTTTTTTCTGCGTAGAAGTAATCAAATAAATGGATTTAAAAGAAATAAAAAACCCTATACCTATTCAAGTACGAGACGCTAGGCATCATATACAAGGTTGTACCAAAAGTTCGTATACATATTATGATTATGATTTATATTCTGCACGTCTTTGGTACAATGTGTGACTACACAACTCTTTAAACTTTGATGTAAGAAATGCATCGGGTAGTTGGCGATCTAAAGATACGCTCCAGAAGCCTGGATTTCCTTTATGTTACTACTCTTTGGTTTTTGTGAGAAATGCTCCAGAAACCTGGGTTATAAATATCTCTCTCTCTCTCTATTTCCGAGCTTGTGCGACCCCTGCACCGGGAGGTGTACGCCTCCTGCGAAGTGCCCCTGGATCTGCAGGCCTGGCTGTTCGGCGTCGGCCTCCATCCCGAGGGGATGAAGATCACGAGTTAGGCGAAGGCTACCATCTACAAATACTATCTTGGTCTTGAGTTGGGTAATGCCAGCCAATACCTCGACCTGCCCACTCTGTGGGAAAGAACTCTCGCAGTCCATCTGTGGCGAAGTCTTTCTCGAGGTGGGCTCCACCAATGAAGACTGTATATATATATATATATATTTATATATTTATATCTATTTATTCCTACATTCATCATTATATAATCTTATTTATTCATATTTTTATTGTATTTAACCTTATATAATCTTATATGGACATTGTAATAAATCATTTTCAATCTCAATCTGTCAATCTCTCATTGCAGTACAGCTGGCCCTGCACGCTCTTCCCCATCCTGCACATCCGGCCTCTGCTCGAGAGACCTGTATCGCCTGTGGCTCTAGCGACCTGACGATGGCCCACCGCTATTGGTCCTGCAGCTCCATCAGGCCCCTCATACGGGAGGCTTTCAACATCATACAGCAACCACCCGACCTGCAGGGCTGGCTCTTTGGTCAAGGACTGGACGACGACGCCCTCGCCATCCTCGCGTCTGCCAAGTCATCCATACACAGGTTCTTTCTGAGCCTTGAGATGAGGGGAGAACGTGAAAACCCCCTTACTGTCTGGAGGAGGACTCTCTGTCGTTGGGGGAATCTCCTCGACTGTACATAACTGTATATATTTTACTCTTTTACTTTATCACTCTTTTATTTTATCCATTTTTACTATATACTATATACATTTTACTATATATACTACTACCATTGACTTGTGTATGAGGTCAATAAAATATTTTTAAATCTCAATCTCTCTGTGAGAAACAAATTATTCTGGAGGCTACTTAAAGTAGAGTTATCTCATTATTCACTTAAATAACCTTGGAGGATGGTTGAAACACGTTCCAGGAGTTCTATGATTTATTTCTTCCTGTGGTATATATATCTGTATAAGACCGGTGGTCTTAATAAATCTTTGTGTGTGAAACACGTTCTAAAAAGATACAAGACATGTCTGAGGAAAGAATCAAGACTGAAGATTCTGCCAAACACCGTAACCTGATGCAACACTATACACAACGAAAGGATAAAGTAGAATATGAAAATTCAAAACTATTATAGACGCGTATGATTCTTTTTTTAAATTGATTAAACAATTACTACTGCCCTTACTGGGAGGGCCTGACTCATCAGTAGTGAACCCTCCCAGCGTTTTTGCCAGTTTAATCTACCATACCGCTGTTATATTGCATTTTTCGGTTTTTCTTTTATACTGCTATTGATGCTGGACTCTTGGAATGGGTATTTTAGATGAACTATGGACATAAGCTTTGAGGATAGTATTTTTTTCCGTTGCAGTAAATGCAGTATAAATTGTTTAATTTGAAAAAAAAAAATGATAATCATACACGTCTATAATAGTTTCGAATTTTCATAACAGATGGCGCGCTAATGTATCATAATACAATTGGTCTATTATAAAGATAGAGGCTGCCTGGCCGGCATTCATATTTCTTGAAAATAAAAATACTTCGGCCAGTATATCTTTTTATTGTAAAACAACACTTGTAGTTACACCGCATGAGTTTCTTTCCAACGAAAAATCAAAATTTATTTCAAGGTCAAATATTGACTATTTCTAACCTTTTTGGATGAGGTATGAAAGGGTGAATTATGAAGAGTAATGATGAACGGAAAAATAAAAGTGTCCAGGGATGGGAATCGAACCCACAATGTTCCGCTGTACCTCGACGTTTCGACAAAATGCTTTAGATGTTGTACAAAATTTTGAATATTGCGTGAGAACGCCCTTAGAGCCATAGAATAATTTTTAACGCCTTGCCAAATGTCTTAATTTTTGTTTGCTCCTGACGAGGACAAAAGCTTTTTGTCGAAAAGTCGAGATAATAAAAAGATTTACTGGCCGAAGTATCTTTGTTTTCAAGAAATAATTGTTCTAATAAAGGTAGATAGAATATCGTTTTCATATTCATCAAACCTTGCAGAAAAAAAATAATCATTATGATGTTGTTTTGAACTGCAGGAATGTGTCGCTATTATGAGATGCAAGTTTCCTAAATTTCACAATGTTTTGGAAACAATGAAACATTTACAAACAACAGCTTACATGACTAATGATTCTTGAATTGTATAAAATTCTTACTTAAACTTTAGAATCATCCCATACCTTTTGTAAAATAGGTGTAAAATATATTTCGAATGTTCTATTTGGGCTGAAGTTTCTCAACACGGTGGTCATTTGAATAGTCGTCAGGACCCAGGGGGCGGTGATCTGGGTCAGCGTGAGGGTATATAGAGGCTGGGGATGTCTGTCACCAGCATCACACCTTCCATCATGAAGTTTCTGGTAAGTACCTGCTCTTACTGTACTGTACGCTACTGCCATACTCTACCATATTCCTGCACTATACGTTGATGTCGTGTTATACGCCTGTAATGAGTCTTCAATCGTATAGTATCTATTTAAACTCACAATACAAATAATTTCTTTAATACCTTACATCTCAGCTTCCATCATCAAGTTTCTTGTAGGTACCTGCTCTTACTGTACTGTACTCTACTAACTCGCCAGCTTCATGATAAACTTGGTTGTATTCATTCTATTTTATAATACACCCATACCTCGCTTTGCGTCGGGGTTACGTTCCAAAAAAACACGACGCAAATTAAAACGACGCAATGTGAAAATATGTGAAGGCGCAATCAAAAACAAAGATGTTGCCATAATTTAGGGGAAAAAATAATTAAAAAATTAAAGACTCGAATCCAAAACAACGCAACTTCGAAAATCTAGCGACGCACAGTGAAAATCAGTAAAAATTAAGCAGCGACGCAACTTCGAAAAAAAACGCAAAACGAAACGACGCAAAGCGAGGTATTGGTGTATAATATAATGCGGCTTATATGATTGTAGAACGACATTTGACAATGATCCCGCATGTGTTTCTTTTGAACGAAAAATCGAAATTTATTTTAAGGAGAAATAACGATTATTTCTATCCTTAGGGATGAAGTATGAAAGGATGAATTGTGAAGGGTAATCCTTGGACACTTTTATTTTTCCGTTTATCATTACTCTTCACAATTCATCCTTTCATATCTCATCCCTAAGGATAGAAATAATCGTTATTTCTCCTTTAAATAAATTTCGATTTTTCGTTCAAAAGAAACATTTGCGGTATAATTTTCAAACTTCGTTCTACAATTTAATATTTTGCTCTCGAGATTCCTCAGTATATAACAACAACAAAAAGCTTTATTAAGACCTTTCAGTTTTATACAGATTCTCCAAGTAGAAATGTAGGATACATACAGGAATAACAGTAATAGTACCAGTAATCAGCAATGTACAACAACAAAAAGCTTTATTAAGACCTTTCAGTCTTATACAGATTCTCCAAGTAGAAATGTAGGGTACATACAGGAATAACAGTAATAGTACCAGTAATCAGCAATGTACAACAACAAAAAGCTTTATTAAGACCTTTCAGTCTTATGCAGATTCTCCAAGTAGAAATGTAGGGTACATACAGGAATAACAGTAATAGTACCAGTAATCAGCAATGTACAACAACAAAAAGCTTTATTAAGACCTTTCAGTCTTATACAGATTCTCCAAGCACAGAAATGTACGATACATACAGGAATAACAGTAATAGTACCAGTAATCAGCAATGTACAACAACAAAAAGCTTTATTAAGACATTTCAGTCTTATGCAGATTATCCAAGTAGAAATGTAGGTTACATACAGGAATAACAGTAATAGTACCAGTAATCAGCAATGTACAACAACAACAAGCTTTATTAAGACCTTTCAGTCTTATACAGATTCTCCAAGTAGAAATGTAGGGTACATACAGGAATAACAGTAATAGTACCAGTAATCAGCAATGTACAACAACAAGCTTTATTAAGACCTTTCAGTCTTATACAGATTCTCCAAGTAGAAATGTAGGGTACATACAGGAATAACAGTAATAGTACCAGTAATCAGCAATGTACAACAACAACAAGCTTTATTAAGACCTTTCAGTCTTATACAGATTCTCCAAGTAGAAATGTAGGGTACATACAGGAATAACAGTAATAGTACCAGTAATCAGCAATGTACAACAACAACAAGCTTTATTAAGACCTTTCAGTCTTATACAGATTCTCCAAGTAGAAATGTAGGGTACATACAGGAATAACAGTAATAGTACCAGTAATCAGCAATGTACAACAACAAGCTTTATCAAGACCTTTCATTCTTATACAGATTCTCCAAGTAGAAATGTAGGGTATATACAGGAATAACAGTAATAGTACCAGTAATCAGCAATGTACAACAACAATCTTTATTAAGACCTTTCAGTCTTATACAGATTCTCCAAGTAGAAATGTAGGGTACATACAGGAATAACAGTAATAGTACCAGTAATCAGCAATGTACAACAACAAGCTTTATTAAGACCTTTCATTCTTATACAGATTCTCCAAGTAGAAATGTAGGGTATATACAGGAATAACAGTAATAGTACCAGTAATCAGCAATGTACAACAACAATCTTTATTAAGACCTTTCAGTCTTATACAGATTCTCCAAGTAGAAATGTAGGATACATATACAGGAAAAACAGTAATAGTACCTTAATGGTAATATGATATTTATATACAGGAAAATTATATAAAGACAATCAAGCTAATAGATTAGTCTGGGTAAATTGGAGGAAAAGAAATTTATTATACATGGATTCAACACGGATTCACCGCTAATGAAGGTAAAGAAAGCAAAAGCTAATCACAATCAATATTGAGATAATGAAATTTATACATTCTGATTCCCCTGTATATAATGCAGAAGACACAAATATATATTCTAAGTTTTCTCGAAATAGTGTTCTTCCAATATGTGAAAAGGCATTTTATTAGAAGTTTCAGTAAGTTTTTATTTACTTAGTTTTCTAATGTATCTAGAGTAAAATTAAATATGAGATAATAGAAAACTTACTAGCAGAATTCTAAAAAAAATGTTTTTAGAGTTTTTATAACTATTAAACAACAGAAGTACGTCTGGATCCTATGATCCTGGTAGAGCCACCCAAGGTGTAAAGGCTTCTCCCGAGGGGAGGGGGATGAGTAGACCACCCCAGTTATGTCTCAACAGGACTGTGGTCCCCACCATAGAATTCCTTTTCCCATGAACACCCATTGTATGAATGTATAAAAACAACATGTATTACATACAGTGGACCATAACGTTCGATCGAGAATAAAATGATTTTTATATAAGTAAATAAGTAAATATTTCTCTAGTAACACCCTATAATATATATATATCAAATTTTTTTCTCCCCATTGAATATAACAAAATATTTTAAAACTTAATTCTATCGACGTTATGCGGCGCTGAGTTTGTTTTTGACACACATTAATGTTATAATACCTTGATAAAGGTTGGCGTTCAGCCAACTGAAATATTGGTAAAATAAATGATATTTTTAATCCTATATATGCCTTTTTAATTATATGTATATGTCATAATATATGCTCTTCCAGGATTAATAAAACAAATCTACAGTCGACCAGAGAGAGAGAGAGAGAACGCAGCTAAGGCCGGTCACTTGATATAGCAGTCACATTCCAAGGGGGCGACCGCAGGCCTTTTCTTGGAACCTCAGTTCTATGTTTACTCAGTCGGGGGGGTGGTGGACAGACAAGACGTGCATTTCCGCGGTGGCAGCCCGCTAGCGCTCCCTCTCTCCCTCGGTTTGCTGGGTTCCATCTTCCAAACTTGTTGTTTCCTTATTTCTCACTCACCACATTATTATCACTATAGTGCCACATCGAGAGTCGACAGGATCATATCACAGAAAAGTCGACAGGATCATATCGCATATATATATATGTCACATTCTGCTTATAAATTATTAATAGATGTAAATTTTTACATTGCCAAGAATTATGTAAACATTTGTAACTATAAATAAAAGTGATTGAAATTCCGAAAAGCAGTCGGATTCCCAGATGTGCCCCCGCTTGCTCGGAAATAGCCCAGTCCCTCTCGGACACTAGAATAGATCAGACCCCCCTGGACAGCCTGCCTTGACAGGCGTTGGCTTCACACTTGTTATCTCGGCCTTTCTAAGGTCACATCCAACATGCCTCGTTCTTTTGTTCAATTCATTCACGCCATAAACCACTCTAAACATTGTGGCCACCACGATAGCAACTAACATGCCACACTACAGTCATCCAACAGGATAACAACACTACATCACAACAAACACACACACGATGTTGTGATGTTTTATCCTGTTGAATGACTGTAGTGTGGTTGGTTAAATGCATTCGTTGTGGCCACAATGTTTAGAGTGGGTTCAGGCGTGATTGGGATTACACAAAAGGACGAGACATGTTGGATGTCACCACAGAGATGGCGAGAGAGTGAAGCCGACGCCGATTAAGGCAGATCTGTGTAGAGAGGTCTGTCAATCACCGTGTGCGGACTGATCTGTTTAAGCAAGAAGGGGGCACACCTGGTACCCCGACATGTTTTTCGGACTTTTTTCCTCTCCTGGCGCCGGCTGTCACTCAATCGAAACATGGGGATATAAGTATATATTGGAATATATTACAACATATATATTTGTACAAAGAAGGCATGACCTGAACAGGAGCACATGTGCTTTTCATTTTATAAATAATAACAACTATTACTTTTGTATAGAAGTGTCCTTCATGGGAGAGAGTGAAAGATATGCTTACGCGAGGTAATAATTGATAATTGAACACTAAAACTAAAATATCCTTTGATGCTCAGTCTACAAAGTGGAAGAAGATATTGTCTTTCCATAAGAAACCTACCGACTCTTACAAACTTATCTCGCAGAATTTAAAATCCTCTTTAAAATGTTATAAAAGTACATTTTTCTACCTAGAATATCGTAAAAAATACCAAAATAAATGAGTAACCTATAAAAATAACTATCTTTGCTATTGAACCTACTTTTATGTTGCTTTTGAGTGTGTATTGGGATATTTTAGAATAAATTTGGTATGTCCAGATTGTTCTCTGCGCCGCTCTCGCTACCGCCAGCGCCTACGGCTATAAAGCCAAGGGAGGAATGAACGGTGTAGCAGGCCGTGTTAGTGGTGGTGGTGGTGCTGGTATGATCCACGACGGTGGTGCTGGTATGATCAGCGGTGCTGGTATGATCAACGGTGGTGGTATGATCAACGGTGGTGGTATGATCAACGGTGCTGGTATGATCAACGGTGGTGGTATGATCAACGGTGGTGGTATGATCCACGGTGGTATGATCAACGGTGGTGGTATGATCCACGGCGGTGGTGCTGGTATGATCAACAGTGCTGGTATGATCAACGGTGCTGGTATGATCAACGGTGCTGGTATGATCAACGGAGCTGGTGCTGGTCAGATCAACGCTGGTGCTGGTCTGGGAAATCTTGGTGGAGACCACGAAATCATCCTGGTGAAGGCTGTGAATCTCGGAAGCGCATCTAATCTGGGTCTTTCTTCCGCCAAGTTGATCAGCGCTAATGGCCAAGGAATGATCAACGGACAAATCCTCTCCTCTGGAAGCAACCTTGGACAAGGCATTTCCTCTGGAAACGGCCTAGTCATCAACGGTGGTCTTGGTGTCAACGGTGGTATGGGAGCCGGCATCAGCGGTATGGGAGCCAGCATCAGCGGTATGGGATCTGGAATCAGCGGAATCAACGGAGGCCATGGCGCCAACGGTGGTCTGGGCTCTGGATCAGGCTCCCTCGTCGTCCTGAAGCACCAAGGAGTCTCTGGAAGCCACGGGATCTCCTCCTCCTCTTCTTCTTCTTCTTCCTCTTACTCCGGAGCAGCTTACTAAACAGCTCTGTGGTGTGAGTAACAACTCCTCTTTATTTTTTATATTTACATATATTCGTTGTTAATTACATAAGCAATATATAATATAATTAAAATAAAATATATATATCGACCTATATGCATCAATACAAGGTTGTCCTAAAAGGTCATAAACATATGATGATTTATATTTTACAATTGGGTTTACTAACTTTTGGAACAACCTTGTAATTCTAAAACTTGGCCCACCTACTGATTGACCACCCTTGATATAGAACATCAGAGATTAAATCATTCTTCTATATGAATTCTGTTATAATTTTACCAACAAGGTTGTCTCAAAAGTTTATAAACACTTACAAAATATAAATCATAATATGTTTATGAACTTTTGGGACAACCTCATATTTCAAAAACCTTTCTATTTATATTTTAAAAATATTCCTTAGTACATCAATAATAAAGTTTGCTTTCTAAAAATTATTTAGAAATATTTTTTAAAATTCAAAACATTTATCCACACGTACCTTCTTTATTTTAATTTGAGCTTCTAACAAAGAATTTAATAGCTTTTGTATGTTTCAGCTCGCCAACCAATCCTTCATCCAAGAGTAAATATTCAAGTATTAAGAAAAAACAAATATTTGTAAAAAAGAATAGACCCATTTATATAAGATTGTCTTGAATAAAAATGCTTTTTTCTTTATGTTTTCTGTTTTTTTTTTTTTGAAAAATTTTCCATATAAAATTATTTCTAGTAAATAGTTAAATAATACAAAGGACATGTTAGAGGAAGTATAATTAATAATCTCTACCTTTACAGAAGAGCGCTCTCAGAATTCCTTGGACAGATATGGTAACAAATAATAAAGTCCTCGATCGAACGGGTACAGAACGTCACCTGATAAAGTTCATAAAACAACGAAAACTGACGTTTGCTGGACATGTGTTGGAGGGAAAGCTCCAGGGAAAGAGATCGAGGGGAAGGAGACAACAGGGATACACAGATGATCTAAAACAATGGACTAGACGACACACCTACGAGGAGATGAAAAGGATGGCGGAGGAAGTATGGAGAGACCATGTGGCCCACCCTCAGTAGAGGAATTGATTGAAGGAGGGAGATATGGAGAGACCATGTGGCCTACTCTCAGTAGAGGAAGACATTGAAGGAGGAAGATATGGAGAGACCATGTGGCCCACCCTCAGTAGTGGAAGACATTGAAGGAGGGAGATATGGAGAGACCATGTGGCCCATCCTCAGTAGAGGAAGGCATTGAACGAGGGAGATATGGAGAGACCATGTGGCCCATCCTCAGTAGAGGAAGACATTGAAGGAGGGAGATATGGAGAGACCATTTGGCCTACCCTCAGTAGAGGAAGGCATTGAAGGAGGGAGATATGGAGAGACCATGTGGCCCACCCTCAGTAGAGGAAGACATTGAAGAAGAGAGATATGGAGAGACCATGTGGCCCACCCTCAGTAGAGGAAGACATTGAAGGAGGGAGATATGGAGAGACCATTTGGCCTACCCTCAGTAGAGGAAGACATTGAAGGAGGGAGATATAGGAAGACCATGTAGCCCACCCTCAGTAGAGGAAGACATTGAAGAAGAGAGATATGGAGAGACCATGTGGCCCACCCTCAGTAGAGGAAGGCATTGAAGGAGGGAAGTATGGAGAGACCATGTGGCCCACCCTTAGTAGAGGAAGACATTGAAGGAGGGAGATATGGAGAGACCATGTGGCCCACCCTCAGTAGAGGAAGACATTGAAGGAGGGAAGTATGGAGAGACCATGTGGCCCACCCTCAGTAGAGGAAGACATTGAAGGAGGGAGATATGGAGAGACCATGTGGCCCACCCTCAGTAGAGGAAGACATTGAAGGAGGGAGATATGGAGAGACCATGTGGCCCACCCTCAGTAGAGGAAGACATTGAAGGAGGGAGATATGGAGAGACCATGTGACCCAACCTCAGTAGAGGAAGACATTGAAGGAGGGAGATATGGAGAGACCATGTGGCCCACCCTCAGTAGAGGAAGACATTGAAGGAGGGAGATATAGAGAGACCATGTGACCCAACCTCAGTAGAGGAAGACATTGAAGGAGGGAGATATAGGAAGACCATGTAGCCCACCCTCAGTAGAGGAAGACATTGAAGAAGAGAGATATGGAGAGACCATGTGGCCCACCCTCAGTAGAGGAAGACATTGAAGGAGGGAGATATGGAGAGACCATGTGACCCAACCTCAGTAGAGGAAGACATTGAAGGAGGGAGATATGGAGAGACCATGTGACCCAACCTCAGTAGAGGAAGATATTGAAGGAGGGAGATATGGAGAGACCATGTGGCCCACCCTCAGTAGAGGAAGACATTGAAGGAGGGAGATATGGAGAGACCATGTGGCCCACCCTCAGTAGAGGAAGACATTGAAGGAGGGAGATATGGAGAGACCATGTGGCCCACCCTCAGTAGAGGAAGACATTGAAGGAGGGAGATATGGAGAGACCATGTGACCCAACCTCAGTAGAGGAAGACATTGAAGGAGGGAGATATGGAGAGACCATGTGGCCCACCCTCAGTAGAGGAAGACATTGAAGGAGGGAGATATAGAGAGACCATGTGACCCAACCTCAGTAGAGGAAGACATTGAAGGAGGGAGATATGGAGAGACCATGTGGCCCACCCTCAGTAGAGGAAGACATTGAAGGAGGGAGATATGGAGAGACCATGTGGCCCACCCTCAGTAGAGGAAGACATTGAAGGAGGGAGATATGGAGAGACCATGTGGCCCACCCTCAGTAGAGGAAGACATTGAAGGAGGGAGATATGGAGAGACCATGTGACCCAACCTCAGTAGAGGAAGACATTGAAGGAGGGAGATATGGAGAGACCATGTGGCCCACCCTCAGTAGAGGAAGACATTGAAGGAGGGAGATATAGAGAGACCATGTGACCCAACCTCAGTAGAGGAAGACATTGAAGGAGGGAGATATAGGAAGACCATGTAGCCCACCCTCAGTAGAGGAAGACATTGAAGAAGAGAGATATGGAGAGACCATGTGGCCCACCCTCAGTAGAGGAAGACATTGAAGGAGGGAGATATGGAGAGACCATGTGACCCAACCTCAGTAGAGGAAGACATTGAAGGAGGGAGATATGGAGAGACCATGTGACCCAACCTCAGTAGAGGAAGATATTGAAGGAGGGAGATATGGAGAGACCATGTGGCCCACCCTCAGTAGAGGAAGACATTGAAGGAGGGAGATATGGAGAGACCATGTGGCCCACCCTCAGTAGAGGAAGACATTGAAGGAGGGAGATATGGAGAGACCATGTGGCCCACCCTCAGTAGAGGAAGACATTGAAGGAGGGAGATATGGAGAGACCATGTGACCCAACCTCAGTAGAGGAAGACATTGAAGGAGGGAGATATGGAGAGACGATGTGGCCCACCCTCAGTAGAGGAAGACATTGAAGGAGGGAGATATAGAGAGACCATGTGACCCAACCTCAGTAGAGGAAGACATTGAAGGAGGGAGATATGGAGAGACCATGTGGCCCACCCTCAGTAGAGGAAGACATTGAAGGAGGGAGATATGGAGAGACCATGTGGCCCACCCTCAGTAGAGGAAGACATTGAAGGAGGGAGATATGGAGAGACCATGTGGCCCACCCTCAGTAGAGGAAGACATTGAAGGAGGGAGATATGGAGAGACCATGTGGCCCACCCTCAGTAGAGGAAGACATTGAAGGAGGGAGATATGGAGAGACCATGTGGCCCACCCTCAGTAGAGGAAGACATTGAAGGAGGGAGATATGGAGAGACCATGTGGCCCACCCTCAGTAGAGGAAGACATTGAAGGAGGGAGATATGGAGAGACCATGTGGCCCACCCTCAGTAGAGGAAGACATTGAAGGAGGGAGATATGGAGAGACCATGTGGCCCACCCTCAGTAGAGGAAGACATTGAAGGAGGGAATTAATATTCTAGTGTAGATACAGTAATTATATCTTTCGAATGACTAATACACCCGAAAGCTTGTATTCTCATGATAGAAAAAGAAACCCTTTCCTCAGCAAATCGCATTTTATTTATTAACTATAAATATAATGAAATAATAACGCCCGAAACACGTACGTGGTTGGCTCTTCTTGATTCCTTAAGAAAATAGGTTGGCCAAATGGTCAAACATTTAGTTTATTTTTGTTCCTCTAGATGGCGCTCTGAAATTAAAAATGCTCTTGTGAGCGATCAGGATATGCTTTTTTTTTTCCTTTTTTTTGTAAATACAAGTATACTTGTATATAGTGTGTCTTCAAAATATGTATAGTATACTACAAACATGAAAAATCCGCCTGAAATAAAAGAGAGAATACATTGATATTTCGAGAAAATTCTTTAAAGTAATTATACACTTTTTAAAATAAAAAAGGCATATCCTGACCACGAACACTTGAGCTTAGATGACAGAGCGCCATCTAGTGGAACAGAAATCAACTAAACGTTGATCTAGCTTGTTCCCTGATATTTGGCTAAACCATTTTCTTGATAAATCAAGAAAAGCCACACACGAACTCGTTTCTGGCTGTTGTCCCTTTTCAGCGTATATTCAAGGTATGAAACTGTGGTATTTAGTTGTAGTATTTAATGTTGCTGCTGCGTTAAAAAAAAAATGGGGGGGGGGGGGGGGGGTGGGGGTACGCTTCCTACCTTACAATGGTTTCTACCATATGACAGGAGCATTCTTTCTGGACCACGATTGCTTCTATTTCCACAATACTTATGAAAATACAAGACATGGTAGATGTTCTTGCTCTACGTAAGAGCTCGTCTCTTCATATTGTTACGTCGTACCAAGACGCTGTTCTTTGTCTACTCAGGATGCCACAAAGATACACATGTGAGTTTGAAGGGATGCAGCTTAAGTTATCGTTTTATTATACGTGGTACTAAACAGAAGGAGTACAATCAGTTTGACTTGTCTTCAACCTTCCCGTCAGAAGAATCCTTGGCGCCGTGGATGTCACTCTTGTGTCCCGCTCCACACTGTACAGCCTGGACTACAACGTCTTGTAGACCGCTCCGATGTCAGGCTCTCCTGGCACCGTCTTGTAGGATCATCCACACGCCCCGGAGACAACTCCCCACGTCTTCTACTTGCCACAGATGTGACCAGACTCTGTCCTCCCCCACACAGGAATGCTGTTTTTGGCGTCTGCCACATGACAGCTGGAGTCCACCTCTCTATCCCCAGCTTTACTCTGGTATCTTGGCCTTGTCATCCATTTTACAATACCATCAAAGACCATGTGAAGTGAGTGGCAGCATGAGGAGAGAATATTAATGGTTTATCACAGAATAGCCAAACATCTAACACAGAAAGAAGAATCCAGGGATACAGAATGAGCAGCGTTTGTACTCCATGTTAGGAGCGGCTGCACATGGCGTCTGTTCCTCATGTCAGAGGAGGCCATTTCTTTTGTAGCTAAGTCAGCCTGCCACTGAGTAGTACTCCCAGTCTTAATGACAAGGTAGACGCATTCTACTTCACCCAGTCATGATGGTTGTCAAGCTTTACAAGCTTGATACCCTAATATGATTGAGTAAAGATAAGAAAGAAGACACATCCCAGCAGACACCATCAACAAGCTTTACAAGCTTGATACCCTAATATAATTGAGTGGAGATAAGAAAGTAGTAGGAAGACAGGGAGTAAGTGAATTTGTAATTGGAAAAGATATTTGATGTAGAAAGCTTTTTAAAATATAAGGTTGTCCAAAAAGTTCGCAAACATATTATGATTATTATTTATAATTTGCAAGTGTTTATGAACTTTTGGGACAACCGTTGTAAAATTAGCAACCTTAGTAAAATTATAACAGAATTCATATAGAAGAATGATTTAATCTCTGATGTTCTATATCAAGGGTGGTCAATCAGTAGGTGGACCAAGTTTCAGAATGACAAGGTTGTCCCAAAAGTTCGTAATGATTTATATTTTACAAGTGTTTACGAACTTTTAGGACAACCTTGTAGTTCTTAAACTTGGCTACCCTTGATTTAGAACATCAGATATTAAATCATTCTTCTATAAGAATTCTGTTATAATTTTTACCAAGTTTACCAATATTACCAAGGTTGTCCCAAAAGTTCGTAAACACTTGCAAAATATAAATTACCTTCTTTGTGTGTTATAAAACAATTTTTTGTAATTATACGTGCATGGGTGGAGGCCACGCGCTGGTCGAGTGATATATTTAAGCATACTGCCACGAGGAAAATTATGAAAGACAAACTTCAGGATGACACAGCAATTTATTTAAGGCAAGAAGAGGTAGAGAATATGGTTTACGAGCTACTAACCATAGTGTATGAAAATCATTGCTTATATTTGCCTCATTGCTTATCTTTTTTATCATTCATAGAGAGAAAATAGAGGTAACCCGGGCTCTCTCCCTGGAGCATAAAGATCATTCATAGTTTTTTTTTTAAAGGCAAGAACAAACTATGAATAATAAAAAAGATAAGCAATGAGGGAAGTTTACAGAGTAGTAAAATATAAACAACAAAAATGATACTCTGTTAATAAAATAATAAATACTTTGCTACAATATTGTAGCGTAGAATTCAAGTCTTTGTATATCTGAAGATGTGAAAGAATTTATTGATGACGTCACGGCGACTAGTCGACAAATATTAACAAATTAACCAAACTATCTACAGCTAGGGAATCTTGAACAAGCAAGCAAAGAAATATTTTAAAGATGATTTAACAAATACAGAGTAATATATATTTTTATAATCTGTTGAATATTTTCATTGAATTAAATTAAATAATAAATTATTTCTTCGCCACAATATTGAATTATTTTAATATCTATAGTATAAATTGCCTTCAAAATCAGCATTGACGTTTATGAGTTTATTGACAGTTGATTCTACTCTCTTATCCATAGTAAAAACTCTGCCTTTGCCGGTACCAAGCCCGGATGAAAAAGGAGGAGGGGAGCAGTAACAAGCTCGCTAAAAAAACCTGGGCTCAGCTGGCCCGGCTAATAGTACCCTGTAAAGGCTCCTAATCCAGGGATACAGGATGAGCAGCGTTTGTACTCCATGTTAGGAGTAGCTGCACTTGGTGTCTGTTCCTCATGTCAGAGGCGGCCATTTCTTTTGGAGCTAAGTCGGCCTGCCACTGAGTAGTGCTCCCAGTCTTAATGACAAAGGCAGACGCATACTACTTCACCCAGTCATGATGGTTGTCAAGTCTCAAGCTTTACAAGCTTGATACCCTAATATGATTGAATGGAGATAAGAAAGAATAAGAAGAAGATTCATAGTAAAGAGTATTTTTTCTTCAACTATATTTTAAATTTTCCAAACAAGCAAATTGGCAAATTAAGGGAGATGGGTGACATCAATGCAAACACCTAAATGGTTCAATTGCGTTCATTAATGCCATCGATAAAAAATAATAAACTTTTACTTTATACAAATCAAATCTATTTTTGTTACTGTGGAGAAGCTGAACAAACTTCACCTTATCTATGACTGTCCGAACTTTACAGAAGTCAGACATCGATTGTTCCCTGATCTAAATTATTTAACTCTCTTACATCAGCCACTTTGTCTATATAAATTTTATGAACTCTGTCGAATAATACATGTAAATTTGTAAATATTTAATTCTAAATTCTAATTTGTTTGTTGTTTTTTCCCCCTTTTTAATAGGCGCAGATATTTCAATATCGTACCTGGTTGATTAATAAAATGAAAAAAAAAATCAAATCTCTTTTGCAAATTTTTAATATTCATTTAGGATACAAATTGATTCAAAAGATAAACGAAATTTAACTTTAATGATACAAATACGTAAACACTTACGGCTTTCTTCGTTGAGTTCGCCCTCATCGCCAATGGTAAATCCACGATGGGATTTAGGATCTAGGAAAGATAAGCAGGTGAAATAAGATGATAGTTCTTTATTTGATCTGACTTATTTACATATATTATGATAAATAAACAACAAGTCAATGACAACAATACTCTGTTGTCAATACACAATAATTTTAAAATATTCCAGGCCTCCAGGTATCTTTTCAACTCTGCCTTTGCCGGTCCCAAGCCCGGATTAAAAAAAGGAGGAGGGGGAGCAGTAACAAGCTCACTAAAAAACCTGGGGTCAGCTGGCCCAGCTGATAGTACCCTGCAAGGACTCCAGGGATACAGGATGAGTCTGTACTCTATTTAGGAGCGACTGCACATGGCGTCTGTTCCTCATGTCAGAGGCGGCCATTTATTTTGGAGCTAAGTCGGCCTGCCACTGAGTAGTGCTCCCAGTCTTAATGACAAAGGCAGACACATTCTACTTCACCCAGTCATGATGGTTGTTAAAGAGACACCATCAAGGGTCACAACTTGATATCCTAATGTGTTTAAGTGGAGATAACGAAGAAGATTATTTTCAAAATTTTTCTCTGTGATCATTTTTTGTGATTATGAATCAATAAAGAATGTTTGAACTCTTAATCATTTCCTAAAAATGGACAGTTTTTGTTCTTCCTGAACTAGGGGGGGTATCTCCTCGAGGGATCTTCTTCCATCCTGGATTGCAGAGTGCTTCCTAAAAATAGTTTGTTTAGGAAGGAAATTGCCCTGGTAAGTTTATGCTGAATTATTTGAAAGGTCTCAGTTAACGTTTTATCCATTAAAAATTGGATACTTACCATCTTTTTTTTTTTGGTTATCAGAATATATTAATTTTGGCCATCTACATTTTTCTTTCTTGCTTAAAAGTTCGGGTTCTTATTTCAATATTTATTAATTTTTAAGCAAAATTGTCTCACTTGAAAGATAAAACCTTTTGATCAGTCATTTACTTTTTACTATTGTTATTTTTAGAGAGGTATTGCTATAAACCTTTAAACAAATCTTGTATTACTTACACAGGGTTTTTTTTTTTTTTTGACAATTAAAACAAATTTATTGACAACTCAGTCAATATTCACAAAATGAGGAAGAGATCACAAAAATAATTAGAGAAAATAAAAAGATAGCGAAAAGCGTGTTCGAACCAGACGTTCGACGTTCGAATTATCTAGGTTCTACTGTGTATGACTATTTCTTGTACGCATCGATGTGAGTTTCTGAAAGAAATTGTCAAAAATATTTTCATTAAGATTACAAATTAGACCAAAATGTGGCTTACACATCTGAACAACCTCAAGATCGTAACTATATTTCTGTTATATTATACGTTATATTTATTCTATAGATGTAGGCACTCTTCTATATATACCACAATAGTTTTTTTTGCTTATCCCTAGTACGTGTGGTACAGGCCAAGATAATCATGGGTCTTATACAGATTCACCGCAGGAATAAAGGAAGCATAGATGGAGCTCCTTTACTCCAGGCAGCACAGAACCCAACAGCCTCCAGGTCCGAAACATGTCCAGTGACCACAGAATCCACCGTACATAGGTTAGCGTATCACTCAAAAGACGAGTGTTGAATCAGCCGCGTTTAGGCTTCGATAATAAGATATATAAAATGCCCAGATATGTTAAAGAGGTGTTTATCTGAAGGCCTTTGTTTTAGACCAATTTCTCTCCTCATAACAAAATTTTCATCTATATTTTAGCCATAGAATTGACCTAGCCACTTCATCGGCTGAACACATCTATAGCAAATCCTGAAAATTTCGGAAATCCCTTGTGAAGCTTGTTAATTTAAATCCAGCCCTAGATTGACGAGGGCCATAGTCCGAAATAATTATCTCCAGACGGCCATTTTGATGGATCATCTTTCTAGGATTATTTTCTCATAACTCGAATAAGTATCAGTATACAGTAGAACCTCCCTGTAAAGGACAACACCTAATTACAGGGACAAGGTGTCCTTTAGGGAGAGGTGTTCTCTTACCAGAGAGTTGCTAAATGCAGTAGAACCTCCCTGTAAAAGACAACACGTAATTTCAGAGCCAAAGTGTCCTTTAAGGAGAAGTGTCCTCTTACCAGAGAGTTGCTAAATACAGTAGAACCTCCCTGTAAAGGACAACACCTAATTACAGGGACAAGGTGTCCTTTAGGGAGAGGTGTTCTCTTACCAGAGAGTTGCTAAATGCAGTAGAACCTCCCTGTAAAAGACAACACGTAATTTCAGAGCCAAAGTGTCCTTTAAGGAGAAGTGTCCTCTTACCAGAGAGTTGCTAAATACAGTAGAACCTCCCTGTAAAGGACATCTAGTTTCAGAGACAAATTGTCCTTTAGGAAGAGTTGTCCTCTTACCAGAGAGTTGCTTAATACAGTAGAATCTCCCTATAAAGGACAACACCTAATTACAGATCCAAAGTGTCCTTTAGGGAGAGGTATTTTCTTACCGGAGAGTTGCTAAATACAGTATAACCTCCCTATAAAGGACAACACCTAATTACAGAGCCAAAGTGTCCTTTAAGGAGAAGTGTCCTCTTACCAGAGAGTTGCTAAATACAGTAGAACCTCCCTGTAAAGGACAACACCTAATTACAGGGACAAGGTGTCCTTTAGGGAGAGGTGTTCTCTTACCAGAGAGTTGCTAAATGCAGTAGAACCTCCCTGTAAAGGACATCTAGTTTCAGAGACAAATTGTCCTTAGGGAGAGTTGTCCTCTTACCAGAGAGTTGCTTAATACAGTAGAATCTCCCTATAAAGGACAACACCTAATTACAGATCCAAAGTGTCCTTTAGGGAGAGGTATTTTCTTACCGGAGAGTTGTTAAATACAGTAGAACTTCCCTGTAAAGAACAACACGTAATTTCAGAGTCAAAGTGTCCTTTATGGAGAAGTGTCCTCTTACCAGAGAGTTGCTAAATACAGTAGAACCTCCTTGTAAAGGAAATCTAGTTGCAGAGACAAGGTGTCCTTTAGGGAGAGGTGTCCTCTTACCGAAAAGTGGAAAACTAGTAAAAATTGTAATTTTGGGGATGAAAAATGTCCTTTGTAGAGAGGTGTTCTCTAGCAGGAGTGTCCTCTCGTGGAGATTCTACTGTATATTATTTCGTGCTCGGGTTTTTTCAAAATTATTTTATTCTATACACACAAATGCTGTATCCAAACACATAACAGGCAGTAGAATTCTTGCCAACTCTTCTGGAGACCCCATGCTTCAACCGTCTGTAATGGAAAAAAATTGTCACCTACTTAGAATCGTAAAGATAGAGGGTGCCTGGCCGGCATTCCTATTTCTTGAAAATAAAGATACTTCGGCCAGTAATGATGCACAAAATTTGAAATATCGCTTGAGAACGCCCTTAGAATCTTAGAATAATTTTTAACGCTTTGCCAAATGTTTTCATTTTTGTTTGCTCCTACGAGGACAAAAGATTTTTGTCGAAACGTCGAGGTAATAAAAAGCTTTACTGGCCGAAGTATCATTATTTTCAATAAATACATTAGAATACTACACTTTAACACTTTTTACTCAACATTTAATAATGAGTTAATTTTACAAAGTGTATTTCCTCAAGAATTTAAAACAGTGTGATCGACATGCATTTCATCACTGTCTATGTTTACAGCAGTGCTTGGAAACAACCCTGACAGTGAAAAAGATTTATCAACAACAAGCAGTTTGGAAAGAATTCTATCCACTAGTAATGATTATGATACATCAGCGCGCCATCTGTTATGAATATTTGAAACTATTATAAACGCGATTATATAAAAAGGCGTACCTGGATCTGTAAAGAAAAAAAAAACAATTTTTTCTTTAAAAATTTCGAGAGATTGCTCCCTCATTATCAATTTATTGTACAGTGATAAAGAGGGAGCAATCTCTCGAAATATTTTGAGAAAAAATAGTTTTTTTTTTTACAGATCCAGGTACCCTCTTTTATATAATCTTAATGGATCGCCTTTTGAATCAAACTATTATAGACGCATATGATTCTTTTGAAAATAATAGAAATTGCTTATTTTTAAAAGAATCATACGCGTCTATAATAGTTTCGAATATTAATACACCTATCCCCCGATTTACACGGTAGATACGTTCCTGAGAAAAACGTGTAAATCGGGTGATAGGTGTACACAGAAATAAAAATAAAATACATTGACAGGTTAAAATATGTAGTCAGCACATAAGCTCGGGATTCCTCGTGAGATGTATACACAGCGCATGTGTTCAATCACAGTAGCATTTAGTATAGTGCGATAAAAAAAACTTATTTGGAAAACCGTGTAAAAGCGAAAACGTGTAAAACAAGTACGGGGGATAGGTGTACTAGTAATGATTTTTCAATAGTATTTTTATCTTAGAAAAAAAAAGGTGTGGAGGCAGGTCTATTCCAAACTACTTTCTTCTCTATTTTTTTTTTTTGCCGCCTATCAGATTCTTTAAAGCATTTTAAAAATAATTTCTTTAAAATTATATTCAAATCCTATTTAAAAAAAACTTTTCACAAAGAAGCTAATAGAAGAATTCGAATTTGATTGAAATGAGGGTGATTACATTCTTATGAAGAGAGAAAATAGAGGTAACCCGGGTTCCTGGAGCATAAACCACCAACTACCCGGGATGTACAGCTACAGTCTAGAAGTCTAGTCATGGGGAGAGCTGAGGTGAACCAGGTAGTTCCAGGCCGGCAGTGAGTCAGGAAGTAGGGACAGGACTGAAGTCTTGTACTCCAAGCAGTATCTGTAGCCTGTGTAGCATAAAAGCTGGACAGGAGAAGAGGAGGTGATCCACAGTCTGTGACTCTTCCCGGCTGAGGTAAACCAGGTAACCAGGTAGTTCTAGGCCGGCAGGGAGTCAGGAAGTAGGGGCAGGGCTGAAGTCTTGTACTCCAAGCAGTATCTGTAGCCTGTGTAGCATAAAAGCTGGACAGGAGAAGAGGAGGTGATCCACAGTCTGTGACTCTTCCCGGCTGAGGTAAACCAGGTAACCAGGTAGTTCTAGGCCGGCAGGGAGTCAGGAAGTAGGGACAGGACTGAAGTCTTGTACTCCAAGCAGTATCTGTAGCCTGTGTAACATAAAAGCTAGACAGGAGAAGAGGAGATGATGCAGAGTCTGTGACTCTTCCCGGCTGAGGTGAACCAGGTAACCAGGTAGTTCCAGGCCGGCAGTGAGTCAGGAAGTAGGGACAGGGCTGAAGTCTTGTACTCCAAGTAGTGTCTGTAGCCTGTGTAACATAAAAGCTAGACAGGAGAAGAGGAGATGATGCACAGTCTGTGACTCTTCCCGGCTGAGGTGAACCAGGTAACCAGGTAGTTCCAGGCCGGCAGGGAGTCAGGAAGTAGGGGCAGGGCTGAAGTCTTGTACTCCAAGCAGTAGGGCTGTCTGTAGCCTGTGTAGCATAAAAGCTGGACAGGAGATGAAGAGATGATCCACAGTCTGTGACTCTTCCCGGCTGAGGTGAACCAGGTAACCAGGTAGTTCCAGGCCGGCAGGGAGTCAGGAAGTAGGGGCAGGGCTGAAGTCTTGTACTCCAAGCAGTAGGGCTGTCTGTAGCCTGTGTAGCATAAAAGCTGGACAGGAGAAGAGGAGATGATCCACAGTCTGTGACTCTTCCCGACTGAGGTGAACCAGGTAACCAGGTAGTTCCAGGCAGGCAGGGAGTCAGGAAGTAGGGGCAGGACTGAAGTCTTGTACTCCAAGCAGTATCTGTAGCCTGTGTAGCATAAAAGCTGGATAGGAGAAGAGGAGGTGATCCACAGTTTGTGACTCTTCCCGGCAGTGAGGACATGTTGGATCTAGATCTCTATGCCAGAGGAAGTAGACTTCTTATGAAGTCCCAGGATTCTAACAAGCTGTCAAGAAGTTAGACCGACAAAAATTCAAGACTTTGATACACAAATTCATCAAAAGAATATTATATGGGCAATAGCTACACAGAAATTATTTGAAAATGAAAAATATAAAATTCAGGTAAAAAGTTTTCTTTTAATTTAGGGTTTGCAATCTTTCGAGCAAATATACTGCTCTTCAACGGGCTAATTCTTCTATGTACAATATATAAATGAAAATAAAGATACTTCGGCCAGTAAAATATTTTTTATTACCTTGACATTTCGACAAAATATTTTTTCCTCGTCAGGAGCAAACAAAAATTAAAACATTTGGTGAAGCTTTAAAAATTATTCTAAGATTTGTTAATGTTAATTGAAATAATGTAAAATATTTTTTCTCTCAATATATAATAAGTATTCAAAATATGTATATAATAATGTGTATATAAAAATAATATTTATTATTAAGTGTTTAACGTGATAATCCTGTTGAAGGACTGACAAGTCCGAAAGCTTGAAAATAAAAAGTTACATAAGGAACTTAACCCTGGAAGCTTTATTTATTTTATAAAATTATTCTTTTGTTTGCTCCTGATGAGGACAAAATATTTTTGTTGAAACGTCGAGGTAATAAAAAAGATTTACTGGTCGAAGTATCTTTATTTTCAAGAAATATGAATGCTGGCCAGGCAGCCTTTATCTTTACGATATCAAAAAGAATTGTATAAATATCATTTTGACATGTACATGAAAGTATTTCCCTTTGAAGAGGAAAAAATTTGCACGAAAGCTTGAAAAACTAAAATTAAAAGAAACTTTTTACCTGAATTTTATATTTTTCCATAAAAAAAAAGAATATAACATTGTCAATTCTCTAATAGAAAAATTGAAAGACGATACATAGAACAGGAAGATTATATTGATAATGTTTTTTACTTTGAAAAACAAAAGACAAAAAAAAAAAGCGCAAAAACGAAATCCAACCTTTTCTAAGTACGGGTGACGTACACCAAAGTGAAAAACACGAAACCTTAATACAACTTTCGAATCTTTCAAATCCTTTTTGAAGTAAACACCTCTGGCTTAGAGGGCAAGATAACTCCGCCTTTGCCGGTCCCAAGCCCGGATGAAAAAGGAGGAAGGGGAGCAGTAACAAGCTCACTAAAAAACCTGGGCTCAGCTGGTCCGGCTGATAGTACCCTCTAAGGCCTCCAGGGATACAGGATGAGTCTGTATTCCATGTTAGGAGCGGCTGCACATGTCTAATTCCTCATGTCAGAGGCGGAAATTTCTTTTGAAACTAAGTCGGCCTGCCACTGAGTAGTGCTCATAATCTTGATGACAAAGGCATTCTACTCCACCCAGTGTGGAGATAAGAAAGAAGAGGGCAAGATAACAAGATCTAACAGAATGTTAATTTCAGAGCGCGACAGGAAATTTTAGCATCTAGTTATCATGCATCTAGCTGCCTTGCAGCATATTGCATGGGCATAAAAATGTTCTTGAAGGCGCACCTGGTAAAATGTTTATTTGTAGAATCACAGATGGTGAAATATATTGTTTAGAATACTCTTACAGATTACAGTATAAAGGATATTAATTATTTACGTTTATTAGTGAGATCATGCCGAAAAAAAAATATTGCAAAATCTCTGGGTTGTTTTTTCAGGTTAATCGCAAAAAGGTCGTTAAAGTGGCAGTGACCTTGTCCCGTGTTTGCGACGCCTGCCCCAGATGTTGCTCAAGCCATGCGGACAATGGCATCACGGAGATAACTTCTCTCATCAATCACAGAGTATGGAAATAGAATCCTCCCCCCAATAGACAGTTATCTCACCTGGCCTCGCTAAATGGATCGTTCAACGGTGATGGTCTGATAGATAACGATGTTTCCATTTTCGGTTTCGTTTTACCTACTTTAACTTGAAAAATTACACTCTCGTTCTCGTGGTGGTAGTGTCTTGTCCATGGAGCAGATCAGATCGGTCCATGCACCCTGATCACAATACCGGTCAAACCGAAGTGCCTTGTTCGTATGGATGTCCTCTTCTGGATTGATGTCTGCCATATAGAGGGCTGCAAGGATGGCTCGTATATGGTCCGGAGTGAGTTGGGTGTTGTGACAGTTATTGCAGTTCCTGTAGGATCTAGTCATGTCTGGGTTTATCTTCATTCTTTTAAAACGTCCTGTTCTGTTTCTTGAAATTGTTGTAGTTAATCAGAATAGGACGTTCTCGTTTAAACTGAATGATACTCTGAGAGTTGTTTATTATAACCAATGAAGATTTATCGTAAATATTGAGGCTGCCTGGCCGGAATTCATATTTCTTGAAAATGAAGATACTTCGGCCAGTAAATATTTTTATTACCTCGACGTTTCGACAAAAATCTTTTGTCCTCGTCAGAAGCAAACAAAAATTAAACATTCAGCAAGGGGTTAAAAATCTTTAACGCTTTGCTGAATGTTTAATTTTTGTTTGCTTCTGACGAGGACAAAAGATTTTTGTCGAAACGTCGAGGTAATAAAAATATTTACTGGCCGAAGTATCTTCATTTTCAAGAAAAATGAAGATTTAGTCCAAAAGTCTCCATGTTGGAGAGCTGCTGTCGTTGGTTGGCTATCTAGGTAGCACCGAAGATAATTTTATCAATGAATTTAGTCTTCATCACCTTATATATTTATACAATAGGATAATTAAAAAAAAAAAACGAATGAAGATATTGCTTAAATACCATTTCTACGATTCCACCCTTTTTTTTTTTGAGTGTAAAATATTGCCACGTGGAAAATTAGGGAAGACCAACTTCGGGATGAGACAACAATTTATTTCAGGCAAGAACAAACTATGAATGATAAACAAAAGATAGGCAAAAGAGGGAAGTGTACAGAGTATAGCAATTTATAAACATAAAAAATGATACTCTGCAAATAAAATAATAAATACTTTGTTACAATATAAAAGCAAAATGATCCATTACAGTATTAGGGCTCTAAAGAAGCTGTAAAGATATTGCTTAAATACCATTTCTGAGATTCCACCCTTCAGTGTAGCATATAAAAGCAGAATGATCCAATACAGTATTATAGCTCTAAAGAAGCGGTCTGGTAGATTAAATTAGCTAAACAACTGGGAGGGTTTACCACTAATGATCCAAGCCCTCCTAATATTTTTTCATCGCAGTAAGGACAGTAGAAGTTTGATTTATTTGTGAAAAGAAACATTCGCGTCTTAATGTCTTCATTTGTTATATATAGATGTTGCGTTATTGCTTTTTACTAATTCTTTATTATTCCCATAAATATACACACATACACACAAGCCTTTATTAAGACATTCCGTTTTATACAGACGATTTTCCTGTTAGAAATAAATTTAAAAAGAAATGAGAATCAGTAGAAGAAACTGAATCCTCGCTCAGAAAAGAGAAAAAGAAAGAATATCTATGTACAAAAGACTATATACATCGTGCATAGAACACAATGAAGAAGTAGATTATTGAGTAAATGGTTGCATCTTGTGAAGAAAAATATATTTCTACACAGTTCAGTTACTTTGTTAAGTATTTTTTCCTCCTTGCAGTCTTGGAAAAATTAAAGAACTTTAAAATAACTGACCTACTATCCATCAAGTCTGAATATTCCCATAGATATTCAAATTTTACGATTCCACTAGATGTCTGGCCAAATGGCTCTTCTCTATCTAAGTGCTCTTTTGATTCTAGGGACTCTGGTGTTTCTTCAGACATAATGAGAAAGGCGTTGTATTCGGCATTAATAAACTCCAAAAGTATTTTAAAATATACATTATTTTTACATATAGGCACGTTTTCTAACAGTCTTAACTAGTTATATGAAAAATGGACACTTCGGCCAGTTGGATTTTTTATTTTCTCAACGTTTCGACAAAAATCTTTGGTCTTCGTCAGGAGAAGTAAATAAAAATAAAGTATTTAGCAAGGCGTTAAAAATTGTTCTGAGGTTGCAAAGGCGTTCTCACGTGATTTTTCGAATTCAGTTCAACATCTAAAGCACGAGTCAAAAACAAATATTAAACTCGTCAAAGACAATGATCTTGGAAGTAAATAAATATATAATAATATAATTATAATCAAATAAATAAAGTAATATAATAATCACAAAGAGTATTTTATAAATTTCTAACTATTATGTACAATTTATATCTAGCTTTTAACTACTTTTTAAATTTAAAAATGAAGCATATTGTTGCGGAATATATTCAAATGTATTTATAGTTTTTGTCCCCATTTCTCGTGATACCCATACCTCTAAAGTAATCTTTCCTTTTTAAATTTTATATTCCTATGAAATATCTCAATATCAGTCTTACCTATTTATTGAGAAAGCTCTCCATAAAGAAAGCATACGTTGTCAGATAAAACCTCATATGTAGAAAGTGCGCGCTGTTAAAAATGTATCTAAGTATAAGATAGTCAAAGACTACATCAATATCATCAGTGCAGGATAAGCTTTGATTTCAAAGGGAAAAAGTCATCGAATCACTAAATCGCCAAAAATGGTTTGGCTGGTAAGGTAGAAATCTTCTTCTTTCTTATTTCCACTCAATCATATTTGGGTTTCAAGTTTGTAGAGCTTGTTGATGGTGTCTGCTGGGGTTGTGTCTTCTTCTTTCTTATCTCCACTCAGTCATATCAGGGTATCAAGCTTGTAGAGCTTGTTGATGGTGTCTGCTGGGGATGAGTCTTCTTCTTCTTTCTTATCTCCACTCAATCATATCAGGGTATCAAGCTTGTAGAGTTTGTTGATGGTGTCTGCTGAGGATGTGTCTTTTTCTTTCTTATCTCCACTCAATCATATACTTTTAATGGTGTCTGCTGGGGATGAGTAGAGCTCATCAATGGATAAGTCAATACAGTCAATAATGTGTTTTGGGGTTGCAGGTTGAGAATTGCACTTAGTACAAGGTTATTTCCACTCAATCACATTAGGGTATCAAGCTTGTAGAGCTTGTTGATGGTGTCTGCTGGGGATGTGTATAACTCATCAATGGATGAGTCAATACAGTTAATAATGTGTTTTGGGGTTGCAGGTTGGCACTTAGTACAAGGTTTTTTCGACTCAATCATATTAGGGTATCACAAACCTGAGAAGCTTAAAACTGCTTATGTTTGTCAAAATAATTTTACAATTTTAGAGAAAACCTAATTTCGATTAACAAAATAACTTAAATCTAACGATCCTCGATATAACGATGGATTTTATTAATCTTAAAATACATTTAAAACAATCCCCATTTACCGCTTTATTTCCCAGACTAGACGAAAATATGCTGAATGCCAATTATATCCCTAAATTCAATAATCATTCAAATAATCAAGATATGGTTTTATTGAATTAAAATAACTTTATTTCACTGCTATTGTATTCTTTTTGTTTCTTCCGTTTAATTTTGGCGTTCTTCTCTCCTGGAACCTGGCTTATCTTTATTCTGTAGGGTGATTAGCATTGACCCAGAAGGAACCCGGATTTTCAGTTACATGGCTTTTCCTTCAAGTCAAATCTAGAGTGCCAGAAGACATTATTTCACCCTGGCAGAGGATGACAGACTTTTGAAAGGATGATGAAAAACAAGATTGTATAACTTGATGAACCTTATGAAAAAGGAATTACATATACACTTATCCCCCGATTTACACGGTACTTGTTTTACACGTTTTCGCTTTCACACGGTTTTCCAAATAAGTTTTTTTTTGTTTGTTTTTATCGCACTATACTAAATGCTACTGTGATTGAAACACATGCGCTCTGTACACATCTCACGAGGAATCCCGAGCTTATGTGCTGACTACATATTTTAACCTGTCAATGCATTTTATTTTTATTTCTGTGTACACCTATCCCCCGATTTACACGTTTTTCTCAAGAACGTATCTACCGTGTAAATCGGGGGATAGGTGTACACCAGATTTATTGGGGAATAATAAGGCACAATTTGGATTATTAATTCCTGTCCATCCCCAAGAGACTCCATCCACAGAGCCTCCGGTTCCAGCGCCGAACACCAGCCGGTTGCTGTCACGACCAGAGCCCTCGACAATTACTGAGTCAACGGCGGCTACTGAAAAAGAAGTTCATGGCATGACTGCACCGTCCATCCAGTCTTCTAGACCCGTGGCCCAAGTCATGTGTCCCCCTCAGACCCCTCTGGAGGAGCTCGAGGAGAATTTGGTGGAACTCTATTTGAAAATAGACGCTTATTCTCTTCTATCCTCCATCTTTGGAGAGGTTCCTGAGAATATAGTACTGGGGGCGATCCAATGTCTCCCTGAGAGGGAGCAACTCCTCAGACAGCTCTCGCCAGAAAACCATTATGTGCCAATTCCTCAACATGGCAATTGAACATGTTGGAGACAGCAACTCCATTATGTACAATACCTATCTGGACTCAGGGCGGCTTGTAGCCCTTGATGTAATCTAGACATCCCTCGGGGAAAGCCTCAAGTCCGATCTCATGTATATATTTAATTTATAGATTATAAACACAAAGTAATAAGATCAAATCCAAATAAATAGTGTGTGACGCTTCAGTATTACCATCTTCAGACAAAAGTATTGGATGCATGCATCAACCAGTCGCAATTCCGCATTTGCCGGTCCCAAGTCTGGATAAAAAAGGAGGAGGGAGAGCAGTAACAAGCTCGGTAAAAAACCTGGGTTCAGCTGGCCATGCTGATAGTACCCTGTAAGGACTCCAGGTATACAGGATGAGCAGCGTTTGTACTCCATGTTAGGAGCGGCTGCACATGGCGGCTGTTCCTCATGTCAGAGGCGGCCATTTCTTTTGTAGCTAAGTCGGCCTGCCACTGAGTAGTACTTCCAGTCTTAATGACAAAGGCAGACGCATTCTACTTCACCCAATCATGATGGTTGACATGTAAGCTCTACAAGCTTGATACCCTAAAATGATTGAGTGGAGATAAGAAAGAAGAAGATCAACCAGTCGCTATATCTATATCTTCTGGAATTCGACGTTCTGCGCTCCAGAAACTCGGGTTAGTTCTATATCACTTAGCATTAGTAGTAGAATGCATTCAGTACTTTTGTCTGAAGATGGTAACAACGCTGTTACTGAAACTTCACACACTATTTATTTATTTGGATTTGGTCTTATTACCTTGTCATTCAGTACTTTTGTCTGAAGATGGTAACAACGCTGTTGCTGAAACGTCATACACTATTTATTTGTATTTGGTCTTATACATTCACTACTTTTGTCTGATGATGGTAACAATGCTGTTACTGAAACTTCACACACTATTTATTTGTATTTGGTCTTATTACCTTGTATTTATTAGGAATATTCTGGTTTTAGCAGAAAAGGGTTGAATCTAGCCCAAAAAACCATCAAGGGAAAAAAAGTAGGTCCGAAGAATAACAATGAGTTCATCGTTGCTAACTTCCATAATTCCGAAATCTCTTGTTGCATATTTTGTGAGAATCAACATAATTCCAAAGTCTGTTTCGACGCTCAAGACATATGATCATCTCTCAGAAGGAAGTTCAGAGGAAACCACTGCCGTTTGAGATGTTTCAAGTCCAGACAAATCTAAATTGTAAAGCCCCACTTTAGTGTGTTGGAGAAGGCATCAGGTTTTGATGTGCCCTGAAATAGAATTAAAGAAGATAAAGGAAGAACGGAAGAAGAAGACTGACGATTGCAGAATTTCTTCTGAACCAACTACAAACATCGCTATTTATAAAGGAAACATCAATAGTGCTCTTTAGAGCTTGATGGGAGTACTACTTGCCATGGAAAATCTGAAGAGTCTGCAAGAACCCATAGCCAACAGCTCACAACGTTCATATACAGGGTGGTCCGTAAGTCCCGATATACCATTTTTAAAATGATTAACAAATAAATTATTTATAATATTTGTCTAATTAACATATGTGTATTCAGGTTCCATCCAAGTTTAATTCAGAAAATATCATCCCTCGATATTAAAGAAAGAATTAAAATTATCAAACTCTATTAAAAAATGGTAGTTTCACAACTCTACGACGTCAATGGTCAAATCATTCTGAGTCTTCTGCACCTTCTAAATCAACCGTAACAAGAATAATTGAAACTACCGGTAGTGTGGCAGTTCTCCCTAGATCAGGAATACTACACTCTGCTACCCGTGAAACTAATATAAACCTAGTTGAAACATCTTTAGAAGCTAGTCCTCAAAAATCAACAAGGATGTTTTCTCAAGAGCTAAAAATACCCAGAACCTCCATCCAAAGAATGCTAAAAGGTCTTGGTTATAAGCTCTATATTCATAAATTAATTCATGCACTTCATAAAGATGATTGGGATAGAAGGATGGAATTTTGTGAAAAAATTATGAAAATTTGCCTAATCGAATTATGTGGACTAACCAGCACTGCAAAGGAATTGAGACTGAACCGTTTGATGGAGAACAAGTTTGTGTTGCTCCATGGAAAGGGGGGTGCCATTGCCCCGTTAGTCAGCCACATTTCAGAGTTCCCTGTTCACGGTTACCGTAGCGGCTCACAACACCGTACTACAGGACAGTCTCTTACTTGTGTTGCTCCATGGAAAGGAGGGGTGCCATTGCCCCGTTAGTCAGCCACATTTCAGAGTTCCCTGTTCACGGTTACCGTTGCGGCTCACAACACCGTACTACAGGACAGTCTCTTACTTGTGTTGCTCCATGGAAAGGAGGGGTGCCATTGCCCCGTTAGTCAGCCACATTTCAGAGTTCCCTGTTCACGGTTACCGTAGCGACTCACGACATCGTACTACAGGACAGTCCCTTACTTGTTTTGCTCCATGGAAAGGAGGGTGCCATTGCCCCGTTAGTCAGCCACATTTCAGAGTTCCCTGTTCACGGTTACCGTAGCGACTCACGACATCGTACTACAGGACAGTCCCTTACTTGTGTTGCTCCATGGAAAGGAGGGGTGCCATTGCCCGTTAGTCAGCCACATTTCAGAGTTCCCTGTTCACGGTTACCGTAGCGGCTCACAACACCGTACTACAGGACAGTCTCTTACTTGTGTTGCTCCATGGAAAGGAGGGGTGCCATTGCCCCGTTAGTCAGCCACATTTCAGAGTTCCCTGTTCACGGTTACCGTAGCGGCTCACGACAACATACTAAAGGGCAGTCTCTTCCTTGTGTTGCTTCTCCCGCCCACCACGTTGAGGAGAGGTTAGACTTCTGGGCAGGGTGGGTGTTTTGTAAAAAATAAAATAAAAATTTCTGGGCCTAATTGAGATTTGAACTCGCGGAACATCAGTCTGTTGTAGTCGTCATCTCTCTCTCTCTTTCTCTCTCTGGCATCTGCCAAGACCCGTATTTACAAATACTTCCTGGCCCTGGAGTTGCGGGGGGTCCAAAGAGGACCCTCTCCTGGTCTGGAGGAGGACCCTATCTAGAAGGTGGAGCCTTCCTCACTCATAAATCATTGTAAATATTCCCATTATTCTTCATTAATTTTGTAAATCATAATTGACAAGATGTCAATAAAGGGTGTTTCAATCAATCTCTCTTTGGCTCTTCGGCCAAGGGCTGAATGACAACGTCTGCCAAGTCATCCATATACCGGTTGAGCCTTGAGATGAAGGGAGAACATGACTTACTGTCTGGAGGAGGACTCTTTGTCGTTGTCTCCTGGACTTTACATAACTGTATATATTTTACTCTTTTATTTTATCCATCTTTTTATAATTATTTTTAAATTTTATATATATTTTATCTATGCTACCATTGACTTGTATGATGCCGAAAAAATATTTTTAAATATCAAATCTCTCTCTCTTTAGTTTCCCTCTATTCGTTGCTTGTGTATGATTGCCCCCTCACGGAAGTTTTTTTTTTTTTTCACTTCTCGAAAGCGGGGAGTTTTTCCTTACGGGACAATCAGATGGTAATCGTAAGATAAGGATAGATTTGGTTTATTTTTTTAAAAGAATGGTATCGTCAAATTACTTTAGAGACAAAGTATAATTCAATGAGATTATCTGATATTAGTCAAAAATATGTTTTATAAATCTGATAAAATATAATCTTCTACCCATTCTTAATTGTAATTTACGGCGGTGTTTGTATATATAGATTGCAGTATCTGTATTCTTTGTTCCCAACCCTCTCACGGCCAAGTGCGTCAACTGCTCAGCTAAGGGCCTCTCTGCCGACCACGAAGCAAGATCAATGTCTTGCCCAACTGCCAGAGCTAGAGATGCAAATTTCTAGTCCTTCCGCCTTCTTCCTGCCTCCTGACCTCCGCGGACCCAATCCGGCCTAACCTGCCTCTTCCCTAACAGAGATCCTGTCCCTAGCCTCCCCAGCCTGGTCATAGTGGTTCTATATATTCCGCCTTATGCGTCCATTGGCGCTCAAAATCATCTATTTTGGTTAGCAGCCCCGTAAATATATTTCCATTCTTTGTTCCAAGTAATTTGATTTTTTCTCGAGATATAAGAAGTAATTGTTAATAATCCAGTTCTTGATTGTTATTCTTTGAATGCCATTCAATAGCAATATCAAAGAAAACACAACCAGATCTCTGATATACATGAAGAATCACAAGAATGATGTAAGGAGGATTTTTGAAGTTTGTGAGAAAGTTTCTTCTTCTCTTCTTCTTTCTTATCTTCACTCAATCATATTAGGGTATCAAGCTTGTAAAGCTTGAGATTTAACAACCATCATGACTGGGTGAAGTAGAATACGTCTGCCTTTGTCATTAAGAGTGGGAGCACTACTCAGTGGCAGGCCGACTTAGCTCCAAAATAAATGGCCGCCTCTGACATGAGGAACAGACGCCATGTGCAACCGCTCCTAACATGGAGTACAAACGCTGCTCATCCTGTATCCCTGGAGTCCTTACAGAGTACTATCAGCCGGGCCAGCTGAGCCCAGGTTTTTTAGTGAGCTTGTTACTGCTCCCCCTCCTCCTTTTTCATCTGGGCTTGGGACCGGCAAAGGCGGAGTTGAGAGAAAGTTGGATACTTAGAGTGTTCACAATGTTAGTTTGTCATCTAAACAGGATGCAACACTGTGATGAATCAGCAATCAGGGTCGCGAAAGACAACCTAGTGTTGTGTAACAAGGTTGACCCCGCAATGGAAGAAGAAACAAAAATTGAATATGTTTTATTCGGGGACTTAAAAAGGAATATTCATTTTCATTTTAGCTAAACCCGTCTGAAACGACCAACAAGCTTTTTGTCGTTTGCAAGAAGATGGACTCTTTTGAGGGTTATTCTAGACCCCAACAACAAGCACAACCGAGGAATTTTCCGACTGGCACATGAGACTAACAGAACAGTTCCAAACCCCAGGCGCCTGTGTCCAGATATTACCAAACCAATCCCCCGCCTACACCCAGGCAGTAACAGAACAATCCCCTGCCTCGGTCCTCTACCCCAAGACATCCTTATAATCAGAATTTTGTGCCAAAAACAGACTACCAGATAAAATCCTACAATACAAATCCAGAAGCAAACAAAAGCAGAACGGAAGATGGAAGACCTATATGCTTTAAGTGCAACAATTCAGTACACGTGGCACGTTACTATAGAATCAA
Organism: Cordylochernes scorpioides; assembly: GCA_030710605.1. Classification (NCBI taxonomy): domain Eukaryota; kingdom Metazoa; phylum Arthropoda; class Arachnida; order Pseudoscorpiones; family Chernetidae; genus Cordylochernes; species Cordylochernes scorpioides. The sequence continues at coordinate 152,796,866 of CP092864.1, forward strand.
ATTTGTAAGAGTAGTGAATGAAGACCCAAAAATTATACAAAACAAGGTCAATGAGAAGATATAACTGAATGAAGTTACAGAAAAATCAAGACCTCGTATGTATGCTGATGTTTGTGATAGTCCAAACATTCCTACATTGAACAAATATTCAGTCTTGGAAGGTTTAAACTAAGGTTGTATCTGAGTCTATCAATCAAAGCGAATCGACCATAAATGGCATTAAAAAATTGGACCCCAAATACAGATTTAAAATTCAGGTGGATAAAATAGGACCTTGTGAAGTTTGATTGATACAGGTGCTGATCTTTCAGTGGTTGATCTTAGGATAGCCCTCAGGACCCTTAGGAAGATTGTCAAATTATTTAAAAACATAGCAGTTTTAATCTTCTCAGTTATGCGGGAAGAATGTTGTTTATTTGTTAAGTGAACTCCCACGTCATTGGACCAATGTGGCCATGTTTGTACATAAAAGAGGGTTGAAACGGAATTCGAGGAGTCGTGGAGTGGTGTTCGAATGAAGACGCTTAAAACGTTCTCTGTGTGCTTGTCTGGTGATCACCTCGCATACCTGTGAAACCCCGGTCCGCTCCTTATTAACGCTGAAAATAAAAGATAAGTACGGGTTTTGTTTATTTAACAAACCGTGTTTTTTTTTACCCCCTTTTTGTTGTTTAGTGTTGTACTCTTGAGTGTATTTTTTTCTGTGTTTAAGTTACTCTTACTGTAGGCCCTAGTTTATTGTTTTGGTGTGATAACCCGTAATAGTAAATATTGTCAAGATAAACAGTTCCGATCAAATGTATTCTGTACCCACTGGAAAATATTAGATATCGTAGGGAACAAGTTTGACTAGCAAGAAGCATAATAAATGAAAATTCGAACTTTTAGGTAAAAACGATAAGGCCAAGTGTTATGTGGATTGCTTTAATATTCTAAGCCGAGTAGGTGTAAGCTTTGTTATCCATCAGAATCCATCCGTGTCTATGTAACCGCATAGTTCAACAAATGCTCTCTGAACGACTGTGAAAAGCCAAGATGAATAAACTTAGTTTCTCGGCTACATGAACTCAGTAGAATTTAGTTTAAATATATAAGGATTAAATGACCACATGAGGAGCTTCTTTTTGGATTTTATTGCGAGCTTTCGAACCTTCCGGTTCTTCTACGGGCATGAATAGAATGGATATACTAACAAGATTTATACGCATTTGAGTCATTATCTACAATGTATATGCCAATGCCATTGTATATAATGGCTCAAATGCGTATAAATCTTGTTAGTATATTCATGCTATCCATGCCCGTAGAAGAACCGGAAGGTTCGAAAGCTCGCAATAAAATCCAAAAAGAAGCTCCTCATGTGGTCATTTAATCCTTATGTATTTAAACTTTGTTTCTATTTCGTAAGTTTTCGTTTGCGCAAAAGTGTAATTCTAATAGAATTTTCTTTTTTTAAAAAGATCATTAGGTAGTTATTGTTAGGATGTCTAAATGCGGCTTTCAGGGGGCAGATCTGCATATCACCCAGCCCCTGGAGATATAAATCTGGGTCAGGCCGAGGAGTATATAAGGAAGGCTGGGACGACAGCTTCTCATTCACAGATCTTCCTTCGCCATGAAGTTTCTGGTAGGTACTGCCACCGAGTCTTGTCCGCAGCTCTTTCACGGTATACGGACATCGAGGGTTTTACCTAGGTCAAGCTGTTTTCACATGGCCTTGTTAAAACGGCTTATTATCTTTCGTGAATAGATAGATTCAACAGAAGAATCATCTCTGTCTTTTTGTGTAGTTCTTCAAAGAAAAATACGTTGACATAAAGGGAGTTAACAATCAGTTTAATATATATGTAGAAGTCTTTAACTGAGAGAGGTTAAATCTGTTTTCATCGCATATGGCCTTATCAAAACGGCTCGTTATCATTCGTGAGTAGATAGATTCAACAGAAGAATCATATCTGTCTTTCTTTTTTGGCTCTTCAAAGTGAAATCCGTTGACGTTGAATAACCTGAAGGGGATTTAACAATTAGTTTAATATATATGTAGAAGTTTTCACCGCACATGGCCTTGTTAAAACGGCTTGTTATCCTTCATGAAAAATCCTGAATAGATTCAACAGAATATCTTTTCTTGTGAAACACGAAGAAGTCTTGATGCTTCTCAAAGAATACCAGAAAGAAAAGAAACCTACCCTTTGTTTCACTAACACAGCCTCTTGTTGCCCTTAGCTCTCCCGTTTCCTGGAAGATAATGGAGATTCATGGAAAACTTGATGTTGAAGCTCGTCAACTCAACTTTGAGAGGTTTCAACGTGGAGATGTCAATGTGGCAGTGTGTCAACAGATAAAATCATCTCTGTCTCTTTGTGAGGTTCTTCCAGGTTGAAATCCGTTGACAGAATAAACTGAAGGGGAGTTAATAATTAGTTTTATATATAGGTAGAAGTCTTAAGCGCTGAGAGAGATGTGAATCATTCCTTTCTAAGATTGTCTGCCTCTTTAATCTGACGATGGATCTGCTGGCAAGGCACTTCCTTGATCCAGTTGTTCGATATATCGAATGCGGAGCTGGGCATTTCTTCTGGAATTAACGGTCAGGGAGCGATAAGCGGACAAGGCATGTCCTCTGTCAGCAACTTTGGACAAGGCATGTCCTCTGTCAGCAACCTTGGACAAGGCATTTCCTCTGGAAACGGCCTGGTTATCAATGGAGGTCTTGGTGTCAACGGTGGTGCTTCTTTGCTTGGCTCTTTGAGTGGCATGGGATCTGGCATCAGCGGTATGGGATCTGGAATCAGCGGTATGGTATCTGGCATCAGCGGCATGGGATCTGGAATCAGCGGCATGGGATCTGGCATCAGCGGTATGGGATCTGGCATCATATATTGATATATTTTAGGGGGCAGGCGATAAATAACGCGGTGGCTTCTCATTGCCTTCCGTATACCATTGACATAATATTAGATTTATTACATTTAATACCTGTTAATGTTCTAACATTCTTATAGATGAATGATTTAATCTCTGATGTTCTATATCAAGGGTGGTCAATCAGTAGGTGGGCTAAATTTTAGAATTATAAGGTTGTCTCAAAAGTTCATAAACACTTGTAAAATATAAATCATAATAAGTTTACAAACTTTTGGAACATCCTTATAGATTACCAACTTGAAGGCATCATATATGTTCGACATTAGGTATGTTTTGATGCTTAAAATAACATGGATGTTTGGTGTGTCCAGATTGTTCTCTGCGCCGCTCTCGCTACCGCCAGCGCCTACGGCTATAAAGCCAAGGAAGGAATGAACGGTGGTGCTGGTATGATCAATGGTGGTTCTGGTATGATCAAAGGAGGTGGAGCTGGTATGATCAACGGTGCTGGTATGATCAACGGTAATGATCAAATCATTGGGGGTGGTGCTGGTCAGATCATCGGTGGCGGAAATGGCGCTAGTCAGATCATCGTGAATGGCAATAGACAGATGAATGACAACAGCAATGGACAAGATATCATCCTGGTGAAGACTGTGCACCTTGGCAATACTGCTGATCTGGGCATTTCTTCCGGAATTAACGGTCAGGGAGCGATCAACGGACAAGGTATGTCTTCTATCAGCAACCTTGGACAAGGCATTTCCTCTGGAAACGGTCTGGTTATCAACGGTGGTGCTTCTTCTCTTGGCTCTGTGAGTGGCATGGGATATGGTATCAGCGGTATGGGATCTGGCCATCAGCGGCATGAACTCTGGCATCTACGGCATGAGCTCTGGAATCAACGGCATGAGCTCTGGAATCAACGGCATGAGCTCTGGTATCAGCGGCATGAGCTCTGGAATCAACGGCATGAGCTCTGGCATCAGCGGCATGAGCTCTGGCATCTACGGCATGAGCTCTGGAATCAACGGCATGAGCTCTGGCATTAGCGGTATGGGAGCCGGTATCAGGGGGAGCATGGGATCTGGAATCAGCGGAGGTCTTCAAGTTAGCAGCGGCATGGGATCCGGTATGAATGGAGCTATTGTCTCCGCAGTCAATGGAGAGAACGGAGGAAGCGGTCACCTCATCGTCATCAAGTCCCTTGGAGTCTCCTCAGGAAGTGGAATCTCTTCAGGAAGTGGAGCCTCCTCTGGAAGCGGAATCTACTCCGCCTCTAAGGCCGCCTACTAAACTCCTCATCCAGCCAAGCTGTGGTAAGCATTCGCCGCTTCATCTTCTTCTTCTTTCTTATCCCCACTAAATCATATTAAGGAATCAAGCTTGTAAAGCTTGAGACTTTTGATGGTATCTGTCGGGGATGAGTAGATCACATCAATGGATGAGTCAATACAGTCAATAATGTGTTTTGGGGTTGCAGGTTGACATTTAGTACATAGTGGTAATACCTTGCAACCATTCTGGAAAGTCCTTGTCCATAGATGACCAGACTTAAGTCTGGAAATCAAAGACTGTTGTTCTCTTGGGAGGACAGAACTGGTGCTTGTCCCTCCTGCTCTGTACCAGTCATGGTCGCCGCTTTATAATGTCTGCAAGTCTCTAACCTAACGATTACTCCTCATCTCAAAAAAAAAAAAACACGAATTGTTCACAGCTTCAACTAACCTTTTATTTTTTCCTTTCATTCAATATCCTATGTATGAATCTTATATAATTCCCTTTGTGTGTTTCAGATATACGTCAGACAGTAAGAAAAAAAATTGTTGTAAAAAATTAAAAAATGTAAATGTGCTCTTTTATGGAATAAAATCCAATGTTTTTTTTTAAGATTTGTGTTGTTTTAAATATGTTTCATAAACGACATGTAAAACATTGCTTTTTTTTTGGGAAATATAAGGTTGTCCCAAAAGTTCGTAAACATATAATGATTATGAATTATATTTTGATAAAATTATAACAGAATTCTTATAGAAGAATGATTTAATCTCTGATGTTCTATATCAAGGGTGTCCAATCAGTAGGTGGGCCAAGTTTCAGAATTACAAGGTTGTCCCAAAAGTTCGTAAACACTTGTAAAATATAAATCATAATATGTTTACGAACTTTTGGGACAACCTTGGTAATATAGGTAACCTTGGTAAAATTATAACAGAATTCTTATAGAAGAATGATTTAATCGCTGATGTTCTATATCAAGGGTGGCCTCTTTAAAGACCTCTGGGAAAACCCCAGGACTATAATAGAAAAGCTGAGACAATGGAACCTAATGGAGATCGTTTAAACGACATGAGGAATAAGCAACAACAACAACCGTGAGTTTTTACTTAACTCCCTTTTATTGTTGTTGTATTCTTGAGTGTACGCTGTTCTGTGTGTTAAGTTACTCTTACTTTAGGCCCTAGTAAATTGTACTTTGTGTGTTAACCCGCAAAAGTAACTTTTGTCAGTTATAGTAAAAAAAAAACGTAATTAAATATTCAACAACAACAATAAAAAGCTTTATTAAGACCTCTTATACAGATTCTCCAAGTAGAAATGTAGGGTACATACAGGAATAACAGTAATAGTACCAGTAATCAGCTATGTACAACAACAAGCTTTATTAAGACCTTTCAGTCTTATACAGGTTCTCCAAGTAGAAATGTAGTGAACATACAGGAATAACAGTAATAGTACCAGTAATCAGCAATGTACAACAACAAGCTTTATTAAGACCTTTCAGTCTTATACAGATTCTCCAAGTAGAAATGTAGGGTACTTACAGGAATAACAGTAATAGTACCAGTAATCAGCAATGTACAACAAAAAGCTTTATTAAGACCTTTCAGTCTTATACAGATTCTCCAAGTAGAAATGTAGGGTACATACAGGAATAACAGTAATAGTACCAGTAATCAGCAATGTACAACAACAACAAGCTTTATTAAGACCTTTCAGTCTTATACAGATTCTCCAAGTAGAAATGTAGGGTACATACAGGAATAACAGTAATAGTACCAGTAATCAGCAATGTACAACAACAAGCGGCTTTATTAAGACCTTTCAGTCGTATACAGATTCTCCAATAAAAATGTAGGGGTACATACAGGAATAACAGTAATAGTACCAGTAATCAGCAATGTACAACAACAACAAGCTTTATTAAGACCTTTCAGTCTTATACAGATTCTCCAAGTAGAAATGTAGGGTACATACAGGAATAACAGTAATAGTACCAGTAATCAGCAATGTACAACAACAAGCGGCTTTATTAAGACCTTTCAGTCGTATACAGATTCTCCAATTAAAAATGTAGGGTACATACAGGAAAAACAGTAATAGTACCAGTAATCAGCAATGTACAACAACAACAAAAAGATTTATTAAGACCTTTCAGTCTTATACAGATTCTCTAAACAGAAATGTAGGGTACATACAGGAATACAGTAATAGTACCAGTAATCAGCAATGTACAACAATAAAAAGCTTTATTAAGACCTTTCAGTCTTATACAGGTTCTCCAAGTAGAAATGTAGTGAACATACAGGAATAACAGTAATAGTACCAGTAATCAGCAATGTACAACAACAACAAGCTTTATTAAGACCTTTCAGTCTTATACAGATTCTCCAAGTAGAAATGTAGGGTACATACAGGAGTAACAGTAATAGTACATTAATTAAAAAAAACAATGAATAAAAAATATATATTTAAAATTATGTAATATATATACAGTTAAACCTGTCTATAGCGCCCCCTCTAAATAGCGCCCGATTTTAAATAAGTAGTACGATGCGATTTACATTAAAAGTGACCTGTCTATAGCACCCCCTCTCTATAGCACCCTATTTTGGTGAGTCCCAAAATAGAGAGCTATAGACAGGTTTAACTGTATATTGTATAAAAACACACATATAGGGCACCTCTCCCGTCAAAATAAATGTTAAAACGTTCAAAATTTTGACGGAAGAGACGCCCTAAGTTTTTACAGATCAATTTCCTCCCGGAAAAAATTCTATCTACCTATGTTATAAATTGTAAATTTGATGGAAGGATAATATTCATAAGCGTAAAGCACCTCTCCCTAAAAAAAAAGGTATCAAACAATATAATGTGTTGGAATTTTTTGCTAAGAACGCCCACATTCAAATCAAAATACAGTCGACTCTCGGTAATTTGAAACTCGTTAATTTGAATCTCTCGATAATTTGAATAAAATCAATATTAATTGGTCCCCTCGGTAATTTGAAGTTGAAGGAATATCTTGCCATAAATGAACATTTGTAAATAACTGTACAAATGCTTAAAATAATAAATCACGGATTTTTATCAAACTCTTGTTTGAGAAAGGGCAAGACCCGAAAGCTCCCAATATTTTTTTTTTAACTTGCGGTAAGTCACTTATTTAATCTTGTATCAACCTGGTATGTATATCCCGTAACTGCCAAAACTTGTTTACTTGATTTTTTCCCTCCCTCTTGGTTGTTTAAACTCCTGTTATTTTGAACTCTTGATAAATTGAAATTTTACTCTGGTCCCTTGAGTTTCAAATTATCGAGAGTTGACTGTATATGCCTCAACATTACTAATCTCTTCATATGTCACGGAATCACTACAGTACTGATGAGAGACATTGCCCATAAACATGATGTTCAGGTTTTTTACTTCTCCGATTTCACGCAAGCTGCTGCTGTGGTATTTTCTTTTGATATGAATTTGAATATTCTGTGCAGAAATTAATACATTGTCTTGATACCTATTTTTAAAGGGAGAAGCGCTTTTACGCTCATATATATATACAGTAGAACATCCACGAGAGGACACTCTTGCTAGAATATACCTCTCTATAAAGAACAGTTTTCATTTGTAAAATTACCATTTTTACTATTTAGTAAATCTCTAGTGGTTGCAAAGTTTTCCCACTATGTACTAAGTGTCAACCTGCAACCCCAAAACACATTATTGACTGTATTGACTCATCCATTGAAGAGCTATACTCATCCCTTCCATTAAAGTCCTTAAGATACCTTAATATGTTTGAGTGGAGATAAAAAAAGAAGAAGAAGCAACTCTCCGGTAAGAGGACACCTCTCCCTGAAGGACACTTTGGCTCTGCAATTAGGTGTCCGTTACAAGGAGATCCTACTGTATTTAGCAACTCTCTGGTAAGAGGACACCTCTCCCTAAAGGACACTTTGGCTTTGCAATTAGGTGTCCTTTACAACGAGGTTCTACTGTATTTAGCAACATTCCGGTAAGAGTACACCTTTCCTTAAAGAACACTTTGGCTCTGCAATTAGGCGTCCTTTACAGGGAAGTTCTACTGTATTTAGCGACTCTCCGGTAAGAGGACACTTCTTCTTAAAGGACACTTTAGCTCAGCAATTAGGTGTTCTTTACAGGGAGGTTCTACTGTATTTAGCAACTCTCTGGTAAGAGGACACCTTTCCTCAAAGGACACTTTGGCTCTGCAATTAGGTGTCCTTTACAGGGAGGTTCTACTGTATTTAGCAACTCTCCGGTAAGAGGACACTTCTTAAAGGACACTTTAGCTCAGCAATTAGGTGTTCTTTACAGGGAGGTTCTACTGTATTTAGCAACTCTCCGGTAAGAGGACACCTTTCCTTAAAGGACACTTTGGCTCTGCAATTAGGTGTCCTTTACAAGGAAGTTCTACTGTATATTGTTTTTAATTTTACGAAAAATGAATTTGGGGGAATATATACAGAATCTACAGAAATATATACATGCGTGATGACTAGTCTAGACACAGTAGCAATACTTGAAGGCGAAGCTGCCTTCCTTCAGACAGTAGGCGTTGTTGCCGTAGTTGTTGATGCGGCCAATCTGTGGTCTAACGGTGAGGGTGTCTGTATTGTGATGGTACTCCAGCGTGGCTTCGAACACCCCCCCGCCAGGCTGTGTGGTAACTGAGACCATGTAGTCGCTGACAAGTTTCCCGTCGGATGTCTCGCGGGTGTACCGAGCGACTGCGTTGAGGGAGGATGCTCGTAGGTGACTGCATCGACCTTCAGTCTGATCTATCCAGGAGTTCAGGGTTCTCTCTACCTCCATTACCGCTCTCTTTACCATCGGATCCTCCGGGAATACCGGCTCGTACACCTTACAGCCACACCAGTGAGGCTTCACACCAGCATCCTCGCACGTCCGATCCTCCGGGATCTCACTAAACAGACTAATGCCATACGGGTAGTTCACGTTACGCGGTGGCTCCTTCTTGAAATTCAAAAAATGATACAACGTCGCATGAACATCAAAATGAGTTGTTAACCTTCTTTCATTAATCTTCAGTGTCTTATAAATATTTGGATATTTTTCTTTGAACCATTGCGGGAAAACTAAAAAACACATTGGCATTCGTTCTTCGTAGTATCCTGAAATTGTTGGGCGAAGTGTTCCAACTCGAACACCATGATCACTAAAGAACACTAAGATACTTCTATTCAAAACCTTGCTATCATGTAGATCTTGAAGCAGTTCGTATGACGGTGTGTCTATGTAGGCCGCGTAGTTTTGATCGTCATGCGTGAGCCGCGATACAAATGCGAAAGAATAGAGCAATTGTGAGGGATCGAAGGCCTTGGTGTACCTTCTCAAGTAATCCCACAGCACCTCGTACTGCAGCCTATCATTGAAACATTGGTAGTTGCTTGGCTCAACAGATTCCATTGCCATTGACATCGGTCGATAGTAGTGATCTACAGGTTTTTCTTTGAAACCTTTTTTCTTATAAAAATTGAAGGTTCCATATGGCGTCATATCTTCGAAGTACAGAGTGCGATAACCATTTTTCTTGTAATGCTTCCATATAAAGTCTACATTGTCAAAATATATATCGGTTTTATTATCTTCATTCCAATAGTGTTCCTTAAAGTTCCCTGTGAGGAATGGAGTCAGATTTGGGAAAGTGTTGTCATCAACTTTGTGGTATCCACGAAGCTCGACGGCCTTCAGGGTGTCCTTGAGATACTTGTAGGTCTTGGTGAAGTGGCGCTGGAAGTTAACTCTTGAGATGGAATCGATGCCCACAACGAGGACGTTCAGAGGCTCAGTGATGTCGGCTGAGGGCTGTTTGACCAACGGCTCAGGAGGATCAGGGAACAGAGACACGAATTGAGACAGCTCCAATCTTCCTGGAATCTTGCAAGAAGCGCGCAGGTACTCCACTGACAATGGTTTGTTGAATACAAGCGGAGTTTCAGGCCCATATTGCCAAGAATCATCATTATTCCTCATAATTTCCTTGTAGGAACACGAGAGAACTTTGGCATCTGTGTTATAATGTTCTCGTAGAACTTTTTCATCAAGTTGAATTGTGTCTTTGGAGATTATTTTAATGATATCAGGTTTCCCCGGGCACTTGAGGGAGTCGGTGATGTTTCGGTAATACCTCATCACGGAGGGATGCAGAGGATCGATGGCAGGGACCCTGCAGCCGGGGGTGTTGACGGCAAAGTCGTAGAGCTCTCTGGGCACCTCGGGACCCGGACTGCCGCGGGAGTCGAGGAAGTACGGACTGGACCTGACCACATCACTGTAGTCCAGCGTAGGCGGGGTCCCCAGCCTGAGCACAGCTAGCACCACCAAGCCTGCCATCAGCGCCAGGAGATACTTGGTGCGGCTGAGCATACTCTGAAATATCACAAACTGTTTTCAGTTCCATGGACTTGAATATGTTATGGGAATGATATGTGACATATATTTACATATCCTGACCTAGAGCCTATACTTTACAGAAGGCTGAGTGCCATCTGGTGGAACAGAAATCAACTAAACATTGATTTAGCCTGTTCCCTGATATTTGGCCAACACAATTTCTTGATAAATCAAGAAAAGCCATCCACAGTCAGCCATTCTTTATTTCAAATCAAATATAATTATATACAGTTTGAACCTGTCTATGGCGCCCCCTCTAAATAGCGCCTTCCTCTCTATAGCGCCCGATTTTAAATACGTAGTACGATGCGATTTACATTAAAAGTGACCTGTCTATAGCACCCCCTCTCTATAGCACTCTATATCGGTGAGTCCCAAGAGGGGGCGCTATATACAGGTTTAACTGTAATTATCAAAAATATATATATATAATTTAACTCTGAATATAATTTTAAAGTACAGTTAAACCTGTCTATAGCGCCCCCTCTAAATAGCGCCTTCCTCTCTATAGCGCCCGATTTTAAATACGTAGTCCGATTCGATTTACATCAAAAGTAACCTGTCTATAGCACCCCCTTTCTATAGCACCCTATTTTGGTGAGTCCCAAGAGGGGGCGCTATATACAGGTTTAACTGTAATTATAATATATATATATATATAATTTAACTTGAATCCGTTCAGTTTCCGGTGTTATAATTGTTCTCCTCAGGTTCTAAAAAAAAAAACGGTACTTTAAAAAAAGTAATTTAATCCGTTCAGTTTCCGGTGTTAGAATTGTTCTCCTCAGGTTCCGAAAAAAAAAAAACGGTAAATCAAATCACGATACAAACGCACACAACCTCTTTCTAGTTATAAACTAATTTTCCTCTCCATACTTGGTATTTCAAAATATTATGAATAATAATCCCGACCCGATTAAAGGGAAATTCCATGAATTTATATTTTAAAAGGTCTCTTCATTATATATGTCAAGGAACAGTTTGTTTTTTTTTTTTCGGCGAAAAGATTTTTTTTTTTTTGCTTATCCCTAGTACACGTGGTACAGACCATGATAATCGTGGTGGGTAGAAGTAGGTGACTGCTTTTACTGTAAGTCCACCATGGAGCCAGACCATAATGGCGGGTGTGAGGGGCCAAACAATGGCCGCTCGGTGCATGGAGAATGCATCATTCCTTTTGGCATGGTGGCTATATTAGCAGCATAGGTGCATGCTTCGCATGCAGGCTTGTGGACCTTCGAGGTCTGGGTGGCCACTACTCCTAGGATGTAAGTACACCACATGTCTACACATGTGAAAAGCAGTTCAAATGTGCCAGAGCTTCGTTTGGTTACTTGCACTCGCTGGTGGGGTTGGATTTTTGCAAGAATTGGGGGTAATTGGAGAATTTTTTTTTATCAGAAAAAAAAGTGGTCAATGCGGGAATCGAACCCGGGTCGTAGCGGTCGAAAAAACCAACGGTTTAGACCATCCTTCCATCGACCCCCTGGCGAAAAGAATTAATCCACACTACATCAATTAGTTGTTATAGAGAGGAAAAAAGTCATGGCTTCTGATTAAATAAGTAAAGTTTTCTATATATAAATTTCTAAGGCATTTAACACAATAACAAGTCCCATCCCCAGGCCCCTCGAACAGTACAATGTATATATTCCACATTATGCGTCCTTCGGGGCTCAAAAATCATCCATTCTGGTTACAGCCCCGTAAATAAGGATATTTCCATACAACAACAAAAAGCTTTATTAAGACCTTTCAGTCTTATACAGATTCTCCAAGTAGAAATGTAGGGTACATACAGGAATAACAGTAATAGTACCAGTAATCAGCAATGTACAACAACAACAAGCTTTATTAAGACCTTTCAGTCTTATACAGATTCCCGGAGCAGAAATGTAGAGTACATGTATGAATAACAGTTAAGGCAGATTGTGGCATAAAGGTCTCTTTCACTAGATGACTCAAAAATATACACCAGGAGGCATATTATGGGAACTCTCTTGAAAACAGAAAATTCAGAGTCAAGGTCAAAATTTCTCTCTCTACCACAAGGAAATTTACAGGGGTTGTCACGGGTCCTTTGACATATTTGTTGACGAGTTTCCTCATGATGATTCTTCGGTCACATTGCGTGACACAGGGGAATGGAGTACACCATACTGACTGGATAGATGTCTGGGCAACACATACCTGGACGCTAACCGCTTCGTGGACCAGTTAAATGAACTCACTGGTTTAACGGTCGCTGAGATGGTACATCGAGGTCAAGACAGAGATGGCTGGTGTTGTGTTTGGGATGTAATACGTACAGTACAACGTTCGATCGCGAATAAAATGATATTACTATCAGTAAATGAACTCACTGGTTTAACGGTCACTGAGATGGTACATCGAGGTCAAGACAGAGATGGCTGGTGTTGTGTTTGGGATGTAATACGTACAGTACAAACGTTCGATCGCGAATAAAATGATATTACTATCAGTAAATGAACTCACTGGTTTAACGGTCACTGAGATGGTACATCGAGGTCAAGACAGAGATGGCTGGTGTTGTGTTTGGGATGTAATACGTACAGTACAACCTTCGATCGCGAATAAAATGATATTACTATCAGTAAATGAACTCACTGGTTTAACGGTCACTGAGATGGTACATCGAGGTCAAGACAGAGATGGCTGGTGTTGTGTTTGGGATGTAATACGTACAGTACAACCTTCGATCGCGAATAAAATGATATTACTATCAGTAAATGAACTCACTGGTTTAACGGTCACTGAGATGGTACATCGAGGTCAAGACAGAGATGGCTGGTGTTGTGTTTGGGATGTAATACGTACAGTACAACCTTCGATCGCGAATAAAATGATATTACTATCAGTAAATGAACTCACTGGTTTAACGGTCACCGAGATGGTACATCGAGGTCAAGACAGAGATGGCTGGTGTTGTGTTTGGATGTAATACGTACAGTACAACCTTCGATCGCGAATAAAATGATATTACTATCAGTAAATGAACTCACTGGTTTAACGGTCACTGAGATGGTACATCGAGGTCAAGACAGAGATGGCTGGTGTTGTGTTTGGGATGTAATACGTACAGTACAACCTTCGATCGCGAATAAAATGATATTACTATCAGTAAATGAACTCACTGGTTTAACGGTCACTGAGATGGTACATCGAGGTCAAGACAGAGATGGCTGGTGTTGTGTTTGGGATGTAATACGTACAGTACAACCTTCGATCGCGAATAAAATGATATTACTATCAGTAAATGAACTCACTGGTTTAACGGTCACCGAGATGGTACATCGAGGTCAAGACAGAGATGGCTGGTGTTGTGTTTGGGATGTAATACGTACAGTACAACGTTCGATCGCGAATAAAATTATATTACTATCAGTAAATGAACTCACTGGTTTAACGGTCACTGAGATGGTACATCGAGCTCAAGACAGAGATGGTCATGTTTGGGATGTAATACGAACAGTACAACGTTCGATCGTGAATAAAATGATATTACTATCAGTAAATGAACTCACTGGTTTAACGGTCACTGAGATGGTACATCGAGGTCAAGACAGAGATGGCTGGTGTTGTGTTTGGGATGTAATACGTACAGTACAACGTTCGATCGCGAATAAAATTATATTACTATCAGTAAATGAACTCACTGGTTTAACGGTCACCGAGATAGTACATTGAGCTCAAGACAGAGATGGCTGTCATCGTGTTTTGGATTTAATAGTGGACCACAATTTTCGATTGCAAATAAAATTATTTATCTATTAAAGCTTAGAATAAAGTGAGAGTCTTTGAAGATGAAAGCAAGTCCGTTATTGTGAGAGAATCCAGATCTGTAAAGAGGAGAATGTTGGCTGTCTTCTTTACTGCCAGAGTAGTTATGAAGGGGTGATATTGGAAAACAAAAGGCAGTCACTTCCAAGTGATATGGAATTTCCAAGTGATTAAGACATTCCGTCTTATACAGACGATTCTCCTGTTAGAAATGAATCTAAAAAGAAATGAGAATCAGGGAAAGAAGAAGAATCCTCGCTCAGAAAAGAGAAAAATAAAAAAGGCTGAGGGAGATTTTAAATAGTAAAAGAAAACAGGGAACGAATATCTATGTACAAAAGTTGAGACCATAAACATCGTTTTTTTTTTTTTTTTTGTGTGCTTAGAACACAGTGAAGAATTAGATTATTGAGTAAATGGTTGCATCTTGTTAAGAAGAAAATATCCTAGCTAATAGACCACGTGGAATACATAAATATCTTTACAATGAATGATGATTATTATACACTTCAAGAATTCCTAACTATGTTCAACCCAACTTCTATAACGTTCAATTTTTTACAGGACACATGGTGACTTCAACACATATTTGTTTAGAATTGGCAAAATTGGTTCACCTGCATGCACTTGTGGAAACGAAAAACAAACCCCTGAACACCTTCTGATAAACTGTCCATTAACTTCTGATCTAAGGGAAGAAAACCAACTTTACCTGGCTAATACAAAACAAGTTGCTTACAATAAAGACCAATACAACAACAACAAAAGCCCCTATTTAGGGCATTCCGCCCCATACAGGATTCGCCGTATTTACACATCAACAAGAGGAGAGGGAAGAGGAAGCATTTACAACAAAATAAAGTTGTCTCACATTCAGTTACCTATTTACAGATGGGTCATCCTCCAGTATCCCCCGCCCTGCATTCCCTCTCATGCGCCCAGCTTCTGTGCAGAACTTAAAGTATCTAACAATCAGTAATTCATCATCCAGAGCTGAAGAGAGAAGTTGACATATGCGATGGTATCTAAATTGACCAAAATTAGGGCTTTAGCAAATTTCAGTACGTTTTTCTGTTAAGAGAGGGCATTGGAAGAAATAGTGAACCAAATCTCTAATACATGAATCGTTCGTTTTTGGCTATGTCAATCATTGGTTTTATTTTTTCGATCTTAATTTTTTATGTTTCAGATTTGTGCCCTTAAGTTGACTTTTTTAATGGTATGAGTCTTGCTATGTGAAATATGAGGAGTTCCTGTTAGTTGAGTTTTGTTTCTAGATTGTGCATCTTTATTTGTATGTATTTTATTACCAGAATATATTACATCTCTATTTACGGAGATCCGCGGGTGTGCCTCTAGCTATATTGGTTCTCCTTTGGCATTCACCACCTGTCCCTCCACTACCATGTAGTTGATGCCGTTTAGGAGAAGTTTATTTTCCCTCAACTTCGATCTTATACCTTTCTTGTAAAGTTCCTTTCTCTTTTCTATTAAAAATTTTCCTCTGCTCTCTAATCTTGAGGCTGTAATCCCTGCTCATAAAAATATTGAGTATTCGAAGTTTGGATGAGTTCTTTAGGAGACTTATTCTGGACTCGTGATCAGGAACTTCAATCAGAATAGGCGCCTTTGGTCCCCTGCCCAGGCGATGACATTCGGCAATTACGACATCATCAGCAATCTGCATATCTTCCGCCATTAACTTCTTGACCTTTTGTAGCAGCAATTCCCGACTGTCAGTCTCTGCTGATTCGATGCCATATATTATTAA
>CP092864.1:152813124-152892982 GCA_030710605.1 Cordylochernes scorpioides
TAGCGTATCACTGAAAAAACAAGTGTGGAATCAGCCGCGTTCTAGTCTTCGCTTTCCTCATCCAAATGGACCACGACATTCGGCGATTCTATTAATCTCCTCCGAACGGTGACTGCGGTCTTGTTGAATACATAGCTATAAAGTTCTATAGCTATGTTTTCTGATGAGATTTTAATCAGTTGAATTGGTTCAAAATATATCTGATTAATGACCTTCAAAATTTGTATCTTAGCCCAGCTGATAGTACCCGGTAAGGGCTCCAGGGATACAGGATGAGTCTGTACTCCATGTTAGGAGTGGCTGCACATGGTGTCTGTTCCTCATGTCAGAGGTGGCCATTTCTTTTGGAGCTAAGTCAGCCTTCTTCTTCTTTCTTATCTCCACTCAATCATACTAAGGTATCAAGCTTGTAGAGCTGATAACCATGACTGGATGAAGTAGGATGCGTCTGCCTTTGTCATTAAGACTGGGAGCACTACTCGGTGGCAGGCCGACTTAGCTCCAAATTAAATGGCCGCCTCTGACATGAAGAACAGACGCCAAGTGCAACCGCTCCTAACATGGAGTAAAAACGTTGTTCATCCTGTATCCATGGATTAGGAGACCTTACAGGGTACTATCAGCCAGGCCAGCTGAACCCAGGTTTTTTAGCGAGCTTGCTACTGCTCCCCCTCCTCCTTTTTCATCCGGGCTTGGGACCAGCAAAGGCGGCTTACCACTGAGTAGTGCTCCCAGCCTTAATTATAAATACAGACGTATTCTACTTCACCCAGTCATAAAGATAAGAAAGAAGAAGAAAATTTGTATCCTTTCCTTTTCCATATAAATACTATCGGATGATTCCTAATATACATGATAACGAGTAAAATTTTCTTAAGTTTTGTTAATGAGTATATAAACAGAATCGTTCAATACAGTATTAAAGCTCTAGAAAGGGTCTAGTGCAGGTGTCGGTAAACTGCGATTCGCGAGTCACATGTTGCTCTTTGGATGTGAAGCTGCGGTTCTTTATATAGTTCCATACGTAAATATTATTTATGCGAGTACTATTTATTTTGGCGAAAGAAAAAAATTTGTGGTTCTTTAAAAACTTAGAAAATTTGTAAATTGTAATGTTTGGCTCTTCCGACTCAAAAGTTTGCCGACCCCTGGTCCTGTGGATTAAATTGAAGAAACCGTTAAAAGGGTTGTTCACCTCTGATAAAATAAGCCTTCTATAAAATGTGTGTGTTTATTATCGGAGCAAGAACAGTAGAAAGTTTCATAGAAGCAATGGGCGCTTCTCCCGTCAAAATAAACGTCAGAATCTGACGCCATCTATTGACCGTCGCCGCAACAAGCGGCATCGGGTCGGTGACAAAGCCACGACACCAACTTTGGAAAACTGATAAGCGTCCACCTAGAAACCATGGTTTCGGGCTAATGGCCCTCGTCAGTCTAGGGCGGACTTTATTCCATGATATCCACACGGGATCTAATGGAATCCTCACAGTCTACCAAAGAGGTGTTTTGCTGGCAATGTGGCTGGGCCAAATCTATGGCTAGAACATAGATGGAAAATTTGCCGGGAGGAAATTAATCCATAGAAGCAATGGGCGCTTCTCCCGTCAAAATAAACCTCAGAATCTGGCGCCATCATCATTGCTTCTATGGATTAATTTCCTCCCGACAAATTTTCCAGTAGAAAGTTTGTTGTTCTTTTTTAAATCCATGTGCTTAATTGTCTCCTAGATTTTTTCCACGTTGGTGCAAGTGACTAACTGAAACCTGACATCGGAGCGGCCTACAAGACGGTGCCAGGAGAACCTGACATCGGAGCGGTCTACAAGGCGGTGTAGTCCAGGCTGGACATGTACAGTGTGGAGCGGGACACAAGAGTGACATCCACGGCGCCAAGGATCCTTCTGACGGGGAGGTTGAAGACAAGTCCCACTGATTGTATTCCTTCTGTTTAGTACCACGTATAATAAAGCGATAACTTTTGCTGCATCCCTTCCAACTCACATGTGTATCTTTGTGGCATCCTGAGTAGACAAAGTACAGCGTCTGGGTACGACGTAACAATATTATCCTGAAAGATTCACAAATGAGTGGAGAAAAAAGACGGAGAAATAAATTAGAATAAACAAAGGTATATAGGAAATATGTAAACATAGAGATATTATTATATATAAGTTTGAATATAGGTTCATAGAGTTCAATTCAGCAATGTTTTATGAAACTTTTGAGTAATTCCTGTTGAAGAACCGAAAGGTACGAAAGCTCGTTTTTTTTTTTTTAACATTTACGAAGTGAGAAATACACTCTTCCTTCTTTTATGCTTTTTCCCGTTTTGCAGCAACTAAGGTGATCATTGAGTAGTAAGATTATAAATTCTGTTTACAGTAAATTGGAATTTATAAGAAAACATTATTTTATTTTCTCTAGCCACTCACTGTTACCAAATGTCACTATTTGATGCTGATACTTTGGCAAAATACAAGATAATTCAACAAAAGATAAGTAAAGATCAAATATGCGAAATAAACGCTGAGAGAAGAATTACAATATCAAGACTCAGAATGAAATACTATAAAGGAATGACAATACATCAAGATGGCACAAGAACCTACAGGACATGTAAAAATTGTCCTGGTATGGAACTAACACCTGCCCACATATTCTCATGTCCAGCAATGGCCGCAGCCTTGCAGAAAATTGATATGGGCACAGAGCAGCAGCTTTACACGCCCAAGATAGAGGTAATTTCGACTGCTGTGATAGAGATGTATGGAGACATCTGAAGCTCTTCATTGAACACGACAACAATAAAAGAAAATTGATTTGGACCCAGAACAGCAGCTTTACACACCTAAGATAGAGGACATTGCGACTGCGGTGATAGAGATGTATGGAGACTTCTGAGACTCTTCATTGGACATAACAACAACAACAATGCAGTATACACATCCAAGATAAAAGACATTGCGACTGCAGTGATAGAGATGCATCAAGACATCTGAAGCTCTTCATTAGACACGACAACAATAACCCACTGTTACAACACATTACAGCCCAGGAATCTTAAAGTTGAGTAAGTCCTGAGTGTGTAGACAGCGTCAAGTTGTTGTTGTCCTCAACTTTTGCAATGGTGTTTTCGGCATGTGACATAGATCATTCTCTACTGACCCTATTGTCTCTATGCCTATTTTAAATTTTTTGTCGCAAACATTTTTAAATGTTCTATTTTTGGTGATATTTCCCAACCCAGTGGTCATTTGAATAGTGGTCAAGACCCGGGGGGGAGGAGAAGATCTGGGTCAGATCGGTGGTATATAGTGGCAGGGGCTCCTGCCGTGGGTATCACATCTCAGCTTTCATCATGAAGTTTCTGGTAAGCACCTTCTCTTACTGTACTGTACTAACTTCCCAGCCTCATGATAACTTGATTATATTCATTTAGTATTTTTCTTTCCATGTTAGGAGCAGCTGCACATGCGTCTGTTCCTCGTGTCAGAGGCGGCCATTTATTTTGGAGCTAAGTCGGCCTGTCACTGAGTAGTTTTCCCAGTCTTAATGACAAAGGCAGACGCATTCTACTTCACCCAGTCATGATGGTTGTCAAACAGACACCATCAAGAGTCACAACTTGATACCCTAATATGATTGAATGTAGATAAGAAAGAAGAAGAGTATTTTGTTCTCTTGAGATTCCTCTATATATAATGTAGAAGACACAAATATATATCCTTGGTTTGTTAAACGAATATACACTGCGTGACATTGGAAATGGAACACCAAGAAATAGTGGCCAGAAAATTATGCAAATTTCAGGGTAGACGCGCCTAACCGAGTTATGCAAATGATGTAAAATGCGCAGCCCTCGTGCGCACATGGAGTAAGATATAAGGGAAGGAACTTGCAGAAAGGACAGTATTTGTGTCGTTATTTCTTCAAGGAAAATCATTGTAGAAATTTTGTTCTTGTGTCAAAAGACACGTGTAATAACAGAGAATGCCAGGTCATCGTAAACGGAGGCAGTTCAAGCAGACAGACGCTTTTACGAGGGGCATGGTGATCGGACTGAAAAGGGCAGGTTGGTCCATACGTCAAATCGCAGCTGATACACACCTTGGTGCGTCCACGGTGCACCGACTGTGGAGAAGATGGTTGGAACAAGGAAATGTGGCAATTTATAGGAATGTCGGTGCAACCAGAGTGACGTCAGCACGTGTGGATCGGCGTATCCTTCGACAAGCAGTGGCGGCCCCACAAGCCACTTGTACCGCCATCCTGCAACATGTGCAAGACACCCTAGATCATTCCATCTCGACCAGAACCATTTCCCGTCGATTGGTTTCTAATGGCTTGCACTCATGCCGTCCGCTAAGAAGACTGCCATTGACCCCACCGAATAGGCGCCAACGTTTGGAATGGTGCCGGGCTAGATCGACGTGGATGACGGAATGGCACAGGGTCGTGTTCTCAGATGAGTCGCGTTTCTGCTTGTCCAGTGATAGTCGCCGTGTACGCGTGTGGCGTCGACGTGGAGAAAGGTCCAATCCGGCAGCAATTGTGGAACGCCCCACCGTGCGACAACGTGGAATCATGGTTTGGGGCGCAATCGCGTATGATTCCAGGTCACCTTTACTTCGTATTCAGGGCACTATGACGGCCCAACGATACGTTGATGATGTGCTGCGACCGGTGACACTCCCCTACCTTCAGGGGGTACCCAATTCCCTTTATCAGCAGGATAACGCCCGACCGCACACTGCTCGCATTAGCCAACAAGCTCTGCAAGATGTACAGATGCTTCCCTGGCCACCGTACTCTCCTGATCTCTCACCAATCGAGCACGTCTGGGACATCATTGGACGCCGTTTGCATGCCTTGCCACAGCCGCGTTCAGAAGACGAACTGTGGCAAATGGTTGAGAGGGAATGGAGAGCCATCCCTCAGGACGCCATCCGTACTCCGATTGACTCTCTACCTAGACGTGTTGCTGCGTGCATCGCCGTCCGCGGTGCTCCTACTTGCTACTAAGCCGACGCTGTTCTCGCTCTGTATTATGACTATCATTTTGAAATAAAGATCACTTATTGTTCGTCCCTGTCTCTCTCTGTCTGCCGAGTTTCATCACTTTCTGGCCATTATTTCTTGGTGTTCCATTTTCAATGTCACGCAGTGTATATAAAACCATGAAGTTTCTGGTAGGTATATTCTCTTACAGTACTATACTCTATATACTGTTTACTCCAGTAGATACGCTAGTACGAAGTTATTTGACACTTTATTTCTCTCTATTAATTATACTACACCCATACCTCGCTTTGCGTCGGGGTTACGTTCCAAAAAAAAACACGACGCAAAGTGAAAATTTTGATGGCATGGCGCAATCAAAAACAAAGGTGTTGCCATATTTTAGGAAAAAATATTCAAAAATGAAAAATAAAGACTCTACTCCAAAACAATGCAACTTCGTAAATCTAACGACGCACGGTGAAAATCAGTAAAAATTAAGCAGCGACGCAACTTCATAAAAACGCAAAACGAAACGACGCAAAGCGAGGTATTGGTGTACATACATAAACGACCATTATTTCGACTTTAAAATATTACATCAATTTGTTAGTGAGGCCTATCAAAATTTTGTCGATGAAAAGTGTATAAATTTCGTATTTGGCTTTGTTCAGGGGACGTCAGGTTTGTTACGTTCCAAGGTGAAGTTTTCTGGACAAAACTTGTAGACCAGGTTGATACTGTGTTCTTTTGTTCCGTCGATAATGTACTTTATGGCTAGGTATTCAATGTAGTGGTGTAAAATGTAGTCAATTATTTATTAAACTAAGTAGTAGGAATTGTCAATTATAATCTTTATATGAACCAATTAAATATTGGTATCAAGCCAACCTTCCAGGAAGGTGTAACAATATGTTATGATACATTAGCGTGCCATCTGTTATCAAAATACGAAACTATTATAGACGTGTATGATTCTTTTTAAAATAAACAATTTCTACTGCCCTTACTGCAATGGAAAAATTAATGTGAGGACCTGGCCCTATACACGCCTATAATAGTTTAGAATTTTGATAACAGATGGCGCGCTAATGCATCATAATTATAAAGATTGGTTTTGAAGTAAGAGCCACTTAGGTTAGTAGAGTTTTTATTTTATCTCCTATCATACTTAATCATTGTCTTCTCTAATTGCCTTACCATCTTGAATACCTCAAGACAAAAATTGGTTTTCATTATCTTGAAGATATGAGAATTTATTGGTTAAAACATACTGTTAAATATTATATAAAAGGGCGTACCTGGATCTGTAAAAAAAAAAAAATCTCAAAATATTTCGAGAGATTTCTCCCTCTTTATCAATTTATTGCACAGTAAACTTAATTTACAAATTCTTGTAGATCACAGGGAAAGAATTGCTTAAATGACAAAGTTGTTTCCATATAATCTACAAGAATCTGTAAATTAAGTTTACTTTACAATAAATTGATAAAAAGGGAGGAGCAATCTCTTGAAACATTTTGAGTAAAAATTGTGTTTTTCTTTACAGATCCAGGTACGTCCTTTTATATAAACTTAATTGATGGATCGTCTTTTGACTCAAAATACTGTTAAATGGTTAGAATTCTTTGACCACAATCAGAATCAACAACAAGAAATCTCCAAGGATAAATGTCTTCTTTTATTATCAACACATCAAGCTTTCTGGTATAACGACCTTTCTACTTCTTCTTCAGAGCTTTCAAATTGATAATAATAAAAGAAATCAATTCCAAAATATGCTCTAAGGTAATAGCTTACTATACTATATATTAAAAATTATGATTTTTAATATACAACTATATCTATAATACAATATAATGCGGCTTATGATTGTTAAACGACATTTGAAAATTATTCTGCATGTGTGTTTCTTTCAAACGAAAAATCGAAAATTATTTTAAAGGAGAAATAACGATTGTTTCTAACCTTAGGGATGAAGTATGAAAGGATTAATTGTGAAGGGTAATGATAAACGGAAAAATAATTCCCATCCCTGAACACTTTTATTTTTCCGTCTATCATTACGCTTCACAATTCATCCTTTCATACTTCATCCCTAAGGTTAGAAATAGTCGCTATTTCTCCTTTAAATAAATTTCGATTTTTGGTTCAAAAGAAACACGTGCGGGATAATTTTCAAATGTCGTTTTGCATACAACAAATATACAACGTTTCTTAATACATTCCCTTGTGTAAAAAAGGCTTTGGAAAATTTACTTCTACCTCTTCTCTGATATATATATACACTAGAATAAAATTCTAAAATTTTAGGGGAGACTAGAGTTATATTTATAATATTTAAAATTATTAAATTTATATTTACTAATTTGTAGGTTATATAAATTTTTCTTTAAATTGATGTGCTAGAAAATCATTATATAGTAAGTTTTTATGGTGTATTTTAAGGCTTAAAGTATAAGGTTGTCCCAAAAGTTCGTAAACATGATTAATATTTTACAAGTGTTTACAAACTTTTAAGACAACCTTGTAATTCTGAAACTTGACCCACCTACTGATTGACCGCCCTTGATATAGAACATCAGAGATTAAATCATTCTTCTATAAGAATTCTGTTATCATTTTACCAAGGTTACCTATATTACTAAGGTTGTCCCAAAAATTCATAAACATATTATGATTTATATTTTGAAAGTGTTTACTAACTTTCGGAACAACCTTGGTAATATTGGTAACCTTGGTAAAATTATAACAGAATTCTTATAGAAGAATGATTTAATCTCTGATATTCTATATCAAGGGTGGCCAATCAGTAGGTGGGCCAAGTTTCAGAATTACAAGGTTGTCCCAAAAGTTCGTAAACAATGGTAAAATATAAATCATAATATGTTTACAAACTTTTGGGACAACCTTGTAATTCTGAAACTTGGCCCACCTACTGATTGACCACCCTTGATATAGAATATTAGAGATTAAATCATTCTTCTATAAGAATTCTGTTATAATTTTACCAAGGTTACCAATTTTACCAAGGTTGTCCCAAAAGTTCGTAAACACTTGCAAAATATAAATCATAATCATAATAGGTTTACGAATTTTTGAGTCAACCTTATATATGACCAATTTTAAGGCATCATATATGTTCGACATTGCGTATTGTTTAATGCTCAAACTAACGTGGATGGCTTGGTATGTCCAGATTGTTCTCTGCGCCGCTCTCGCTACCGCCAGCGCCTACGGCTATAAAGCCAAGGGAGGAATGAACGGTGGAGCAGGCCGTGTGGCTGATGGTGCTGGTATGATCAACGGTGGTGGTATGATCAACGGTGGTGGTATGATCAACGGAGGTGGTATGATCAACGGAGGTGCTGGTATGATCAATGGAGGTGGTATGATCAACGGAGGTGCTGGTATGATCAACGGTGGTGCTGGTATGATCTACGGTGGATCATCTCAGATCATTGGAGGTAGCTCTGGAAATGGTCAAATCCTCGTGAACAGCGCTGGTCAGATCATCGGTGGCATTGCTGGAAATGGTGCTAGTCAGATCATCGGAGGTGATCATGTCCATCTTGGGGAAGACCATGATATCATCCTGGTTAAGGCTGTGCATATTGGAAACGCTGATAAGATTGCAATTTCTTCTGGAGCTGCTAGTGGAATTAATGGCCAAGGCATGATCAGTGGACAAATTATTTCCTCTGGAAGCAATCTTGGTCAAGGCATTTCCTCTGGAAACGGTCTGGCTATCAATGGTGGTCTTGGAATCAACGGTGGTATGGGATCTGGACAGCGTGTGTCCATTCTGAGCAATGGCAACGGTGGCTCTTCCATTGGATCTTTGAGCGATATGGGATCTGGTATCAGCGGTATGGGAGCTGGCATCAGCGGAATCAACGGAGGCCTTGGAGCCAACGGTGGTCTGGGCTCTGGATCAGGCTCCCTCGTCGTCCTGAAGCACCAAGGAGTCTCTGGAAGCCGCGGGATCTCCTCCTCTTCTTCTTCTTCTTCCTCTTACTCCGGAGCAGCTTACTAAACAGCTCTGTAGTGTAAGTAACAACTCCTCTTTTCCAATATAGGAATCCTAATGCACTAATGAGAACTTTCAAAAATTATAAAATAATACTCCAAAAATGAATATATACTTTTTAAAAAGCCCACTGCTTATGTTTCCACAGTTTTACACACTATACAGTTGATCATATAGCCTAGCAATAACTTTGTTTAAGGGGGTCGGTGGAAGGATGGTCTAAACCGTTGGTTTTCGATCGCTACGACCCGGGTTCGATTCCCACATTGAGCACCTTTTTTCTGTTAAAAAATGCTCCAATGGCCCATGATTCTTGTAAAAGTCCAACCCAACCAGCGAGTGCAAGTAACCAAACGGGGCACTGGCACATTTGTAAGTTCAAAGTCGAACTGTTTACACATGTGTAGACATAGACATGCTAACTACCCATCATCATTATCATGGCCTGTACCACGTGTAATAGTAATAAGCAAAAAAATAATAATATAAACGTTGTTTGTGTGTTACAGACATTCAACCATCACCCAACCATCTCAAAAACTTCATTTGTAAAAAAAAAAAGAAGAAAATAAAGAAAAATATATATACTTTGTATATATGACAAATTTATTGAAATAAAATGATTTTTGTTATAAAACTTTGTGCATTTTTCAAAAATACATGCATATTCGATATATTATATTTTATCGTTCTTCAAATAAAAGACACTTCGGTCAGTTATTCTTTTTATTATCTCGACCTTTCGACAACAAAAAATATTTTCTGGCCGAAGTATCTTTTATTCGAAGAACTATGAATTCCGGCCAGGCAGCCTCTATCTTTACAATTATATTTTATTTTCATACTCTCTTTATCTACACACAAGGAGGTATTTAAAACGATATATAAAATAATTTATGGATTTGTTTTTCATTTAAATATTTTCTAAAATAGGAGATATATTTTGGTAGGAAAATCAGCATGGCCATATCATCCATTCGTGCAAAGTTACCTCAAAAGGTGAAACTAAATAAAATTTGATGTTTGATCCACAATGGCCTAACTGAAAATGAATCAAATCTGAATAAGTAAACAAAGAGTGACGTATATCAATGTCACTATATCGTATTGCCATCTCTAGATGTAAATTTGAAATTGTCAAAACGAGGCTTCCTTCTGGAAATATTCTCAGAGATGAATATGGAGTAAAATATTTAAATAGCAGATACACTGTGTCTTATTTATTTATAATGACAAATACCTGTCTATACCAGTTAAACCTGTCTATAGCGCCCCCTCTTGGGACTCACCAAAATAGGGTGCTATAGAGAAGGGGTGTTATAGAGAGGTCACTTTTAATGTAAATCGCATCGTACTACGTATTTAAAATCGGACGCTATAGAGAGGAGGCAAGGAGATAGGGGGCGCTATAGACAGGTTTAACTGTATATATTTAATATATGGCGAAAAAATATAGGTCACTTCTCCCGTCAAAACTAGACACACATTGTCTGTTGCCACAAACTATATACCCAAGACATGAAGGCTCCTACCCAAGATAGAGGACATTGCAACTGCTGTTATAGAGACATCTGAGGCCCTTCATTGGACACGACAACAACAACAATACAGTATACACACCCAAGATATAGGACATTGCTGTGATAGAGATGTATGGAGACATCTGAGGCTCTTCATTGGACACGACAACAACAACAGCATGAAAGCTCCTTCCGAGACGTGGGTGTAAGTTGACCACCTCAGCTAAGTCCCAGCAGGACTGTAGACTCCACCATTGAATTCCTTCTCCCATGAACACCCATTTGGGGAACAACATTCAATCCCGTATAAAATGATAGTAATAAATGTCTTAAAAATAAAGGTAGCTTCTCCCATCAAAACTAGACGCCATCTATTGACTGTCGCCGCAAACTAGCGGTCTCAAGTCGGTGACAAAGCCACAACACCAACTTTGTAAAACTGAGAAGCGTCCACCTGCAGACTATGGTTTCGATCTATGGACCTCGTTAGTCCAGGGAGAGTCTCCATGAGATGATTCCTTAAGGGATCAAATGTAACCTTAAACAATCCGCCAAAGAGATATTTAGCTGGTAAAGTAGCTAGGCCAAAGCTATGGCCAAAATATAGATGGAAATTTTGCCTAAAGGATATTTATTTTTTAAAAAATGATCACCCCTCCCGTCAAAATAATAGAAGGCGTCAAGTTTTGATGTTTATTTTGATGGGAGAGACGAATTTCAATTTTAGATCAATATCCTCCCAGCAAAAAAATCATCTATATTAAAACTTGGGATAAAATAAAAACAATCGTTTTTCATTATATATCCTTTAGTTACACACATACAGCTTTATTAAGACCACCAGTTTTATACATATTCACCACAGGAAGGAAGCATAGATGAAGCTCCTATACTCCAGGCAGCACAGAACTCAACAACAGCCTCCAGGGTCTTATACAGATTCACCACAGGAAGGAATCATAGATGGAGCTCCTATACTCCAGGCATCACAGAATCCAACCACAGCCTCCAGGGTCTTATACAGGTTCACCACAAGAAGGAAGCATAGATGGAGCTCCTTTACTCCAGGCATCACAGAATCCAACCACAGCCTCCAGGGTCTTATACAGGTTCACCACAAGAAGGAAGCATAGATGGAGCTCCTATACTTAAGGCAGCACAGAGCCCAACAACAGCCTCCAGGTCCGACACATGTCCAGTGGACACAGAATCCACCATACATAAGTTAGCGTATCACTGAAAAGGTGAGTGTGGAATCAGCCGCGTTCTAGTCTTCACTTTCCTCATCCAAATGGACCACGACATCCGGCGATTCTATTAATCTCCTCCGAACGGTGACTGCGGTCTTGTAGAATTTATATAAACCAAAGACCTTGATCAAACATCATTGTATTCATCTAGTTATATATTTGCTTTGTAACCCCAAGGAGAATCCTCTGTAAGACCTGTGTGTCTTAATAAAGGCTTTTGTGTGTGTGTGTGTTATATATGTGCTGACTATCGGATTGAGACAAGGATCCTTTAGTTACATAATACACTTTGATATTAAATTATATTTTAAAAGAACATATTTTAAAATTTACAAGTAGTCTTTATTTAGACCGTCTCAGTCTTAGAAAGAATTATCCTGTGGGCTCCAACAGAAGAAGAAGTAGAAGAAAAAAAGAATAAATGAAAACATTAATACGCGAGTGTTTCTTTCACAAATAAATCAAACTTCTACTGTCCTTACTGCGATGTAAAAATATTGAGAGGGCTTGGTTCATCAGTGGTAAACCCTCCCAGCGGTTTCGCCAATTTAATCTACCAGACCGCTTCTCTAGAGCTCTAATACTGTTTTGGATGATTCTGCTTTTATATGCTACACTGAATGGTGAAATCTTAGAAATGGTATTCAAGCAAACTATGGACATAAGCTTTTAGGACAGTAGAATTATGCATAATATTTCTATTGAGCAATGTTCTTCCGTAAACAACTGATAAACCAAGCTCTCCCAATATATTTTTCATCGCAGTAAGGACAGTAGAAGTTTGATTTACTTGTGAAAAGAAACATTCGTGTCTTAATGTCTTCATTTGTTATATAGATGGCGCGTTATTGGTTTGTAAAAAAAAAGAAAGTTGGGCACGAAAAGTACACTATAAGATACACTCAAATACAAACATAAATCCATATATCTCAGATATGACCATCAAATGTATCTATCCGTTTCTCATATCGCGGATAATGTTAAAATAAATTAAACAAACAAATAAAATACCTAAAAGAGCATCAGAAACAACATCTATTAAGGCTATTTTCGTACCTGAGAGAAATGAGTCTTCTTTCTTATCTCCACTCAATCATATTAGGATATAAAGCTTGTAAACCATTATTACTGGGTGAAGTAGAATGCAGCTGCCTTTGTCATTAAGACTGGGAGCACTACTCAGTGGCAGGCCGACTTAGCTCCTCTGACATGAGGAACAGACACCATGTAGAGCCGCTCCTAACATGGAGTACAAACGATGCTCATCTTGTATCCCTTGATGGAGCCCTTACAGGGTACTATCAGCCGTGCCAGCTGAGTCCAAGTTTTTTACCGAGCTTGTTACTGCTCCCCCTCCTCCTTTTTCATCTGGGCTTGGGACTGGCAAAGGCGGAGTTGAGATATGAGTAAAGAACATAAATGCTTCCGCGAGCTTTCTTGCTCGGTGCCTTGTAAAATCCTTATAGATGAGTGATTAGATTCTGAATATCGCCGGATGATATCTCAACAACAAAAAGCCTTTATTAAGGACACCGTCCCATACAGGATTCTCCCAGATACAGAAGTAAACATAACAGTTATCTACAGAAAGTGGAGATTTTCAACAACAAAAAGCCTTTATTAAGGACACACGTCCCATACAGGATTCTCCCAAATAGGTAAACAGAAGTAAACATAACAGTTATCTACAGAAAGTGGAGATTTTCAACAACAAAAAGCCTTTATTAAGGACACCGTCCCATACAGGATTCTCCCAAATAGGTAAACAGAAGTAAACATAACAGTTATCTACAGAAAGTGGAGATTTTCAACAACAAAAAGCCTTTATTAAGGACACCGTCCCATACAGGATTCTCCCAAATAGGTAAACAGAAGTAAACATAACAGTTATCTACAGAAAGTGGAGATTTTCAACAACAAAAAGCCTTTATTAAGGACACTCGTCCCATACAGGATTCTCCCAGATAGGTAAACAGAAGTAAACATAACAGTTATCTACAGAAAGTGGAGATTAACATCGACCTTTCTCATTTTATATATTAATTTAAGTAGAAGTCATCTCAAGCCGAAATCGAAAGCTCTTTCTCCCTTTTATATATATTATAATTATTCTTGAAAGTAAGAAATTTATTTCGTATGGAAACTCGCCAAACTTCTTTGGGGAACAAGATTGTTTTGAAATGCTCGCGTATCAATTCACGACTATCTCTACAATTAATATAATTTGAAAGAGCTAGATTATTTCAAGAACTACAAAGCAATAATTATCCTAAAGAATTCATCAAAAAGCAATTATAATTGCTTATAATTGCAAATATAATTATATGCACCAAAAATTCCATCCACGAACAATAGACAGATCTCAACCCCGAACATATTTTTCTCCCTACCATACAGCTATGGCTGTGAATGAATAGCCACAGAAGTTTAAATATAACAACAAGATATCAACCCAACCAGAATTTAAGAAGCATCTTCCGTCACCCTGACACAAAACAAATCTACAAGCCAGAAGATAGAGCCAATGTAATTTATAAAATACCATGTATATCCTGTCAGGCAATATACATAGGAGAAACCAGCAAGCCTTTATCTGAAAGAATTAACCAGCACAAATCCGCACTAAAGCACCATAACTCGACATCCCTACTGGTAGATCATGCGTTCAACAATAGTCACACTCCAGACTTCGATCACACATCCATAATACATCAAAATATCAAAGAAAAACATTGCCGTTTATTTTTAGAAATCTGGAGTTCATTAGAAAATAAAAATAGTATCAATAGAAAGATTGACTTGCCAGATGTATATACTCAGTTTAGAACCTCCTAGATGATTATGCTACTTACATGTTTATTATATTTCATTTTTAAATCGGATATTTATTACTATTATTTGTATATTTATTTCACAGTTATTTCAATTTTTATGATATTTTATTTGTTTAATTTATTCGATATCTCTTAATTTTCAATAGTTATTTACATATCTCACATTGTTTTTCTTTTGCATATATTTACTCTGTTTAAAATGTATATATTAGATGGTTTATCGCCTAATAAGCTTGGAAGACGTCTAGTGGCTCACCTGGGGCATGCGACCTGCTGCGTGCTTCACGGCAAAACACCTCGTAAAAGATGGAAGATTGATCCATCGAAATATCGGATTAATAAATAATCTTATTACAATCCAAAATAAGCTTTATTTTTAAAATATACATATATTATGGATTGCTCTATATTCAGAATATATATATATAAGCTTGTAAAACGACCATGGCTCACCTAAAGCACGTGACCTACTGTGTGCTTCATAACAAAAACCCTCGTATAAGATGGACGATTGGTCCATCGAAATATCGGATTAATAAATAATCTTATTACAATCCAAAATAAGCCTTATTTTTAAATATATATGGTAATTTAAACCAACAACCCCATATTGTGTATATAACTTATAATAAAATTTAATGTTGTATAATAGAAACACATCTGTAAATGATTATACGTATTATTGACATGTGTCTTTACATCATCATATGTAATGTAATTTGTACAAACTGAGGATAAATAAATAAAATCTGTAATATATTAAAAGTTGAGCTAAGCAAGAGATAGAAGTCATAACGTCAAAATCGAGATAGATTTAGAATGCCCACAACAAGGTCTAAAAATGGACCAGACCACCCACACTGTTCACATGTGGTGGAATGCAGAGCCCCCTCTCACACCTGGTGACATGCAAAGCCCCCTTTCTCAGAAACGGCCCCCTGTCACATAAGGCCTCCCCGTCTTTAACCTATAAATACAGTCCCTTTACAGTCACCTGACAGTGAGTTAGTTCACCCTCAGTGCAAGCCCGCGTCGGTCGTACCTCATGTCGATCTCATCCATCATGTAGACGAGTAAGAAACTTCTATCTCCATCTTTCGCTCCTAGCTCAACTTTTATCTGTGCACGGAACTTTCTTAGTGCAACTGTGTCTTCGTTTTTTGTGTGGACATTCCCCAGCTTTCCACTCTGCCTCGACCACGACTGCCTGTATTTTGTGAGAACTTTTAAAGGTCTTCCAAGGTACAGAGAGGTACTGGAAAACTCAACATCCTGACTGTTCCTCTCGGTTAACACAGTATAGCGAGAGTCGACACTTCATCATCACAAAGTTAATCGACAGGATTCTCTAAAAGAGCTACCAGAACTTCAACTTATTTCAGTAGTCGACAGGATATCTTATTTATATATATGAAAAAACAATAGAAAATTAAAATTCGTGGATGGCTTTTCTTGATTTATAAAGAAATTGGGTTGTCCAAATATCAGGGAACAGACTAAATCAATGTTTAATTGATTTCTGTTCCACTAGATGGCACTCTGCCATTTAAAAATAACACATGTGCTCCTGGTCAGGATATGCCTTCTTTATTTTTAATATATCTTCAGAAAATTAGTTTCAGTAGAGAGAGGATATTTTCTAGAAAAATAATTTTTTATCAAATATTCGTTAGGCAAACTTTCACTCAAGTAAAACCTTGGCGAAGCTGAGTACATCCGCTAGTATACTTGTTCAAAGTAACATCTAGTTGAACAACATGCCGCCCGCTGCATCTGGAAAAGCCATCAAGAAGGCTGGTACGCTCTCGCCATCCTCGCGTCTGCCAAGTCATCCATACACAGGTTCTTTCTGAGCCTTGAGATGAAGGGAGAACATGACTTACTGTCTGGAGGAGGATTCTTTGTCGTTGTCTCCTGGACTTTACATAACTGTATATAGTTTACTCCTTTATTTTATCCCTCTTTTTATAATTATTATATACAATGATCCAACATGTTAATGCCGCTTAGATGTTGAATCACCAGAGCATCTTCTTTTAACTTGCCCTCTGACTAATCAAATTGTATGTAGATACTTTGAAACATTACCAAATTCTCTTTGTGTATATACTTTATCTTATGAGAACTTTGTTAAGTTTAGAACTATCTGTACAATAATTTACAAAACACTACTAATCCATCGTGTAAATATTTTATCATATATATGTAAGTAATATTAGCACAGCACAATAGTCCTTTGGACTTCGTGCTTTTGTAACAATAAATTAAAAAAAAAATACTACTACCATTGACTTGTGTATGAGGTCAATGAACTATTTTTAAATCTCAAAGTAACATATATCAAATGAACTTCCTGATATGTCTATATATAGAGAGAGATCTAGGAGATATTCTAAAATCAGGTAGAAGAAGTAAGATTAAAAGAGATAGACAAAGAGACATTGGGGGGAACTTCTAGGAAGAGCTGTCTATATTTACCTCACCCTCGCGACATTTGTCAACCAACCCCCAGTGACACACAACAACACGGGGTGTCATATCACCCACAATCATCAATTTTCTTCAAAATTTGCCCATAAATCTGATCAACTTGCCTTAAAATAGCTCATTGTTAAACTACCTAGTTGAAAATGAAACTTTCTTACAATATTTTCTTTCTTCTATGGGGATTTGGTTCTAAGTTAATCAATAAAGAGAGATTGAGATTGAAACTTTTTTTTTGCTTATCCCTAGTACACGTGGTACAGGCCATGGTAATCATGGTGGGTAGGAGATTGAAACTGATTTATTTCAATTTTCATATAAGATTATATATTGTGGCAAAGAAATAATTTATTATTTAATTTAATTATTCAATGAAAATATTTGGAAACAGATTTAAAATTTTACATTTTCTTAATCATCATTTAGTTACCTAGCTTGCTTGCTCGATATTCTCTAGCTGTAGATAGTTTGGTTAATAATTGTCGACTAGTCGCCGTGACGTCATCAATAAATACTTTCACATTTCCAGATATACAAGATATGGTTAAATACAAAATAAATGTGAATAAAAAAGAATAAATATATAGTTGTAAAATATAAAATAGATAAATATTCATATATATAATATATGCAGTCTTCAGTGGTGGGGCCCACAGCGGGAAAGACTCCGGCACCAGGAAACATCACAGTTCGATGCTCCTGTGTCAAGCGGCAATGCTGCACACATTAAGGCACTCAAGGCAGAAGCTATTGCACGCTTCTAGTCTTTGCTCTGATGTCAGAAAGCCGTTTGTAAGGGGTTGACTTTGGCTGGCTGTCATACATGTATGCCTTTACATTTGTCTATACATATTTATACAATAATTTTAGGCCGTGAATAGTCATATGATATTAACAATGAGAAAGAGAGAGAAAAAAGAACTGTGTACAAAAGAAAGAAGTGTCTGGCAATGAATGATGTACCCTAACAATGGCAGATAGGTTTGTAAGAGTCGATATTCCTGAATCTTAAAGAGAAGAAAGAGGTTTCAAAGCTCACGTTATTTAACACCATCTACTTATATAATTGCCTTATTCTGTTTGTGTGAAGTTCACGGATAGATTTTGGTCATCAACGCGCGCATCATCATTATGATCATTATCATTATCTAATGATAATTATTATTATTATTAATAATTATCAACATATATAGTCACGACCGTCATGGGTTCTGTCACGGATGCGCGCGCACCATCATTATGATCATTATCATTATCTAATGATAATAATAATAATAATAATTATTATTATTATTATTATATTATTATTATTATTATCCATCAACATACATCAACATATATAGTCACGACCGTCATGGGCGTCCGGTTCTGTCACGGATGCGCGCGCATCATCATTATGATCATTATCTAATGATAATAATAATAATAATAATTATTATTATTATTATTATTATTATTATATTATTATTATTATCCATCAACATACATCAACATATATAGTCACGACCGTCTTTCCACCGTCAATCGAGTCACGGATGCGCGCGCATCATCATTATGATCATTATCATTATCTAATGATAATAATAATAATTATTATTATTATATTATTATTATTATTATTAATTAATCATCAACATATATAGTCACGACCGTCTTTCCACCGTCAATCGTGTCACGGATGCGCGCGCATCATCATTATGATCATTATCATTATCTAATGATAATAATAATATTAATAATTATTATTATAGTAGAACTTGAAACTCTTCCGGTGTGCAACTTAAGAATAAACGTATCATTAAACGGAAGATAAGGATCTTTTATTTGGAAACGTTACGAGCTTTCGGGCAAACGCCCTTCTACAGGTTTGACGAATGAACCTGTAGAAGGGCGTTTGCCCGAAAGCTCGTAACGTTTCCAAATAAAAGATCCTTATCTTCCGTTTAATGATACGTTTATTCTTAAATTATTATATTATTATTATTATTATTATTAATTAATCAAAATATATAGTCACGACCCCCCCCCCCCCGTCTTTCCACCGTCAATCGTGTCACGGATGCGCGCGCATCATCATTATGATCATTATCATTATCTAATGATAATAATAATATTACAACAACAACAAAAAAGCCTTTATTTAGGGTCACTGACCCTATACAGGATTCACCAGAGGTATGCATAAGAACAAAGCAGTGAGACAACGGAAATAGCGATATATACAGAGTAGAAAGAGAAAGAAAAAAAAAAAAAAAAACAAGAAAAGGAAAAAAAAAAATAATAATAATAAGAAAGAGGGAAGCAAGAAATCAACACAAAAAGAGTAGCAGTAAGAAAGTGAGGAGTGAGTATCACTTGGCCTTCTTCTGAGATTAATAATAATATTAATAATTATTATATTATTATTATTATTATTATTAATTAATCAACATATATAGTCACGACCCCCCCCCCCCCCGTCTTTCCACCGTCAATCGTGTCACGGATGCGCGCGCATCATCATTATGATCATTTTCATTATCTAATGATAATAATAATAATAATTATTATTATATTATTATTATTATTATTATTAATTAATCAACATATATAGTCACGACCCCCCGTCTTTCCACCGTCAATCGTGTCACGGATGCGCGCGCATCATCATTATGATCATTTTCATTATCTAATGATAATAATAATATTAATAATTATTATTATTATATTATTATTATTATTAATTAATCAACATATATAGTCACGACCCCCCGTCTTTCCACCGTCAATCGTGTCACGGATGCGCGCGCATCATCATTATGATCATTATCATTATCTAATGATAATAATAATAATAATTATTATTATTATTATTATTATATTATTATTATTATCCATCCATCAACATATATAGTCACGACCGTCTTTCCACCGTCAATCAATTCCTCAATTCCTCATGTCACGGATGCGCGCGCATCATCATAAGTATAATATAAAAAGCCAACAATGAAGAATGAATGTTAGATAAAAAGCCAACAATGAAGAGTAAATATGATATAAAAAGCCAACAATGAAGAATGAATGTAAGATAAAAAGCCAACAATAAAGAGTAAATGTAA
This sequence comes from Cordylochernes scorpioides, assembly GCA_030710605.1. Classification (NCBI taxonomy): domain Eukaryota; kingdom Metazoa; phylum Arthropoda; class Arachnida; order Pseudoscorpiones; family Chernetidae; genus Cordylochernes; species Cordylochernes scorpioides. The sequence continues at coordinate 152,833,342 of CP092864.1, forward strand.
TATAAAAAGCCAACAATGAAGAATAAATGTAAGATAAAAAGCCAACAATGAAGAGTAAATATAATATAAAAAGCCAACAATGAAGAATAAATGTAAGATAAAAAGCCAACAATGAAGAGTAAATATAATATAAAAAGCCAACAATGAAGAATGAATGTAAGATAAAAAGCCAACAATGAAGAGTAAATATGATATAAAAAGCCAACAATGAAGAATGAATGTAAGATAAAAAGCCAACAATGAAGAGTAAATGTAATATAAAAAGCCAACAATGAAGAATAAATGTAAGATAAAAAGCCAACAATGAAGAGTAAATATAATATAAAAAGCCATCAATGAATAGTGAATGAAGAGTAAATGTAATATAAAAAGCCAACAATGAAGAATGAATGTAAGATAAAAAGCCAACAATGAAGAGTGAATGTAATATAAAAAGCCAACAATGAAGAATGAATGTAAGATATAAAGCCAACAATGAAGAGTGAATGTAAGATAAAAAGCCAACAATGAATAGTAAATGTAATATAAAAAGCCAACAATGAAGAATGAATGTAAGATAAAAAGCCAACAATGAAGAGTAAATATAATATAAAAAGCCAACAATGAAGAGTGAATGTAAGATAAAAAGCCAACAATGAAGTGTAAATGTAATATAAAAAGCCAACAGAGTGAATGTAAGATAAAAACCCAACAATGAAGAGTGAATGTAATATAAAAAGCCAACCTTGAAGAATGAATGTAAGATAAAAAGCCAACAATGAAGAGTAAATATAATATAAAAAGCCAACAATGAAGAGTGAATGTAAGATAAAAAGCCAACAATGAAGAGTAAATGTAATATAAAAAGCCAACAGAGTGAATGTAAGATAAAAAGCCAACAATGAAGAGTAAATATAATATAAAAAGCCAACAATGAAGAGTAAATCTCTATATATATAAAAATTAATGTTTGTCTGTTTGTATGTTTGTTTGTATGTCCGGTATACAAATTCGCAGTAGTTCACTAATTCAAACCAAAATTTCCATACATAGGTAAAAAATACGGGGAAGACGATAGGCTATTTAAAAATATATATAAATCAATTATTAAAACTATATATTTTTAGTCAGAAAATGATGATGACGATATTGCTGTATCATGTTTGATTATCAGATACAAAATTATATCGGGAAAAATTCCAAAAAGCAGAGACCACGGGTGAAACCAGTTCATTATTTTGTACGCAGGAACAAAATTCTAACAGAAAAACATTAATTCGAGCAGAAAACAAAAGCCAGATCATCTTTCTATAAAAATATCGCTTCTCAGACAAAGTTTGCAGCGGGACGTTTCACAAGTGTGACATCCACGGCGCCAATTTATAATTGTAACAAATAGTATTGGAATAAAAACATTCAATCGGGTAAAACACGGGCGTTGCCCGGGTCATTCGTCTAGTATATATAGTCACGACCGTCATGGGCGGCCGGTTCTGTCACGGATGCGCGCGCACAGGGAGGTCACGTGCTCGCCGGCAGCCAACGGGCGCGCGCCGCCGGCATTACGTCATAGATTATAAACACAAGGTAATACCGCCAAATAAAAAAATAGTGTGTGATAAGGCACAATTTGGATTATCTACTTATATAAATGCCTTATTCTCTCTGTGTGAAGTTCACTGTGTGAAGTTCACGGATAGATTTTGGTCAGAATGGATAAAATAAAAAAAGTGTCAAGGGATGGGAATCGCACCCACGACCTTCCGCTTACCGGGCAGATGCCATGACCACTAGGCTACCCTGGACATATTTTTCCGTTCATATTTTTATTTTTATATTTTCAAGACACACACAGTTTGGGGCGGGACGTTTCACAAGAGAGACATCCACGGCGCCAATTTATAATTGTAACAAATAGTATTTTAATTAAAACATTTTTAAAATATATACGCACTCGGGTAAAACCCGGGCGTTGCCCGGGCCATTCGTCTAGTCTCTATATATATAAAAGTCAATTTCTGTCTGTCTGTCTGTTTCGCGATAAACTCAAAAACTACTGAACCAATTGGTACCAAATTTTGCATGTCGCTTTTTATAAACCTGAGGAAAATTTTCGGCTGCATTTTGATTAGTATTTTTGGCTATTTCTTTTTTTCATTTGAAGAACATTTTTTTACGCGGACTAATCCGGAATGGAATGAATACCTAAATATGGCCATTTTTTTAAAGCATCGGTGGTTCAGTGGTAGAATGCTCGCCTGCCACGCGGGCGGCCAGGGTTCGATTCCCGGCCGATGCATTTTTTTAAAACAATTTTTAAAACTCATTTATATTATATCTTCTATATATATATAAATTAATGTTTGTATGTTTGTTTGTTTGTTTGTTGGTTTGTATGTCCGGTATACAAATTCGCAGTAGTTCACTAATTCAAACCAAAATTTCCATACATAGGTAAAAAAATACGGGGAAGACGATAGGCTATTTTAAAAAATATATAAATCAATTATTAAAACTATATATTATTAGTCAGAAAATGATGATGACGATATTGCTGTATCATGTAAGATTATCAGATACAAAATTATATCGGGAAAAATTCCAAAAAGCAGAGACCACGGGTGAAACCAGCTCATTATTTTGTACGCAGGAACAAAATTCTAACAGAAAAACATTCATTCGAGCAGAAAACAAAAGTCAGATCATCTTTCTATAAAAATATCGCTTCTCAGACACAAAGTTTGGAGCGGGACGTTTCATAAGAGTGACATCCACGCCGCCAATTTATAATTGTAACGAATAGTATGTAAATAAAAACATTTAATCGGGTAAAACCCGGGCGTTGCCCGAGGCAATTCGGCTAGTCTACTTATATAATTGCCTTATTTTGTCTGTGTGAAGTTCACGGATAGATTTTGGTCATCAACGCGCGCATCATTATTATGATCATTATCTAATGATAATAATAATAATTATTATTAATTATATAATTGCCTTATTCTGTCTTTGTGAAGTTCACTGTGTGAAGTTCACGGATAGATTTTGGTCAGAATGGATAAAATAAAAAAAGTGTCAAGGGATGGGAATCGAACCCACGACCTTCCGCTTACCGGGCAGATGCCATGACCACTAGGCTACCTAGGACAACGATAGGTTATTTTAAATTATATATAAATTAAATATTAAAACTATATATTCAACTTATTCTACTTAGCTCACGAACAGCGCCCTCTATCAAGGTTATAAATACGTTTAAAATCGAAATCTTTTCAAATTTTTATTAATAATAGTTCGCTTACTAATTAGAATACTTGATCTAAATCGAAATATTTATAGACGCTCGCTCGATTTGAAGATTTATATCGTAACTAATCTAACTGTAAAGTTTGGAGCGGGACGTTTCACAAGAGTGACATCCACGGCGCCAATTTATAATTGTAACGAATAGTGTTTGAATAAAACATTTAATCGGGTAAACCCGGGCGTTGCCCGGGTCATTCGTCTAGTTAGTCTATAACCATAAGCACTCTTGGAGCTTTCAAGTCCCTTTATGAGTCGTTCGTTGAGTAGGTACAGCTTCTGGTCTGCTCTGAGCTTGTCCATAAACAGCCTCAGGTGAAGAAGGGACACGATGGCTTGTCAATAAAAAGAGAGAGATTTTTGTTGCTACTTTAACCTACAAAATGTTCAGGGATGCTTAATACAACAACAACAACAAAAAGGCTTTTATTAGGGCCCATTGCTCTGTATGGATTCGCCATACAACAACAAAATAATACAGTAATTTTTTTTCTCACATGGGAAATGTGCACGTGAGCCTTTGTTTGAAAAGGGATTTATTTACACATCTGTTTTAAAACTTTCCTTAATACCTCTTTTGTGTATGAATCTATTTACAATTGATCTGTAGAAATTATAGTGGATGCTTAATACATGGTTATACAAAAAGTTCGTAAAAATATTATGATTTATATTTTGCAAGTTTTTAAAAATTTTTGGGACAACCTTGTAATTCTGAAACTTGGCCCACCTGCTGATTGACCACCCTTGATATAGAACATCAGAGATTAAATCATTCTTCTATAAGAATTCTGTTATAATTTTACTAAGGTTACCAATATTACTAAGGTTGTCCTAAAAGTTCGTAAACACTTGCAAAATATAAATCTTAATATATACTTATAATTATATGTAATTCTGCTGTCTTCAAAGAGCTTATGTCCATAATTCATCTAAAATACCCATTCCAAGAGTCTAGCATCAGAATCACTATAAAAGGAAGTTCCAAAAATGCAATAAAACAGCGGTATGGTAGATTAAACTGGCGAAACCGCTGGGAGGATTCACCACTGATGAGCCAGGGCACTCCCATTAATTTTTTCATTGCCGTAAGGACAGTAGAAATTGTTTAATTTCAAAAAGAATCATACGCGTCTAAAATAGTTTCTAATTTTCATAAATCTTAATATGTTTACGATTTTTGGGACAACATTACAGATAACGTAGGATGGGAGTAATTGTGTGGAGACGTTTAAAGTGTTCTCTGTATGCTTGGTCCGCGTCTGGGAATCCTCGTATACCAGTGTAACCCCGGTCTGCTCCTTATCAGCGCTATAATAAAATATATGTACTTTTTTATTTTGTTATAACTAATCTTATTAAAATACAAACATTAGGTCTCATGGAAAAGATCGGCACAACAGTCTTGCATCGCCTGTGGGTCCGGCGACCTGTCGCTGGTTCACCGGTACTGGTCCTGCCGCTACATCAGGCCTCTCATCCGGGAGGCATTTACCATCATCCCCCCTGACCTGCAGGGCTGGGTCTTCGGGCATGGTCTAGACGATGACGCCCTGACCAACCTGATATCTACCAAGACACACATCTATAGTTACTTCCTCGGCGTGGAACTGAGGAGTGAAGACCTTGTCTGGAGGAGGACTCTCTCAAGGTGGGGAAGCCTTCCTTGCTGAAGACATTTGTACACAACTATATATATATTCCCCTACACTTTATATATCCTTTTACTCTTTTATTTTTCCACCTTTGTAGAATTTGATTAAAAGAATCAATAAAACTGTTTAAATTATCTTGTCTCCATGGAAAAGTTTCTTTTTTAACAAATATTTTATTTATATCTCAAGCTTTCAGGCAAGAAAGTCCTTCTACAGGAGAACATATTTAAAATGAACCGCCAATAAAAGAATAATTAAAAACAAATAAAATGGATGTTTACAGTTGTATGAATTCAGAATCAACGCGGGCTTCTGTTGTGCGTGCTCATCGAGTTTGCTATTCAGAGGTGATATCTTCATTTGGAGGTTATAGGGGGGGTTCAGGGATTAGTATTGTTACGTCGTACCCAGACGCTATTCGTGTACTTTGTTTACTCAGGAAGCCACAAAGATACACACGTGAGTTTGAAGGGATGGAGCAAAAGTTATCGCTTTATTGTATGTGGTACTGAACAGAAGGAATACAATCAGTGGGACTTGTCTTCAACCTCCCCGTCAGAAGAATCCTTGGCGCCGTGGATGTCACTCTTGTGTCCCGCTCCACACTGTACATGTCCAGCCTGGACTACACCGTCTTGTAGGCCGCTCCGATGTCAGTCTCTCCTGGCACCGTCTTGTAGGTTCATCCACACGCCCGGAGGCAAGTCGCCACGTCTTATCCTTGCCACAGATGTAACCAGACTGCCCGTTGTCCTCCCCTCAAACAGGAATGCTGTTTTTGGCGCCTGCCACATGACAGCTGGAGTCCACCCCTCTTTCCCCAACTTTACTCTGGTATCTTGGCCTTGTCATCAATGTATATTATATCAGTATATTATAAATTTCTAGAATGTCTATTCTTCTGTTAATGCTATTGTCTGGATATGATGGATTCTATGATAAGTCTCTGTATTCTATTGGGGATGTTGGAGTAATGGGTCTTTGGTTCTGATAGGGAGAAGGAATGTTTCTCTTATATGTTGGTATACTAAAGATCTACTGTCTTGATTATCGATATTTCGTTTATGTTCTGATACTCTTATTTTTAAATATCTGCCAGTTTCGCCGACATATTTGGTTTTGCATTCGTTGCATTCTATTGTGTATATGGCATTCTTAATGTTGGAAGGATAATCAATGATATAGTTTTTTGTTATGGGATTTCTTAGTAACGAATTTAAATTAGGTGAGTTGCTGAAAAAGGTTTTGATTCCAAATTTCTTTAGATGACGAGCTATAGAAACAGATACTGGTGAATAGGGAATACTGCTAATAGATTTATAGAGATTGGGAAATTCCGAATTTCAGAGGGGCTATAGAAATGTCTTAGGATAAATGATAATTATTGATGTTAATGATAATTAAAGATAAATATGATGATAATGATATTAATGATGGTTAATGATATATGTGATAATAATAATAAAATGAATTCTTGCTAGAAAGCTAGAGATATAAATAAATAATTTGTAAAAAAGAAATTTTTCCCTGGAAGCTTAGTGTTTGTATTTTAATACTAATTCAAGGGATTATTATTTGAAAATAACTGATCGAGTTTTTTTTTTATTTACTATTTTTATTTTTGTGATACTTTTGGGTGTACGCGTTTCTGTGTGTTATGTTACTTTCAATTTTGGCCCTTTTTTTTGTGTGTGAAACCCGCTAAAGTAACTTTTTTTACTTGATCTCCTTGTTACATACAAGATCTTTGGGTTGTTATCGTGTCTAATGAAGAGTCTCAGATGTCTCCATACATCTCTATCACAGCAGTCACAATGTCCTCTATCTTGGGTATGTGAAGCTGCTGCTCTGGGTCCATGTCAATTTTCTGTTGTTGTCGTGTCCAATAAATAGACTCAGATGTCTCCATACATCTCTATCACAGCAGTCACAATGTCCCCTATCTTGGGTATGTAAAGCTGCTGCTCTGGGTCCATGTCAATTTTCTGTTGTTGTTGTCGTGTCCAATGAAGAGCCTCAGATGTCTCCATACATCTCTATCACAGCAGTCGCAATGTCCTCTATCTTGGGTGTGTAAAGCTGCTGCTCTGGGTCCATGTCAATTTTCTGTTGTTGTTGTGTCCAATAAATAGACTCAGATGTCTCCATACATCTCTATCACAGCAGTCACAATGTCCCCTATCTTGGGTATGTAAAGCTGCTGCTCTGGGTCCATGTCAATTTTCTGTTGTTGTTGTGTCCAATAAATAGACTCAGATGTCTCCATACATCTCTATCACAGCAGTCACAATATCCTCTATCTTGGGTGTGTAAAGCTGCTGTTCTGGGTCCATGTCAATTTTCTCTTGTTGTTGTAGTGTCCAATAAAGAGCCTCAGATGTCTCCATACATCTCTATCACAGCAGTCACAATGTCCCCTATCTTGGGTATGTAAAGCTGCTGCTCTGGGTCCATGTCAATTTTCTGTTGTTGTTGTGTCCAATAAATAGACTCAGATGTCTCCATACATCTCTATCACAGCAGTCACAATATCCTCTATCTTGGGTGTGTAAAGCTGCTGTTCTGGGTCCATGTCAATTTTCTCTTGTTGTTGTAGTGTCCAATAAAGAGCCTCAGATGTCTCCATACATCTCTATCACAGCAGTCACAATGTCCCCTATCTTGGGTATGTAAAGCTGCTGCTCTGGGTCCATGTCAATTTTCTCTTGTTGTTGTAGTGTCCAATAAAGAGCCTCAGATGTCTCCATACATCTCTATCACAGCAGTCACAATATCCCCTATCTTGGGTATGTAAAGCTGCTGCTCTGGGTCCATTTCAATTTTCTGTTGTTGTCGTGTCCAATAAATAGACTCAGATGTCTCCATACATCTCTATCACAGCAGTCACAATATCCTCTATCTTGGGTGTGTAAAGCTGCTGCTCTGGGTCCATGTCAATTTTCTGTTGTTGTTGTCGTGTCCAATAAATAGACTCAGATGCTTCCATACATCTCTATCACAGCAGTCACAATGCCCCCTATCTTGGGTGTGTAAAGCTGCTGCTCTGAGTCCATGTCAATTTTCTGCAAGGCTGCGGCCATTGCTGGGCATGAGAATATGTGGGTAGGTGTTAGTCCCACACCAGGACAGTTGTTGCATGTCCTATAGGTTCTTGTGCCATCTGTATGTATTTTCATTCCTTTGTAGTATTTCTTTCTGAGTCTTGTTATCGTTTTTATAATTCTTCTCTCAGAGTTTATTTCGCATATTTGATCTTTTCTTATATTTTTTTGAATTATCTTGTATTTTGCCAAAGCATCAGCTTCAAATACTGACATTTGTTCTTTCTTTTGACTCAACTATCTGGCTTCCTTTGCTAATTCATATCAGATCGTTGCTTCTGGCAAGTGAATGCTATAGAGAGTCTACGGGTCAATATTTTAACAACCTGAAGAAAAAGAAGAAACCAGTCAAAAGCGTTATTAAGACCTTTCAGTCTTATACAGATTCTCCGAGTAGAAATGTAGGGTACATACAGGAATAACAGTAATAGTACCAGTAATCAGCATTTATATTATTTTAATGTTTAAAGCTGATCGCATAAAAGGTAATATAAAATTTATATACAGGAAAACTTATTCGAGATAATCAAGTTAATAAATAGATTAATCTGGGTAAATTGGAGGGTGAAAGAAATTTCTCCTATTTGGATTTACCCCGGAGTCTCTGCGAGTTAAAAAAAAAAAGGTAAAAACTATAATCATATATTTACTATTAATATAGTGAAATTAATAGCTAAATATTAGTAGTGGAGGTGGTGTCTTGTCCATGGAGCAGATCAGATCGGTCCATGCACCCTGATCACAATACCGGCCAACTGAGGTGGTGGTGGTGTCTTGTCCATGGAGCAGATCAGTTCGTGCACCCTGATCACAATACCGGTCAACTGAGGTGGTGGTGGTGTCTTGTCCATGGAGCAGATCAGATAGGTCCATGCACCCTGATCACAATACCGGCCAACTGAGGTGGTGGTGGTGTCTTGTCCACGGAGCAGATCAGATCGGTCCATGCACCCTGATCACAATTCCGGCCAACTGAGGTGGTGGTGGTGTCTTGTCCATGGAGCAGATCAGTTCGTGCACCCTGATCACAATACCGGCCAAGTGAGGTGGTGGGGGTGTCTTGTCCATGGAGCAGATCAGATAGGTCCATGCACCCTGATCACAATACCGGCCAACTGAGGTGGTGGTGGTGTCTTGTCAATGGAGCAGATCAGTTCGTGCACCCTGATCACAATACCGGCCAACTGAGGTGGTGGTGGTGTCTTGTCCACGGAGCAGATCAGATCGGTCCATGCACCCTGATCACAATACCGGCCAACTGAGGTGGTGGTGGTGTCTTGTCCATGGAGCAGAAGATCAGTTCGTGCACCCTGATCACAATACCGGCCAACTGAGGTGGTGGTGGTGTCTTGTCCATGGAGCAGATCAGATAGGTCCATGCACCCTGATCACAATACCGGCCAACTGAGGTGGTGGTGGTGTCTTGTCCATGGAGCAGATCAGGTCGGTCCATGCACCCTGATCACAATACCGGCCAACTAAGGTGGTGGTGGTGTCTTGTACATGGAGCAGATCAGATCAGTCCATGCACACTGAACGTTTTTTTTTTTTTTTTCTGCGTAGAGGTAATCAAATAAATGGATTTAAAAGAAATAAAAAAACCCTATACCTATTCAAGTACGAGACGCTAGGCATCATATACAAGGTTGTACCAAAGGTTCGTACACATATTATGAATATGATTTATATTCTGCAAGTCTTTGGTACAATGTGTGACTACACAACTCTTTAAACTTTGCTGTGAGAAATGCACCGGGTAGTTGGCAATTTAAGGATACGCTCCAGGACCTTTATATTACTACTCTTTGGTTTTTGTGATAAATGCTCCTGGAACTGGGTTATAAATATCTCTCTCTCTCTATTTCCAAGCTTGTGCGACCCCTGCTCCGGGAGATGTTCGCCTCCTGCGAAATGCCCCTGGATTTACAGGCCTGGCTCTTCGGTGTCGGCCTCCATCCCGAGGCAATAAAGTTGACAAATGTGGCGACGGCTACCATCTACAAGTACCATCTTGGTCTTGAGGTGGGTAACATCAGCTATTACATTGACCTGCCCACTCTGTGGGAAAGAACTCTCGCAGTCCACCGGTGGCGGAGTCTTTCCCGCGGTGGGCGCCACCAATGAAGACCTTGTATATATTTATATATATGTATATATTTATCAATTATTTTTATCTATTTATATCTATTCATTCCTATATTTTTCATTATATAATCTTATTTATTCGTATTTATTCAATTTTGTATTTAACCTTATATAATCTTATATGGACATTGTAATAAATCAGTTTCAATCTCAATCTCTCTCTCTCTCTGTAAGAAATAAAATAAGATTCTGGAGGCTACTTAAAGTAGAGTTATCTCATTATTCACTTATCTAACCTTGTAGGGTGGTTAAAACACGTTCCAGGAGTTCTATGATTCATTTCTTCCTGTGATGAATCTGTATAAGACCGGTGGTCTTAATAAAGCTTTGTGTGTGAAACACGTTCTGGTAAGATACAAGACATGTCTGAGGAAAGAATCAAGGCTGAAGAGTCTGCCAAACCGTAACCTGGTGCAACACTAAACATAACGAAAGGGTAAAGTAGAATATGAAAATTCAAAACTATTATAGACGCCTATGATTCTTTTTTTAAATTAAACAATTACTACTGCCCTTACTGGGAGGGCCTGACTCATCAGTAGTGAACCCTCCCAGTGGTATCGCCAGTTTAATCTACCATACCGCTGTTATATTGCAATTTTCGATTTTTCTTTTATACTGATATTGATGCTAGACTCTTGGAATGAGTATTTTAGATGAACTATGGACATAAGCTTTGAGGATAGTATTTTTTTCCGTTGCAGTAAGGGCAGTAGAAATTGTTTAATTAAAAACGAATCATAGACGTCTATAATAGTTTCGAATTTTCATAACAGATGGCGCGCTAATGTATCATAATATAATTGTTCTATCGTAAAGATAGAGGCTACCTGGCCAGCATTCCTATTTCTTGAAAATAAAGATACTTCGGCCAGTAAATCTTTTTATTACCTCGACGTTTCGACAAAATGCTTTAGATGTTGTACAAAATTTGGAATATCGCGTGAGAACGCCCTTAGAGCCCTAGAATAATTTTTAACGCCTTGCAAAATATTTTAATTTTTGTTTGCTCCTGACGAAAACAAAATATTTTTGTCGAAACGTCGAGGTAATAAAAAGATTTACTGGCCCTAGTATCTTTATTTTCAAAAAATAATTGTTTTAATAAAATAGAATATAAAATAGCGTTTTCATATTCATCAAATCTTCCAGAATAAAATAATCATTATGATATTGTTTTGAACTGCAGGAATGTGTCGTTATTATGAGATGCAAGTTTCTTAAATTTCACAATGTTTTGGTAACAATGAAACATTTACAAACAACAGCTTACATGACTAATGATTCTTGAATTGTATAAAATTCTTACTTAAACTTTAGAATCATCCCATACCTTTTGTAAAATAGGTGTAAAATATATTTCGAATGTTCTATTTGGGCTGAAGTTTCTCAACACAGTGGTCATTTGAATAGTCGTCAGAACCAAGGGGGCGGCGATCTGGGTCAGTGTGGGGTATATAGAGGCTGGGGATGTCTGTCACCAGCATCACACCTTCCATCATGAAGTTCTTGGTAAGTACCTGCTCTTATAGTACTGTACGCTACTGCAATACTCTACGATATTCCTGCACTATACGTTGATGTCGTGTTATACGCCTGTTATGAGTCTTCAATCGTATAGTACCTTTTTAAACTAACAATTCCAATAATTTCTTTAATACCTTACACCTCAGCTTCCAACATGAAGTTTCTTGTAGGTACCTGCTCTTACTGTACTGTACTCTACTAACTATCCAGCTTCATGAAAACTTGGTTGTATTCATTCTATTTTATAATACAATATGATGCGGCTTATGATTGTAGAACGAAGTTTGACAATGATCCCGCATGTGTTTCTTTTGAACGAAAAATCGAAATTTATTTTAAGGAGAAATAACGATTATTTCTAACCTTAGGGATGAAGTATGAAAGGATGAATTGTGAAGAGTAATCTAAATCCCTCCCTGGACACTTTTATTTTTCCGTTTATCATTACTCTTTACAATTCATCCTTTCATACTTCATCCCTAAGGATAGAAATAATAGTCAATTCTCCTTAAAATAAATTTCGATTTTTCGTTCAAAAGAAACATTTGCGGGATAATTTTCAGACTTCGTTCTACAATTTAATATTTTGCTCTCGAGATTCCTTAGTATATAACAACAACAAGCTTTATTAAGACCTTTCAGTCTTATACAGATTCTCCAAGTAGAAATGTAGGGTACATACAGGAATAACAGTAATAGTACCGGTAATCAGCAATGTACAACAACAACAAGCTTTATTAAGACCTTTCAGTCTTATACAGATTCTCCAAGTAGAAATGTAGGGTACATACAGGAATAACAGTAATAGTACCGGTAATCAGCAATGTACAACAACAACAAGCTTTATTAAGACCTTTCAGTCTTATACAGATTCTCCAAGTAGAAATGTAGGGTACATACAGGAATAACAGTAATAGTACCAGTAATCAGCAATTTACAACAACAAAAAGCTTTATTAAGACCTTTCAGTCTTATACAGATTCTCCGAGCAGAAATGTAGGGTACATGCAGGAATCACAGTAATAGTACCAGTAATCAGCAATGTACAACAACAAAAAGCTTTATTAAGACCTTTCAGTCTTATGCAGATTCTCCAAGTAGAAATGTAGGGTACATACAGGAATAACAGCAATAGTACCAGTAATCAGCAATGTACAACAACAAAAAGCTTTATTAAGACCTTTCAGTCTTATACAGATTCCCCAAGTAGAAATGTAGGTTACATACAGGAATAACAGTAATAGTACCTTAATGGTAATATGATATTTATATACAGGAAAAAATATATAAAGAAAACCAAGCTAATAGATTAGTCTGGGTAAATTGGAAGAAAAGAAATTTATTATACATGGATTTAACACGGATTCACCGCTAATGAAGGTAAAAAAAGCAAAAGCTAATCACAATCAATATTGAGATAATGAAATTTATACATTCTGATTCCCCTGTATATAATGCAGAAGACACAAATATATATTCTAAGTTTTCTCGAAATAGTGTTCTTCCAATATGTGAAAAGGCATTTTATTAGAAGTTTCAGTAAGTTTTTATTTACTTAGTTTTCTAATGTATCTAGAGTAAAATTAAATATGAGATAATAGAAAACTTACTAGCAGAATTCTAAAAAAAATGTTTTTAGAGTTTTTATAACTATTAAACAACAGAAGTACGTCTGGATCCTATGATCCTGGTAGAGCCACCCAAGGTGTAAAGGCTTCTCCCGAGGGGAGGGGGATGAGTAGACCACCCCAGTTATGTCTCAACAGGACTGTGGTCCCCACCATAGAATTCCTTTTCCCATGAACACCCATTGTATGAATGTATAAAAACAACATGTATTACATACAGTGGACCATAACGTTCGATCGAGAATAAAATGATTTTTATATAAGTAAATATTTCTCTAGTAACACCCTATAATATATATATATCAATTTTTTTTTCTCCCCATTGAATATAACAAAATATTTTAAAACTTAATTCTATCGACGTTATGCGGCGCTGAGTTTGTTTTTGACACACATTAATGTTATAATACCTTGATAAAGGTTGGCGTTCAGCCAACTGAAATATTGGTAAAATAAATGATATTTTTAATCCTATATATGCCTTTTTAATTATATGTATATGTCATAATATATGCTCTTCCAGGATTAATAAAACAAATCTACAGTCGACCAGAGAGAGAGAGAGAGAACGCAGCTAAGGCCGGTCACTTGATATAGCAGTCACATTCCAAGGGGGCGACCGCAGGCCTTTTCTTGGAACCTCAGTTCTATGTTTACTCAGTCGGGGGGGTGGTGGACAGACAAGACGTGCATTTCCGCGGTGGCAGCCCGCTAGCGCTCCCTCTCTCCCTCGGTTTGCTGGGTTCCATCTTCCAAACTTGTTGTTTCCTTATTTCTCACTCACCACATTATTATCACTATAGTGCCACATCGAGAGTCGACAGGATCATATCACAGAAAAGTCGACAGGATCATATCGCATATATATGTCACATTCTGCTTATAAATTATTAATAGATGTAAATTTTTACATTACCAAGAATTATGTAAACATTTGTAACTATAAATAAAAGTGATTGAAATTCCGAAAAGCAGTCGGATTCCCAGATGTGCCCCCGCTTGCTCGGAAATAGCCCAGTCCCTCTCGGACACTAGAATAGATCAGACCCCCCTGGACAGCCTGCCTTGACAGGCGTTGGCTTCACACTTGTTATCTCGGCCTTTCTAAGGTCACATCCAACATGCCTCGTTCTTTTGTTCAATTCATTCACGCCATAAACCACTCTAAACATTGTGGCCACCACGATAGCAACTAACATGCCACACTACAGTCATCCAACAGGATAACAACACTACATCACAACAAACACACACACGATGTTGTGATGTTTTATCCTGTTGAATGACTGTAGTGTGGTTGGTTAAATGCATTCGTTGTGGCCACAATGTTTAGAGTGGGTTCAGGCGTGATTGGGATTACACAAAAGGACGAGACATGTTAGATGTCACCACAGAGATGGCGAGAGAGTGAAGCCGACGCCGATTAAGGCAGATCTGTGTAGAGAGGTCTGTCAATCACCGTGTGCGGACTGATCTGTTTAAGCAAGAAGGGGGCACACCTGGTACCCCGACATGTTTTTCGGACTTTTTTCCTCTCCTGGCGCCGGCTGTCACTCAATCGAAACATGGGGATATAAGTATATATTGGAATATATTACAACATATATATTTGTATAAAGAAGGCATGACCTGAACAGGAGCACATGTGCTTTTCATTTTATAAATAATAACAACTATTACTTTTGTATAGAAGTGTCCTTCATGGGAGAGAGTGAAAGATATGATTACGCGAGGTAATAATTGATAATTGAACACTAAAACTAAAATATCCTTTGATGCTCAGTCTACAAAGTGGAAGAAGATATTGTCTTTCCATAAGAAACCTACCGACTCTTACAAACTTATCTCGCAGAATTTAAAATCCTCTTTAAAATGTTATAAAAGTACATTTTTCTACCTAGAATATCGTAAAAAATACCAAAATAAATGAGTAACCTATAAAAATAACTATCTTTGCTATTGAACCTACTTTTATGTTGCTTTTGAGTGTGTATTGGGATATTTTAGAATAAATTTGGTATGTCCAGATTGTTCTCTGCGCCGCTCTCGCTACCGCCAGCGCCTACGGCTATAAAGCCAAGGGAGGAATGAACGGTGTAGCAGGCCGTGTTAGTGGTGGTGGTGGTGCTGGTATGATCCACGACGGTGGTGCTGGTATGATCAGCGGTGCTGGTATGATCAACGGTGGTGGTATGATCAACGGTGCTGGTATGATCAACGGTGGTGGTATGATCAACGGTGGTGGTATGATCAACGGTGCTGGTATGATCAACGGTGGTGGTATGATCAACGGTGGTGGTATGATCCACGGTGGTGGTATTATCAACGGAGGTGGTATGATCAACGGTGGTGGTATGATCCACAGTGGTGGTATGATCAACGGAGGTGGTATGATCAACGGTGGTGGTATGATCCACAGCGGTGGTGCTGGTATGATCAACAGTGCTGGTATGATCAACGGTGCTGGTATGATCAACGGTGCTGGTATGATCAACGGAGCTGGTGCTGGTCAGATCAACGCTGGTGCTGGTCTGGGAAATCTTGGTGGAGACCACGAAATCATCCTGGTGAAGGCTGTGAATCTCGGAAGCGCATCTAATCTGGGTCTTTCTTCCGCCAAGTTGATCAGCGCTAATGGCCAAGGAATGATCAACGGACAAATCCTCTCCTCTGGAAGCAACCTTGGACAAGGCATTTCCTCTGGAAACGGCCTAGTCATCAACGGTGGTCTTGGTGTCAACGGTGGTATGGGAGCCGGCATCAGCGGTATGGGAGCCGGCATCAGCGGTATGGGAGCCGGCATCAGCGATATGGGAGCCAGCATCAGCGGTATGGGATCTGGAATCAGCGGAATCAACGGAGGCCATGGCGCCAACGGTGGTCTGGGCTCTGGATCAGGCTCCCTCGTCGTCCTGAAGCACCAAGGAGTCTCTGGAAGCCACGGGATCTCCTCCTCCTCTTCTTCTTCCTCTTACTCCGGAGCAGCTTACTAAACAGCTCTGTGGTGTGAGTAACAACTCCTCTTTATTTTTTATATTTACATATATTCGTTGTTAATTACATAAGCAATATATAATATAATTAAAATAAAATATATATATCGACCTATATGCATCAATACAAGGTTGTCCTAAAAGGTCATAAACATATGATGATTTATATTTTACAATTGGGTTTACTAACTTTTGGAACAACCTTGTAATTCTAAAACTTGGCCCACCTACTGATTGACCACCCTTGATATAGAACATCAGAGATTAAATCATTCTTCTATATGAATTCTGTTATAATTTTACCAACAAGGTTGTCTCAAAAGTTTATAAACACTTACAAAATATAAATCATAATATGTTTATGAACTTTTGGGACAACCTCATATTTCAAAAACCTTTCTATGTATATTTTAAAAATATTCCTTAGTACATCAATAATAAAGTTTGCTTTCTAAAAATTATTTAGAAATATTTTTTAAAATTCAAAACATTTATCCACACGTACCTTCTTTATTTTAATTTGAGCTTCTAACAAAGAATTTAATAGCTTTTGTATGTTTCAGCTCGCCAACCAATCCTTCATCCAAGAGCACATATTCAAGTATTAAGAAAAAACAAATATTTGTAAAAAAGAATAGACCCATTTATATAAGATTGTCTTGAATAAAAATGCTTTTTTCTTTATGTTTTCTGTTTTTTTTTTTTTTGAAAAATTTTCCATATAAAATTATTTCTAGTAAATAGTTAAATAATACAAAGGACATGTTAGAGGAAGTATAATTAATAATCTCTACCTTTACAGAAGAGCGCTCTCAGAATTCCTTGGACAGATATGGTAACAAATAATAAAGTCCTCGATCGAACGGGTACAGAACGTCACCTGATAAAGTTCATAAAACAACGAAAACTGACGTTTGCTGGACATGTGTTGGAGGGAAAGCTCCAGGGAAAGAGATCGAGGGGAAGGAGACGACAGGGATACACAGATGATCTAAAACAATGGACTAGACGACACACCTACGAGGAGATGAAAAGGATGGCGGAGGAAGTATGGAGAGACCATGTGGCCCACCCTCAGTAGAGGAATTGATTGAAGGAGGGAGATATGGAGAGACCATGTGGCCTACTCTCAGTAGAGGAAGATATTGAAGGAGGAAGATATGGAGAGACCATGTGGCCCACCCTCAGTAGTGGAAGACATTGAAGGAGGGAGATATGGAGAGACCATGTGGCCCATCCTCAGTAGAGGAAGGCATTGAACGAGGGAGATATGGAGAGACCATGTGGCCCATCCTCAGTAGAGGAAGACATTGAAGGAGGGAGATATGGAGAGACCATTTGGCCTACCCTCAGTAGAGGAAGGCATTGAAGGAGGGAGATATGGAGAGACCATGTGGCCCACCCTCAGTAGAGGAAGACATTGAAGAAGAGAGATATGGAGAGACCATGTGGCCCACCCTCAGTAGAGGAAGACATTGAAGGAGGGAGATATGGAGAGACCATTTGGCCTACCCTCAGTAGAGGAAGACATTGAAGGAGGGAGATATAGGAAGACCATGTAGCCCACCCTCAGTAGAGGAAGACATTGAAGAAGAGAGATATGGAGAGACCATGTGGCCCACCCTCAGTAGAGGAAGGCATTGAAGGAGGGAAGTATGGAGAGACCATGTGGCCCACCCTCAGTAGAGGAAGACATTGAAGGAGGGAGATATGGAGAGACCATGTGGCCCACCCTCAGTAGAGGAAGACATTGAAGGAGGGAAGTATGGAGAGACCATGTGGCCCACCCTCAGTAGAGGAAGACATTGAAGGAGGGAGATATGGAGAGACCATGTGGCCCACCCTCAGTAGAGGAAGACATTGAAGGAGGGAAGTATGGAGAGACCATGTGGCCCACCCTCAGTAGAGGAAGACATTGAAGGATGGAGATATGGAGAGACCATGTGGCCCACCCTCAGTAGAGGAAGACATTGAAGGAGGGAGATATGGAGAGACCATGTGGCCCACCCTCAGTAGAGGAAGACATTGAAGGAGGGAGATATGGAGAGACCATGTGACCCAACCTCAGTAGAGGAAGACATTGAAGGAGGGAGATATGGAGAGACCATGTGACCCAACCTCAGTAGAGGAAGACATTGAAGGAGGGAGATATGGAGAGACCATGTGGCCCACCCTCAGTAGAGGAAGACATTGAAGGAGGGAGATATGGAGAGACCATGTGGCCCACCCTCAGTAGAGGAAGACATTGAAGGAGGGAGATATGGAGAGACCATGTGGCCCACCCTCAGTAGAGGAAGACATTGAAGGAGGGAGATATGGAGAGACCATGTGACCCAACCTCAGTAGAGGAAGACATTGAAGGAGGGAGATATGGAGAGACCATGTGGCCCACCCTCAGTAGAGGAAGACATTGAAGGAGGGAGATATGGAGAGACCATGTGGCCCACCCTCAGTAGAGGAAGACATTGAAGGAGGGAGATATAGAGAGACCATGTGACCCAACCTCAGTAGAGGAAGACATTGATGAAGGGAGATATGGAGAGACCATGTGGCCCACCCTCAGTAGAGGAAGACATTGAAGGAGGGAGATATAGAGAGACCATGTGACCCAACCTCAGTAGAGGAAGACATTGAAGGAGGGAGATATGGAGATACCATGTGGCCTACCCTCAGTAGAGGAAGACATTGATGGAGGGAGATATGGAGAGACCATGTGGCTCACCCTCAGTAGAGGAAGACATTGAAGGAGGGAGATATGGAGAGACCATGTGGCCCACCCTCAGTAGAGGAAGACATTGAAGGAGGGAGATATGGAGAGACCATGTGGCCCACCCTCAGTAGAGGAAGACATTGAAGGAGGGAGATATGGAGAGACCATGTGGCCCACCCTCAGTAGAGGAAGACATTGAAGGAGGGAGATATGGAGAGACCATGTGGCCCACCCTCAGTAGAGGAAGACATTGAAGGAGGGAGATATGGAGTGACCATGTGGCCCACCCTCAGTAGAGGAAGACATTGAAGGAGGGAGATATGGAGAGACCATGTGGCCCACCCTCAGTAGAGGAAGACATTGAAGGAGGGAATTAATATTCTAGTGTAGATACAGTAATTATATCTTTCGAATGACTAATACACCCGAAAGCTTGTATTCTCATGATAGAAAAAGAAACCCTTTCCTCAGCAAATCGCCTTTTATTTATTAACTATAAATATAATGAAATAATAA
The DNA here is from genome assembly GCA_030710605.1 of Cordylochernes scorpioides. Classification (NCBI taxonomy): domain Eukaryota; kingdom Metazoa; phylum Arthropoda; class Arachnida; order Pseudoscorpiones; family Chernetidae; genus Cordylochernes; species Cordylochernes scorpioides. The sequence goes on from CP092864.1 coordinate 152,852,896, forward strand.
CGCCCGAAACACGTACGTGGTTGGCTCTTCTTGATTCCTTAAGAAAATAGGTTGGCCAAATGGTCAAACATTTAGTTTATTTTTGTTCCTCTAGATGGCGCTCTGAAATTAAAAATGCTCTTGTGAGCGATCAGGATATGCTTTTTTTTTCTTTTTTTTTTTTAAATACAAGTATACTTGTATATAGTGTGTCTTCAAAATATGTATAATATACTACAAACATGAAAAATCCGCCTGAAATAAAAGAGAGAATACATTGATATTTCGAGAAAATTCTTTAAAGTAAATATACACTTTTCAAAATAAAAAAGGCATATCCTGACCACGAACACTTGAGCTAAGATGACAGAGCGCCATCTAGTGGAACAGAAATCAACTAAACGTTGATCTAGCTTGTTCCTTGATATTTGGCTAAACCATTTTCTTGATAAATCAAGAAAAGCCACACACGAACTCGTTTCTGGCTGTTGTCCCTTTTCAGCGTATATTCAAGGTATGAAACTGTTGTATTTAGTTGTAGTATTTAATGTTGCTGCTGCGTTAAAAAAAAAAAATGGGGGGGGGGGGTGGGGGTACGCTTCCTACCTTACAATGGTTTCTACCATATGACAGGAGCATTCTTTCTGGACCACGATTGCTTCTATTTCCACAGTACTTATGAAAATACAAGACATGGTAGATGTTCTTGCTATACGTAAGAGCTCGTCTCTTCATATTGTTACGTCGTACCAAGACGCTGTTCTTTGTCTACTCAGGATGCCACAAAGATACACATGTGAGTTTGAAGGGATGCAGCTTAAGTTATCGTTTTATTATACGTGGTACTAAACAGAAGGAATACAATCAGTTTGACTTGTCTTCAACCTTCCCGTCAGAAGAATCCTTGGCGCCGTGGATGTCACTCTTGTGTCCCGCTCCACACTGTACAGCCTGGACTACAACGTCTTGTAGGCCGCTCCGATGTCAGGCTCTCCTGGCACCGTCTTGTAGGATCATCCACACGCCCCGGAGACAACTCCCCACGTCTTCTACTTGCCACAGATGTGACCAGACTCTGTCCTCCTCCACACAGGAATGCTGTTTTTGGCGTCTGCCACATGACAGCTGGAGTCCACCTCTCTATCCCCAGCTTTACTCTGGTATCTTGGCCTTGTCATCCATTTTACAATACCCATCAATGACCATGTGAAGTGAGTGGCAGCATGAGGAGAGAATATTAATGGTTTATCACAGAATAGCCAAACATCTAACACAGAAAGAAGAATCCAGGGATACAGAATGAGCAGCGTTTGTACTCCATGTTAGGAGCGGCTGCACATGGCGTCTGTTCCTCATGTCAGAGGAGGCCATTTCTTTTGTAGCTAAGTCAGCCTGCCACTGAGTAGTACTCCCAGTCTTAATGACAAGGTAGACGCATTCTATTTCACCCAGTCATGATGGTTGTCAAGCTTTACAAGCTTGATACCCTAATATGATTGAGTAAAGATAAGAAAGAAGACACATCCCCAGCAGACACCATCAACAAGCTTTACAAGCTTGATACCCTAATATAATTGAGTGGAGATAAGAAAGTAGTAGGAAGACAGGGAGTAAGTGAATTTGTAATTGGAAGAGATATTTGATGTAGAAAGCTTTTTAAAATATAAGGTTGTCCAAAAAGTTCGCAAACATATTATGATTATTATTTATAATTTGCAAGTGTTTATGAACTTTTGGGACAACCGTTGTAAAATTAGCAACCTTAGTAAAATTATAACAGAATTCATATAGAAGAATGATTTAATCTCTGATGTTCTATATCAAGGGTGGTCAATCAGTAGGTGGACCAAGTTTCAGAATGACAAGGTTGTCCCAAAAGTTCGTAATGATTTATATTTTACAAGTGTTTACGAACTTTTAGGACAACCTTGTAATTCTTAAACTTGGCTACCCTTGATTTAGAACATCAGATATTAAATCATTCTTCTATAAGAATTCTGTTATAATTTTTACCAAGTTTACCAATATTACCAAGGTTGTCCCAAAAGTTCGTAAACACTTGCAAAATATAAATTACCTTCTTTGTGTGTTATAAACAATTTTTTGTAATTATACGTGCATGGGTGGAGGCCACGCGCTGGTCGAGTGATATATTTAAGCATACTGCCACGAGGAAAATTATGAAAGACAAACTTCAGGATGACACAGCAATTTATTTAAGGCAAGAAGAGGTAGAGAATATGGTTTACGAGCTACTAACCATAGTGTATGAAAATCATTGCTTATCTTTGCCTCATTGCTTATCTTTTTATCATTCATAGAGAGAAAATAGAGGTAACCCGGGGTCTCTCCCTGGAGCATAAAGATCATTCATAGTTTTTTTTTTAAAGGCAAGAACAAACTATGAATAATAAAAAAGATAAGCAATGAGGGAAGTTTACAGAGTAGTAAAATATAAACAACAAAAATGATACTCTGTTAATAAAATAATAAATACTTTGCTACAATATTGTAGCGTAGAATTCAAGTCTTTGTATATCTGAAGATGTGAAAGAATTTATTGATGACGTCACGGCGACTAGTCGACAAATATTAACAAATTAACCAAACTATCTACAGCTAGGGAATCTTGAACAAGCAAGCAAAGAAATATTTTAAAGATGATTTAACAAATACAGAGTAATATATATTTTTATAATCTGTTGAATATTTTCATTGAATTAAATTAAATAATAAATTATTTCTTCGCCACAATATTGAATTATTTTAATATCTATAGTATAAATTGCCTTCAAAATCAGCATTGACGTTTATGAGTTTATTGACAGTTGATTCTACTCTCTTATCCATAGTAAAAACTCTGCCTTTGCCGGTACCAAGCCCGGATGAAAAAGGAGGAGGGGAGCAGTAACAAGCTCGCTAAAAAACCTGGCCTCAGCTGGCCCGGCTAATAGTACCCTGTAAAGGCTCCTAATCCAGGGATACAGGATGAGCAGCGTTTGTACTCCATGTTAGGAGTAGCTGCACTTGGTGTCTGTTCCTCATGTCAGAGGCGGCCATTTCTTTTGGAGCTAAGTCGGCCTGCCACTGAGTAGTGCTCCCAGTCTTAATGACAAAGGCAGACGCATACTACTTCACCCAGTCGTGATGGTTGTCAAGTCTCAAGCTTTACAAGCTTGATACCCTAATATGATTGAATGGAGATAAGAAAGAATAAGAAGAAGATTCATAGTAAAGAGTATTTTTTCTTCAACTATATTTTAAATTTTCCAAACAAGCAAATTGGCAAATTAAGGGAGATGGGTGACATCAATGCAAACACCTAAATGGTTCAATTGCGTTCATTAATGCCATCGATAAAAAATAATAAACTTTTACTTTATACAAATCAAATCTATTTTTGTTACTGTGGAGAAGCTGAACAAACTTCACCTTATCTATGACTGTCCGAACTTTACAGAAGTCAGACATCGATTGTTCCCTGATCTAAATTATTTAACTCTCTTACATCAGCCACTTTGTCTATATAAATTTTATGAACTCTGTCGAATAATACATGTAAATTTGTAAATATTTAATTCTAAATTCTAATTTGTTTGTTGTTTTTTCCCCCTTTTTAATAGGCGCAGATATTTCAATATCGTACCTGGTTGATTAATAAAATGAAAAAAAAAATCAAATCTCTTTTGCAAATTTTTAAATATTCATTTAGGATACAAATTGATTCAAAAGATAAACGAAATTTAACTTTAATGATACAAATACGTAAACACTTACGGCTTTCTTCGTTGAGTTCGCCCTCATCGCCAATGGTAAATCCACGATGGGATTTAGGATCTAGGAAAGACAAGCAGGTGAAATAAGATGATAGTTCTTTATTTGATCTGACTTATTTACATATATTATGATAAATAAACAACAAGTCAATGACAACAATACTCTGTTGTCAATACACAATAATTTTAAAATATTCCAGGCCTCCAGGTATCTTTTCAACTCTGCCTTTGCCGGTCCCAAGCCCGGATTAAAAAAAAGGAGGAGGGGGAGCAGTAACAAGCTCACTAAAAAACCTGGGGTCAGCTGGCCCAGCTGATAGTACCCTGCAAGGGCTCCAGGGATACAGGATGAGTCTGTACTCTATTTAGGAGCGACTGCACATGGCATCTGTTCCTCATGTCAGAGGCGGCCATTTCTTATGGAGCTAAGTCGGCCTGCCACTGAGTAGTGCTCCCAGTCTTTATGACAAAGGCAGACACATTCTACTTCACCCAGTCATGATGGTTGTTAAAGAGACACCATCAAGGGTCACAACTTGATATCCTAATGTGTTTAAGTGGAGATAATGAAGAAGATTATTTTCAAATTTTTTCTCTGTGATCATTTTTTGTGATTATGAATCAATAAAGAATGTTTGAACTCTTAATCATTTCCTAAAAATGGACAGTTTTTGTTCTTCCTGAACTAGGGGGGTATCTCCTCGAGGGATCTTCTTCCATCCTGGATTGCAGAGTGCTTCCTAAAAATAGTTTGTTTAGGAAGGAAATTGCCCTGGTAAGTTTATGCTGAATTATTTGAAAGGTCTCAGTTAACGTTTTATCCATTAAAAATTGGATACTTACCTTTTTTTTTTTTGGTTATCAGAATATATTAATTTTGGCCATCTACATTTTTCTTTCTTGCTTAAAAGTTCGGGTTCTTATTTCAATATTTATTAAGGACAACACCTAATTACAGATTAAAAGTGTCCATTAGGGAGAGGTATTTTCTTACCGGAGAGTTGTTAAATACAGTAGAACTTCCCTGTAAAGAACAACACGTAATTTCAGAGTCAAAGTGTCCTCTTACCAGAGAGTTGCTAAATACAGTAGAACCTCCTTGTAAAGGAAATCTAGTTGCAGAGACAAGGTGTCCTTCAGGGAGAGGTGTCCTCTTACCGAAAAGTGGAAAACTAGTAAAAATTGTAATTTTGGGGATGAAAAATGTCCTTTGTAGAGAGGTGTTCTCTAGCAGGAGTGTCCTCTCGTGGAGATTCTACTGTATATTATTTCGTGCTCGGGTTTTTTCAAAATTATTTTATTCTATACACACAAATGCTGTATCCAAACACATAACAGGCAGTAGAATTCTTGCCAACTCTTCTGGAGACCCCATGCTTCAACCGTCTGTAATGGAAAAAAATTGTCACCTACTTTAGAATCGTAAAGATAGAGGGTGCCTGGCCGGCATTCCTATTTCTTGAAAATAAAGATACTTCGGCCAGTAATGATGCACAAAATTTGAAATATCGCTCGAGAACGCCCTTAGAATCTTAGAATAATTTTTAACGCTTTGCCAAATGTTTTCATTTTTGTTTGCTCCTACGAGGACAAAAGATTTTTGTCGAAACGTCGAGGTAATAAAAAGCTTTACTGGCCGAAGTATCATTATTTTCAATAAATACATTAGAATACTACACTTTAACACTTTTTACTCAACATTTAATAATGAGTTAATTTTACAAAGTGTATTTCCTCAAGAATTTAAAACAGTGTGATCGACATGCATTTCATCACTGTCTATGTTTACAGCAGTGCTTGGAAACAACCCTGACAGTGAAAAAGATTTATCAACAACAAGCAGTTTGGAAAGAATTCTATCCACTAGTAATGATTATGATGCATAGCGCGCCATCTGTTATGAATATTTGAAACTATTATAAACGCGATTATATAAAAGAGCGTACCTGGATCTGTAAAGAAAAAAAAAACAATTTTTTTCTTTAAAAATTTCGAGAGATTGCTCCCTCATTATCAATTTATTGTACAGTGATAAAGAGGGAGCAATCTCTCGAAATATTTTGAGAAAAAATAGTTTTTTTTTTTACAGATCCAGGTACCTCTTTTATATAATTTATTTTAAATTATATTCAAATAAAAAAAAAAACTTTTCACAAAGAAGCTGGTAGAATTCGAATTTGATTGAAATGAGGGTGATTACATTCTTATGAAGAGAGAAAAGAGAACATAGAGGTAACCCGGGCTCATGGAGCGTAAACCATCAACTACCCGGGCTGTACAGCTACAGTCTAGAAGTCTAGTCTTGGGGAGGACTGCGGTGAACTAGGTAGTTCCAGGCCGGCAGGGAGTCAGGAAGTAGGGACAGGACTGAAGTCTTGTACTCCAAGCAGTGTCTGTAGCCTGTGTAGTAAAAAAGCTGGACAGGAGAAGAGGAGATGATCCACAGTCTGTGACTCTTCCCGGCTGAGGTGAACCAGGTAACCAGGTAGTTCCAGGCCGGCAGGGAGTCAGGAAGTAGGGGCAGGGCTGAAGTCTTGTACTCCAAGCAGTGTCTGTAGCCTGTGTAGCATAAAAGCTGGACAGGAGAAGAGGAGATGATCCACAGTCTGTGACTCTTCCCGGCTGAGGTGAACCAGGTAACCAGGTAGTTCCAGCCGGGAGGGAGTCAGGAAGTAGGGGCAGGACTGAAGTCTTGTACTCCAAGCAGTAGGGCTGTCTGTAGCCTGTGTAGCATAAAAGCTGGACAGGAGAAGAGGAGATGATCCACAGTCTGTGACTCTTCCCGGCTGAGGTGAACCAGGTAACCAGGTAGTTCCAGCCGGGAGGGAGTCAGGAAGTAGGGGCAGGACTGAAGTCTTGTACTCCAAGCAGTAGGGCTGTTTGTAGTCTGTGTAGCATAAAAGCTGGACAGGAGAAGAGGAGATGATCCACAGTCTGTGACTCTTCCCGGCTGAGGTAAACCAGGTAACTAGGTAGTTCCAGGCCGGCAGGCAGTCAGGAAGTAGGGGCATGGCTGAAGTCTTGTACTCCAAGCAGTGTCTGTAGCCTGTGTAGTAAAAAAGCTGGACAGGAGAAGAGGAGGTGGTCCACAGTCTGTGACTCTTCCCGGCTGAGGTGAACCAGGTAACCAGGTAGTTCCAGGCCGGCAGGCAGTCAGGAAGTAGGGGCAGGGCTGAAGTCTTGTACTCCAAGCAGTGTCTGTAGCCTGTGTAGCATAAAAGCTGGACAGGAGAAGAGGAGGTGATCCACAGTCTATGACTCTTCCCGGCTGAGGTAAACCAGGTAACTAGGTAGTTCCAGGCCGGCAGGGAGTCAGGAAGTAGGGACAGGACTGAAGTCTTGTACTCCAAGTAGTGTCTGTAGCCTGTGTAGTAAAAAAGCTGGACAGGAGAAGAGGAGGTGATCCACAGTCTGTGACTCTTCCCGGCTGAGGTAAACCAGGTAACTAGGTAGTTCCAGGCCGGCAGGCAGTCAGGAAGTAGGGACAGGACTGAAGTCTTGTACTCCAAGCAGTGTCTGTAGCCTGTGTAGTACAAAAGCTGGACTGGAGAAGAGGAGATGATCCACAGTCTGTGACTCTTCCCGGCTGAGGTGAACCAGGTAACCAGGTAGTTCCAGGCCGGCAGGGAGTCAGGAAGTAGGGGCAGGGCTGAAGTCTTGTACTCCAAGCAGTAGGGCTGTCTGTAGCCTGTGTAGCATAAAAGCTGGACAGGAGAAGAGGAGATGATCCACAGTCTGTGACTCTTCCCGGCTGAGGTGAACCAGGTAACCAGGTAGTTCCAGGCCGGCAGGGAGTCAGGAAGTAGGGACAGGACTGAAGTCTTGTACTCCAAGCAGTAGGGCTGTCTGTAGCCTGTGTAGCATAAAAGCTGGACAGGAGAAGAGGAGATGATCCACAGTCTGTGACTCTTCCCTGCTGAGGTGAACCAGGTAACCAGGTAGTGCCAGGCCGGCAGGGAGTCAGGAAGTAGAGACAGGACTGAAGTCTTGTACTCCAAGCAGTAGGGCTGTCTGTAGCCTGTGTAGCATAAAAGCTGGACAGGAGAAGAGGAGATGATCCACAGTCTGTGACTCTTCCCTGCTGAGGTGAACCAGGTAACCAGGTAGTTCCAGGCCGGCAGGGAGTCAGGAAGTAGGGACAGGACTGAAGTCTTGTACTCCAAGCAGTATCTGTAGCCTGTGTAGCATAAAAGCTGGACAGGAAAAGAGGAGGTGATCCACAGTTTGTGACTCTTCCCGGCAGTGAGGACATGTTGGATCTAGATCTCTATGCCAGAGGAAGTAGACTTCTTATGAAGTCCCAGGATTCTAACAAGCTGTCAAGAAGTTAGACCGACAAAAATTCAAGACTTTGATACACAAATTCATCAAAAGAATATTATATGGGCAATAGCTACACAGAAATTATTTGAAAAGGAAAAATATAAAATTCAGGTAAAAAGTTTTCTTTTAATTTAGGGTTTGCAATCTTTCGAGCAAATATACTGCTCTTCAACGGGCTAATTCTTCTATGTACAATATATAAATGAAAATAAAGATACTTCGGCCAGTAAAATATTTTTTATTACCTTGACATTTCGACAAAAATATTTGTCCTCGTCAGGAGCAAACAAAAATTAAAACATTTGGTGAAGCGTTAAAAATTATTCTAAGATTTGTTAATGTTAATTGAAATAATGTAAAATATTTTTTCTCTCAATATATAATAAGTATTCAAAATATGTATATAATAATGTGTATATAAAAATAATATTTATTATTAAGTGTTTAACGTGATAATCCTGTTGAAGGACTGACAAGTCCGAAAGCTTGAAAATAAAAAGTTACATAAGAAACTTAACCCTGGAAGCTTTATTTATTTTATAAAATTATTCTTTTGTTTGCTCCTGATGAGGACAAAATATTTTTGTTGAAACGTCGAGGTAATAAAAAAGATTTACTGGTCGAAGTATCTTTATTTTCAAGAAATATGAATGCTGGCCAGGCAGCCTTTATCTTTACGATATCAAAAAGAATTGTATAAATATCATTTTGACATGTACATGAAAGTATTTCCCTTTGAAGAGGAAAAAATTTGCACGAAAGCTTGAAAAACTAAAATTAAAAGAAACTTTTTACCTGAATTTTATATTTTTCCATAAAAAAAAAAGAATATAACATTGTCAATTCTCTAATAGAAAAATTGAAAGACGATACATAGAACAGGAAGATTATATTGATAATGTTTTTTACTTTGAAAAACAAAAGACAAAAAAAAAGCGCAAAAACGAAATCCAACCTTTTCTAAGTACGGGTGACGTACACCAAAGTGAAAAACACAAAACCTTAATACAACTTTCGAATCTTTCAAATCCTTTTTGAAGTAAACACCTCTGGCTTAGAGGGCAAGATAACTCCGCCTTTGCCGGTCCCAAGCCCGGATGAAAAAGGAGGAAGGGGAGCAGTAACAAGCTCACTAAAAAACCTGGGCTCAGCTGGTCCGGCTGATAGTACCCTCTAAGGCCTCCAGGGATACAGGATGAGTCTGTATTCCATGTTAGGAGCGGCTGCACATGTCTAATTCCTCATGTCAGAGGCGGCAATTTCTTTTGAAACTAAGTCGGCCTGCCACTGAGTAGTGCTCATAATCTTGATGACAAAGGCATTCTACTCCACCCAGTGTGGAGATAAGAAAGAAGAGGGCAAGATAACAAGATCTAACAGAATGTTAATTTCAGAGCGCGACAGGAAATTTTAGCATCTAGTTATCATGCATCTAGCTGCCTTGCAGCATATTGCATGGGCATAAAAATGTTCTTGAAGGCGCACCTGGTAAAATGTTTATTTGTAGAATCACAGATGGTGAAATATATTGTTTAGAATACTCTTACAGATTACAGTATAAAGGATATTAATTATTTACGTTTATTAGTGAGATCATGCCGAAAAAAAAATATTGCAAAATCTCTGGGTTGTTTTTTCAGGTTAATCGCAAAAAGGTCGTTAAAGTGGCAGTGGCCTTGTCCCGTGTTTGCGACGCCTGCCCCAGATGTTGCTCAAGCCATGCGGACAATGGCATCACGGAGATAACTTCTCTCATCAATCACAGAGTATGGAAATAGAATCCTCCCCCCAATAGACAGTTATCTCACCTGGCCTCGCTAAATGGATCGTTCAACGGTGATGGTCTGATAGATAACGATGTTTCCATTTTCGGTTTCGTTTTACCTACTTTCACTTGAAAAATTACACTCTCGTTCTCGTGGTGGTGGTGTCTTGTCCGTCGAGTAGATCAGATCGGTCTGTGCACCCTGATCACAATACTGGCCAACTGAGGTGCCTTGTCCGTATGGATGTCTTCTTCTGGATTGATTGTGGTGGTACTGTCTTGTCCATGGAGCAGATCAGATCGGTGCATGCACCCTGATCACAATACCGGCCAACTGAGGTGGTGGTGGTGGTGGTGTCTTGTCCATGGAGTAGATCAGATCGGTCTGTGCACCCTGATCACAATACTGGCCAACTGAGGTGCCTTGTCCGTATGGATGTCTTCTTCTGGATTGATTGTGGTGGTACTGTCTTGTCCATGGAGCAGATCAGATCGGTGCATGCACCCTGATCACAATACCGGCCAACTGAGGTGGTGGTGGTGGTGGTGTCTTGTCCATGGAGTAGATCAGATCGGTCTGTGCACCCTGATCACAATACTGGCCAACTGAGGTGCCTTGTCCGTATGGATGTCTTCTTCTGGATTGATTGTGGTGGTACTGTCTTGTCCATGGAGCAGATCAGATCGGTGCATGCACCCTGATCACAATACCGGCCAACTGAGGTGGTGGTGGTGGTGGTGTCTTGTCCATGGAGTAGATCAGATCGGTCTGTGCACCCTGATCACAATACTGGCCAACTGAGGTGCCTTGTCCGTATGGATGTCTTCTTCTGGATTGATTGTGGTGGTACTGTCTTGTCCATGGAGCAGATCAGATCGGTGCATGCACCCTGATCACAATACCGGCCAACTGAGGTGGTGGTGGTGGTGGTGTCTTGTCCATGGAGTAGATCAGATCGGTCTGTGCACCCTGATCACAATACTGGCCAACTGAGGTGCCTTGTCCGTATGGATGTCTTCTTCTGGATTGATTGTGGTGGTACTGTCTTGTCCATGGAGCAGATCAGATCGGTGCATGCACCCTGATCACAATACCGGCCAACTGAGGTGGTGGTGGTGGTGGTGTCTTGTCCATGGAGTAGATCAGATCGGTCTGTGCACCCTGATCACAATACTGGCCAACTGAGGTGCCTTGTCCGTATGGATGTCTTCTTCTGGATTGATTGTGGTGGTACTGTCTTGTCCATGGAGCAGATCAGATCGGTGCATGCACCCTGATCACAATACCGGCCAACTGAGGTGGTGGTGGTGGTGGTGTCTTGTCCATGGAGTAGATCAGATCGGTCTGTGCACCCTGATCACAATACTGGCCAACTGAGGTGCCTTGTCCGTATGGATGTCTTCTTCTGGATTGATTGTGGTGGTACTGTCTTGTCCATGGAGCAGATCAGATCGGTGCATGCACCCTGATCACAATACCGGCCAACTGAGGTGGTGGTGGTGGTGGTGTCTTGTCCATGGAGTAGATCAGATCGGTCTGTGCACCCTGATCACAATACCGGCCAACTGAGGTGGTGATGGTGTCTTGTCCATGGAGCAGATCAGATCAGTCCATGCACCCTGATCACAATACCGGCCAACTGAGGTGGTGATGGTGTCTTGTCCATGGAGCAGATCAGATCGGTCCATGCACCCTGATCACAATACCGGTCAAACCGAAGTGCCTTGTTCGTATGGATGTCCTCTTCTGGATTGATGTCTGCCATATAGAGGGCTGCAAGGATGGCTCGTATATGGTCCGGAGTGAGTTGGGTGTTGTGACAGTTATTGCAGTTCCTGTAGGATCTAGTCATGTCTGGGTTTATCTTCATTCTTTTAAAACGTCCTGTTCTGTTTCTTGAAATTGTTGTAGTTAATCAGAATAGGACGTTCTCGTTTAAACTGAATGATACTCTGAGAGTTGTTTATTATAACCAATGAAGATTTATCGTAAATATTGAGGCTGCCTGGCCGGAATTCATATTTCTTGAAAATGAAGATACTTCGGCCAGTAAATATTTTTATTACCTCGACGTTTCGACAAAAATCTTTTGTCCTCGTCAGAAGCAAACAAAAATTAAACATTCAGCAAGGGGTTAAAAATCTTTAACGTTTGCTGAATGTTTAATTTTTGTTTGCTTCTGACGAGGACAAAAGATTTTTGTCGAAACGTCGAGGTAATAAAAATATTTACTGGCCGAAGTATCTTCATTTTCAAGAAAAATGAAGATTTAGTCCAAAAGTCTCCATGATGGAGAGCTGCTGTCGTTGGTTGGCTATCTAGGTAGCACCGAAGATAATTTTATCAATGAATTTAGTCTTCATCACCTTATATATTTATACAATAGGATAATTAAAAAAAAACGAATGAAGATATTGCTTAAATACCATTTCTACGATTCCACCCTTTTTTTTTTTTTTTTTGAGTGTAAAATATTGCCACGTGGAAAATTAGGGAAGACCAACTTCGGGATGAGACAACAATTTATTTCAGGCAAGAACAAACTATGAATGATAAACAAAAGATAGGCAAAAGAGGGAAGTGTACAGAGTATAGCAATATATAAACATAAAAAATGATACTCTGCTAATAAAATAATAAATACTTTGTTACAATATAAAAGCAAAATGATCCATTACAGTATTAGGGCTCTAAAGAAGCTGTAAAGATATTGCTTAAATACCATTTCTGAGATTCCACCCTTCAGTGTAGCATATAAAAGCAGAATGATCCAATACAGTATTATAGCTCTAAAGAAGCGGTCTGGTAGATTAAATTAGCTAAACAACTGGGAGGGTTTACCACTAATGATCCAAGCCCTCCTAATATTTTTTCATCGCAGTAAGGACAGTAGAAGTTTGATTTATTTGTGAAAAGAAACATTCGCGTCTTAATGTCTTCATTTGTTATATATAGATGTTGCGTTATTGCTTTTTACTAATTCTTTATTATTCCCATAAATATACACACATACACACAAGCCTTTATTAAGACATTCCGTTTTATACAGACGATTCTCCTGTTAGAAATAAATTTAAAAAGAAATGAGAATCAGTAGAAGAAACTGAATCCTCGCTCAGAAAAGAGAAAAAGAAAGAATATCTATGTACAAAAGACTATATACATCGTGCATAGAACACAATGAAGAAGTAGATTATTGAGTAAATGGTTGCATCTTGTGAAGAAAAATATATTTCTACACAGTTCAGTTACTTTGTTAAGTATTTTTTCCTCCTTGCAGTCTTGGAAAAATTAAAAAACTTTAAAATAACTGACCTACTATCCATCAAGTCTGAATATTCCCATAGATATTCAAATTTTAAGATTCCACTAGATGTCTGGCCAAATGGCTCTTCTCTATCTAAGTGCTCTTTTGATTCTAGGGACTCTGGTGTTTCTTCAGACATAATGAGAAAGGCGTTGTATTCGGCATTAATAAACTCCAAAAGTATTTTAAAATATACATTATTTTTACATATAGGCACGTTTTCTAACAGTCTTAACTAGTTATATGAAAAATGGACACCTCGGCCAGTTGGATTTTTTATTTTCTCAACGTTTCGACAAAAATCTTTGGTCTTCGTCAGGAGAAGTAAATAAAAATAAAGTATTTAGCAAGGCGTTAAAAATTGTTCTGAGGTTGCAAAGGCGTTCTCACGTGATTTTTCGAAATCAGTTCAACATCTAAAGCACGAGTCAAAAACAAATATTAAACTCGTCAAAGACAATGATCTTGGAAGTAAATAAATATATAATAATATAATTATAATCAAATAAATAAAGTAATATAATAATCACAAAGAGTATTTTATAAATTTCTAACTATTATGTACAATTTATATCTAGCTTTTAACTACTTTTTAAATTTAAAAATGAAGCAAATTGTTGCGGAATATATTCAAATGTATTTATAGTTTTTGTCCCCATTTCTCGTGATACCCATACCTCTAAAATAATCTTTCCTTTTTAAATTTTATATTCCTATGAAATATCTCAATATCAGTCTTACCTATTTATTGAGAAAGCTCTCCATAAAGAAAGCATACGTTGTCAGATAAAACCTCATATGTAGAAAGTGCGCGCTGTTAAAAAAAAGCCACCCCTTAAGGGTTCTTTGTCTTTACAGAAATATCTAAGAGAATGCATTTTTCCACATTCCAAAATGTATCTAAGTATAAGATAGTCAAAGACTACATCAATATCATCAGTGCAGGATAAGCTTTGATTTCAAAGGGAAAAAGTCATCGAATCACTAAATCGCCAAAAATGGTTTGGCTGGTAAGGTAGAAATCTTCTTCTTTCTTATTTCCACTCAATCATATTTGGGTTTCAAGTTTGTAGAGCTTGTTGATGGTGTCTGCTGGGGATGTGTCTTCTTCTTTCTTATCTCCACTCAATCATATTAGGGTATCAAGCTTGTAGAGTTTATTGATGGTGTCTGCTGGGGTTGTGTCTTCTTCTTTCTTATCTCCACTCAGTCATATCAGGGTATCAAGCTTGTAGAGCTTGTTGATGGTGTCTGCTGGGGATGAGTCTTCTTCTTCTTTCTTATCTCCACTCAATCATATCAGGGTATCAAGCTTGTAGAGTTTGTTGATGGTGTCTGCTGAGGATGTGTCTTTTTCTTTCTTATCTCCACTCAATCATATACTTTTAATGGTGTCTGCTGGGGATGAGTAGAGCTCATCAATGGATAAGTCAATACAGTCAATAATGTGTTTTGGGGTTGCAGGTTGAGAATTGCACTTAGTACAAGGTTATTTCCACTCAATCACATTAGGGTATCAAGCTTGTAGAGCTTGTTGATGGTGTCTGCTGGGGATGTGTATAACTCATCAATGGATGAGTCAATACAGTTAATAATGTGTTTTGGGGTTGCAGGTTGGCACTTAGTACAAGGTTTTTTCGACTCAATCATATTAGGGTATCACAAACCTGAGAAGCTAAAAACTGCTTATGTTTGTCAAAATAATTTTACAATTTTAGAGAAAACCTAATTTCGATTAACAAAATAACTTAAATCTAACGATCCTCGATATAACGATGGATTTTATTAATCTTAAAATACATTTAAAACAATCCCCATTTACCGCTTTATTTCCCAGACTAGACGAAAATATGCTGAATGCCAATTATATCCCTAAATTCAATAATCATTCAAATAATCAAGATATGGTTTTATTGAATTAAAATAACTTTATTTCACTGCTATTTTATTCTTTTTGTTTCTTCCGTTTAATTTTGGCGTTCTTCTCTCCTGGAACCTGGCTTATCTTTATTCTGTAGGGTGATTAGCATTGACCCAGAAGGAACCCGGATTTTCAGTTACATGGCTTTTCCTTCAAGTCAAATCTAGAGTGCCAGAAGACATTATTTCACCCTGGCAGAGGATGACAGACTTTTGAAAGGATGATGAAAAACAAGATTGTATAACTTGATGAACCTTATGAAAAAGGAATTACATATACACTTATCCCCCGAT
This sequence comes from Cordylochernes scorpioides, assembly GCA_030710605.1. Taxonomy (NCBI): domain Eukaryota; kingdom Metazoa; phylum Arthropoda; class Arachnida; order Pseudoscorpiones; family Chernetidae; genus Cordylochernes; species Cordylochernes scorpioides. The sequence continues at coordinate 152,868,261 of CP092864.1, forward strand.
TTACACGGTACTTGTTTTACACGTTTTCGCTTTCACACGGTTTTCCAAATAAGTTTTTTTTTGTTTGTTTTTATCGCACTATACTAAATGCTACTGTGATTGAACACATGCGCTGTGTACACATCTCACGAGGAATCCCGAGCTTATGTGCTGACTACATATTTTAACCTGTCAATGCATTTTATTTTTATTTCTGTGTACACCTATCCCCCGATTTACACGTTTTTCTCAAGAACGTATCTACCGTGTAAATCGGGGGATAGGTGTACACCAGATTTATTGGGGAATAATAAGGCACAATTTGGATTATTAATTCCTGTCCATCCCCAAGAGACTCCATCCACAGAGCCTCCGGTTCCAGCGCCGAACACCAGCCGGTTGCTGTCACGACCAGAGCCCTCGACAATTACTGAGTCAACGGCGGCTACTGAAAAAGAAGTTCATGGCATGGCTGCACCGTCCATCCAGTCTTCTAGACCCGTGGCCCAAGTCATGTGTCCCCCTCAGACCCCTCTGGAGGAGCTCGAGGAGAATTTGGTGGAACTCTATTTGAAAATAGACGCTTATTCTCTTCTATCCTCCATCTTTGGAGAGGTTCCTGAGAATATAGTACTGGGGGCGATCCAATGTCTCCCTGAGAGGGAGCAACTCCTCAGACAGCTCTCGCCAGAAAACCATTATGTGCCAATTCCTCAACATGGCAATTGAACATGTTGGAGACAGCAACTCCATTATGTACAATACCTATCTGGACTCAGGGCGGCTTGTAGCCCTTGATGTAATCTAGACATCCCTCGGGGAAAGCCTCAAGTCCGATCTCATGTATATATTAAATTTATAGATTATAAACACAAAGTAATAAGATCTAATCCAAATAAATAGTGTGTGACGCTTCAGTATTACCATCTTCAGACAAAAGTATTGGATGCATGCATCAACCAGTCGCAATTCCGCATTTGCCGGTCCCAAGTCTGGATAAAAAAGGAGGAGGGAGAGCAGTAACAAGCTCGGTAAAAAACCTGGGTTCAGCTGGCCATGCTGATAGTACCCTGTAAGGACTCCAGGTATACAGGATGAGCAGCGTTTGTACTCCATGTTAGGAGCGGCTGCACATGGCGGCTGTTCCTCATGTCAGAGGCGGCCATTTCTTTTGTAGCTAAGTCGGCCTGCCACTGAGTAGTACTTCCAGTCTTAATGACAAAGGCAGACGCATTCTACTTCACCCAATCATGATGGTTGACATGTAAGCTCTACAAGCTTGATACCCTAAAATGATTGAGTGGAGATAAGAAAGAAGAAGATCAACCAGTCGCTATATCTATATCTTCTGGAATTCGACGTTCTGCGCTCCAGAAACTCGGGTTAGTTCTATATCACTTAGCATTAGTAGTAGAATGCATTCAGTACTTTTGTCTGAAGATGGTAACAACGCTGTTACTGAAACTTCACACACTATTTATTTATTTGGATTTGGTCTTATTACCTTGTCATTCAGTACTTTTGTCTGAAGATGGTAACAACGCTGTTGCTGAAACGTCATACACTATTTATTTGTATTTGGTCTTATACATTCACTACTTTTGTCTGATGATGGTAACAATGCTGTTACTGAAACTTCACACACTATTTATTTGTATTTGGTCTTATTACCTTGTATTTATTAGGAATATTCTGGTTTTAGCAGAAAAGGGTTGAATCTAGCCCAAAAAACCATCAAGGGAAAAAAAGTAGGTCCGAAGAATAACAATGAGTTCATCGTTGCTAACTTCCATAATTCCGAAATCTCTTGTTGCATATTTTGTGAGAATCAACATAATTCCAAAGTCTGTTTCGACGCTCAAGACATATGATCATCTCTCAGAAGGAAGTTCAGAGGAAACCACTGCCGTTTGAGATGTTTCAAGTCCAGACAAATCTAAATTGTAAAGCCCCACTTTAGTGTGTTGGAGAAGGCATCAGGTTTTGATGTTCCCTGAAATCGAATTAAAGAAGATAAAGAAAGAACTGAAGGAGACTGACGATCGACGATTCAGATTTTTTTCTGAGCCAACTACAAACATCGCTATTTATAAAGAAAACAAAAATGATGCTCTTTAGAGCTTGATGGGAGTACTACTTGCCATGGAAAATCTGAAGAGTCTGTGATAACCCATAGCCAACGACTCACAGCACTCATATACAGGGTGGTCCGTAAGTCCCGATATATCATTTTTTAAATGATTAACAAATAAATTATTTATAATATTTGTCTAATTAACATATGTGTATTCAGGTTCCATCCAAGTTTAATTCAGAAAATATCATCCCTCGATATTAAAGAAAGAATTAAAATTATCAAACTCTATTAAAAATGGTAGTTTCACAACTCTACGACGTCAATGGTCAAATCATTCTGAGTCTTCTGCACCTTCTAAATCAACCGTAACAAGAATAATTGAAACTACCGGTAGTGTGGCAGTTCTCCCTAGATCAGGAATAATACACTCTGCTACCCTGAAACTAATATAAACCTAGTTGAAACATCTTTAGAAGCTAGTCCTCAAAAATCAACAAGGATGTTTTCTCAAGAGCTAAAAATACCCAGAACCTCCATCCAAAGAATGCTAAAAGGTCTTAGTTATAAGCCCTATATTCCAAAATTAATCCATGCACTTCATGAAGATGATTGAAATAGAAGGATGGAATTTTGTGAAAAAATGATGAAAATTTGCCTAAACGAATAATGTGGACTAAGCAGCACTGCAAAGGAATTGAGACTGAATCGTTTGATGGAGAACAAGTTGTGTTGCTCCATGGAAAGGAGGGGTGCCATTGCCCCGTTAGTCAGCCACATTTCAGAGTTCCCTGTTCACGGTTACCGTAACGGCTCACGACACCGTACTACAGGGCAGTCCCTTACTTGTGCTGCTCCATGGAAAGGGAGGTGCCATTGCCCCGTTAGTCAGCCACATTTCAGAGTTCCCTGTTCACGGTTACTGTAACGGCTCATGACACCGTAATACAGGGAAGTCCCTTACTTGTGTTGCTCCATGGAAAGGAGGGGTGCCATTGCCCCGTTAGTCAGCCGCATTTCAGAGTTCCCTGTTCACGGTTACCATAGCGGCTCACGACACCGTACTACAGGGCAGTCCCTTACTTGTGTTGCTCCATGGAAAGGGAGGTGCCATTGCCCCGCTAGTCAGCCACATTTCAGAATTCCCTGTTCATGGTTACCTTAGCGGCTCACGACACCGTACTACAGGGCAGTCCTTAACTTGTGATGCTCCATGGAAAGGGAGGTGTCATTGCCACGTTAGTCAGCCGCATTTCAGAGTTCCCTGTTCACGGTTACCGTAGCGTCTCACGACACCATACTACAGGGCAGTCTCTTACTTGTGTTGCTTCTCCCGTCCACCACGTTGAGGAGAGGTTAGACTTCTGGGCAGGGTGGGTGTTTTGTAAAAAATAAAATAAAAATTTCTGGGCCTAATTGAGATTTGAACTCGCGGAACATCAGTCTGTTGTAGTCGTCATCTCTCTCTCTCTGGCTCTGCTGGTGATGGTGTAGCGCTTGTTGTAGTGGGCCAGGCGAGAGGACTCGCCAGAAATGCGCTCAAAGATGTCGTTCATGAAGGAGTTCATGATGGACATGGCCTTGCTCTTTCTTCTGCCTGGAGAGTTGGCTAAGCACGCCGTTTCTGAGGGAACAAAGGCTGTCACCAAGTACACCTCCAGCTCCAAGTAAATTTGCTTCTCTCTCTCTCTCTGGCTCTTCGGCCAAGGGCTAGATGACAACGTCTGCCAAGTGATCAATTCACAGGTTGAGCCTTGAGATGAGGGGGGAACATGACTTACTGTCTGGAGGAGGACTCTTTGTCGTTGTCTCCTGGACTTAACATAACTGTATATAGTTTGCTCTTTTATTTTATCCCTCTTTTTATGATTATTTTTAAATTTTATATATATTTTATCTATGCTACCATTGACTTGTATGATTCCAATAAAATATTTTTAAATATCAAATCTCTCTCTCTTTAGTTTCCCTCTATTCGTTGCTTGTTTATGATTGCCCCCTCACGGAAGTTTTTTTTTTTCACTTCTCGAAAGCGGGGAGTTTTTCCTTACGGGACAATCAGATGGTAATCGTAAGATAAGGATAGATTTGGTTTATTTTTTGAAAAGAATGGTATCTTCAAGTATAGACAAAGTATAATTCAATGAGATTATCTGATAGCAGTCAAAATTATGTTTTATAAATCTGATAATCTTCTACCCATTTTTAATTGTAATTTACGGCGGTGTTTGTATACATAAATTGCAGTATCTGTATTCTCTGGTCCCATCCCGCGCACGGCCAATTGCGCCAACTGCTCAGCCAAGGGCCCTCTGCCGACCACGAGGCAAGATCAATGTCTTGTCCAACTGCCAGAGCTAGAGCTGCAAAGTTATAGTCCTCCCGCCTTCTTGCTGCTTCCTGACCTCCGCGGACCCAATCCGGCCTAACTTGCCTCTTCCCTAACGGAGATCCTGTCCCTAGCCTCTCCAGCCTGGTCATAGTGGTTTTATATATTCCGCCTTATGCGGCCATTGGGGCTAAAAAAATAATATATTTTGTTTAGCAGCCCCGTAAATAAAAATATTTCCATTCTTTGTTCCAAGTAATTTGATTTTTCTCGAGATATAAGAAGTAATTGTTAATAATCCAGGTATTGATTGGTATTCTTTGAATTCCATTCAATAGCAATATCAAAGAAAACACAACCATATCTCTGAAATACATGAAGAATCACAAGAATTACGTAAGGAGGCTTTTTGAAGTTTGTGAGAAAGTTTCTTCTTCTCGTCTTCTTTCTTATCTCTACTCAATCATATCAGGGTATCAAGCTTGTAAAGTTGAGATTTAACAACCATCATGACTGGGTGAAGTAGAATGCGTCTGCCTTTGTCATTAAGACTGGGAGCATTACTCAGTGGCAGGTCGACTTAGCTCCAAAAGAAATGGCCGCCTCTGACATGAGGAACAGACGCCATGTGCAGCCGCTCCTAACATGGAGTACAAACACTGCTCATCCTGTATCCCTGGAGTCTTTACAGCTGGTACTATCAGCCGGGCCAGCTGAACCCAGGTTTTTTACCGAGCTTATTACTGCTCCCCCTCTTCCTTTTTCATCCGGGCTTGGGATCGGCAAAGGCGGAGTTGTGAGAAAGTTGGATACTTAGAGTGTTCATAATGTTAGTTTGTCATCTAAACAGGATGCAACACTATGATCAACCAGCAATCAGGTTCGCCAAAGACACCCTAGTGTTGTTCAACAAGGTTGACCCCGCAATGGAAGAAGAAACAAAAATTGAATATGTTTAATTGGGGGTCTTAAAAATAAATATTTATTTTCACTCTACCTAAACCCGTTTGAAACGACCAACAACTTTTTGTCGTTTACAAGAAGATGGACTCTTTTTAGGGTTATTCTAGACCTCAGCAACAAGCACAACCGAGGAATGTTCCGAATGTCACATGAGACTACCAGAACAGTTCCAAACCCCAGACGCCTGTGTCCAGATATTACCAAACCAATCCCCCGCCTACCCCCAGGCAGTACCAGAACAATTCCCTGTCTCGGGCCTCCACCCCAAGACATCCTTACAATCCGAATTTTGTGCCAAAATCAAACTACCAGAGGAAACCCTACAATACAAATCCAGAAGCAAACAAAAGCAGAACGGAAGATGGAGGGCCTATATGCTTTAAGTGCAACAAGCCAGGACACGTTGCAATAACAATATTAATTTCAAATCTGTAAGAGTAGTGGATGAGGACCCGAAAATTATACAAGGTCGATGAGAAGATATAAATGAATGAAGTTACAGAAAAATCAAGACCTCGTGTGTATGCTGATGTTTGTGATAGTCTAAACATTCCTACATGGAATATTCAGTCTTGGAAGGTTTAAACTGAAGGTCGCATCTAAGTCTGTCAATCAAAGCGAGTCGACCATAAATGGCACAAAAAAATTTGGACCCCAATTACAGATTGAAAATGCAGGTGGATAAAATAGAACCCTGTGAAGTTTTATTTATACAGGCACTGATCTTTCAGTGGTTGATCTTAGGATAGCCCTCAGGACCCTTAGGAAGATTGTAAAATTATTAGACAAACGTAGCAGTTTTAATCTTCTCAGTTATGCGGGAAGAATGTTGTTTATTTGTTAAGTGATCTCCCACGTCATTGGACCAATGTGGCCATGTTTGTACATAAAAGAGGGTTGAAACGGAATGCGAGGAGTCGTGGAGTGGTGTTCGAATGAAGACGCTAAAAGCGTTCTCTGTGTGCTTGTCTGGTGATCTCCTCGCATACCTGTAAAACCCCGGTCCGCTCCTTATCAACGCTGCAAATAAAAGATAAGTACTGTTTTTGTTTTATTTAACAAATCGTGTTTTTTTTTTATTTACCCCCTTTTTGTTGTTGGTGTTGTACTCTTGAGTGTACCTTTTTCTGTTTTTAAGTTACTCTCACGGTAGGCCCTAGTTTTTATCGCTTTTTGTGTGATAACCCGTAATAGTAACATTTAGTAAAGATAAACAGTTCCGATCAAATGTATTCTGTACCCACTGAAAAAATATTAGATATCGTAGGGAAAAACTTTGACTAGCAAGAAGCATAATAAAAGAAAATTCGAACTTTTAGGTAAAAACGATAAGGCCAAGTGTTATGTGGATTGCTTTAATATTCTAAGCCGAGTAGGTGTAAGCTTTGTTATCCATCAGAAGTGTGATGTGTGTCTATGTAATCGCATAGTTCAACAAATTCTCTCTGAACGACTGTGAAAAGCCAAGTTGAATAAACTTAGTTTATATTTCGTAAGTTTTCGTTTGCGCAAAAGTGTAATTCTAATAGAATTTTCTTTAAAAAAAAAATCATTAGGTAGTTATTGTTAGAATGCCTAAATTCGGCTTTCGGGGGGGCATATCTGCATATCACCCAGCCCCTGGAGATATAAATCTGGGTCAGACCGAGGGGTATATAAGGAAGACTGGGATGACAGCTTCTCATTCAAAGATCTTCCTTCGCCATGAAGTTTCTGGTAGGTACTGCCACCGAGTCTTGTCCGTAGCACTTTCACGGTATACGGGCATCGAGGGTTTTACCTAGGTCAAGCTGTTTTCACATGGCCTTGTTATATTATATTATATTTCGGCTTATTATATTTCGTGAATAGATAGATTCAACAGAAGAATCATCTCTGTCTTTTTGTGTGGTTCTTCAAAGTAAAATCCGTTGACAGAAGGGGAGTTAACAATCAGTTTAATATATATGTGAAAGTCTTGGGCGCTGAGATAAGTCAAAGCTGTTTTCAGCGCATATGGCCTTATTAAAACGGCTTATTATCTTTCGTGAGTAGATAGATTCAATAGAAGAATAATCTCTGTCTTTTTGTGGGGTTCTTCAAAGTAAAATCCGTTGACCAAAGGGGATTTAACAATCAGTTTAATTTCTATGTAGAAGTCTTTAACTGAGAGAGGTCAAAACTGTTTTCATCGCATATGGCCTTGTTAAAACGGCTTATTTATCTTTTGTGAAAAAGCCTGAGTAGATAGATTCAACAGAAATAATCATCTCTGACTCTTTATGTGGTTCATCCAGATTAAAATCCGTTGACGTTGAATAAAATGAAGGGGATTTAACAATTAGTTTAATATCTATGTAGAAGTTTTCACCGCACATGGCTTTGTTAAATTTCTTGAAAAAGCCTGAGTAGATTCAACAGAAAGAATCATCTCTGTCTTTTTGTGTGGTTCTTCAAAGTTAAAATCCGTTGACCAGAGGGGATTTAACAATTATTTTAATTTCTATGTAGGATTATTTAACTGAGAGAGGTCAAAACTGTTTTCACCGCACATGGCCTTGTTAAAACGGCTTGTTATCTTTGGTGAAAAAGCCTGAATGGATTCAACAAAAAGAATCATCTCTGACTCTTTATGTGGTTCATCCAGATTAAAATCCGTTGACAGAATAAACTGAAGGGGATTTAACAATTAGTTTAATATCTATGTAGAAGTTTTCACCGCACATGGCTTTGTTAAAACGGCTTGTTATATTTCTTGAAAAAGCCTGAGTAGATTCAACAGAAAGAATCATCTCTGTCTTTTTGTGTGGTTCTTCAGATTAAAATCCGTTGATAGAAGGGGAGTCAACAATCAGTTTAATATTTATGTAGAAGTCTTTAACTGAGAGAAGTCAAAGCTGTTTTCACCGCACATGGCCTTGTTAAAACGGCTTGTTATCCTTCGTGAAAAAGCCTGAATGGATCCAACAGAAAGAATCATCTCTGTCTCTTTTTTGGTTCTTCAAAGTGAAATCCGTTGACGTTGAATAACCTGAAGGGGTTTACAATTAGTTTAATGTGAGAAAATAGTACAAATGTAATATTGTACTGGGATAAGGTGCATAAATTAAGAAAAAGGCATCTCCTTATCGTGCAACTGAAAGTTGCTGATGGCTTGCGCCATCTATAGGAATAAAAATCAACGAGAATAGTCGATATTTATTCCGATAGATGGCGCAAGCCATCAGCAACTTTCAGTTGCACGATAAGTAGATGCCTTTTTCTTAAATTAGTTTAATGTCTATGTAGAATTTTTCATCGCACATAGCCTTGTTAAAACGGCTTGTTATCCTTCATGAAAAATCCTGAATGGATTCAACAGAATATCTTCTCTTGTGAACCACGAAGAAGTCTTGATGCTTCTCAAAGAGCACCAGAAAGAAAAGAAACCTACCCTTTGTTTCACCAACACAGCCTCTTGTTGCACTTGGCTCTCTCGTTTCCTGGAAGAGAATGGAGTTGAAAACAGCTTGCTTCATGGAAAACTTGATGTTGAAGCTCGTCAACTCAACTTTGAGAGGTTTCAACGTGGAGATGTCAATGTGGCAGTGTGTCAACAGATAAAATCATCTCTGTCTCTTTCTGTGGTTCATCCAGGTTGACATCCGTTGACAGAATAAACTGAAGGGGAGTTAACCCTTAGTTTTATATATAGGTATAAGTCTTGAGCGCTGAGAGAGAGAGGTGAATCATTCTGTCTTTCTGTCTGCCTCTTTAATCTGATGATGGATCTGCTGGCAAGGCACTTCTTTGATCCAGTTGTTCGATATGTCCACTTCTTTGATCCAGTTGTTCGAATTAACGGTCAGGGAGCGATGAGCGGACAAGGCATGTCCTCTGTCAGCAACCTTGGACAAGGCATTTCCTCTGGAAACGGTCTGGTTATCAACGGTGGTGTTTCTTCTCTTGGCTCTGTGAGCGGCATGGGATCTGGCATCAGCGGTATGGTATCTGGCATCAGCGGCATGGGATCTGGCACCAGCGGCATGGGATCTGGCATCAGCGGTATGGGATCTGGCATCATATATTGATATATTTTAGGGGGCAGGCGATAAATAACGCGGTGGCTTCTCATTGCCTTCCGTATACCATTGACATAATATTAGATTTATTACATTTAATACCTGTTAATGTTCTAACATTCTTATAGATGAATGATTTAATCTCTGATGTTCTATATCAAGGGTGGTCAATCAGTAGGTGGGCTAAATTTTAGAATTATAAGGTTGTCTCAAAAGTTCATAAACACTTGTAAAATATAATTCATAATAGGTTTACAAACTTTTGGAACAACCTTATAGATTACCAACTTGAAGGCATCATATATGTTCGACATTAGGTATGTTTTGATGCTTAAAATAACATGGATGTTTGGTGTGTCCAGATTGTTCTCTGCGCCGCTCTCGCTACCGTCAGCGCCTACGGCTATAAAGCCAAGGGAGGAATGAACGGTGGTGCTGGTATGATCAACGGTGGTTCTGGTATGATCAAAGGAGGTGGAGCTGGTATGATCCACGGTGCTGGTATGATCAACGGTAATGGTCAAATCATTGGAGGTGGTGCTGGTCAGATCATCGGTGGCGGAAATGGCGCTAGTCAGATCATCGTGAATGGTAATAGACAGATGAATGACAACAGCAATGGACAAGATATCATCCTGGTGAAGACTGTGCACCTTGGCAATACTGCTGATCTGGGCATTTCTTCCGGAATTAACGGTCAGGGAGCGATCAACGGACAAGGTATGTCCTCTGTCAGCAACCTTGGACAAGGCATTTCCTCTGGAAACGGTCTGGTTATCAACGGTGGTGCTTCTTCTCTTGGCTCTGTGAGCGGCATGGGATCTGGCATCAGCGGTATGGGATCTGGCATCAGCGGCATGAACTCTGGCATCTACGGCATGAGCTCTGGAATCAACGGCATGAGCTCTGGAATCAACGGCATGAGCTCTGGTATCAGCGGCATGAGCTCTGGAATCAACGGCATGAGCTCTGGCATCTACGGCATGAGCTCTGGAATCAACGGCATGAGCTCTGGCATTAGCGGTATGGGAGCCGGTATCAGGGGGAGCATGGGATCTGGAATCAGCGGAGGTCTTCAAGTTAGCAGCGGCATGGGATCCGGTATGAATGGAGCTATTGTCTCCGCAGTCAATGGAGAGAACGGAGGAAGCGGTCACCTCATCGTCATCAAGTCCCTTGGAGTCTCCTCAGGAAGTGGAATCTCTTCAGGAAGTGGAGCCTCCTCTGGAAGCGGAATCTACTCCGCCTCTAAGGCCGCCTACTAAACTCCTCATCCAGCCAAGCTGTGGTAAGGATTCGCCGCTTCATCTTCTTTCTTATCCCCACTAAATCATATTAAGGAATCAAGCTTGTAAAGCTTGAGACTTTTGATGGTATCTGTCGGGGATGAGTAGATCACATCAATGGATGAGTCAATACAGTCAATAATGTGTTTTGGGGTTGCAGGTTGACATTTAGTACATAGTGGGAATACCTTGCAACCATTCTGGAAAGTCATTGTCCATAGATGACCAGACTTAAGTCTGGAAATCAAAGACTGTTGTTCTCTTGGGAGGACAGACCTGGTGCTTGTCCCTCCTGCTCTGTACCAGTCATGGTCGCCGCTTTATAATGTCTGCAAGTCTCTAACCTAACGATTACTCCTCATCTCGAAAAAAAAAAACACGAATTGTTCACAGCTTCAACTAACCTTTTATTTTTTCTTTTCATTCAATATCCTATGTATGAATCTTATATAATTCCCTTTGTGTGTTTCAGATATACGTCAGACAGTAAGAAAAAAATTGTTGTAAAAAATTAAAAAATGTAAATGTGCTCTTTTATGGAATAAAATCCAATGTTTTTTTTTTTTAAGATTTGTGTTGTTTTAAATATGTTTCATAAACGACATGTAAAACATTGCTTTTTTTTTTTGGGAAATATAAGGTTGTCCCAAAAGTTCGTAAACATATAATGATTATGAATTATATTTTGATAAAATTATAACAGAATTCTTATAGAAGAATGATTTAATCTCTGATGTTCTATATCAAGGGTGGTCAATCAGTAGGTGGGCCAAGTTTCAGAATTACAAGGTTGTCCCAAAAGTTCGTAAACACTTGTAAAATATAAATCATAATATGTTTACGAACTTTTGGGACAACCTTGGTAATATAGGTAACCTTGGTAAAATTATAACAGAATTCTTATAGAAGAATGATTTAATCGCTGATGTTCTATATCAAGGGTGGCCTCTTTAAAGACCTCTGGGAAAACCCCAGGACCTTAATAGAAAAGCTGAGACAATGGGAACTAATGGTGATCGTTTAAACGACTTGAGGAATAAGCAACAACAACAACCGTGAGTTTTTACTTAACTCCCTTTTATTGTTGTTGTATTCTTGAGTGTACGCTGTTCTGTGTGTTAAGTTACTCTTACTTTAGGCCCTAGTAAATTGTACTTTGTGTGTTAACCCGCAAAAGTAACTTTTGTCAGGTATAGTAAAAAAAAAAAAACGTAATTAAATATTCAACAACAACAATAAAAAGCTTTATTAAGACCTCTTATACAGATTCTCCAAGTAGAAATGTAGGGTACATACAGGAATAACAGTAATAGTACCAGTAATCAGCAATGTACAACAACAAGCTTTATTAAGACCTTTCAGTCTTATACAGGTTCTCCAAGTAGAAATGTAGTGAACCTAGAGGAATAACAGTAATAGTACCAGTAATCAGCAATGTACAACAACAAGCGGCTTTATTAAGACCTTTCAGTCGTATACAGATTCTCCAATTAGAAATGTAGGGTACATACAGGAAAAACAGTAATAGTACCAGTAATCAGCAATGTACAACAACAACAAAAAGATTTATTAAGACCTTTCAGTCTTATACAGATTCTCTAAACAGAAATGTAGGGTACATACAGGAATAACAGTAATAGTACCAGTAATCAGCAATGTACAACAATAAAAAGCTTTATTAAGACCTTTCAGTCTTATACAGATTCTCCAATTAGAAATGTAGGGTACATACAGGAAAAACAGTAATAGTACCAGTAATCAGCAATGTACAACAACAACAAGCTTTATTAAGACCTTTCAGTCTTATACAGATTCTCCAAGTAGAAATGTAGGGTACATACAGGAGTAACAGTAATAGTACATTAATTAGAAAAAACAATGAATAAAAAATAAAAATATATATTTAAAATTATGTAATATATATACAGTTAAACCTGTCTATATAGCGCCCCCTCTAAATAGCGCCCGATTTTAATTAAGTAGTACGATGCGATTTACATTAAAAGTGACCTGTCTATAGCACCCCCTCTCTATAGCACCCTATTTTGGTGAGTCCCAAAATAGAGAGCTATAGACAGGTTTAACTGTATATTGTATAAAAACACACATATAGGGCACCTCTCCCGTCAAAATAAATGTTAAAACGTTCAAAATTTTGACGGAAGAGACGCCCTAAGTTTTTACAGATCAATTTCCTCCCGGAAAAAATTCTATCTACATATGTTATAAATTGTAAATTTGATGGAAGGATAATATTCATAAACGTAAAGCACCTCTCCCTTAAAAAAAAGGCATCAAACAATATAATGTGTTGGAATTTTTTGCTAAGAACACCCACATTCAAATCAAAATACAGTCGACTCTCGGTAATTTGAAACTCGTTAATTTGAATCTCTCGATAATTTGGAATGTTTTCCCTTGAAAAATACTCGATAAGTTGAATAAAATCAATATTAATTGGTCCCCTCGGTAATTTGAAGTTGAAGGAATATCTTGCCATAAATGAACATTTGTAAATAACTGTACAAATGCTTAAAATAATAAATCACGGATTTTTATCAAACTCTTGTTTGAGAAAGGGCAAGACCCGAAAGCTCCCAATAATTTTTTTTTTAACTTGCGGTAAGTCACTTATTTAATCTTGTATCAACCTGGTATGTATATCCCGTAACTGCCAAAACTTCAAACTTTTGTTTACTTGATTTTTCCCTCCCTCTTGGTTGTTTAAACTCCTGTTATTTTGAACTCTTGATAAATTGAAATTTTACTCTGGTCCCTTGAGTTTCAAATTATCGAGAGTTGACTGTATATGCCTCAACATTACTAATCTCTTCATATGTCACGGAATCACTACAGTACTGATGAGAGACATTGCCCATAAACATGATGTTCAGGTTTTTTACTTCTCCGATTTCACGCAAGCTGCTGCTGTGGTATTTTCTTTTGATATGAATTTGAATATTCTGTGCAGAAATTAATACATTGTCTTGATACCTATTTTTAAAGGGAGAAGCGCTTTTACGCTCATATATATATACAGTAGAACATCCACTAGAGGACACTCTTGCTAGAATATACCTCTCTATAAAGAACAGTTTTCATTTGTAAAATTACCATTTTTACTATTTAGTAAATCTCTAGTGGTTGCAAAGTTTTCCCACTATGTACAAAGTGTCAACCTGCAACCCCAAAACACATTATTGACTGTATTGACTCATCCATTGAAGAGCTATACTCATCCCTTCCATTAAAGTCCTTAAGAAACCTTAATATGTTTGAGTGGAGATAAAAAAAGAAGAAGAAGCAACTCTCCGGTAAGAGGACACCTCTCCCTAAAGGACACTTTGGCTCTGCAATTAGGTGTCCGTTACAAGGAGATCCTACTGTATTTAGCAACTCTCTGGTAAGAGGACACCTCTCCCTAAAGGACACTTTGGCTTTGCAATTAGGTGTCCTTTACAACGAGGTTCTACTGTATTTAGCAACATTCCGGTAAGAGTACACCTTTCCTTAAAGAACACTTTGGCTCTGCAATTAGGCGTCCTTTACAGGGAAGTTCTACTGTATTTAGCGACTCTCCGGTAAGAGGACACTTCTTCTTAAAGGACACTTTAGCTCAGCAATTAGGTTTTCTTTACAGGGAGGTTCTACTGTATTTAGCAACTCTCTGGTAAGAGGACACCTTTCCTCAAAGGACACTTTGGCTCTGCAATTAGGTGTCCTTTACAGGGAGGTTCTACTGTATTTAGCAACTCTCCGGTAAGAGGACACTTCTTAAAGGACACTTTAGCTCAGCAATTAGGTGTTCTTTACAGGGAGGTTCTACTGTATTTAGCAACTCTCCGGTAAGAGGACACCTTTCCTTAAAGGACACTTTGGCTCTGCAATTAGGTGTCCTTTACAAGGAAGTTCTACTGTATATTGTTTTTAATTTTACGAAAAATGAATTTGGGGAATATATACAGAATCTACAGAAATATATACATGCGTGATGACTAGTCTAGACACAGTAGCAATACTTGAAGGCGAAGCTGCCTTCCTTCAGACAGTAGGCGTTGTTGCCGTAGTTGTTGATGCGGCCAATCTGTGGTCTAACGGTGAGGGTGTCTGTATTGTGATGGTACTCCAGCGTGGCTTCGAACACCCCCCCGCCAGGCTGTGTGGTAACTGAGACCATGTAGTCGCTGACAAGTTTCCCGTCGGATGTCTCGCGGGTGTACCGAGCGACTGCGTTGAGGGAGGATGCTCGTAGGTGACTGCATCGACCTTCAGTCTGATCTATCCAGGAGTTCAGGGTTCTCTCTACCTCCATTACCGCTCTCTTTACCATCGGATCCTCCGGGAATACCGGCTCGTACACCTTACAGCCACACCAGTGAGGCTTCACACCAGCATCCTCGCACGTCCGATCCTCCGGGATCTCACTAAACAGACTTATCCCATACGGGTAGTTCACGTTACGCGGTGGCTCCTTCTTGAAATTCAAAAAATGATACAACGTCGCATGAACATCAAAATGAGTTGTTAACCTTCTTTCATTAATCTTCAGTGTCTTATAAATATTTGGATATTTTTCTTTGAACCATTGCGGGAAAACTAAAAAACACATTGGCATTCGTTCTTCGTAGTATCCTGAAATTGTTGGGCGAAGTGTTCCAACTCGAACACCATGATCACTAAAGAACACTAAGATACTTCTATTCAAAACCTTGCTATCATGAAGATCTTGAAGCAGTTCGTATGACGGTGTGTCTATGTAGGCCGCGTAGTTTTGATCGTCATGCGTGAGCCGCGATACAAATGCGAAAGAATAGAGCAATTGTGAGGGATCGAAGGCCTTGGTGTACCTTCTCAAGTAATCCCACAGCACCTCGTACTGCAGCCTATCATTGAAACATTGGTAGTTGCTTGGCTCAACAGATTCCATTGCCATTGACATCGGTCGATAGTAGTGATCTACAGGTTTTTCTTTGAAACCTTTTTTCTTATAAAAATTGAAGGTTCCATATGGCGTCATATCTTCGAAGTACAGAGTGCGATAACCATTTTTCTTGTAATGCTTCCATATAAAGTCTACATTGTCAAAATATATATCGGTTTTATTATCTTCATTCCAATAGTGTTCCTTAAAGTTCCCTGTGAGGAATGGAGTCAGATTTGGGAAAGTGTTGTCATCAACTTTGTGGTATCCACGAAGCTCGACGGCCTTCAGGGTGTCCTTGAGATACTTGTAGGTCTTGGTGAAGTGGCGCTGGAAGTTAACTCTTGAGATGGAATCGATGCCCACAACGAGGACGTTCAGAGGCTCAGTGATGTCGGCTGAGGGCTGTTTGACCAACGGCTCAGGAGGATCAGGGAACAGAGACACGAATTGAGACAGCTCCAATCTTCCTGGAATCTTGCAAGAAGCGCGCAGGTATTCCACTGACAATGGTTTGTTGAATACAAGCGGAGTTTCAGGCCCATATTGCCAAGAATCATCATTATTCCTCATAATTTCCTTGTAGGAACACGAGAGAACTTTGGCATCTGTGTTATAATGTTCTCGTAGAACTTTTTCATCAAGTTGAATTGTGTCTTTGGAGATTATTTTAATGATATCAGGTTTCCCCGGGCACTTGAGGGAGTCGGTGATGTTTCGGTAATACCTCATCACGGAGGGATGCAGAGGATCGATGGCAGGGACCCTGCAGCCGGGGGTGTTGACGGCAAAGTCGTAGAGCTCTCTGGGCACCTCGGGACCCGGACTGCCGCGGGAGTCGAGGAAGTACGGACTGGACCTGACCACATCACTGTAGTCCAGCGTAGGCGGGGTCCCCAGCCTGAACAGAGCTAGCACCACCAAGCCTGCCATCAGCGCCAGGAGATACTTGGTGCGGCTAAGCATACTCTGAAATATCACAAACTGTTTTCAGTTCCATGGACTTGAATATGTTATGGGAATGATATGTGACATATATTTACATATCCTGACCTAGAGCATATACTTTACAGAAGGCTGAGTGCCATCTGGTGGAACAGAAATCAACTAAACATTGATTTAACCTGTTCCCTGATATTTGGCCAACACAATTTCTTGATAAATCAAGAAAAGCCATTCACAGTCAGCCATTCTTTATTTCAAATCAAATATAATTATGAATGAAAGGAAGAAAAAATTGTTTGCAACAAGTTTCTTTACTAATAAAAGAAACTTGTTGCAAACAATTTTTTCTTCCTTTCATTCATTAAATTACTGATTGCAATTATTTAGGTTTTTATAGAAATATAATTATATACAGTTTGAACCTGTCTATAGCGCCCCCTCTAAATAGCGCCTTCCTCTCTATAGCGCCCGATTTTAAATACGTAGTACGATGCGATTTACATTAAAAGTGACCTGTCTATAGCACCCCCTCTCTATAGCACTCTATATCGGTGAGTCCCAAGAGGGGGCGCTATATACAGGTTTAACTGTAATTATCAAAAATATATATAATTTAACTCTGAATATAATTTTAAAGTACAGTTAAACCTGTCTATAGCGCCCCCTCTAAATAGCGCCTTCCTCTCTATAGCGCCCGATTTTAAATACGTAGTCCGATTCGATTTACATCAAAAGTAACCTGTCTATAGCACCCTATTTTGGTGAGTCCCAAGAGGGGGCGCTATATACAGGTTTAACTGTAATTATAAAAAATATATATATAATTTAACTTGAATCCGTTCAGTTTCCGGTGTTATAATTGTTCTCCTCAGGTTCTAAAAAAAAAAAAAAAACGGTACTTTAAAAAAAGTAATTTAATCCGTTCAGTTTCCGGTGTTAGAATTGTTCTCCTCAGGTTCCGAAAAAAAAAACGGTAAATCAAATCACGATACAAACGCACACAACCTCTTTCTAGTTATAAACTAATTTTCCTCTCCATACTTGGTATTTCAAAATATTATGAATAATAATCCCGACCCGATTAAAGGGAAATTCCATGAATTTATATTTTAAAAGGTCTCTTCATTATATATGTCAAGGAACAGTTTGTTTTTTTTTCGGCGAAAAGATTTTTTTTTGCTTATCCCTAGTACACGTGGTACAGACCATGATAATCGTGGTGGGTAGAAGTAGGTGACTGCTTTTACTGTAAGTCCACCATGGAGCCAGACCATAATGGCGGGCGTGAGGGGCCAAACAATGGCCGCTCGGTGCATGGAGAATGCATCATTCCTTTTGGCATGGTGGCTATATTAGCAGCATAGGTGCATGTTTCGCATGCAGGCTTGTGGACCTTCGAGGTCTGGGTGGCCACTACTCCTAGGATGTAAGTACACCACATGTCTACACATGTGAAAAGCAGTTCAAATGTGCCAGAGCTTCGTTTGGTTACTTGCACTCGCTGGTGGGGTTGGATTTTTGCAAGAATTGGGGGTAATTGGAGAATTTTTTTTTATCAGAAAAAAAAGTGCTCAATGCGGGAATCGAACCCGGGTCGTAGCGGTCGAAAAACCAACGGTTTAGACCATCCTTCTATCGACCCCCTGGCGAAAAGAATTAATCCACACTACATCAATTAGTTGTTATAGAGAGGGAAAAAGTCATGGCTTCTGATTAAATAAGTAAAGTTTTTCATATATAAATTTCTAAGGCATTTAACACAATAACAAGTCCCATCTTCAGGCCCCTCGAACAGTATAATGTATATATTCCACATTATGCGTCCTTCGGGTGTCAAAATTATATTGACAAATATTTGCAATCTTATCATATCTTATCTCAGGTTTTAGTGGAAATAATTTTTGTTTTCGTTTGTTTGTGAACAAATCTCTCCCGCCTTCTCATTGGACGAATGTGGCCATGTTTGTATATAAAGGGGGCTATGGTATGGGTCGACACGCCAGTGTGGTGGAATATCGTGTGGGGGACGCTTAAAGTGTTCTCTGCGTGCTATATCCCTGTCTGGCAATCTCGGCGCATACCTGTGTAACCCCGGTCCGATCCCTACCTAAGCAGCAATAAAGCTAAGTACTGTTTTTTTATTTTATTTAACGAATTGTGGCTTATTATTTACTTTTTTTTTTGTGTTGTACTTTTGAGTCCACGATTTTTTCTGTGTTTAAGTTACTCTTACTGTAGGCCCTAGTTTATTGTATTTGTGTGTTAACCCGTAAATAGTGACTTTTGTCATTGGCGAGCCTGCCAGGATTACTGGTGTTTTGCACGTGTAAATTCCTGTAATTTTACGTGCGGTTTTTTTTTTCTTTGATTGTGTGGTTTTTTTACTATTTTTGTACTCCATCATGTTTGTGAACTCTATGCTTAATCTGTCAGTGTTTAATGGGGTTAATCTCGATTCTTTCATTCGGGAAGTCGAGCTTAAAGCTCGAGTAGGCAAATGGGATCCTGAGGTCAAAGCATTGCTCATGTTCGAGGCTTTATCCCCTGAAGTTAGGTTGAGCTTAGAGGAGATGGGTATCCGTAACGATAGCAGTTTCAAAAGTATTGCTAGTAAACTGAACATATTGTACCCTAAGAAAGCGCGTGGTATTAGGGAATGCCTTAAATTAATAGAAGGTCTTAAGCAGAGAGTTGGGGAAAGTCCTATGGTTTTTAAAGAAAGATTCCTGGCCATTAGAGATAAAGTAGAGTACAGTTTTGACGATAGCCTAGTGTTCGAAATTTTCCTCGAAAATGTGCTCGATAAGTATAGAGAGGCTATTGTTCGCAGCGAGGCTAAATCAATAGACAAAGCAGTCAGTGTCATGGCCACGGAGGATAGTGTAGAACACCGTTGCAGCTTTATGAAAGGGGTATGTTCAGTAGAAGGGGTTGAAGAAATAAATAGCATTAAGAGTGAGATGAAGATGCTTAGTGCCAGTGTAAACAGGATGAAGCACGAAAATGAGCAGTGTATTACAGATCTTAGAGGTGAGATAGAAAAACTGACTAAATTGTTGGGCGAAATCAAGCTGAGTCCACCTGAGTGTAGCTTAGGACATATAGCTAGTGATTGCTCAAGACAGTCTTCTATGTTTTTCAACCGCAATACTCTTGACAATGCTGAGATAGTGAACATACGTTCATATGGAGGAGATCAGTTTAGAAATCTGCCAATAGTTAAGGTGAATATTAACGGCAATATGTGGCACCTGTTATACGATACAGGCAGCCAAGTCAGTATTATTGATTCAGAAAAGTGTAATGTCTTGAAGGAGAATTGGGACGCTGCACTTAAAACTTTACGTATAGTTTCAGTGACAGGCCACGAGCAGACACTTACACGTGTTAAAACCTGTAGAGTTGGTAACGAAAACGGCAGCGTGCTGGGAGAGATAAGATTCTGGTTAATGTCACTCGGAGATAAAGGCTACGACGGGATTCTGGGAATCAATGATATAAGGAGATTGAATATCCAGTTACCTCCCGTACGGGAAAGTTGCAACATGATTTCCTTGAAACCAGAAGACCATGATTATGTAGACCTTAGCTGCGTTGCCAGTGAACATAGACCAATGGTTTCAAGCTTCATAGATGAGAAATCAGTGAGACGCATTGAAAACGAGGCTGTAAAGTTGCCACCTACTGAGTTTAACAGAAGCTGTGAGTGTAGCGCTGGGTCTGTTAATAGTTTTAGAAAGCCTACTTGGGCTGAGAGGTTAAGGGTGATGCGGAAAGCAAAGGAGACTGTCAGACAGTTTATGTCAGGTAATTCTGCTAAAAAGCTTATGAATCCTAGGCCACCTTATTCCAGAAGTTTCGACAGAGGAGATCTGGTAATGCTAGCTGTTCCTAAGACTGAAGGTTACTCCAACGTCTATGGGCCTTTCCGTGTGGAAGCTAGGGTCTCCGATGTTAACTTTAGAGTAAGAGGGGTCACCATGCACGATGTGAAAGTTGTACATGTCGAGAGGATGAAAGCGTTTAGAAACAGACGTTAAGAAGAGCTTTTAGCTCTTGGACTTGAGAGAACTGAATGAAATTGGATCGTTCGGTTTCTCATCAAGTGAGCGTCTGTCAGTACCCAATGTCTCTACCTAACATACCCAGCCGGTCCCAGATGAGAGCTTATTTGGTCCCCCATTAAACTCTGTATACTAAAGCATATTATATATGTGTGTGTTTGGTAATCACTCATGGTAACTCACGTAGTTTGCGCAGATTTTGTTTTGAAGTTTCTGTTGGGAGGAACAAGATGGAAGGCACCTTTATGGAACGACCCGGATGTCTTCTACTCCTCTCTTTAGTTTTTTTTTTGTATCTTTATAACATGGCTCCCGTGAGCTTTTTCCCCCCCGAACAGCGGGAGGTTTTCCTTACGGGACAATGGGAATGTTTGAGAGATTTGTTAGTTTCTTTTTTTTGGAAAGACACCTTTTGTCAAATTATATTGACAAATATTTGCAATCTTATCATATCTTATCTCAGGTTTTAGTGGAAATAATTTTTGTTTTCGTTTGTTTGTGAACAAATCTCTCCCGCCTTCTCATTGGACGAATGTGGCCATGTTTGTATATAAAGGGGGCTATGGTATGGGTCGACACGCCAGTGTGGTGGAATATCGTGTGGGGGACGCTTAAAGTGTTCTCTGCGTGCTATATCCCTGTCTGGCAATCTCGGCGCATACCTGTGTAACCCCGGTCCGATCCCTACCTAAGCAGCAATAAAGCTAAGTACTGTTTTTTTATTTTATTTAACGAATTGTGGCTTATTATTTACTTTTTTTTTGTGTTGTACTTTTGAGTCCACGATTTTTTCTGTGTTTAAGTTACTCTTACTGTAGGCCCTAGTTTATTGTATTTGTGTGTTAACCCGTAAATAGTGACTTTTGTCACGGGGCTCAAAAATCATCCATTCTGGTTACAGCCCCGTAAATAAGGATATTTCCATACAACAACAAAAAGCTTTATTAAGACCTTTCAGTCTTATACAGATTCTCCAAGTAGAAATGTAGGGTACATACAGGAATAACAGTAATAGTACCAGTAATCAGCAATGTACAACAACAACAAGCTTTATTAAGACCTTTCAGTCTTATACAGATTCCCGGAGCAGAAATGTAGAGTACATGTATGAATAACAGTTAAGGCAGATTGTGGCATAAAGGTCTCTTTCACTAGATGACTCAAAAATATACACCAGGAGGCATATTATGGGAACTCTCTTGAAAACAGAAAATTCAGAGTCAAGGTCAAAATTTCTCTCTCTACCACAAGGAAATTTACAGGGGTTGTCACGGGTCCTTTGACATATTTGTTGACGAGTTTCCTCATGATGATTCTTCGGTCACATTGCGTGACACAGGGGAATGGAGCACACCATACTGACTGGATAGATGTCTGGGCAACACATACCTGGACGCTAACCGCTTCGTGGACCAGTTAAATGAACTCACTGGTTTAACGGTCGCTGAGATGGTACATCGAGGTCAAGACAGAGATGGCTGGTGTTGTGTTTGGGATGTAATACGTACAGTACAACCTTCGATCGCGAATAAAATGATATTACTATCAGTAAATGAACTCACTGGTTTAACGGTCACCGAGATGGTACATCGAGGTCAAGACAGAGATGGCTGGTGTTGTGTTTGGGATGTAATACGTACAGTACAACGTTCGATCGCGAATAAAATGATATTACTATCAGTAAATGAACTCACTGGTTTAACGGTCACTGAGATGGTACATCGAGCTCAAGACAGAGATGGTCGTGTTTGGGATGTAATACGTACAGTACAACGTTCGATCGTGAATAAAATGATATTACTATCAGTAAATTAACTCACTGGTTTAACGGTCACCGAGATGGTACATCGAGCTCAAGACAGAGATGGTCGTGTTTGGGATGTAATACGTACAGTACAACGTTCGATCGTGAATAAAATGATATTACTATCAGTAAATGAACTCACTGGTTTAACGGTCACCGAGATGGTACATCGAGCTCAAGACAGAGATGGTCGTGTTTGGGATGTAATACGTACAGTACAACGTTCGATCGCGAATAAAATGATATTACTATCAGTAAATGAACTCACTGGTTTAACGGTCACCGAGATAGTACATTGAGCTCAAGACAGAGATGGCTGTCATCGTGTTTTGGATTTAATAGTGGACCACAATTTTCGATTGCAAATAAAATTATTTATCTATTAAAGCTTAGAATAAAGTGAGAGTCTTTGAAGATGAAAGCAAGTCCGTTATTGTGAGAGAATCCAGATCTGTAAAGAGGAGAATGTTGGCTGTCTTCTTTACTGCCAGAGTAGTTATGAAGGGGTGATATTGGAAAACAAAAGGCAGTCACTTCCAAGTGATATGGAATTTCCAAGTGATTAAGACATTCCGTCTTATACAGACGATTCTCCTGTTAGAAATGAATCTAAAAAGAAATGAGAATCAGGGAAAGAAGAAGAATCCTCGCTCAGAAAAGAGAAAAATAAAAAAGGCTGAGGGAGATTTTAAATAGTAAAAGAAAACAGGGAACGAATATCTATGTACAAAAGTTGAGACCATAAACATCGTTTGTTTTTTTTTTTTGTGCTTAGAACACAGTGAAGAATTAGATTATTGAGTAAATGGTTGCATCTTGTGAAGAAAAAAATATCCTAGCTAATAGACCACGTGGAATACATAAATATCTTTACAATGAATGATGATTATTATACACTTCAAGAATTCCTAACTATGTTCAACCCAACTTCTATAACGTTCAATTTTTTACAGGACACATGGTGACTTCAACACATATTTGTTTAGAATTGGCAAAATTGGTTCACCTGCATGCACTTGTGGAAACGAAAAACAAACCCCTGAACACCTTCTGATAAACTGTCCATTAACTTCTGATCTAAGGGAAGAAAACCAACTTTACCTGGCTAATACAAAACAAGTTGCTTACAATAAAGACCAATACAACAACAACAACAACAACAAAAGCCCCTGTTTAGGGCATTCCGCCCCATACAGGATTCGCCGTATTTACACATCAACAAGAGGAGAGGGAAGAGGAAGCATTTACAACAAAATAAAGTTGTCTCACATTCAGTTACCTATTTACAGATGGGTCATCCTCCAGTATCCCCCGCCCTGCATTCCCTCTCATGCGCCCAGCTTCTGTGCAGAACTTAAAGTATCTAACAATCAGTAATTCATCATCCAGAGCTGAAGAGAGAAGGTGACATATGCGATGGTATCTAAATTGACCAAAATTAGGGCTTGGGCAAATTTCAGTACGTTTTTCTGTTAAGAGAGGGCATTGGAAGAAATAGTGAACCAAATCTCTAATACATGAATCGTTCATTTTTGGCTATGTCAATCATTGGTTTTATTTTTTCGATCTTAATTTTTTATGTTTCAGATTTGTGCCCTTAAGTTGACTTTTTTAATGGTATGAGTCTTGCTATGTGAAATATGAGGAGTTCCTGTTAGTTGAGTTTTGTTTCTAGATTGTGCATCTTTATTTGTATGTATTTTATTACCTGAATATATTTACATCTATTTACGGAGATCCGCGGGTGTGCCTCTAGCTATATTGGTTCTCCTTTGGCATTCACCACCTGTCCCTCCACTACCATGTAGTTGATGCGGTTTAGGAGAAGTTTATTTTCCCTCAACTTCGATCTTATACCTTTCTTGTAAAGTTCCTTTCTCTTTTCTATTAAAAATTTTCTCTGCTCTCTAATCTTGAGGCTGTAATCCCTGCTCATAAAAATATTGAGTATTCGAAGTTTGGATGAGTTCTTTAGGAGACTTATTCTGGACTCGTGATCAGGAACTTCAATCAGAATAGGCGCCTTTGGTCCCCTGCCCAGGCGATGACATTCGGCAATTACCACATCATCAGCAATCTGCATATCTTCCGCCATTAACTTCTTGACCTTTTGTAGCAGCAATTCCCGACTGTCAGTCTCTGCTGATTCGATGCCATATATTATTAAATTGTTTTCTCGGGTTCGTCTCTCCAAAGCCTCCGCGCGTTCTTCCATATTCCTTATTTTTAGGGTATTGTGAGAAATTGACCTCGTGTTAGTCGCCAGTGCATCTGTGCACGAAGCTATAGATGTCTCCATTCCAGTCATTCTTTGATC
>CP092864.1:152893082-153058913 GCA_030710605.1 Cordylochernes scorpioides
CCAATCCTCCATCTTCTGCTCAATATTAAGCAACCTCGCATCCAATTTCTCTCCCAATCTATTCACTTCAGCCGAAAGGTTAATTATCAGTAGCTTTAAATCGTTCATTGGTGCCTGATCCGTAGTTGAGTGAGGCATATTTGTCAATGTGGTCTGTCTTTTCGGCCTTGGATTCAGTTCTACACATCCAATTATCAGTAAGGCCGTGATCACTTTCAGCCAGTAAGCCATCGAACAGTCCATCAAAGTTACACCAGTTCTATCCCTGTAATATTTTATCTCATTGAGTTTAGTCTTAAAATCGGCAAATTTTACCGTAAGCTCTATTGGCTTTGTTATGCAAATCACCATGTATAAAACAATCATCAAATATGCAAATTTTGCGATTAATCTCATTTTGTTTCACCGTTAACTTTATTTTACTTTTCTCTCTCAATATGATATATATAGTATTATTTAGAATATCGAATTTAAAAGATCAAAAAACAAGGAGAAAATATCTCTAGGTCAAAAAAGAAAGAAAGAAAGTACACTTATCTGGAGCCGTAGCGCGGTGCGACCGTCCAGCCCTGCCTCCTAGCGGCGAATCTAATAAAGACCAATACATTAAGTCTAATAGATTCTGCAGGATGTATATTTCAAGGCGAAAGTGTTGACTGTACATATTTCAAGCTACTATTTCTAATTGCTATATGCAAAATTTGACATCGAACGTTTAATTTTCATGATTCCTAATGTTCAATTGTGTTAATTGTATATAATAATATACACGCAATTATTCTAATTGTGGATATGGCGTGTCTCTCCCAACTGTTAAATAAATAAATGATTGTTATACGTGTCTGTGTTTAATATATATTATTCCTTTTTCTATAGAGAAGCCTTGTTGCCATCATGTATTCAACAAACCTAAGAGTGAAAAGGTAAAATTTACTAGGGAAAGTAACTACTATACGTAATTTAGTATCGAACAAGACTTGTCTAAATTACGAGAGAATATGGTGTTACGGGATACTAAACAAAGACTATGATTTTCGAGCCCAAAAAGGTAATAGCCTACAGCACCCGGTGTTCCCAGGTAGTCACCCCCCCAAGTACTGACCGGGCCCGACATTGCTTAACTTCGGTGATCGAACAAGAACCTGTGTTTTCAATGTGGTATGGCTGTAGGTGAAACAACGAGGGATATATATATATATAAGCTACTGCAGTTTCGGTCACCGAGATGGTACATCGAGCTCAAGACAGAGATGGCTGTCATCGTGTTTGGGATGTAATACGTACAGTACAACGTTCGATCGCGAATAAAATGATATTACTATCAGTAAATGAACTCATTGGTTTAACGGTCGCCGAGATGGTACATCGAGCTCAAGACAGAGATGGTCGTGTTTGGGATGTAATACGTACAGTACAACGTTCGATCGCGAATAAAATGATATTACTATCAGTAAATGAACTCACTGGTTTAACGGTCACCGAGATGGTACATGGAGCTCAAGACAGAGATGGCTGTCATCGTGTTTGGGATGTAATACGTACAGTACAACGTTCGATTGAGAATAAAATGATATTACTATTACTGAAGCTCCAGAGCCAATACATTATAAATATATATCCGCTTCTCTCTATGCAAACACATTTTTCGGTGTACGCGACTAGAGAAGCTACTGAGAACAAAACACTCACCTTTATGTAGACTGGGCAGGAATGAGTAGCAATAAGAAGTGAGTATTCCAAACAAGGAAAAACACCCCTCCACTTCCTATAACATTCCCTTATCTACAGGATAACATCCCCTCCCCCTAGTTCTAAGGACCAAAAATGATTGAGATAGTTCTATTGACGTTTAGTGTTATCGTATCATTGAGATTTCCCGAGGTTCTGGTGGATAACATATTTGCATCTATCTCTCTTCGAAGAAACGCTTGGTTGACAATGTGCATCTATTCTTGATAAAATTATGAAAGAAGTATTAAAATTACAAATATATTCTCACAATGAGTATCTTTTTTATAAAAAAAAAAACGCTGGCTTTCAAGTGATAATCGCTCTTCAACGGGCTTACTATAATATCGACTAGGATATTTACAAAAACCAGAAATATTTACAAAAACAAACACGCGCAGCGTGAATATTTATAACTGAAATTTTTTAAATTGTTTTTAATTTTCAGTTATAAATATCCACGCTGGGCGCGTTTATTTTTGTAAATATTTCTGGTAGGATAAAGTCGATATTATAGTAAGCCCGTTGAAGAGCGATTAACGCTTGAAAGCTAGCGTTTTTTTTTTTTTTCAATAAAAATATACTCATTGTGAGAATATATTTGTAATTTTAATGTGCTGCTATTCCATATGGATAAATTTAATTATTTAAAAAATATACAAGAAAAGGAATCGCCTGATATCATCTCAAAGAAGGAATAGAGTTTACGTCGACGTGTTTATTTTATTAATGCTGTATAATCGGCAAGATTTCGGACTATGACATCTTTCAATAGGCAACTTTCCAAGAAACTGAAATCTTGCCGAATTTACAGCATTAATAAAAGAAACACGTTGCCGTTAACTTTTGTTCCTTTATCATAAAAAAAAAAGTTTTTTGGAATAGCCAATAGTTCCAGAAATACAGAAATGTGAAGACTCTAGCTGTCATTGTGGCAACGAATTCCAGGACTCGAGACACCTACTGCTGGAATGTCCACTCTTCTTCACCGCTAGACAACAGACAATGTTGTAGATCTATATCAATTTGTAAATAGCAGAGAGAATTATCACAGATTTAACTATTTCTGTAAATATATTTATTTACCTTTCTAACCTGGAAGGTTCAAATTCCTAATATGTATTATTGTTTCTCTTTTTATTTCGATTACTTTTTTTGTATAATATGTTTATAACTGTTTATGTTTGAAAAAAAAATGTAAATCGACGCAATTATCCCTAGCCGGGATATCGCGTTTTGTGTGTTGAAATATAAATAATTAAATAAAAGGTTGTCCCGAAAGTTCGTAAACACTTGCAAAAAATTTGAATACCAATTTTATTCGCCGTTATTTATAATGTCTTTGTATTATGTATAAAGTAATTGTATTATGTATTATTATGTAGTCGCCGTAATAATATTATTCGCCCAGTTGCCCGGTCATTCTTGCAGCCCTCTATATGGCAGACCTCAATCCAGAAGAGGACATCCATACGGCACCTTTGTTGGCCAGTATTGTGATCAGAGTGCATGGACCGATCTGATCTGTTCCATGGACAAGACACTACCACCACCAATTTTATTCGCAAAGTAATAATAAAAAACAACGTTTTAAGAAAAATACGAACTTTTAGGACAACCTTATAAAAGAGGTCTATCAGAAACACCAAATTGTCCCTGCGAAGAAATTGAACAAACTTCACCTTATCTATGACTGTCCGAACTTTACAGAAGTGAGACATCGATTGTTCCCTGATCTAAATGATTTAACTCTCTTACATCAGCCAAGTTCTATTTTGTTTGTTTGTTTGTTTGTTTCCTCTGTAATACATATGTAATGCTTTGAGCCATGGTTAACCCATGCGAATTTGAGAGGCCAAAAATGAAAAAAAAAAAAAATTCTGAAGATTCTCATATTTCTTAGGTTGAAGGCAAATACTAAGGAGAGTTGTTAACCGCATGTATGAACACCAACAAAACATATAAAAAAAAAACAAGACAATAGATCGTTAATATACCAACATTGTTGAGAAACACACATTTGCAATAGACCAACCACAGATACATTATAATAACATAAGTCACAGAGATTAATCATGGAAGCGCTCATATCAAGGCAAAACAACAGCATCAACAGAAAGATAGACCTTTCATATGACCTATTATACCCCAATAATGTTTAATACTATACAACTCTGCAATAAAGAATATAACTACAAAATAATAGGTCAAAATTCAACCAATAATCGAACACTCAAGATATAATAAACAAGTAATATTCATGGTAAACAGTTTGCGGATTTCGACAAATTAGAAAGAGGGAATCATATATCGCCGCAACTCTTTTTTTATTAACGCGATTAAGGAAGCTTTCGGGCAAGCCCTTCTTCAGCTAATTATAGTGTACAAACAAGGAGAAATTATATATCGTTTTTAATATAAAATAAATAAAAGAAAAGAAAATTACCACGCCCCTATCGCCCTATCGCGTTAATAAAAAAGAGTTGCGGCGATATATGATTCCCTCTTTCTAACAAGTAATATGCAAATAATAATCAGATCAATAAATGCCAATGAAACGTTGACAAAATAAAACTTTAACTGATCGAAGTGTCTATTTTTTAAAAGAAATATGAATACCGGCCAGACAACCTTTATCTTTAAGACATCTACTGATGGTATGATAAAGATAATGATAAAGATAACTTACAGTACAAGCTGGAAACTGACGGAAAATAGGACAACAAGAAACAATACCTCCACGTGGCTTGCCCTACGTAATTCAACATTGTCTTTAGAAGCTAGCGTTACTTGTTTTTTTTTTTTTTTTTTAGTTTAAATATCTTCTAAATTATCTGTATCTAAAAGAGAAAACGAAAATATAACGTGGTGAGTTTATTTTTATTGAAAATACAAGCTTTCAAGCAAAACACTTTTCTTCAGGTAATCCAAGAAAAGCGTTTTGCTTGAAAGCTTGTATTTTCAATAAAAAGAAACTCACCACGTTATATTTTCGTTTTCTCTTTTAACTTTTAAAACGTGGCTAAAGTATGTCTGATCCAAACTTTTCTTTTACCTGTATCTGTTGTTGTTTATTCCTCAAGTCGTTTAAACAATCTCCATTAGGTCACCTTGTCTCAGCTTTTCTATTATAGTCCTGGAGTTTTCCCAGAGGTCTTTTTTGGAGGATTTAATACAATTCAATAGATGTTCAGGATGGCTGGTTAGGAATCGCATTTGGGGCATTTCGGGAATGTTTTGATTTTTCCATTAAATTTGAGAATTCTAAGAAGTCCTGTTTGTAATCTTGAAATCGCCGTTTGTTCTTCCCTAGTAAGGGTGTGGAAAGAAGATTCGTTAGGAATGGGAGTGTACCAGCGGTGGTTTAGGCTGGATTTCCAGAGAGAGGTTTGTTTGTGGATGGAAGAAATTTCTGAATAGGTGAGTTGGGAGTTTTCAGACCCCCCCCCCCCCTTAGAGCCTTCTTTAGCCAACTGGTCAGCCATCTTGTTGCCGTCTATGTTAACGTGAGAGGGGATCCATTGGAACGTGATCTGGTTTTCTTGTGAAATCTTTCCCCTGTATCTAAAACTAATATAGTCTTCTAGTTCTTTCTTATCTCCACTCAATCATATCAGGAGAGCAAGTTGTGACCCTTGATGGTGTCTGTTTGACAACCATCATGACTGGGTGAAGTAGAATGTGTCTGTCATTGCCATTAAGACTGGGAGCACTACTCAGTGGCAGGCCGACTTAGCTCCAAAAGAAATGGCCACCTCTGAAATGAGGAACAGACACCATGTGCAACTGCTCCTAACATGTAGTACAAACGCTGCTCATCCTGTATCCCTGGACTCCTTACAGGATACTCTCAGCTGGGCCAGCTGAACCCAGGTTTTAGTGAGCATGTTACTGCTCCCCCTCCTCCTTTTTTATCCTGACTTGGGACCGGCAAAGGCCGAGTTAACTGATATAGTAAAATTAGTTACTTTTTCGGATTCAAATTCAAAGCATGGCATTTTTTTTATTCCTCCTCCATCGATAGATGTCAATTGGATATATAAATGTAATTCATATCATTGCTTGCGTTGTAAACTGACTTTCTCTCAGGAAAGAGGGGATTCTATTTTCTCCTAAATTGGACAAAAGCAAGTGCTGAAATCAATTTATCTGAAGCAACCAAAATTCTCAGAACGGAAGAATTTGAAGAGCAAACAAAGATAGCATGGAATCTGGAAACCTATCAATAAGATAGGCCTTTATCAGTTTATGTGTAGGTAGTAATGGTGTCCAGGTTTTTCTCATGATGATTGATTACTACTATAACATGACTGGAATACGTCCTTTAATCTTCTAAGGAAGCTTGAACCTTAGTCTACGCCCAAGATTACCAAAACAGAAAACTAAAAAGATTTGCGACCTCTCCAATCCGCCTTAGGTCATTCCTGTCCAAAATACGCCCTGGAATGGCCACCACTACCATTCTTACTGGTCTCGTTCTGGCAGATCTCTGGCATAGAGATCCAACATGTCCTCACTGCCGGGAAGAGTCACAGACTGTGGACCACCTCCTCTTCTCCTGTCCAGCTTTTGTGCTACACAGGCTACAGACACTGCTTGGAGTACAAGACTTCAGTCCTGTACCTACTTTCTGACTTACGGCCTGGAACTACCTGGTTCACCGCAGTCCTCCCCATGACTAGACTGTAGCTGTCCAGCCCGGGTAGTTGGTGATTTATGCTCCAGTAGTCCGGGTTACCTCGCGGCTGATTCACCACTTGCTTTTTCTGTGATATGCTAACGTTGACGTATGAACGGTAGATTCTGTGGCCGCTGGGCATGTGTCGGACCTGGAAGCTGTTGGGTTCTGTGCTGCCTGGAGTATAGGAGCTCCATCTATGTTACCTTCCTGTGGTGAATCTCTATAAGACCCTGGAGGCTGTTGTTGGGTTCTGTGCTGCCTGGAGTATAGAAGCTCTATCTATGCTTCCGTCCTGTGGTGAATCTGTACAAGACCGATGGTCTTAATAAAGCTGCGTGTGTACTATCACATGACCATAAGCAACTAATCAACTGAGAGTTCGTATGTCAATCAGAGTAGTAATTTCATAGCTCAGTAGTGACATAAGGTATTTAAATATTATATTTAAAAAAATTAATGTGGATTTGAATAAAAATCTTTATTTTTTGTTGTTGCTGTTCACACTTAAAAATGTTCTTCCCCTGTCATTTTATTTGTACTTTTTAAAACGATTACATTTTCACTTGCGGCCATTAGAGCATTTTTTTTATTAGAAAAAAAGTGTCTAATGCGGGATTCGATCCCGGGTCGTAGCGGTCGAAAACCAACGGTTTAGATCAAGCATGTCAAACTCGCGGGCCTCATGCGGCCCACAATGAATAAATTTGCGGCCCACCAGACAATATATTTTAATTTAAAAAAATATATAAATTAAAAAAAATAATAATAAAAATTTGTAGCCTAATTTTTAAAAATTGTAATTATACATAATTTATTTATTAATAACGAACCACTGGTCGCCATACATAAGTATTGTGTGCCTTAAAGTTTAAAGAAAATATTCTTTGGAGTACTAGAAACAATTTTTTTTTAAAGTTACGTTCAATAATTTGTGCAGTTATTCTGTGTCTGGTAAGTTAAAAAATATTAATTAAAAAAAAAATTAAAATATTAATTAAAACGTTTTATTATTTTGTGTTAGCGATTACTAATTTTTTTCAGACCTTTGTATTCGATATGTCTTCATCAAAACCAAGAGGCAGTAAAACTAAACGAAAAATTGCTGAAGAACATAGGAATTTTCAAGAAAAGTGGGAATTAGAGTATTTTTGCTCTGAAGTAAAAGATAAAATCATCTGCTTGATATGTAATAATGCTATTAGTGTACCAACATTATATAACATTAAACGTCATTATGAACAACATAAATCAAATTATGATACCTACGAAGGTTTAATGAGACAAGAAAAGTTAAAAGAGTTCAAGTTAGGAATGAAAAAACAACAGTTTATGTTTACTAAAGTATCACAAGAGAGTGAAGCGGCGGTGCATGCAAGCTACGTTTTATCGGAGATGATAGCTAAACACTCAAAACCTTTTACTGAAGGTGATTTCATCAAGGAATGTTTAATTAAAGCTGCAGAAATTGTTTGTCCTGGAAGTGTGAAGACGTTTCAAGCAATATCTTTGTCTCGAAATACCATTGTGGAAAGAGTTACTGATATGGCCAGAAATTTAAATGATCAGATAAAAGAAAAATCATCTTGTTTCGAAGCATTTTCCATTGCCTGTGATGAGAGTACGGACATTGGGGGCGTAGCTCAGTTAGCTGTTTTTTTTTTTTCGAGCTTGCGACACGGATTTCAACATTTTTGAGGAATTATTGGAACTAGTACCGATGCATGGCACTACTACAGGAGAGGATATATTTAATTGCGTTTATGATCTTCTGCAAAAATACAATTTACCTCAATCAAAATTGACTTCTGTAGCAACAGATGGAGCTCCTTCAATGACTGGAAATACCAACGGTTTCGTAGAGTTACTGCGAAAAAAACTAAGTGAAATTTCTGATGGTTCCAATATTCATCAACACATTGCATTTTACATCAGGAAGTATTATGTACGAAGGTAATAAAAATGGAAAATGTGTTGACACCTATCAAAAATTTCATCAATTTCATAAGATCTCGAGGTTTAAATCAGCGACAGTTCTCTCTGTTCTTAACTGAATTAGAAAGCGAATATTTAGGTTTATCATACTATACCGAGGTACGTTGGCTATCATGCTCCAAGGTTCTCAAACAATTTTGGGGCTTGAAAGAAGAAATATGTCAGTTTTTAATAACCAAGAATCAAGACATCACTTTGTTTTCTGATCAAGTATGGTTGCAAGATTTTTCCTTCATGGTTGACATAACAAAACACTTGTCGGATTTAAATTTGAAACTGCAAGGAAAGGATCAGATCATTACCAACATGTTTGACCAAGTTAATGCATTCAAATGTAAGCTAGTTCTTTGGGAAAAGCAGTTGAAAAACGAAGATTTAATGCACTTTCCGACATGCAACATGTACAAATCAAGTTTAGGTGAAACTGCATCGTATCAAAAATAGGCGGAAAAAATTTTAAGTCTTATAAATGAATTTGAAACAAGGTTTTCTGATTTCAAATCTTTGGAAGGCAAGTTTACTTTGTTTTCTTCGATTTTCTCGATAAATATAGAATCAGTACCTAATCATATGCAAATGGAGGTAATAGATATCCAGTGCGATTCAGATTTAAAGGCAAAATTCATTGAAGTTGGCGTTTCTGAATTATACAAATATTTGCCAGCCAGATTTGAAAACAATCGAAAATTAGCATATGAAATTATGTCCATGTTTGGAAGTACTTATCGGTGCGAGCATTTATTTTCACTTATGAAAGGAAATAAGACTCCAATCAGATCGAGAATTACTGACGTTCACCTTGGGTCAGTTTTAAAATTAATCACTGCGAACAAGATTTCCCCCGAAGTAGGAAAGATGGTAGCAGAAAAGAGATGCCAAATATCAGGGAGAAAATATTAACTTTACTTTCTTTTTTCTTATTAGTATTTTTTAAAATAAACCTACATAAATGTTACTATAAAAATTTAATTACTTGTTTTCTTTTTTTGCGGCCCACATAATCTTATTACTCTTTTATTTGGCCCGTGTTAGTATTTGAGTTTGACATGCTTGGTTTAGAGAAAAACAGGATAACGTGGTAAGATTCTTTAATAGAACACGACGAGCTTTCAGGCAGCAACTGCCCTTCTTCAGGTCTTATACAAGTGTAGACAAAGAAGCCCCACTTCTTTGTCTACACTTGTATAAGACCTGAAGAAGGGCAGTTGCTGCCTGAAAGCTCGTCGTGTTCTATTAAAGAATCTTACCACGTTATCCTGTTTTTCTTTGAATCTTGCAGCGTGGCGATATGATGTATGCTTGGTTTAGATCATCCTTCCACCGACTCCCCAAAGGCAAAGTTCGGTTACGTTCTTGAACTTTAGAAGGTCTTCTAGGAGTGAGAAGTCGCTAGTTTTGTATTTAACACTATAGCCGTTGTAAAGAAAGCATGATGCATTATTTCACTATCTGCTATTAGGATTGTATACTAATTTCCTCGGTTCCAAAATCACTTTATTAGGTACCGCTCAACAAGAGCAACCTAATTTATGATAATTGAAATAATGAATAATATGTGAGTTATTCATAAATTTAAACAAAATGTTAACGTGGGATTAAATCCCGGTTCATGACTGTCGGGAATCGAGTGTGTTACACACTTGTCCACCGACTCTTATGTTTTATAATAATTTACCGCAATAATATATCAGCCGGGCCAGATGAGCCAAGGTTTTTTAGTGAGCTTGTTACTGCTCCCCATCCTCCCTTTTCATTCTGGCTTGGGACCGGCAAAGGCGGAGTTGGACTCTGTAGTGGTTAACACCATTGATTCCCGACAGCCATGGACCAGGATTGAATCCCGCATTGGACAATTTGTTTTAATATGTGAATAACCTTCACAAATTATTCATTGTCGTTTTAGAATTATTTCCGTTTTTCCATTCATTTATGAATCTGTCAAAAAGGTATTCAGCTGTGGGCCCGATCAGAATACACTGTTAAAGTCCGGAATGATGATATATTCGTGTGTAAAAAGCTCACCTCGATTCGATGGTTCGAATTCACATAAATAGGTACCGCTCAGCAAGAGCAACCTAGTTCATAATATGTGAAGTATAGTAGATAAGTATAGTAAATAATATGTGAAGGTTATTCACATATTAAACAAATTTTAACGCGGAATTCAATCCCGGTTCATGACTGTCGGGAATCGAGGGTGTTACCCACTCGTCCACCGACTTTATATATTATGCTATTTTCTGAATAATAGTTTTAATATATATATTTAAATTGAACCTAACGATTTATTTAATAGATTTGCATCATAAGTGACAGGTAAATTTGAAATGATCAGTTTATTCTTCTCTATCGATTTGCTTTTATAAATCGTGTGCACTAGACTGTGTCAATATGCCGAGGTGTTGCATTAATATTCCTGATATTTTCTGTTACATTTGTGGCGAAATAAAAGTTCAAAGGCGAAACTTTACACCGCTCATCAAAAAGTTCTATCAACTTTATTTTGGCTGTAAAGTCGGTGACCAAGATAAGACTTGAGCTCCTCATTATTGTTGTGAAATTTGTGCTCGACGTCTTACAGGGGGATTAAAGGTGAACGTCATATGCCTTTTGCGGTTCCAATGATATGGAAGGAACCTAAAGACCATTCTTCATGCTGTTTATTTTGTTTAACAAAGACTATAGGTATTACATCCAAATCAAGACATACAGTTGAATATCCAGATTTGCCTTCTGCTATGAGACCGGTTCCTCATAGTGATATTTTACCTGTGCCACAGCCTCTTGAAAATGTAATATTTAATGACGATGAATCAGATAGACAAGAGAAACAGGCGGATGACACAAATTTTGAAGCAGGTGCTTCATCTGAACCTCATTTGTTAACCCAAGGAGATTTGAACGACCTCGTACGTGATTTAGATTTATTCAAAAAACAGAGTGAACTTTTAGACTCTAGGTTAAAAGGCTGGAATTTCAAGACTTATTTTCACAAGAGAATGATTTAGTATATTGCAATGATGTTGTTAGTCTAATGGAAGTGCTTGGTCATGACCATGATACAGAAGAGTGGCGTTTATTCGTTGATTCTTCAAAAATTAGTTTGAAAGCTGTTCTCCTTCACAACGGAAATAAGTTCCCATCAGTGCCAATAGCACATGCATCCAACATGAAAGAGACTTACGAAAACATGAAACTGCTTTTGAAAAAGATAGAATATGAAAGATACGGTTGGAAAATATGCAGTGATTTGAAAGTCATTGCACTCATGCGTGGATTACAGTTTGGATATACAAAATGTTTCAGTTTTCTGTGCGAGTGGGATAGCAGATAAGGGAAAGGCATTACATAAAAAAAAAGCTGGCCAAACCGTGAAATCTTTACTCCAGTACATAAAAATATTGTAAATCCTCCCCTGATTGATTCAGAAAATATTTACTTACCACCATTAGATATTAAACTGGGATTAATGAAGAACTTTATCAAGGCAATGGATTGAAATGCCTGTAGATTTGCCTACCTAAAACAAAAATTCTCTAGCATAAGTGATGCGACAATTAAAGAGGGCATTTTCGTTGGACCTCAGATTCGAGAATTGCTGCAGGATGGAAATTTTCAAAATATTTTGAATGAAGTTGAAGCAGCAGCATGGAATTCCTTTAGAAACGTTTGCAAGAACTTCTTAGGAAGTGTCAAGGTTGAAAATTACCGAGACATAGTTAATGATCTGTTTCTTTCCTACAAGGCACTTGGATGTAACAATTCTCTCAAAATCCATTTCCTGCATTCACATCTGGATTTCTTTCCAGACAATCTTGGTTCAGTTAGCGATGAGCATGGTGCGAGGTTTCATCAAGATATATCAAGCATGGAGAAGCGGTACCAAGGTAAATGGAGTCCCGTTATGCTTGCTGACTACTGGTGGACACTCAAGAGGGATCTACCACAAGCAAAGTATAGAAGAAAATCCACTGTCACTACTTTTCAATAAAATAAATATATTTCGTTCATAT
Organism: Cordylochernes scorpioides; assembly: GCA_030710605.1. Lineage (NCBI taxonomy): Eukaryota > Metazoa > Arthropoda > Arachnida > Pseudoscorpiones > Chernetidae > Cordylochernes > Cordylochernes scorpioides. Next base: position 152,905,497 of record CP092864.1, read on the forward strand.
AGGCCTATATATTAAAAACATTTCCAAATTTCAAGTAGGTTTATCTCAAAAATCTTGCGTGATAGAAAAACCCTAACGGTATATTTGGAATCAGCACAAAGAGTTGAATTTAGATAAGATGCTGTTTCTTTTGGGATAAAGAAAAATATTTTTTGATAAACCAGTGTAATGTAATAAGGTTTATGAAAAATGCTTACGTAATATTTCTTGCATTTTTTCTATATTTATCCCAATACCAAAAAAGGCTGTCACGCAAAAACCATGATGATGGAAAATTCTGATTAGATTTTTGGGTTCAGCGCATGAGAAGTTACACTAGAAACATCATCAGGTTCTCTTGGGCAAAAATCTTGTTGACCAGTGTGATCAGCGGGAGAGACATTGCTGACAGTGTTGGAGGGAAAGCGCCGGGGGAAGATATTGAGGGGTAGACAGGAATAAACAGACGATCTAAAACAATGGACTGGGCTACACAACTACGAGGAGATGAAGAGGATGGCGGAGGAAGTATGGAGAGACCATGTGGCTCACCCTCAGTAGAGGAAGACATTGAAGGAGCGAGATATGGAGAACCATGTGGCCCACCTTCAGTAGAGAAAGACATTGAAGGAGGAGATATGGAGAGACCATGTGGCCACCTTCAGTAGAGGAAGACATTGAAGGAGGGAGATATGGAGAGACCATGTGGCCCACCCTCAGTAGAGGAGGACATTGAAGGAGGGAGATATGGAGAGACCATGTGGCCACCTTCAGTAGAGGAAGACATTGAAGGAGGGAGATATGGAGAGACCAAGTGGCCCACCCTCAGTAGAGGAAGACATTGAAGAAGGGAGACATGGAGAGACCATGTGGCCCACCCTCAGTAGAGGAAGACATTGAAGAAGTGAGACATGGAGAGAACATGTGGCCCACCCTCAGTAGAGGAAGACATTGAAGGAGGGAGATATTGAGAGACCATGTGGCCCACCCTCAGTAGAGGAAGACATTGAAGGAGGGAGATATGGAGAGACCATGTGGCCCACCCTCAGTAGAGGAAGACATTGAAGGAGGGAGATATGGAGAGACTATGTGGCCAGCCACCCTCAGTAGAGGAAGACATTGAAGGAGGGAGATATGGAGAGATCATGTGGCCCACCCTCAGTAGAGGAAGACATTGCAGGAAGGAAAGATTTCTATGGGAGTGTGAAGGAAATCCTTACTTGGTGTCTCGGCGATGGCAGACTGAGGCAGTTGCCACATAATTCAATCACCAGCTGATGATAATTCCCGCCCCGTTGATCCATGAAAGTTACATCAGGTTGACTTCTCCAGACGGCCAGACCTAATAGGTTATATAATCCTTGGAAGGATGTCGTGTGTTGATAATTACCTTTTAATTGAAAAATTATCTGAGAGCAATTTATTTCTTTTTGGATAACAAGTGGAAATGAACAAACTGATTTTTAAAATGAAAATTGAAAGTCTTGGTGCGATTTTTTTTGTTTTAATAAATAAAACTAACTTGTTACTGCTTTCACTGCAATGAAATGGACCCATATCAGCAGCTTTACACACCCAAGATAGAGTACATTGCGACTGCTGTGATAGAGATGCATGGAGACATCTGAGGCTCTTCATTGGACACGACAACAAAATAAATCTATTAACACCCAGAACAGCAGCTTTACACGCACAAGATTGAGGACATTGCTACTGCTGTGATAGAGATGTATGAGGATATCTGAGGCTCTTCATTGGACACGACAACAACAACTCCAATAAAACAAATATATATTAGAAGGGTGGTCTCGTTAATCAGAGGTTTCGTCAGTTTAATATTCTAAGTCGCTCTAATATTGTATTGGGTTGTTCCTCTACAATAGTGTTATGACGACTGGAAAATACCCAGCAATTTGGACTAATTCCACTATACACCCAATCTTTAAAAACGGTTATAAGAACAGCCCCTCCAACTACCGAGGTATTGCACTGATTAGCAATGTATCAAAGCTTTTCACATCAATCCTAAGATCACGACTGGAGGAATGGGTCGAAGGAAGAAGGGTTATACCCGAAAACCAAGCGGGATTTAGAAAAGAAAGATCATGTATTGACCACATATTTACACTAACTACTTTAATCCAACTATCATTAAGAAAAAAGAGGGGAAAACTATATGTCTTTTTTGTCGATCTAAGGAAGGCATTTGATACTGTACCCCACTCACTACTTTGGAAAAAACTTTACAACCTAGGCATAAGTTACCAATTCATAAGTACGATCAAAAGTTACTACGAACAAGCAACTATAGCTATCAGATGGAAGGGATCATTTACGGAAAGTATTAAGATAAACTCGGGAGTCCTCCAGGGAGAACCACTTTCCCCACTGCTATTTATATTATTTATCACGGACTTAATCGAAATTTATAATAACTCAGACCTGCCGAGTGTAAATTTGCCAGAATTTGGAGATATCCATTTATTGCTGTACGCCGACGACATAGCAATTATAGGTGAGTCCAGGATAAACCTCCAAAAGAAGATCAAAATACTGAAAGAATATCTCGATGAGAACTTAATGACACTAAATGAGTCCAAGTCAAAGATTATGGTGTTCCGTAATGGAGGTAAACCCTCAAATAAGGATAGATGGTTCTGGAATGATAAACCCATAGCAATAACTTCAAGATATACATACTTGGGATTCCCTCTGACACCAACAATAACAACTACTCACCCGGCAAATTACTTTAAAGGAAAAGCACTTACAGCAATTAACGCCACACACCCAATATTAATAAAATCAAAAGCAAAGTCAATAAATTTATCAATCAAACTCTTTGATACAATAGTGAGAGCTGTCCTGATGTATGCCGCTCCATTATGGGCAACAGAGCATAAAGACTTACTGGACAATATACAAGACATATTTATCCGTAGGTTCCTGAATCTGCCCAGATACACTCCAGGTTACCTAATCAGATTAGAAACCGGTCGTATCTCATTGAGTGTAACAGCCTTAAAATTAACCCTGAAGTATTGGCTGCGGGTGTTGAATATGAGCAGTGACAGATTGCCACGTATATGTTTTAATAGAACACGGGAACTCTCTAATGCTTCGGGCACACCCATCGGTTTCATTAAAAAGCTCACTAATCTGCTTAACGATAATGGATCCCCTGCACTTGTTTCCTGTGATGACCCTGAAACGCTGAGGAGCGCGATTACAGGGCTCTTAAAAACAGCGGCAGACCAATCTATACAAAACGACCTTACAAGAATGGATAAATCTAAGCTATACTCTCACTACAAAGACATTCACATATCTTTCATGACGGAGGGATACCTTTTAGGGGATTTTCCTTTCCCGGTTGTAAGACTACTCGCACAAGTTAGAATACTTTCAAGTTTTTTTAGAGAAAACCACACCAAGATGCTCTGCGGTGAGGACCCGACTTGTACCTTTTGTAATTCAAAACTACAAAATGAAATCACTCACTTTATTTTTGATTGCTCTGCTCTGAAAGAAGAAAGAAGAACCCTTATGCTCAAAACTGGGCAACTCTGTGCTTCACTTCCATCAATAATTGACAATATGACCCAGAATAAGCATATTGCTACGGCGTTTTATGGTTTCCACAAGTCCATATCTCAGAAGAAGGCCAAGTGATACTCACTCCTCAATTTCTTACTGCTACTCTTTTTGTGTTGATTTCTTGCTTCCCTCTTTCTTCTTCTTCTTATTTTTTTTTTTCCTTTTCTTGTTTTTTTTTTTCTTTCTCTTTTTACTCTGTATATATCGCTATTTCCGTTGTCTCACTGCTTTGTTCTTATGCATACCTCTGGTGAATCCTGTATAGGGTCAGTGACCCTAAATAAAGGCTTTTTTGTTGTTTTGTTGTTTGTATTGGGTTGTTCTGTTTATTGTTATATCGTCCCCGTTTGTGTTCTCTTCATAGTCTGAAGATGGCTCATGGCTTCGTATGATTTTCGCTTTATTATAGTGTTTCACAACGAAACAAGTACACTAAAGAAAGTACAGCGTCAGAAGGATCCTTGGCGCTGTTATATACACCTCCAGGTACGCTTGTTCGGCGGTACAAATACTACAATAGGATGGATAGAGAAAAGATTAGCATGGCCCCTGTGATACTAGTTCGGCGGTACAACTACTACAATAGGAAGGATACAGAGAAGATTAGCATTGCCCCTGTGATACCAGTTCATCGGTACAAATACTACAATAGGAACGATACAGAGAAGATAAACATGGCCCCTGTGATACCAGTTCGGCGGTACAACTACTACAATAGGAACAATACAGAGAAGATTAGTATGGCCCCTGTGATACCAGTTCGGCGGCACAACTACTACAATAGGAACGCTACAGAGAAGATTAGCATGGCCCATGTGATACCAGTTCGGCGGTACAACTACTACAATAGGAACAATACAGAGAAGATTAGCATGGCCCCTGTGATACCAGTTCGGCGGTACAACTACTACAATAGGAACGATACAGAGAAGATTAGCATGGCCCCTGTGATACCAGATCGGCGGTACAACTACTACAATAGGAAGAATACAGAGAAGATTAGCATGGATCCTGCGTAAGGATGACACGTAAAATCGTGAAGCGTTCCACACCTCCCGGCACTCGGTCATACATCAAGAGATCTCTTCTCTCCTGGAACCGCAGATTGTGAAGTGTCCCGTTACAAACAATCCACGCCCGTCCCGAGCGACTTGTACTGCCGGTCTACACACAAGCTCCGGTGTCCACTTTCACGGAGAAATCCGCTCCGCATATTCCAGACGTCTTGCTATGCCAACTCGACTGGACAACTGGGCATCTCTGTCGTCTCTAGGCCAGCTGATACCATCTCCCTCTACAGAGAGAGATATTTATAACCCAGGGAGCGCAGAACGCCAACTACCCGGGAAGTCCAGCTCACCAGTATGGACAAGTGTTGAGCGCTTTTACTCGCGTCCTGTTTTGATTGCTGAGTTGAACCAGTTGACCAGGAAGTTCCATGCTAAGGTTGAGTCTGGCCATAGATCTAGGATTGAGGTGGGTCAGTCCAAACAGCTGTTTGTATCCTATGTCTTAGGAATGCTGGACAGCTGAAGAGAAGATGATCAACTGTCCGTGGCTCTTCTGAACAGTGGATGCAGGTAGGGTCTGTTTCGGGATGTACGCGTGTAATGTCCGCCAGTACATGGCCCGTGTGGATGGTGGTACCCATATATCGTAGCAAAGTATTATTCACTGGTCCGCAAAATTAAAGGAACAGGGGACAATTCAAAGGACCGGAAACAATTTTTAAATTGTCGAGAGTATAGACAAGTATAGATTCAGTTTGGATTGGATGTTTGCTAGAATCGTTTTAACAAATGTTCGTTAGGCAAACTTTTACTCGGGTAAAAACCGGACGAAACCATATATATATATATATATATATGTTTGTCGGCTATGCACGCCCTCAATATATAACTGATCTCGCTGAAATTTGAACAGGACAGAGAGTTAAACCTGGAAGAGTTTTTTGTCGCACTTTTAACCAAGAAAAATTATAATTAACCAAGTACACTTGGTTCTTTTTTTATGCGGTAGATGCGTCCCAGGGGAATCCGCATAAAAAAAATCGCACAAAAAAAGACATACATTTATATGTAAAATGATGGATACGTTCCATTTATTAAAAAAATCGCATAAAACCTAAATAATGTTTTAAAATGCACCAGAAATCGCATAAAAAAGATTTATAAATAATAAGATTTAATTTTTTTCTCATCATATTTTAATAAATGGCACATATGTGTGTTAATAACAAAAACAAAACTTAATATGTTAATATGTAAAAAAAAACATAAACAAAACTTTATTTAAAATCATATTAAGAATGTTTTCATCATTATTCGAGGTCTGATAATGTGCGAACCCGTTTGTGGATTGGTGCAAGATCACTTTCATCACTTGAAGATAAAATTACGTCATCAGATCTACAAGGTAATGCTTCTTTAGGAACTTCAGTGATTTTTTTTTCTTTGACAAGGTAGTCAGTAATCAAACGCTGTGATGGCTTGACTAGTTCTTTGTAGAGTTCTCTGTAGCCAGACATACAAAATTTCAGATCACGTTGGAATTTTAAGGCGCGTTCTACATCATTATCATTTTGAATAAAAAAAATTTCCAATTTACCGGAAAGTTGAAGGCCTTCCCGAAGTAATTTTTCGTCCAGTGGAGTAACATATTCCAGTTCGCTATCTACTGTTTCGAAATCTTTAGTAGTATCTACCATACTTTCCAAAATATCATCATCATTTAGGGCTTCGTCCACAAGCAATTCTTCTATATCATGCTCGCCAAAATCATCAAAACCTTCCCCACCTATTTCCTTAGCAATTGAAATAATATCTGATGTTACTATTGTTGTTCTATTTGATTCATTTCTCTTTGATACGCATTCAGGCCAAGCAGCTTTCCAACATGCATTTAAAGTTTGTGATTTTATCTCGGCAATTGCTAACGCAACATGATCTACACAGTTCAAGATATTAAATTGTTTCCAAACTTCAGTAACTGTTATTGTATCGGATTCCAGTTTATCGAAAATGAATTGGAAAGTGAATTTTACATAATATTTTTTAAATGTTGAAATAATTCCCTGATCTAATGGTTGAATTAGGCTCGTTGTGTTTGGAGGGAAAAAAAACTACCTTTATATTTGGATGTTCTAAGTTTGGATGACCTGGTGCATTGTCAAGAATTAATAAGATCTTAAATTCGAGACCCATCTCTTTCATATAATTTTCTACTTCGGGTACGAAGCATTTATTGAACCATTCAGTGAAAATAGCCGTTGTTACCCAGGCCTTCTTGTTTGCCATCCAATGTACGGGCAGTGCATTTAAGTCTTTTCCTTTTAATGCACGTGGTTTTAAAGATCGATTTACAAGCAGCGGTTTTAACATTCGATCGCCAGATGCATTGCTGCACAGCAATAAAGTAACTCGATCTTTAGCAGCTTTAAAACCACTGGCATTTTTTTCGGACTTTGCAATGTAAGTACGGGTTGGCATTTTTTTCCAAAACAATCCTGTTTCATCAGCATTGAAGATTTGATGGGCACAATATCCTCCATCTTTAATAATTTTAGCCAACTTTTCAGGATATTTTCTAGCAGCTTCTTCATCTGCAGAAGCCACCTCACCTTTTATTTTAAGATTATGAAAAGAATGTATTTTTATAAAACCAGTTAACCACCCTGTGCTGGCAGAAAATTGTGGATTACTTTCACGTGAAGATGTAGATGGCTCTGATTCTTTTAACTCCTTGTAAAATTTAAGGGCTTTCATCTTGATTAAATGTCCATCTAACGGAATTCTTTTTTGAGTTAAATCTTCAATCCAAATTACGAGAGCTTTTCTGTTTTTTCTATTAAAGTGCCTCTTGAATATGATGAAATTTTAGAACTCAAATTTGTACCAGATCTGACTGATCTTCTTATTGCCGCTTCATTTTTTTTTATTGCTCTTATAGTAGATTCGCCTAAATTATAACGTTTACCTATTGCTGTTGATCTTTCTCCTTTCGCCAAGCAATCGAGAATTATAATTTTGGTTTCTAGCGAAATTGCACTTCTTTTTTGTTTTTTATTATTGTCACACATTTTCTTTAAGAGGACTAAAAATTATAGAAAAAACTTAATGTACAATTACGCACTAAAATTATTCAAAAAAACTTACAATTCACTTGAGTAAATTTATCTTCCGGTTTTCGGTAGTAACCTTCTTTCACAAAGTTTTATTTTCTAATGCTTTCCAATATGCAGGCTTTTTTAATTAGTTTCATACAAAAACAAAATGCAGCATAAAAACACGCAATTTTAACGAGGTATTTTTGTTTTTGTCTCTTTTGTTTTTAAGAGCAAATCAAGAGAAAACATGTCAATAAAAGAAAAAAGAAATTTGTAACGGCAGCTGGCACGCCGGCGGGTTTTCAGTTTTGATTTCGGTTTTGCGCGAGTTGTGTAAGACACCGGCAGGCGCGGAAAAAAAGACATTGGAACTTCGCCTCTACTGTTTGTTGGATAACTTAACATACAACCAGGACGTTACAAAATTCTTTCTTTGTATTGATTGCGTAATAGTAGAGTTGTAGTTGTTATTCTTATTCGTTTTCAGAAAAAGTGAATCACCAAAAAAAAAATTTTCGAAATTCGAGTAAATTTTTTTTTCTTGCACCGCATAACTCCAAAACCGCATAAAAAAAAAACGCATAAAAAGAGAACGAAGTGTACTGAGCAACAATATTTTTTTAGTCAGAAATGATGATGACAATATTGCTGTATCATGCTTGATTGACCTGAACAAAATTCTTTAGGAGAATATTCACTAAAGCAGACCACGGGCGAAGCCAGATGATAATTTTTAGTAGGTAGGAACAAAATTCTACCAGCGAAACATTCACTCGAGCAGAAGACACACGAAGCCAGGTCATTTCTATATATAAAATATCATTTCTAGGCCTTTTGGCTAAGATCATGTAGTATATCTCTAGATATTTTTTATTTATATATATATCTTTTTAAAAATCTATTCAGTTGAGAGAGTTGCTCGAAAAATATATTTTATTTATTATATAAATATATAATGTAAAGAATATTTTTATCATTATTATCATAATATTCTGTGTGTTCTGGAAAATTATTATAAATAATATTCGTTAGGCAAACGATTTCATAGGTATTTATACTTATTCTAGCCTATCGAATGATAGAGTACAAAGTATGATAAAAGTTTTCCTTATCAATAATCCTGCGACAACTAAGCCGAATTTACCACAGAAATCATCCGAATGGTGGGATAATTGTAAGCTACAGCTCATGAGAATACAAGAACACAAGCTTGGCAAGAGTGATATCTCTTTGTTGGCTTATCTTCAGGAAAAAGATTTTGGACAGAGAACAAACTTAGTTTCAAACACAATGATCAGACAAGAGCTGGAATCAAAGAAGTCATGGTATAGAGAGAATGCTGACATCTTCATTGATATCATAGAAGAATATTTTGAAGATGATTTGAAGAGGGCAAAGCTGATTCATAAATGGAATGTCATCATACAAGAATGGCAGTTCAAAACGACAACAGTGTTAGCTCGGCTTCAGATAGGTAAACACCTGAATGATATCAACCTTGAATGGTATGTTGGCAAACAATGAGAAAGATAACTGTAACTTAGTAGTAACCACCAGGTGGAAACTAAATTCTCCAATATTTACCTTCAATTTTGTGAACAATTCTTTTTTATTTTTTCATTATTTTATATAGATATTAAAAATTTTCATTTAGAAGTATTAGCTCGTCATTTCTGTATCAAATTTATACTTTTAAGATAGAGATATGCTGACACACATTAATATGAAAGAATAGTACAAAGGCGATATTGTAATGGGATAAGGTGCATAAATTTAGAAAAAGGCATCTCCTTATCGTGCAACTGAAACGCGTCCGTGGGTAGCTTTTCTTGATTAATCAAGAATGGGTATTTGGCCAATTCAAGAATAATTAAAAATTAACGAGAATAGTTTATATTTATTCCGATAGATGGCGCAAGCCATCAGCAACTTTCAGTTGCACGATAAGGAGATGCCTTTTTCTAAACACATTAATATGTTATAACTCCTTGATAAAGGTTGGCGTTCAGCCAACTGAAATATTGGTAAAATAAATGATATTTAAATCCAAAATATGCCTTTTTAATTGAAGATTTGCTTCTATTAAAAAAAACTATTTCTCTCTACTTTTTTTACTGCAATTAGAAAATATATTTATTACTTTTTAATATACAATTAAACCTGTCTATAGGGCCCCTTCTTGGGACTCGCCAAAATAGAGTGCTATAGAGAGGGAGTGCTATAGACATGTCACTTTTAATGTGAATTATTTACATTTTAAATAAATTTTAAATATATTCAAATATATTTATATATTAACACAGACATAAATATAATATAATCAATGAATATAAAATTATCATGGGAATATCATCATATAAAAACATATTTCATGAACCAATTAACAGTTTTTTTTTTTTTAAATAAACAATAAACTATTATTTCTGACCTGAAAAAAATGAAATTGATGTCATTTGTGTCTGAATATGAGGATAATATAGAAAATATAAAAGAATATATAGAAAAAGGCCTGAATATTAACCACCGAGTATATGGTGGAAACAGCTTATTGCACATTGCTACCAGAAAAGGTAATCTTGAAATAGCACGATATCTTGTAGAAGCAGGGGCTAATATAAACTTACAGAACCCCAATATGGAAACTCCCCTACATTACGCGTTTATAAAAAACGAAATTGCTGTTGCACGGTATCTGGTGGGTGTAGGAGCAGATGTTAATATGAAAGATGATAAAAGTAGGGTCCCACTAATGATTGCTATTACAGATAAAGAGATAAGAATTAATCTAACTTTTAAGAATACTACTTTTTATCGGAATTCTAAAAAGTGTATTTGTGAACTTGTTGAAGCTGGGGCAGATGTAAATATTCAAGATTTAAACAAAATTTCACCATTTTTAAAATTACTGTCAAATATAGAGGATAACGAATTGTTTAATTTGTTTATTGAGAAAGGTGCAGATATCCACGCTAAGGATATTGAAGGTAATTCTTCATTAATTAATGTTGTCATTAAAGGTAATTTAGAACGTTTTAAGTATTTGATTGATGCGGGAGTTGATACTAACCATGTGAATAATGATGGAAACTCGGCTTTCTTCTATGCTGCAGAATCCGATAATATACAAATTCTTGAATATTTTCTGATGTCTGGGTTTGATATTAACGTCAGAAATTACTCTGGTGAAACTCCGTTATTCAACGCTGTTAGAAAGTGTAAGTTATCAAATGTAAGAATGTTGATAAATTCCGGCGCAAATATCAACGTTAGGAATAATTCGTATGCCACACCGCTTTCATGCGCAATACGTACCATCAAAATGGATATGATTAAGCTTCTTGTTGAAGGTGGCGCTGAAGTGGACATCAGTGATAACCTCAGTACCTACATAATTACTGGTGTTTCGGCTTATTATTATAGAAACAGAAGAACTTTTAATAGCTCTGATTTAAAATATCTGTTTAAAGGTGTGTGTTGTATGGACTTGTTACAATTCCTAGACAATTTTATAGTATTCATACTTTTTCTAGTCTATCGGATGATACAGTACAAAGACTGATGAAAGTTTTACTTATCAATAATCCTGCGACAACTAAGTCGAATTTACCACAGAAATCATCTGAATGGTGGGATGATTGTAAGCTACAACTCATGAGAATACAAGAACACAAGCGTGGCAAGAGCGATATCTCTTTGTTATCTTATCTTCAGGAAAAGGATTTTGGACAGAGAACAAACTTAGTTTCAAACACAATGATCAGACAAGTGCTGGAATCAAAGAATTCATGGTATAGAGAGAAGGCTGACATCTACATTGATATCATAGAAGAATATTTTGACGATGATTTGAAGAGGGCAAAGCTGATTCATAAATGGAATTTCATCATACAAGAACGGCAGTTCAAAATGACAACAGTTTTAGTTCGGCTTCAGATAGGTAAAGACCTGAATGATAACAACCTTGAATGGTATGCTGGCAAACACTGAGAACAGATAACCGTAACTTAGTAGGAACCACCAGGTAGAAACCAAATTCTCCAATATTTACCTTCAATTTTGTGAACAATTATTTTTTTAAATATTTTATATAGATAATAAAAATTTTCATTTAGAAATATTTGGTCGTCATTTTTGTATCAAATTTTAAGATAAAGATATGCTTCTATTTTAAATAAACCCATTTTCTTTCTACTATTTGGCTGCAATGAGAAAATATATTTTATTACATTTCAATATACAATTAAACCTGTCTATAGCGCCTCCTCTTGGGACTCACCAAAATAGGGTGCTATAGAGAGGAGGTGCTAGAGACAGGTCACTTTTAATGTAAAATGTTTACATTTTAATGTTTAAAATCGGGCGCTATAGACAGGTTTAAATGTATATAATTAAAATAAAAAAGCATATTCTGACCAAGAGTACATGAGCTTGAGATGGCGCTCTGCCAGGATATGCCTTTTTTTTTTTATTTCAATACCAGCACCTAACATTTTTTACACCAGCACATATATATGCAACAGAAAATGTTTAATATACTCACATTTGAATTAATATATATTCAATATACACACACACTAGATAATTTAAATGTACTGTTGTAAAGATAGAAGCTGCCTGGCTGGCATTCATAGTTCTACAAATTGAAGATACTTCAGTCAGTAAATCTTTTTATTATAATATAATACACTGCGGCCAGTGATTGCAAAACGACACTTGAAGTTACACCACATGAGTTTCTTTTCAATGAAAAATCAAAATTCATTACAAGGTGAAATATTGACATTTCTAACCTTTTTGGATGAGGTATGAAAGGGTGAATTATGAAGAGTAATGATGAACGGAAAAATAAAAGTGTCCAGAGATGTTTTTTTTTTTTTCAATTTATTGTCTCGACGTTTCAACAATTTTGTCCACGTCAGAAGGATTATCAAATTATTTTTAACGCTTTGCTAAATGTTTTAATTTTTGTTCGCTCTTGACGAGGACAAAAGATTTTTGTTGAAACGTCGAGACAATAAAAAAGATTTACTGGCCGAAGTATCTTTAAATTGAAGAACTTAAAAGTACTAAGTCATTCCATTTTAAAACCAAAGTTATTCTACAAGGCCATTTGAAAGCACAATTTGGATTATAGATTATAAACACAAGGTACTAAGACCAAATCCAAATAAATAAATAGCGTGTGATATTTCGGTAACAGCGTTATTACCATCTTCAGACAAAAGACTGAATGAGAAATATCACAGCATGCTTTTAAATAGTTACTGATAAGGCACAATTTGGATTCTGGATTATAAACACAAGGTAATAAGACCAAATCCAAATAAATAAATAGTGTGTGATGTTTCGGTAACATCTGTGGTAAAATTTCTCATTCAGTACTTTTGTCTGAAGATGGTAAAAACGCTGTTGCCGAAACGTCACACACTATTTATTTAGATTTGGTCTTATTACCTTGTGTTTATAATCTATCATTCAGTACTTTTATCTGAAGATGGTAACAACGCTGTTACTGAAACGTCACACACTATTTATTTATTTGGATTTGGGTCTTATTACCTTGTGTTGAAGACATGTTAATTCTTATATATAAAAAATCTGTTATCTAAGAAGCACATGTGCTTTTGTTCAGGATATGCCTTCAATATTTTTAATATCAACACCTGATCTTTTTATTTTTTCTATTGTTTTTTTCATGTGTTAAGCATATTTACGCAAGTTTGGCCTTAAATACCCATTTCTTGGTTTCTCAAGAAGCCTGTGGGACCAAAAATATTTTTTGGTCACAGTGGTACAGCCTGCTCCACGCTGTCTAGCGCCAACAGCGCGAAACACATTCGTGGATACGTTTTTTGATTTGTCAAGAAATTGGGGTGGCCAAATATCACGGAGCAAATTAAATTAATATTTAGTTTATTTTTGCTTCACTAGATAGCGCTCTGCCATCTAAAAATCACATGTGCTCGTGGTCAGGATATGCCTTCATTATTTTTAATATATATATATATACCATTCTCCTCCAGCATATTCCTCCCAGTGAACCTGTTTTTAAAAAAAATCTAAAACATTTTATTTGTTTTAAAATGAGCTCTCATGCATATTAAGGTAAGAGAACACCTCTCCCTAAAGGACACTTTGGCTCTGCAATTAGGTGTCCTTTACAGGAAGGTTCTACTGTATTTAGCAACTCTCTGGTAAGAGGACACCTCTCCCTAAAGGACACTTTGGCTCTGCAATTAGGTGTCCTTTACAGGAAGGTTCTACTGTATTTAGCAACTCTCTGGTAAGAGGACACCTCTCCCTAAAGGACACTATGGCTCTGCAATTAGGTGTCCTTTACAGGGAGGTTCTACTGTATTTAGCAACTCTCCAGTAAGAGAACACCTCTCCCTAAAGAACACTTTGGCTCTGCAATTAGGTGTAGTCCTTAACAGGGAGGTTCTACTGTATTTAGTAACTCTCTGGTAAGAGGACACCTCTCCCTAAAGGACACTTTGGCTCTGCAATTAAGTTTCATCTACAGGGAGGTTCTACTGCATTTAGCAACTCTCCGGTAAGAGGAAACCTCTCCCTAAAGGACACTTTGGCTCTGCAATTAGTTGTCCTTTACAAGGAGGTTCTACTGTACTATATTTTAAATAAAATATAAACCAGGGACCATTCATGATTAAAATATCCATAACTAACCGAATGAACAGGGCTGGTAACGCCCAGATTTTATCACACACACACAAAGCTTTAATAAGACACCGGTCTTATACAGATTCACCACAAGAAGTAATCATAGATGGAGTCCTATACTCCAGGCAGCACAGAACCCAACAACAGCCTCCAGGGTCTTATACAGATAACCACAGGAAGGAAGCATATATGGAGCTCCTATACTCCAGGCAGCACAGAACGCAACAACAGCCTCCAGGGTCTTATACAGATTCACCACAAGAAGGAAGCATAGATGGAGCTCCTATACTCCAGTCAGCACAGAACCCAACAACAGCCTCCAGGGTCTTATACAGATTCACCACAAGAAGTAATCATAGATGGAACTCCTGTACTCCAGGCAGCACAGAACCCAACAACAGCCTCCAGGGTCTTATACAGATTCACCACAGGAAGGAAGCATAGATGAGCTCCTATACTCCAGACAGCACAGAACCCAACAACAGCCTACAGTGTCTTATACAGGTTCACCACAGGTAGGTAGCATAGATAGAGCTCTTATACTCCAGACAGCACAGAACCCAACAACAGCCTCCAGGTTCTAATACATATTCACCGCAGGAAGGAAGCATAGATGTAGCTCCTATACTCCAGACAGCACAGAACCCAACAACAGCCTCCAGGTTCTAATACATATTCACCGCAGGAAGGAAGCATAGATGGAGCTCCTATACTCCAGGCAGCACAGAACCCAACAACAGAATCCAGGTTTGACACAAGTCCAATGGTAACACGTTCCTTCGTGCATACGTCATGGTTAGCGTATCACTGATCAGGCTAGTTTGGAATCAGCCGCGTTCTATTTTTCGCTTTCCTCGTACCCAGGTTTTATGTGTGTGAATTTTCACAAGGTTTTATGATTCATAATATTCGTTACAAATATATATGCTTACCCTGATTCGCCCTAATTCTCCCAAAGTGGATGTTTGCCCAATGAATGTTTACACAAGTATTATTTGTTATTGATAAAATTGTGATAAACGTTTAAAAATACAAAAAAAAAATTCTCACAATGAGTTTCTTTTCATTTTAAAATGCAAGCTCTCAAGTGATAATCGCTTTTTTTTTGTAAACGGGCTTAATAATAAAGCAAACATCTACTTTATGTGAAAAATAGTACCAAAGTGAATTTGTACTCGAATCAGGAAGAGATAATTAAGAAAAAAAAAAGGCTTTTCCTGATTAATCAAGAAACGGTATTTGGCCAATTCTGGAATAATTAAAAATCAACGATTAGTTTATATTTATTCCGATAGATGGCGCAAGCCATCAGCATCTTTTAGTTGCACGATCAGGAAATGCCTTTTTTCTTAATAAAATCGTATATTATAGTCGATGTTTTATTAAGCCCGTTGAAGAGCGATTATCGCTTGAAAGCTAGCGTTTTGTAATAAAAAGAAACTCCTTGTGAGAATTTTTTGTTTGTGTTAAAATTACACTCAAAATGACGATAATGATAGTCATGATGATATATTCATTGGAATCATCAAGACTACTGAGAGAACAATTGACAATATAAACAATCTGATTGATTCTTCTAATCAATTGTTACAAAGGTGGAAATCTATACAAGATAGTAGATAAAGGGTAGATAAAATGTAGGGTAATATATATAGTTGTACAAATTGCTTCAGCAAGGAAAGTTTCCCCAGTACTGAGAGAAGGTTCAATGATATAATCGGCGCGTATAAGGAAAACCATTTGATAGAAACAATATTGTAACATGGATGACAAGATACCAGAGTAAAGTTGGGGAAAGAGGGGTGGACTCCAGCTGCCCTGTGGCAGACGCCAAAAACAGCATTCCTCTGTGGGGGAGGACAGAGTCTGGTGACATCTGTGACAAGTAGAAGACGTGGGGACTTGCCTCCGGGCGTGTGGATGATCCTACAAGACGGTGCCAGGAGAGACTGACATCGGAGCGGCCTACAAGACGGTGTAGTCCAGGCTGGACATGTACAATGTAGAGCGGGACACAAGAGTGACATCCACGGTGCCAAGGATTCTTCTGACGGGGAGGTTGAAGACAAGTCCCACTGTTGTATTCCTTCAGTTAGTGAGATACAATAAAGCGATAACTTTAGCTGCAATACTTTCGAACTCACATGTGTATCTTTGTGGCATCCTGAGTAGACAAAGTACAGCGTCTGGGTACGACGTAACAATATTCATCTGGGAAACCTTCATTCTGGAAGAAGCTGGGCAAAGCTTGGTCATTCAGTTAGTTTATTATAATTAGAATATTTTCTAACCTCGCATTTGCCGTTCCCAAGACCATATAAAAAGGAGGAGGGGGGAGCAGTAACAAGCTCACTAAAAAACCTGGGCTCAGCTGGCCCGGCTGAAAGTACCCTGTAAGGTCTCCAGGGATACAGGATGAGTCTATACTCCATGTTAGGAGCGGCTGCACTCATGTCAGAGGCGGCCATTTCTTTCGGAGCTTAAAAGAAGCGCATTGTCAGTAAATTTATTTGTGTAAAATTTTAACAAACTATACTGTGCACATAAAACACTACTACATATAAAAGGAATAAATTCTTTTATAAAGGACCTCATGGAAAACTATATTCTAGTTATATATATATATATTTTGAAAATAGAGCCATCCATAAATAAACCTTTAATTAAAAAGGCATAAATTAACACAAATCAATAACGCGCCATCTATACACATAAAATGAAAGGATTTAAAAGCACGAATGTTTCTTTTATACACAATACAAACTTCTACTGTCCTTACTGCGTTGAAGAATATATTGGGAGGGCTTAGCTCATCAGTGGTGAACCCTCCCAGCGGTTTCGCCAATTTTATCCATCAGACCGCTTCTCAGAGCTCTAATACTGTTTTGGATTATTCTGCTTATATACGCAGCACCAAAGGGTGGAATTTCAGAAATGGTTTTCAAGAAAACTATGAACATAAGCTTATAGGACAGTAGAATTACATTCAAAAAGGCATATATTGGATCAAAATATTGTTACGACGCTTCTCAGCCGTCAATGTTTGCGTGCAAGGTTTCTGAGAAGACAATGTGAGTTCGTTTAGGATACAGCTTAGTGCTATAGATTTATTATCACAGCAACTTTAAAAGGGATATTAAGAACTATACAGGGGAGATAAACACTTGCCTTCAATGCCGCCCCAGGTAGGTTTCTCCTCGTCCTCCACTTGTTAATCCACACAGTCAAGCACTACAACCGTAAACATAGGAATTCAATTCTAATCTGTTCTTTTTTCGCGCGCGCGTGCTCGCGCGGGCGTGCCTTGCCTCCCTTGGCTTTCCCACTTCTTCTCTTCTACTTTTCTGCATCGCTTCACTGCCCCCTTCTCAATCCTTTTCGTCCCGAAAAGGCTGATTTCACCAGAGGCGCTGATCGGCGGCCCTTTGATCTCCCTGACGTCTCTGGCCACATAAGGGTCGTCAGCCTCCCGGAAGCGTAACGGCAGGGTTAACACCAACCCTTGTTTGCAGAACCACATCTCAACTCGCGCTTTCTTTCCACTATCAACCAGTGCCGACGCCATTGATTGGTCTCGCTGTCTAGCACAGGGCGGTGGTTCTCCACAAGATGGCTGCCATATTTCAC
Source organism: Cordylochernes scorpioides (assembly GCA_030710605.1). Taxonomy (NCBI): domain Eukaryota; kingdom Metazoa; phylum Arthropoda; class Arachnida; order Pseudoscorpiones; family Chernetidae; genus Cordylochernes; species Cordylochernes scorpioides. The sequence goes on from CP092864.1 coordinate 152,923,486, forward strand.
TGCCTACGATGCTTCCATCTGATATTTTGAATTCTCCTTGTGAACACTCTGTAGCCGCAATGTACAAAGGGTTGTGATCGTTTGTATTGCGCTTTCGCCGCTTCCTTCCACGATGGGGCTGTAGATCGCCGATCTTTACAGTGGATTCGTCCGCCTGATCCACGCTGTCCATTTCGTGGCCTCCCTTTTCTTCTTTAGGTTTCCCATTCTCTTGCTCTAGAGGCTCTCTTTTTCCTAACCCTTCAAACCTGGGCTCCTTAGTGCCGACCACGCACAGGGCTGTGAATTTCTTAAACCTTCTGGAGGTGTCGGATCCCGTGGCAGTCTCAAGGTCGGTAGAACTTTTCCTAGGCGGTGGCTGCTTGATCTGCACCTTGTCGGGCGAAGGAACGAAGATGAATGGTACACATTCTTGGCACATCTCTTCAGCTTGCATTGCAGACGACGGCGCTGACACATTGCGCGCGACTTCCGCGTCACAGACATTGTCGTCGGACTCCCATAGAGCGTCCAATGCTCTATCCCGTTCAGTCGGGTTACCGGCTCCAACTTCAGGGTGCTTCGACCATCTAGCCTTGTCGCACTTCCACGGAGCATCCAGCTCCGTCCCGTCCAGTTGGATCGCCGCTGTAGTCCCTGACAGTCTGACACTGTCGCTGAAGTCAGCCACGCTGTCGCACTGCAGCTCGCCAAGATCGTTGCTGCTCTCATGGAGTATTTCAGAAAGAATCCCAGGGGTTGAATTTTCGCTCTGTATATTACCTTGAGGGCATTCTCCTTCCGTCCGCTTGGTTTTATACAAAACACTCGTGCCACAGCCGCTGTCGGAGGCGATCAGCTCACCCTCCTCCGCTACACAACCAGTCTGAATCATTTCCTGCTGTCGACACTCTTCGGACTTCTGGATCACGGGAGAATCTTCTAGCGTAGATTCTGACAGTTCACTTACGACGTCTCCCGACGTGATGGTCCCTGTTGTGATGGTCTTGCCGGGATCTTCATCACCTGGACTCGTCTCTTGTCCCCTCAGACATTGAATACGTGGGCTATTGGTCGCTGTGATTGCCTTTGAAAAGCCATCAGGATTTTCTGGCGATAGTACATTGAACCCAACCTCGCAAGACATGGGTGTGGCAGAACGTTTGACATTCCGAATATGCTCGAGTCGGCTCAATCGAGAATCCCAGTTTTCTCCGAGCACATCTAATTTCTGGCTTATCTGAATGAGCAATTTTGTGAATTTTTCGATTTCGGGGTCGGTTAGTTTTTCCATTTTTCTTTTTAAATTGGCGCAAAATAAAATCTTCAATTAAAATTAACTAAGCTGTATCCCACTTCTGACACCAGTTTGTTACGACGCTTCTCAGCCGTCAATGTTTGCGTGCAAGGTTTCTGAGAAGACAATGTGAGTTCGTTTAGGATACAGCTTAGTGCTATAGATTTATTATCACAGCAACTTTAAAAGGGATATTAAGAACTATACAGGGGAGATAAACACTTGCCTACAATGCCGCCCCAGGTAGGTTTCTCCTCGTCCTCCACTTGTTAATCCACACAGTCAAGCACTACAACCGTAAACATAGGAATTCAATTCTAATCTGTTCTTTTTTCGCGCGCGCGTGCTCGCGCGGGCGTGCCTTGCCTCCCTTGGCTTTCCCACTTCTTCTCTTCTACTTTTCTGCATCGCTTCAATATTATTTATTTTACCAATATTTCAGTTGGCTGAACGCCAACCTTTTTCAAGGTATTATAACATATTACATGTTAAAACATGTTAATAACATTATATCATTAATATGTTATAACACCTTGATAAAGGTTGGCGTTCAGTCAACTGAAATATTGGTAAAATAAATGATATTTTGATCCAATATATGCCTTTTAAATTAAAGTTATATATATATGTTGATTCAACTTTATGCCTATGTTATCCAAAGTTCAAGAAAAGTTTTTTAAAAAAATATGCTTGATGCAATCTCTACCTCTTCTTCTTTCTTATCTCCACTCAATCATATTAAGGTATCAAGCTTGTAAAGCTTGAGACTTTTGATGGTGTCTGCCGGGGAAGAGTAGAGCTCATCAATGGATGAGACAATACAGTCAATAATGTGTTTTGGGGTTGCAGGTTAACACTTAGTACATAGTGGGAAAACCTTGCAACCATTCTGGAAAGTCATTGTCCGTAGATGACCAGACTTAAGTCTGGAAATCAAAGACTGTTGTTCTCTTGGGAGGACAGAACCGGTGCTTGTCCCTCCTGCTCTGTACCAGTCAAATAACCTTTCGTTGCATTTTTATTTACAATATAACGTAAATTCACTCGCAATCAGCGCCCCCTCGCGGCAGGCGTATGGCCTGAAATAGCCTCGCATGAGATTATTTGTAACGTCAAGCTTAGCCTATAGGTTAGGTACACAGCTTCGTACCCCCGCAACCTAGGTTCGAGGCTCAGCGTGGGTGTTTTTTTTTTTTTTCATTTCTTTTATATTATTGTAGCAAATTATTAAAAATATTATTTTATTTAAAATGTAGGCTTTTTAAAATAAAAATTAACATCAACAATTTTTAAATAATATTTATAACAAACCTAGGTTCGAGGCTCAGCGTGGGTGTCTTTTTTTTATTTTCATTTCTTTTATATTGTTGTAGCAAAGTCTTTTTTAACAGCATTATTATATTTTAATTGGTTTATTTTAAATATGTTTGTTATGAAGGCTCTATGTAATACTATTTAGAGCACATTTTACATTTTAAACACCTAAGCCCCCCTCTTTTTGATATTGTAACAAAGTATTAAAAGTATTATTTTATTTTAGATGTTTGCCATGAAACTTTGGGAAGTTGTTTAGTATACTACCATGACGATTTCTGGCGAATTATTTTAAAATAATATTTATAACAATAATTATAGCAAATTTTAAGACATATTTTTAAATTCTGTGTTTGTGCATATATAAATATTTTACAAAAATTGTGAGAACGTTCTATTAGAATATCTCAAAAACAAAAAACAATACATATAAACAAGTTCACTGACATTTATTAATGCAGTGATTATAATCAATAATTACAATAAAGGGCTATATTATCTATATATATAAAAATCACTTTCAAATTTCAACGTAAAGTTCCATTCTCAATCCCGTAGGGCTTTATATCGGCTAAAACATTTTTATCTTTATAAGTGAATATTAACTTTACTGTACTGAATAGTTTAGTATAATATTAATTTAACATATTACAACTTAGCCACAGCAACGCGTGGCCGGGTTCGCTAGTATCTTATAAATGTTGATGATGTTTGTGTCTCAAATAAATTGCTGTGTCATCCTGAAGTTTGTCTTCACTAAATTTTCTACGTTACATTTTGGTGGAGAAGATGGGTAGATTAGGGAAGACAAACTGAGGATCGCTGAGAAAACCTTGAGACATTGGATGCTGTGATCTACATTTTCAGAGACTGGCTCCAGGATTCCACCGCCGTGTCAAAGTCAAGGCTTTTCCTACAGAAAGATGATGTCCCTATTGACGATACGACCCCGAAGCCGCTCTTCACGCCGCAAGAGAAAAAATGCCAAGCTACTAGGGACAAAGTTTCAAAACTAAAGGATTTCTTGGCAGAAGCACGTTAGATCCATGTCAGTATCTACAACATTTACAAGCTGTGAGTCACAGCTCCCATAGGGAAAGACCTATGTAACAAAGTATTTATTATATTTTATGTACAGATTATCAATTTATTGACGTTTATATTATTTATATTTTGCTACTCTGGAAACTTCCTTTATATCTATAAAAATGAAATCCAAAAATCGATGTTTGTTATCGCGTTACGCAAAATCTACAGAATTAATCATTATGAAATTTCGCATGTAGATTTCATTTAAAATATAGGCTATTCAAAAAACTAAAAAGGTTAATGTGCTTTTTTTTACCTAAAACCAAAAAGCGTTAGTTCCAGCCTTTTAGCGCTTGGCGCCACACTGGTCGCGACGATAAATGAATTTGATTGGTTAATAATTTTACACGTAGTTTGTTAGTTTGTTTACACGATTAACGTTTTTAAAAGGTAAGATTATCCAATCGCCGTGAAACTTTAGGAAGTTATTTACTATACTACCGGGAAGGTTTCTGGTTTGAATTTGATTTGAAATGAATATTCGTCGCAATTTTATTTGCCAATTTTCTACTTTCACTCGCAAGCAGTTCCTCTCGCGGTATCTTGTGAAATTACATTTATAAATTGCAAAAATATTAGAATGTGTTCAAAGTAAAATAAATTTAATATTTAATTTGAGAATTTAGTAATATAATATTCCAATGACGTTGTAAAAACTTGGCATTTCAATATTAATAAAAAGTTGAAGAAAATATCTTATTTAAAATTTAATATCTGTTTAAAAAAAATTATGTTTCAAAAATATATTTAAACGCATATAACAATATTTATGTACGTCTATAAATATATATATTTAAGAGGATTGGAAGTTTTCTAGAATTGTTTTAACAAATGTTCGTTAGGCAAACTTTTACTCGGGTAAAAACCGGGTTAAGCAGGTATATTCGCTAAATACAGGTATTTACAAATGTTCGTTTGTGGCAAAATACTATTCCTTCAACTTCAAATTAGAGAGTGGACCAATTAATATTGATTTTATTTAACTTATCGAGTATTTTTTAAGGGACCGGAAAAAAAATCAAATTATCGAGAGTATAGACAAGTATAGATTCAGGAGGGATTGGATGTTTGCTAGAATCGTTTTAACAAATGTTCGTTAGGCAAACCTTTACTCGGGTAAAAACCGGGCGAAACCGGGAACATATATATATATGTTTTAAATATTGAGCAATCCATAATAATAAATCAAAGAAAAGCCTTGATAAAGAGAGGCGTGTTGCCCCTAGAAATATTGGCTGATTAATAAATTTATATCCAATATATGCTTTATATTTATTTATATATATATGTTTGTCGGCTATGCACGCCCTCAATATGTAACTAATCTCGCTGAAATTTGAACAGGACAGAGAGGTATATCTGGAAGAGTTTTTTGTTGCACTTTAACCAAGAAAAATTATAATTAACCAAATACTGAGCAACAATTATTTCTTAGTCAGAAATTATTATGACAATATTGCTGTATAATTCTTGATTGACCTGCAAAATTTCCTTTGGGGGAATATTCACTAAAGCAAACCACGGGCGAAGCCAGATAATTTTTAGTAGGCAGGAACAAAATTCTACCAGCGAAACATTCACTCGAGCAGAAGACACACGAAGCCAGGTCATTTCTATATATAAAATATCATTTCTAGGCCTTTTGGCTAAGATCATGTAGTATATCTCTAGATATTTTTTATTTATATATATATATTTAAAAATCTATTCAGTAGAGAGAGTGGATATGTGTTAGGAGCTAATACTTTCCTATTCTACCATCGAGCAGAGTAAACATCAACACTTCCAAGAAATTAACAATTTTAATTCCCTTTCATAACTAACTAATTTACATTTATTTATTTATTTATTTCATCTCAATTTGCAGGTGTTACATTCGAGCACAGCTCGCGAGTCACCTTGTCCAGATTATTTACACATTGCGAGTTGTAATGCTGGAGTGGCCCCCGGAACCTTACAGGAGGGCAGTTGTTGGGTGTTTGGCTGTCAGCTAGCCATTGGGTCCAGGTCGTCGGATTCGGTGGCTGAGGTCACCTTGATTTTGAACAATTTCTTGTATAGTTGGATTTGATGATTTTTGAAATTGAGAGAATAGTCTTGTTGCAGAGTCTTGATAAATCTCTTCTAGATTAGGCTGGTTGAGATCTTCTTTGAGAATTTTGTTTGAAAGATTGAATGGGGCTCCTATAGTGGTTCGTAAGCAAATCCTCATGAAGGCATCTATTCTTTTTTTATCCGTAGGTGTGATATATTTGCCCCAGACTGGTAGTGCGTACGTGATGATGGGTAGAATACAGGTTTTGTACAACGTGAATTTATGCTTTGTTGTTAAATTACTTTTAAAATTGAGCAGGCTTGATAGAGATATTTTGGCTATCTTTGCCTTTCTTATGGTGTTTTGGACATGTAGGTTAAATTTTAATTTCGAATCCAAAGTGACACCAAGATACTTGGCATGGTCGGCCCAACTAATAGTGCTTGAGTTTACTGTCAAGTTGGTTTGTGGCTTGAATTTTTTGTTATCTCTTGGGGGAAAAAGTATTGCTTGAGTCTTAGTTGGGTTAATGTCTAGTTTCCACTCATCGCACCATTTGATTATGTCATTTAGGTAATCCTGAAGCTGAGTAACCAATAGGTTGACTGATTTAGAGTTAAATAAAATTGCTGTGTCATCTGCGAAGAGCTTAAGTTTACATTTAGAGTGCAGTGGGATGTCATTAATGTAAATATTGAAAAGGTAGGGTCCGAGGATAGAGCCTTGAGGTACTCCAGTCTGGATTGGCTTTGGTTCAGTTATAAAATTTCCTTGCTTGACTGAAAAAGTCCTGCCCTGTAGATAATTCTGCATAAAATTGATAATGTCACTTGGAAACTGGTGTTTTGTGAGTTTCTTTATAAGGCCATTATGCCAAACTTTATCAAATGCTTTCGCAAAATCTAGAAAGACAGCACCTACCACTTCCTTGTGGGATCTTCTTATCTGGATGTAGTCCAGAACTGCAATGAGTTGGTGAGTTGTTGAATGCCCCCTTCTAAATCCGAATTGCTGCGGGATGATGAAGTTAGAGTTGTCCAAGTACATCTGAAGTCTACGTAAAATAATTCTTTCGTAAATTTTGCCGATGGTGGGGAGGAGGCTGATAGGTCTTAGATCTTCAGGGGATTTAGCGGATTTTTTTGGAATTGGAATTATGATAGCATGTTTCCAGACTTTGGGGTAGTAACACAAGTGCAGTGCGGCGTTGAATACTCCAGCTAGAAATACAATCCATTTGATGGGAAGATTCTTGGCCATTTGCGGAGTGATATTGTCATGGCCAGGAGCTTTGTGGTTAGCTAAGTATTTAATCACTTCTTTGACTTCATTTGGTGTCGTCATTGTGAGCATTTTTTCTTGTTGGTGATTATAAGTTATATTTGGTTGGTCTTCTTTTTCCTTGGAGAACTGGTTGGAGAAGTGTTCTGCAAGTTCATTTCCGATTTCTTTGTCGGTCAATAAGGTTTTGCCGTTCGTTACTAAGCTTGAGATCCTTTCCGTTTTTTTTTCCTGATGGGTTTTGTTTTTCTCCAGAAGTCCTTTGGGCTTGATTCAATCTTGTGTATGAATTGATTCCAGTTCTCGGTGGAGTCGGATTTGAGGGCTTTGTTAACTTTTCCCTGTAGGTTTAAATAAATGGCTCTATGGGCTGGATCCCAGGTTGCTTGCCATCTCTTACGAGCTTTATTCTTTTCTTTTATCAAGGCCTTGGTCGAGGGGTTCTGTTTTGATGAAGAGGATGATATAACTGTGTTTTTCGAGTAGCTGTTGTAGATTTTATCATTTAGTATGGTCACTGCTGAGTCAATATTGGCTTCCATTTTCAAGGGTACTCTAGGAGGCGTACTGGAAATTAAGTCTTGTTGGAAGTGTACCCAGTTAGTGAGTCGGCAAGCCCTAGTCGTGAATTCATCCTTCGGGCAGGTCAGCTCTAGGATTACTGGGAGGTGATCTGAAGATAAGGCATCCAGGGTCTTAATCCTCGAAGTCCAGGGGATGTTTCTAAGAATTGCGATGTCTAGAAAGTCTGGATTACCCAAAGGACTGTAGTGCGTGGGTGAAGAAGGTGCGACAATGTCCAGGTTTTCTTTTTCGGAAAAATTATGTAGCACGGTTCCGCTATTATTGGAGGTTCTTGAGCCCCAAAGAGGGTGCTTGGAGTTCCAGTCTCCTGCAGCGATTACTGATTGATTATTCTCTAACAAGAGATTCAGATCTTCCTCCAGGAGTGGTAGATCGGGTTTCTTATAGATTGACGATATCTGCACTACTGACCTTCCATCTGGTTTCATTAGAATTGTGGTGTTTTCCATGTTAGATGTTTGAATCAGCACTTTTTTATATTTAAGATAGTTTTTTAGAATTATTGCCGTTCCACCGCCCCTTCCAACGATTCTATCGTTTCTTATTGTCTGATAGTTTCTGAGTTTGAGGTCGACAGATGGTTTTAAGTGTGTTTCACTGAGCAGTGCCATGTCTATTGAGTTTTCTTCTAAAAAATGTAGAATTTCTTCTTTTTTGAGTTTAATTCCGTTGCAATTCCAGAAAACGATTTTCAAAGGTAATTTGCCTTTCATTGTAAGTAAGTTTTGATAATTTCTAATAACTTTTCGCACAGTTCCCTGGTGTCAGAACGAGTAGTTTTCTTCTTTGCAGTTTCAGCGTAACTTGCCTTTTGTTTTTCAACAGTTGCTTCTTCTGTTTTAGTGGAGCTTGCTTAAGGTATGGTGTTAGGGGAGTTTTGTCTGGGAGGCTTTAGCTGCTGTTGTTGTGGCTTCAGAAAATTTTGGCATCCGCGGTAATTGGCTGTGTGCGCCTCTCCACAGTTAGCGCACTTTGGTGGGAGCTGTTTCGACTTTCTTGGACAATCCTTCGAATGGTGTTCTTCAGCACACTTGACGCATTTGGGCTTCAAAAAACAGTTTAGCTGGCCATGCCCAAAGCCCTGGCAGTTAAAGCATTGGGTCACTCGTTTTGTAGTCCTGAATGATTTCACGACTATTTTTTGGTAAAGTATTTCGGTTATTCCATAGATTCGTTTATTTTGTTCATTTTTCGGTAGCTCTACTAGGACTATATTCATCGGTATTTTGGTCGATTGTCTATGGAGTCTTTTGACAATGACCTCAGTGAAGCCCATTGAGACCAGTTCAGTTACGACGTCTTCTTCTTTGAAGGCTGTTGTTACCCCCTTCAATACCACTTTCAGTGGTTTTTCCTCCTGTAGTCTGTAGGAATATCCTCCATTATTTTTTTGTACATACTCCCTGATTTTTTTGAAGTCGCCTATGTTTTTCGATTTAATTATGTGCTTTTTGCCAGAAATCGTGACTTGGAATGGTTCCGTGCACAAGCCTTTTAGTTCTTGGCAAAGAAGCTTCCAATCTGCTACATTTTCTGCAATAACAGGAGGAATTCTCGGTTTTTTCACGTTAGTGACTGTGGTCCATGGGCCATCGTTGTCGTTATTTTCTTCATCGTCTTGAGGTGGGTGAGCTGTGTTCATTTGTTGAGAAATTCCAGTGGCGGGACTTTGTTCATCGATGTCCATTCTAGGCGTCTTCAGATTACGCTCGCTCCTAGTTGGCGATCTTGAGTCATCCGATTGGGAGCCGCGAGTTCTCTTCTTTGATTGAACCGTTTCCTCAAGCTTATACTCGATTCCACATTTGTCTAGGATCTTCGCTTTTAAGGAGGCTTCGATTATGCATAGTTTCTCGCCGGTTGGTCCGATCGTCGATTTAATTACAATCGGTGGCATATTATTTTTTTATTATACTAATTTACATTTTTTTATTTATTTCATCTCAATTTGCAGGTGTTACATTCGAGCACAGCTCGTGAGTCACCTTGTCCAGATTATTTACACATGGCGAGTTGTAATGCTGGAGTGGCCCCCGGAACCTTACAGGAGGGCAGTTGTTGGGTGTTTGGCTGTCAGCTAGCCATTGGGTCCAGGTCGTCGGATTCGGTGGCTGAGGTCACCTTGATTTTGAACAATTTCTTGTATAGTTGGATTTGATGATTTTTGAAATTGAGAGAATAGTCTTGTCGCAGAGTCTGGATAAATCTCTTCTAGATTAGGCTGGTTGAGATCTTCTTTGAGAATTTTGTTTGAAAGATTGAATGGGGCTCCTATAGTGGTTCGTAAGCAAATCCTCATGAAGGCATCTATTCTTTTTTTATCCGTAGGTGTGATATATTTGCCCCAGACTGGTAGTGCGTACGTGATGATGGGTAGAATACAGGTTTTGTACAACGTGAATTTATGCTTTGTTGTTAAATTACTTTTAAAATTGAGCAGGCTTGATAGAGATATTTTGGCTATCTTTGCCTTTCTTATGGTGTTTTGGACATGTAGGTTAAATTTTAATTTCGAATCCAAAGTGACACCAAGATACTTGGCATGGTCGGCCCAACTAATAGTGCTTGAGTTTACTGTCAAGTTGGTTTGTGGCTTGAATTTTTTGTTATCTCTTGGGGGAAAAAGTATTGCTTGAGTCTTAGTTGGGTTAATGTCTAGTTTCCACTCATCGCACCATTTGATTATGTCATTTAGGTAATCCTGAAGCTGAGTAACCAATAGGTTGACTGATTTAGAGTTAAATAAAATTGCTGTGTCATCTGCGAAGAGCTTAAGTTTACATTTAGAGTGCAGTGGGATGTCATTAATGTAAATATTGAAAAGGTAGGGTCCGAGGATAGAGCCTTGAGGTACTCCAGTCTGGATTGGCTTTGGTTCAGTTATAAAATTTCCTTGCTTGACTGAAAAAGTCCTGCCCTGTAGATAATTCTGCATAAAATTGATAATGTCACTTGGAAACTGGTGTTTTGTGAGTTTCTTTATAAGGCCATTATGCCAAACTTTATCAAATGCTTTCGCAAAATCTAGAAAGACAGCACCTACCACTTCCTTGTGGGATCTTCTTATCTGGATGTAGTCCAGAACTGCAATGAGTTGGTGAGTTGTTGAATGCCCCCTTCTAAATCCGAATTGCTGCGGGATGATGAAGTTAGAGTTGTCCAAGTACATCTGAAGTCTACGTAAAATAATTCTTTCGTAAATTTTGCCGATGGTGGGGAGGAGGCTGATAGGTCTTAGATCTTCAGGGGATTTAGCGGATTTTTTTGGAATTGGAATTATGATAGCATGTTTCCAGACTTTGGGGTAGTAACACAAGTGCAGTGCGGCGTTGAATACTCCAGCTAGAAATAGAATCCATTTGATGGGAAGATTCTTGGCCATTTGCGGAGTGATATTGTCATGGCCAGGAGCTTTGTGGTTAGCTAAGTATTTAATCACTTCTTTGACTTCATTTGGTGTCGTCATTGTGAGCATTTTTTCTTGTTGGTGATTATAAGTTATATTTGGTTGGTCTTCTTTTTCCTTGGAGAACTGGTTGGAGAAGTGTTCTGCAAGTTCATTTCCGATTTCTTTGTCGGTCAATAAGGTTTTGCCGTTCGTTACTAAGCTTGAGATCCTTTCCGTTTTTTTTTCCTGATGGGTTTTGTTTTTCTCCAGAAGTCCTTTGGGCTTGATTCAATCTTGTGTATGAATTGATTCCAGTTCTCGGTGGAGTCGGATTTGAGGGCTTTGTTAACTTTTCCCTGTAGGTTTAAATAAATGGCTCTATGGGCTGGATCCCAGGTTGCTTGCCATCTCTTACGAGCTTTATTCTTTTCTTTTATCAAGGCCTTGGTCGAGGGGTTCTGTTTTGATGAAGAGGATGATATAACTGTGTTTTTCGAGTAGCTGTTGTAGATTTTATCATTTAGTATGGTCACTGCTGAGTCAATATTGGCTTCCGTTTTCAAGGGTACTCTAGGGGGCGTACTGGAAATTAAGTCTTGTTGGAAGTGTACCCAGTTAGTGAGTCGGCAAGCCCTAGTCGTGAATTCATCCTTCGGGTAGGTCAGCTCTAGGATTACTGGGAGGTGATCTGAAGATAAGGCATCCAGGGTCTTAATCCTCGAAGTCCAGGGGATGTTTCTAAGAATTGCGATGTCTAGAAAGTCTGGATTACCCAAAGGACTGTAGTGCGTGGGTGAAGAAGGTGCGACAATGTCCAGGTTTTCTTTTTCGGAAAAATTATGAAGCACGGTTCCACTATTATTGGAGGTTCTTGAGCCCCAAAGAGGGTGCTTGGAGTTCCAGTCTCCTGCAGCGATTACTGATTGATTATTCTCTAACAAGAGATTCAGATCTTCCTCCAGGAGTGGTAGATCGGGTTTCTTATAGATTGACGATATCTGCACTACTGACCTTCCATCTGGTTTCATTAGAATTGTGGTGTTTTCCATGTTAAATGTTTGAAGCAGCACTTTTTTATATTTAAGATAGTTTTTTAGAATTATTGCCGTTCCACCGCCCCTTCCAACGATTCTATCGTCTCTTATTGTCTGATAGTTTCTGAGTTTGAAGTCGACAGATGGTTTTAAGTGTGTTTCACTGAGCAGTGCCATGTCTATTGAGTTTTCTTCTAAAAAATGTAGAAATTCTTCTTTTTTGAGTTTGATTCCGTTGCAATTCCAGAAAACGATTTTTAAAGGTAATTTGCCTTTCATTGTAAGTAAGTTTTGATAATTTCTAATAACTTTTCGCACAGTTCCCTGGTGTCAGAACGAGTAGTTTTCTTTTTTGCAGTTTCAGCGTAACTTGCCTTTTGTTTTTCAACAGTTGCTTCTTCTGTTTTAGTGGAGCTTGCTTGAGGTATGGTGTTAGGGGGTTTTGTCTGGGAGGCTTTAGCTGCTGTTGTTGTGGCTTCAGAAAATTTTGGCATCCGCGGTAATTGGCTGTGTGCGCCTCTCCACAGTTAGCGCACTTTGGTGGGAGCTGTTTCGACTTTCTTGGACAATCCTTCGAATGGTGTTCTTCAGCACACTTGACGCATTTGGGCTTCAAAAAACAGTTTAGCTGGCCATGCCCAAAGCCCTGGCAGTTAAAGCATTGGGTCACTCGTTTTGTAGTCCTGAATGATTCCACGACTATTTTTTGGTAAAGTATTTCGGTTATTCCATAGATTCGTTTATTTTGTTCATTTTTCGGTAGCTCTACTAGGACTATATTCATCGGTATTTTGGTCGATTGTCTATGGAGTCTTTTGACAATGACCTCAGTGAAGCCCATTGAGACCAGTTCAGTTACGACGTCTTCTTCTTTGAAGGCTGTTGTTACCCCCTTCAATACCACTTTCAGTGGTTTTTCCTCCTGTAGTCTGTAGGAATATCCTCCGTTATTTTTTTGTACATACTCCCTGATTTTTTTGAAGTCGCCTATGTTTTTCGATTTAATTATGTGCTTTTTGCCAGAAATCGTGACTTGGAATGGTTCCGTGCACAAGCCTTTTAGTTCTTGGCAAAGAAGCTTCCAATCTGCTACATTTTCTGCAATAACAGGAGGAATTCTCGGCTTTTTCACGTTAGTGACTGTGGTCCATGGGCCATCGTTGTCGTTATTTTCTTCATCGTCTTGCGGTGGGTGAGCTGTGTTCATTTGTTGAGAAATTCCAGTGGCGGGACTTTGTTCATCGATGTCCATTCTAGGCGTCTTCAGATTACGCTCTCTCCTAGTTGGCGATCTTGAGTCATCCGATTGGGAGCCGCGAGTTCTCTTCTTTGATTGAACCGTTTACTCAAGCTTATACTCGATTCCACATTTGTCTAGGATCTTCGTTATTAAGGAGGCTTCGATTATGCATAGTTTCTCGCCGGTTGGTCCGACCGTCGATTTAATTACAATCGGTGGCATATTATTTTTTTTATTATACTAATTTACATCGTTTCTAAAACCAAATATATACATGCAAAGTCGTCCGGTCAACTCGTCAAAATATAAATATATTAATCTATGAAAAGCAACTTATAAAAATGCTAACAATATGTTTGTTCGAAAAATATATTTTATATATTATATAAATATATAATGTATCGAATATTTTAATCATTATTATCATAATATTCTGTATGTTCAGGAATATTATTTTATAAAAACATATTTCATAAACAAATTCAAGTCTAACATTTAACAAATTTTAAATATTTTCAAATATATTTATATATTAACACAGACAGAAATATAATATAACCAATGAATATAATATTATCATGGGAATATCATCATCATATAAAAACATATTCCATAAACAAATTCAAGGCTAACAGTTAACACAAATTTCAAATATATTCAAATATATTTATATACTAGCGGATGTGTACCCGGCTTCGCCCGGGTTTTATCCGAGTGAAAGTTTGCTTAACGAATATTATATATTATGAAGTATAATAAACAATGCTAAAGATTAGTTTTAATTATTAATCAAGATTGTGTGTGAATATGTGAGAAAGATGTATTATCGTTGTTGTTTTCTTGCCGACTGTTTTACATATGGTGTTATCTTAAAATTGCTTGTTTTGAATATTTTTTTAGATTGAGTTGAATGAATTGCTGAATTTTTTTTTTTTTTGTATTTATATATAAATAAAATTAACTCTGTTGAATTTTTTTGTATTTTATCGATAACAGCAAAGTTATGTATTTTAAAGTTAGGAAAAATATTTTGATGTTAAGCAAAACCTGCTCCATCTCGTTTTACATAAATGTTGAAAATTTGGTCGAAATTGATGCATTGTAACGAAAGTTTTTAGCGAACACCACTTATGAAATTTCCATTTATATAGAAGATATATAATATATAATATAAATGAGTTTTAAAAATTGTTTTTAAAAAAATGCATCGGCCGGGAGTCGAACCCTGGCCGCCCGCGTGCCAGGCGAGCATTCTACCACTGAACCAACGATGCTTTAAAAAAATCAAATTCATTTATCGTCGCGACCAGTGCTGCGCCCTAGCGGTAAAAGACTGGAACTAACGCTTTTTGGTTTTTTATTTTTTTTTAAAAAGCACATTAACTTTTTTAGTTTTTTGAATAGCCTATATGTTAAACGAAATCTTCAGCTACCTACATGCGAAATTCCATAATGATTGAGTCAGTAGATTTTGCGTGATGCGATAACAAACATCGATTTCGCATTTCATTTTTATATATATAAATATAAAGGAAAGGATTAACACAGAAATATAATATAATCAATGAATATAATATTATCATGGGAATATCATCATCATATAAAAACATATTTCATAAACAAATTCAAGTCTAACAGTTAAACTTTTTTGAAATAAACAATAAACTTCTATTTCTGACCTGAAAAATGAAATCTATGTTACTCGCGCCTGATTATGATGGCAATATAGAAAATATAAAAGAATTTATAGAAAAAGGCCTGAATATTAACCACCAAGTATCTAATGGAAACAGTTTATTGCACATTGCTACCAGAAAAGGTAAGCTAGAAATAGCACGATATCTTGTAGAAGCAGGGGCTAATATAAACTTGCAGAACCCCAATATGGAGACTCCCCTACATTACGCGTTTATTCAAAACGAAATTGCTGTTGCACGGTATCTGGTGGGTGTAGGAGCAGATGTTAATATGAAAGATGATAAATGTAGGGTCCCACTGTTGATTGCAATTCCAGATAAGGAGATAAGAATGAATCTAAATTTTAAGAATACTCCTTTTTATCAGAATTGTGAAAAGTGTATTTGTGAACTTGTTGAAGCTGGGGCAGATGTAAATATTCAAGATTTAAACAAAATTTCACCATTTTTGAAATTACTGTCAAATATAGAGGATAACGAATTGTTTAATTTGTTTATTGAGAAAGGTGCAGATATCCACGCTAAGGATATTGAAGGTAATTCTTCATTAATTAATGTTGTCATTAAAGGTAATTTAGAACGTTTTAAATATTTGATTGATGCGGGAGTTGATGCTAACCATGTGAATAATGATGGAAACTCGGCTTTCTTCTATGCTGCAGAATCCGATAATCTACAAATTCTTGAATATTTTCTGAAGTCTGGGATTGATATTAACGTCAAAAATTACTCTGGTGAAACTCCGTTATTTAACGCTGTTAGAAAGTGTAAGTTATCAAATGTAAGAATGTTGTTAAATTCCGGCGCAAATATCAACGTTAGGAATAATTTGTATGCCACACCGCTTTCATGCGCAATACATTCTATCAAAATGGATATGATTAAGCTTCTTTTTGAAAGTGGCGCTGAAATAGACATCAGTGATAACGCAACTACCTGCTCAATTTTTAGGATACAGATTCATTACTATTGGAAACGAACTTTGAATAGCTTTGATTTAAAATATCTGTTTAAAGTGACGAGTCGTTTGGACTTGTTACAATTCCTAGACGATTTTATTTATTCTAGCCTAGCGAATAATGGAGTACAAAGTCTGATAAAAGTTTTACTTATCAATAATCCTGCGACAACTAAGCCGAATTTACCACAGAAATCATCCGAATGGTGGGATAATTGTAAGCTACAGCTCATGAGAATGCAAGAACACAAGCTTGGCAAGAGTGATATCTCTTTGTTGGCTTATCTTCAGGAAAAGGATTTCAGACAGAGAACAAACTTAGTTTCAAACACAATGATCAGACAAGAGCTGGAATCAAAGAAGTCATGGTATAGAGAGAATGCCGACATCTTCATTGATATCATAGAAGAATATTTTGAAGATGATTTGAAGAGGGCCAAGCTGATTCATAAATGGAATGTCATCATACAAGAACGGCAGTTCAAAACGACAACAGTGTTAGTTCGGCTTCAGATAGGGAAACACCTGAATGATAACAACCTTGAAGGGTATGTTGGCAAACACTGAGAACAGATAACCGTAACTTAGTAGAAACCACCAGGTAGAAACCAAATTCTCCAATGTTCACTTTCAATTTTTTGAACAATTCTTTTTTTAAATATTTTATATAGATAATAAAATTTTTAATTTAGAAATATTTGGTCGTCATTTTTGTATCAAATTTTAAGATAAAGATATGCTTCTATTTTGAATAAACCTATTTTCTCTCTACTGTTTTTGCTGCAATGAGAAAATATATTTATTACATTTTGATATACAGTTAAACCTTCCTATACCGCCCCCTCTTGGGACTCAACAAAATAGTGTGCTATAGAGAGGGAGTGCTATAGACATGTCACTTTTAATGTAAAATGTTTACATTTTAATGTTTGAAATCGGGCGCTATAGACAGGTTTAACTGCATATAATTAAAATAAAAAAGCATATCCTGTCCAAGAGCACATGAGCTTAAGATGACGCTCTGCCAGGATATGCCTTTTTTTATATACCAACACCTAACTTTTTTTTTACCAGTACATATATAGGCCAACAGAAAATGTTCAATATACTCACATTTGAATTATATATTCAACTAGCGGATGTACCCAGCTTCGCCCGGGTTTTACCCGAGTAAAGGTTTGTCTAACGAATCTCTCGATAAAGTGCACATTTTTTCCCGGTCCCTTGAAAAATACTCGATAAGTTGAATAAAATCAATATTAATTGGTTCCCTCGGTAATTGGAAGTTAAAGGAATAGTATCTTGCCTTGGAATTGTATCATTATTCTTGTCTCAAATAAATTGCCGTGTCATCCTGAATTTTGTCTTTCCTAATTTTCTACTTTACAAAATCATCATATCATCATGATAATATTTAGAGCAGATTGTTGAATTATAACAGATAAATTTGAATATTTATCTTGATTATTTTTAGGCGAAAAAAAATTCAAAAATTTTATTTGTACTATACTAAATTACCTTCCAAAGTTTCATGGCGTTCCAATGAGTGGTTTGGTCAGGCATAAAGGACACACACACATACATTCATTTTTAAATATATATAGATATACACACACACTAGATAATTTAAATGTACTGTTGTAAAGATAGAGGCTGCCTGGCCGGCATTCATAGTTCTTCAAATTGAAGATACTTCAGCCAGTAAATCTTTTTTATTGTCTCGACGTTTCGACAATTTTGTCCTCGTCAGGAGGATTATTAAATTATTTTTAACGCTTTGCTGAATGTTTTAATTTTTCTTCGCTCTTGACGAGGACAAAAGATTTTTGTTGAAACGTCGAGACAATAAAAAAGATTTACTGGCCGAAGTATCTTTAATTTGAAGAACTTAAAAGTACTAAGTCATTCCATTTGAAAACCAAAGTTATTCTACAAGGCCATTTGAAAGCACAATTTGGATTATAGATTATAAACACAAGGTACTAAGACCAAATCCAAATAAATAAATAGTGTGTGATGTTTCGGTAACAGCGTTATTACCATCTTCAGACAAAAGACTGAATGATAAATATCACAGCATGCTTTTAAATAGTTACTGATAAGGCACAATTTGGATTATAGATTATGAACACAAGGTATTGAGACTAATTCCAATTAAATAAATAGTGTGTGATGTTTCGGTAACATCTGTGGTAAAATTTCTCATTCAGTACTTTTGTCTGAAGATGGTAACAACGCTGTTACTGAAACGTCACACACTATTTATTTATTTGGATCTGGTTTTATTACCTTGTGTTGAAGACATGTTAATTCTAATATATAAAAAATCTGCCATCTAAAAAGCACATGTGCTTTTGGTCAGGATATGCCTTCATTATTTTTAATATCAACATTCGAACTTTTTATTTTTATATATTGTTTTCTCATGTGTTAAGCGTATTTACGCAAGTTTGGCCTCAAATACCCATTTCTTGGTTTCTCAAGAAGCCTCAGGGACCAAAAAAAATGTTTGGCTGTTAGTACCCTGTAAGGGCTCCAGGGATACAGGATGTTTGTACTCCATGTTAGAAGTGGCTGCACATGGAGTCTGTTCCTCTTGTCAGAGGCGGCCGTTTCTTTTGGAGCCAAGTCGGCCTGCAACTGAGTAGTGCTCCCAGTCTTAATGACAAAGGCAGACGCATTCTTGTCATAAATATTCATTTCTCATAACTCCTAAAATATATAAAATATTTTGTTGTTTATTCAAATTCAGGCCTTGAATGACTTTTGTGTTAATTTATATATTCAGCTATATAAATAAAACGGTAGCTGTCTATCTTCAAAATAGACTGAGCGCCATCTATTGACTGTCTACACAAACTAGCGTAGTCGGTGACAAAGCCACACTTTTATAGATATATGTTATACTAGCCGAGTAACCTGGACAATTTGCCAGGTTTACTCGAAAACCATGTGAAGACACATCAAGAGTATATATTGCTACGTCGTACCCAGACGCTGTTCTTTGTCTAATTAGGATGCCACAAAGATACACATGTGAGTTCGAAGGGATGGAGCAAAAGTTAGAGCTTTAATATACGTGGCACTGAACTGAAAGAATACAACAGTGGGACTTGTCTTCAACCTCCCCGTTAGAAGAATCCTTGGCACCGTGGATGTCACTCTTGTGTCCACACTGTACATGTCCAGCCTGGACTACACCGTCTTGTAGGCCGCTCCGATGTCAGGCTCTCCTGGCACCGTCTTGTAGGATCATCCACACGCCCGTAGAATTCTCACAAGGAGTTTCTTTTTATTACAAAACGCTAGCTTTCAAGCGATAATCGCTCTTCAACGGGCTTAATAAAACATCGACTATAATATACGACTTTATTAAGAAAAAAGGTATTTCCTGATCGTGCAACTAAAAGTTGCAGATGGCTTGCGCCATCTATCGGAAAAAAATATCAACTGATCGTTGATTTTTAATTATTCCAGAATTGGCCAAATACCGTTTCTTGATTAATCAAGAAAAGCCATTTTTTTCTTAATTTATCTCTTTCTGATCCGAGTACAAATTCACTTTGGTACTATTTTTCACATAAAGTTGATGTTTTTTTTTTATTAAGCCCGTTTACAAAAAAAAAAGCGATTATCACTTGAAAGCTTGTATTTTAAAATGAAAAGAAACTCATTGTGAGAGAATTTGTTTTTGTTTTTTTTTTGTATTTTTAAACTTTTATCACAATTTTATCAATAACAAATAATACTTGTGTAAACATTCCTTGGGCAAACAACCACTTTGGGAGAAATAGGGCAAAGCAGGGTAAACATATATATTTGCAACGAATTTTATTGATCATAAAACCGTGTGTAAAATTCACACACATAAAACCTGGGTACGAGGAAAGCCAAGACTAGAACGCGGCTAATTCCACACCAGCCTGTTCAGTGATACGCTAACCATGACGTATGTACACACACACACGCACAAAAGCCTTTATTAAGACACACTGGTCTTATAGAGGATTCACCCCGAGATTACAAGAGAGATAGGCCCGTGGAAGTGGGGAATATACAGAAGAAGAAAAAGAAAGATTATGTAAGTATGATATATACATACACATACATATATACAACATAACAACAAAAGCCCCCATTAAGACCTAAAGTCTTACATAAGACTCTACTGCAGGATCCAAGAAGCAAAGTAAGAAAAAGATAAAGAAGTGAACAAAAAATAATAATAATATATATATATACACATATATACACATTCACTCAATTCAAAGTAACAGTAACGATGCCCTTTTATTCACTGCCTTGTAAAACCCACATTAATCCAGTGAAAACTTTTTATCTGTTATGTAGTTTGTTAAGATATCCTCAACTGTGTCCGGGAATCTATTATCCTGTTTCGAAATAAATGTTTTTCTTTCATCTGAAATACTTGTACAGTGGAAAAAATAGTGAGATATTTCGGAGTTCATTTTCTGCTTACAGAGCTTACATAACAGTTCCGCTTCTCCGAAAATGTTCTTGTGATTTTCCCGAAAGAATGTGTAAAGTACTCGCAGTTGGGCAATGTGTCGTTTAACAATGAATGGAAGATTGTCCGACAGATATCCCTCAGGAAGGGATGTTTTCTTCAGGTTTCTATAGTGAGGATATAGTTTTGTATTATTGATTCTCGCCCAGTCACCCTGTATGAATTGGTCTATTGCTGTTCTAGTAATCAGTGGCAGTTCATGTTGAAGAAAGTTCTTTTCGGTGCAATTAATCAGATAAGAAAATCCAGTGGAATTCAGAATGTCATTAATGGTCTTAACAAGACCTATGTGGATATTTGAATTTCGGGACAAATTCATTAGTTCAGTTAAGCTTATAAATGGTAATCAGTTAGCTTCCATATTGAGGATTTTGATCCAGTATTTCATACCATGACGTAGCACGAAGGAACGTGTTATTACTGGACTTGGGTCGGACCTGTAGGCTGTTGTTGGGTTCTGTGCTGCCTGGAGTATAGGAGCTCCATGTATGCTTCCTTCCTGTGGTGTATCTGTATAAGACCCTGGAGGCTGTTGTTGGGTTCTGTGCTGTCTGGAGTATAGGAGCTCTATCTCTGCTTCCTTCCTGTGGTGAATCTGTATAAGACCCTGGAGGCTGTTGTTGGGTTCTGTGCTGCCTGGAGTATAGAAGCTCCATGTATGCCTTCTTCCTGTGGTGAATCTGTATAAGACCCTGGAGGCTGTTGTTGGGTTCTGTGCTGCCTGGAGTATAAGAGCTCCATCTATGATTACTTCCTGTGGTGAATCTGTATAAGACCCTGGAGGCTGTTGTTGGGTTCTGTGCTGCCTGGAGTATAAGAGCTCCATCTATGATTACTTCCTGTGGTGAATCTGTATAAGACCGCTGGTCTTATTAAAGCTTTGTGTGTGTGTGATAAAACCTGAGCGTTACCAGCACTCTTCATTCGGTTAGTTATGGATATTTTAATCACGAATGGTCCCTGGTTTATATTTTATTTAAAATATAGTACAGTAGAACCTCCCAGTAAAGGACACCTAGTTACAGAGCTAAAGTGTCCTTTAGGGAGAGGTGTCCTTTTACTGGAGAATTTCTAAATAGTAATAATGGTAATTTTGCAAATGAAAACTGTCCTTTGTAGAGAAGTGTCCTCAAGCGCTAATGTCTTCTGATGAAGGTCCTAGTGTATCTCTAAAAAATATTCCAAATAATCGCATAGTGTGCAATGGAATAGCGAGTAATCAAGTATGAATAATGACGTTTTCATATGACTTGTATAAAAATACATATAAAGTTAAACCTGTCTATAGCACCCCCTCTTGGGACTAACCAAAATAGGGTGCTATAGAGAGGGAGTGCTATAGACAGGTCACTTTTAATGTAAATCGCATCGTACTACGTATTTAAAATAGGGTGCAATAGAGAGGGGCGCTATAGACAGGTTTAACTGTATTGTGTGAAAATAAAACTTTATCTAAAACATTATTTCCTGATAATTCGACTTCTAAATATTTAATTTAAGTAGAGTTGTTTTTATCGTCGTTTCCAATGAAGAGCCTCAGATATCTCCATACATCTATTTCACAGCAGTCGCAATGTCCTCTTATCTTGGGTGTGTAAAGCTGTTGTTCTGGGTCCATGTCAATTTTCTGTGGTTGTTGTCGTGTCCAATGAAGAGCCTCAGTTGTCTCCATACATCTCTATCACAGCAATGTTCTCTATCTTGGGTGTGTAAAACTTCTGTTCTGGGTCCATGTCAATTTTATGTTGATGCTGTCGTGTCCAATGAAGAGCCTCAAATGTCTCCATACATCTGTATCACAGCATTCACAATGTCCTCTATCTTGGGTGTGTAAAGCTGCTGCTCTGGGTCCATGTCAATTTTATGTTGTTGTTATCCTGTCCAATGAAGAGCCTCAGATGTTTCATACATCTCTATCACAGCAGTCACAATGTCCTCTATCTTAGGTGTATAAAGCTGTTGCTCTGCGTCCAAGTCAATTTTCTGCAAGGCTGCGCCATTGCTGGGCATGAGAATACGTTAATACATTCAGAAAGATTTTTAAGTGCTTTTTGATGAAATAAATAATATTTACGTATGGAACTATATAAAAAGCCGCAGCTTCACATCCAAAGAGCCACAGTTTGCCGACCCCCTGCTATGGTAAATTAATAAAACTTATTTCAAAAGTCTTATAGTGAGCATAGAATATACACATATATATAAAAGCAATGGGCGTTTCTCCCGTCAAAATAAACGTCAGAATCTGACGCCATCTATTGACCGTCGCCGCAACTAGCGGCCTCGGGTCGGTGACAAAGCCACAACACTAACTTTGGCAAATTGATAAACGTCCACTTAGAGACCATGGTTTCGGGCTAATGGCCCTCGTCAGTCTAGGTGGACGTTTATCAATTTGCCAAAGTTGGTGTTGTGGCTTTGTCACCGACCCGAGGCCGCTAGTTGCGGCGACGTTCAATAGATGGCGTCTGATTCTGACGTTTATTTTGACGGGAGAAGCGCCCATTGCTTTTATGGATTGATTTCCTCCCAGCAAATTTTCCATTTACATATATATATATTAAAAATAATGAAGACATTCTGACGAAAATCACATGTGCTTTTTAGATAACAGAACGCCATCTAGTAGAACAAAAATAAACTAAACGTTAATTTAACTTGCTTCCTGATATTTGGCCAACCCAATTTCTTGACAAATCAAGAAAAGCCATCCACGAACGCGTTTCGCGCTCGTCAGCATGGAGCAGGCTGTACCACTGTAACCAAAAATATTTTTGGTCCCAGATGCTTCTTGAGAAACCAATAAATGGGTATTTAAGGTAAACGCGTAAATACGCTTAACACATGAGAAAACAATAGAAAAAATAAAAAGTTCAGGTGTTGATTTTAAAAATAATGAAGGCATATCCTGACCAAAAGCACATGTGTTTTTTAGATGGCAGATTTTTTATATATAAGAACTAACATGTCTTCAACACAAGGTAATAAGACCAAATCTAAATAAATAAATAGTGTGTGACGTTTCTGTAACAGCGTTGTTACCATCTTCAGACAAAAGTACTGATTGATAGATTATAAACACAAGGTAATAAGACCAAATTCAAATAAATAAATAGTGTGTGACGTTTCGGTAACAGCGTTGTTACCATCTTCAGACAAAAGTACTGATTGTGAAATTTTACCACAGATGTTACCGAAACATCACACACTACCTATATGGATTTGGTCTTGTGTTCATAATCTATAATCCAAATTGTGAATTATCATTAACTATTTAAAAGCATGCTGTGATATTTCTCATTCGGTCTTTTGTCTGAAGATGGTAACAATGCTGTTACCGAAACATCACACACTATTTATTTATTTGGATTTGGCCTTATAACCTTGTGTTTATAATCTTTAATCCAAATTATGCCTTCAAATGGCCTTGTAGAATAACTTTGGCCTTCAAATGGAATGACTTAGTACTTTTAAGTTCTTCAAATTAAAGATACTTCGGCCAGAAAATATTTTTTATTGTCTCGACGTTTCAACAAAATATTTTGTCCTCGTCAAGAGCGAACAAAAATTAAAACATTTGGCAAAGCGTTAAAAATAATTTAATAATCCTCCAGACGAGGACAAAATTGTCGAAACGTCGAGATAATAAATCGAAAAAAAAAAAACATCTATGGACACTTTTATTTTTCCGTTCATCATTACTCTTCATAATTCACCCTTTCATACCTCATCCAAAAAGGTTAGAAATAGTCAATATTTCACCTTGTAATAAATTTTGATTTTTCATTGAAAAGAAACTCATGCGGTGTAACTTCAAGTGTCGTTTTGCAATCACTGGCCGCAGTGTATTATATTGTCACAAAGTATTTTAATTCAACTATTTTGTAAATATGTAAATGTTCTAACTAGTTTTTCTATTAATTCTTTCTCTTTTTTGTTTGGATCTATGTAAATATTTGACGTCAATTGTTGCGCCTTCTAATATGTAAATTTTTGAGAATTAGTTTTTTATAATTTAGGCTGACTGTCTAGAGTAAGCTAGGATAAAGCATATAATTGTTGTCGGCTTTTTCTATTTGACAGTGTGTTGAATAAAACTTACTTTTGAGTTTGCTTCGTGATTCCGTGGCTTACCAGCGACAGAATTAAAGAAAAGATCGCCACAATTTGGTGGAGATGCTGGGTAAAGCCTTGAAAAAATAATAAATAAAGAAAAACGGCTGATCCCATATATTTAAGAAGAAGTCTCAGATTGAAGGGTTTACCACCCGAGCCCGAACTTCATCAAACAAGTCCAATCATGCTAAAGAGCGAATCGGGAGAAGAAACTCCAGCTCAAGTCCCCTCAGCATACTTCTCGTTGCAGCAACCAAAATGCCCTTCTACCTTTTCCGGAGATGGAAGTGAAGACGCACAGAGGTGGTTAAAAGATTACAAGCGCATAGCTCAATATAACAGATGGGACAATCCTATGTGTTTGGCGAATGCCATATTCTTTTTGGCCGGAACTGCACGGCAGTGGTATGAGAATAATGAAGATGTTCTAACATCCTGGGAGGTTTTTCAGAGGGCTCTCGGCGAAACCTTCGGACAACAGGAAGAAGAGATAAAGAAGGCTGAGGGACTTCTGAAGATTAGAGCACAGAAGGCAAACGAATCCTCTGAATCTTACATTCAAGACGTGCTTTATTTGTGCCAATTGATTGATCCCCGGATGGACAATGAAACCAAGTTAGGACACTTAATGAAAGGAGTGGCGGAGGACGTATATCAAATACTGATTGCCAGGGACGTTGATAATGTGGAACAGTTCTTGAGTCAGTGCAGAAAAATAGAATTATTAAAGAAACGAAGAATAACGACAAAAAAATTTGAGAGACTCCCAAATGTGACCTCCATGGCTTGCGAGGAAGACGAACTTTCTTCTTTGATTAGAAGGATCGTCCAAGAGGAAGTTCAGAGAGCCTTTGCTCAGCCCATGCATACCACAGATTCCCTAGAGGAAATAATAAGGGAAGAGGTAAAGAAGAATCTGGCACCGATTTCCAGGACCACTGCAAGTCCTATGATGAAACAACCTAGACCAGCCCCAACGTATGATCAAGCTGGAAGAACTTTTTACAACTCTTCCGCTAGTTTGCCCAAAGCCCGGGAATGGCGTACACCGGATGACAGACCAGTATGCTTCCATTGTGGGCGACCTGGCCACGTCGTCAGGTATTGTCGAGAGAGGCGACAAATATTCGCCAATGTTCGCACAAGGAGAGATGCTAGAAGACCAGTGACATTGGGAGACTATATGCCAAATGCGGACGGAACGGGTTCATGGTCACCCCCCAATCGTGGACTTAGGAGTGACTCCCCCTACCCAGGGAGAGGGCGATCCACAGGACGTCGAACATCAAGATCGCCTGCTAGGATGAACAGCCGCTCATCTTCAAGAGGAAATGAGGGAAACTAGATCCCGCGACCTGCGTAGGAGGTAAGGCCGCACAAATTTCAAATCCTCCGACGACGACTGTTGCCAAACTAAAGAAGAACTTTATAACCGTAACTATAAATGGAACTGAAGTACTAGCTTTGGTGGACTCTGGAGCTGACTATTCAGTTATATCAGAAGATTTCCGTTGCCGCATAAGAACCCCTATGTTATCGAGTAAAGGACCAATTATAAGGGTAGCTAACTCCAAATGCGTCAGGGCTTTAGGAAAGTGTGTCTTAAGAATTAAAGTAAATGAACTAACCCAACCATTCGAGTTCCTTGTACTTTCACAGTGCAGTCATTGTGTGATCCTTGGCTGGGATTTTCTCAAACTAACTCAGGCTGAGATTAACTGCGAGCACGATGAACTCTACCTGAAGGACGCCCCGATGAAAGAGGAACCCCATCCAGTGGACACCTTTCATACCTTGAAGGATAACATTATTCCACCTAACTCAATCAAACAGATAACGGTTGTCTGTAGCGACGTCCCGGGAGTTCAGGAAGTTGCTATTACGTGTTCTAAGGGTCTAACGTTGGAAAAGGAAATAGTTATTCCTGCCTCTATTGTTAGTCTCAACCACGGAAGGGGCAAGGTTTGGGTGGTGAATGGGACTAACTATGCTAAGATCATCCCTGAAGGTATGAAAGTGGCTGAATTATCTATTATAGACAACAGCTATGTATGCTGCTTGGATGGAGACGACGATTATCTTAACCAGAAAGAAGACAAGTGCAGCACACAAAACACTGGAGACTTGGATAGGCTTGTGTCTCTTATGGATACTGACTTATCCCATGAAGACAGGAACCGACTACTTGATGTCCTTAGGAGGTTCATAGGCGTATTTGAGCTCCAGAAGGCAGGCCCAAAAAGAACATCTTTGGACGTTAAACATCGCATTGACACAGGAGATCATGCTCCTATTAGGCAACGACCCTATCGAGTGTCGCCTTATGAAAGGGGCGTTATTCAAACAGAAGTGGACAAGATGCTCAAATCAGGAATAGTAAAACCATCGGATAGTCCCTGGTCATCTCCTGTCGTTTTAGTTAAGAAAAAGGATGGAACCTGGAGGTTCTGCGTAGACTACCGCCGCCTAAATAAAATAACCAGAAAGGACGTATATCCGTTACCCAGAATTGACGACACCCTCGACTCTTTAAAGGGAGCTTCTGTATTCTCTACCATGGACTTGAAATCAGGGTATTGGCAGATCGAAGTTGATGAAGCTGACCGTGAAAAGACTGCTTTCGTAACCCCAGACGGCCTCTTCGAATTTAAGGTGATGCCCTTCGGGTTGTGTAATGCCCCCGCGACCTTTGAAAGAATAATGGACAACCTTCTACGTGGACTTAAGTGGAACATCTGTCTCTGCTATCTGGATGACATCATAGTGTTTTCTAAAACAATGGAAGAGCATATACTGCGATTGGAAATGGTGCTGAACTGTCTTTCAAAAGCAGGTCTCACACTTAATTTGGAAAAATGTCATTTTGGATCTAGACGTATGAAGGTTTTGGGGCACTTAATAGATGGAGATGGGATTTATCCGGACCCAGACAAAGTAGAAGCAGTGAGGAATTTTCCAAGACCAAAGAATGTATCCGAAGTCAGAAGCTTTTTGGGTCTCTGTTCCTACTATCGCCGATTCATCAAGAGCTTTGCTGACATAACAGGGCCGCTGAACGAATTACTAAAGAAAGGAAAACAATTCATTTGGAATGACAGACAAGAAGATTCGTTTAATAATTTAAAATCGGCATTGACTTCTGAACCTGTATTGGGCCACTTCGATGAGGCCGCGCCAATTTACGTCCATACCGATGCGAGTGGCTTTGGTATTGGTTCTGTTTTGGTACAGCTAAGGGATGGGTGTGAGCAGCCAATTGCATATGCATCCCGAACACTGTCCAAATCGGAGAAAAACTATTCAACAACGGAAAAGGAGTGTTTGGCCGTGGTCTGGTCAATCAGCAAATTTCGACCTTACTTGTTTGGGCGCCCTTTTTCTGTTGTGACCGACCACCATTCTTTGTGCTGGTTAGCGAATTTGAAAGACCCTTCTGGACGTCTGGCCAGATGGGCTCTGCGCCTCCAAGAATATGAGGTCGCTGTCTGCTATAAAAATGGTCGCAAGCACAAGGATGCCGACTGCCTTTCTAGAAGCCCTCTACCAGATACTGCGGAAGAAACAGAGGAAGATATACTTTGTCTGGCAGTGTTGTGTGATGTTGAAAAGGAGCAGCAACGAGATCCATCATTAACAAAAATAATCGCAAATTGTGGAGACCCGAATTATAAAAGATTTGTCATTATCAACAACATACTTTACAAGAAAAATTATGATCCCTTGGGACGACCTTGGTTGCTGGTGGTTCCGAGGACTTTACGTCTAGAGGTCCTTAGATCATCCCATGATGCCCCTACAGCCGGACACCTTGGATTTGCCAAAACGTATGACAGAATACGCAGGAGATTCTTTTGGCCTGGTCTTTATAGAAGTGTTCGTAATTATGTTGGACATTGTAGGGAATGCCAACGGCGCAAGAAAATACCCCAACTACCCCCTGGAAACCTTAAGCCTATAGCCCCTGTTTCCATTCCCTTCCAGAAGATAGGCATGGACTTGCTGGGGAGATTCCCTCCGACTAGGGATGGCAACCGCTGGGTGATAGTTTGTACAGATTACCTTACGAAATACGCGGTAACAAAAGCCATACCGACCGGAGGAGCTGTTGAGGTTGCGAAGTTTATGGTGAACGACGTTGTCCTCAAGCATGGAGCTCCTCGAGAACTGATTACGGACCGGGGACGATCATTCCAAGCCAAAGTCGTCAACGAACTAACAAAAATGTGTGGAATGTCGCATTACTTTACAACGGCCTATCACCCCCAAACCAATGGCTTGACTGAACGATTAAATAAGACCCTGGTTGACATGCTCTCGATGTACGTAGACGTGGACCAAAAGAACTGGGATTCTGTTTTACCTTTTATCACCTTTGCCTATAATACAGCAAGGCAAGAAACTACCGGTTTCTCACCCTTCTTTTTGGTACATGGTCGAGAGGCGGAGACAATGCTGGACGCTCTGTTTCCCTACCAGCCGGATTATGAGGAGGACGAGCATATAAGTCATTTGATGATGGACGCTGAAGAAGCACGGCAGCTAGCCCGCTTACAAACACTCAAAGCGCAGGACATAGATAAAGAACGTTATGATTCAAGACATAAGCCCGTCTATTACGACGTCGGCGACCTTGTTTGGGTCTTCACACCGGTGCGCAAAGTTGGCTTATCAGAGAAGCTCCTAAAGAAATATTTTGGTCCATACCGAATAACTAAGAAATTATCAGACGTCAACTACGAAGTTACAACGGTGGATGAATCTCGGAGAAAAGCCAAGTACAAAGATGTTGTACATGTCTTACGAATGAAGCCTTACAACGATCCAGAAACCCAGAACGATGAATATCTGGAGACTGTGTGTGTTTCTACGGATGAATTTAAACATCGGGACGATGTTCTTCCGAAGAGGGAGTAATGTCACAAAGTATTTTAATTCAACTATTTTGTAAATATGTAAATGTTCTAACTAGTTTTTCTATTAATTCTTTCTCTTTTTTGTTTGGATCTATGTAAATATTTGACGTCAATTGTTGCGCCTTCTAATATGTAAATTTTTGAGAATTAGTTTTTTATAATTTAGGCTGACTGTCTAGAGTAAGCTAGGATAAAGCATATAATTGTTGTCGGCTTTTTCTATTTGACAGTGTGTTGAATAAAACTTACTTTTGAGTTTGCTTCGTGATTCCGTGGCTTACCAGCGACAGAATTAAAGAAAAGATCGCCACAATATTATAATAAAAATATTTACTGGCTGAAGTATCTTCAATTTGTAGAACTATGAATGCCAGCCAGGCAGCTTCTAT
Organism: Cordylochernes scorpioides; assembly: GCA_030710605.1. Classification (NCBI taxonomy): domain Eukaryota; kingdom Metazoa; phylum Arthropoda; class Arachnida; order Pseudoscorpiones; family Chernetidae; genus Cordylochernes; species Cordylochernes scorpioides. Next base: position 152,953,329 of record CP092864.1, read on the forward strand.
CTTTACAAGAGTACATTTAAATTATCTAGTGTGAGTGTATATTGAATATATATTAATACAAATGTGAGTATATTAAACATTTTCTGTTGCAAATATATGTGCGTGTGAAAAAAAAAAGTTAGGTGTTGGTATTAAAATTAAAAAAAAAAAAGGCATATCCTGGCAGAGCGCCATCTCAAGCTCATGTGCTCTTGGTCAGAATATGCTTTTTTATTTTAATTATATACATTTAAACCTGCCTATAACGCTCGATTTCAAACATTAAAATGTAAACATTTTACATTAAAAGTGACATGTCTATAGCACTCCCTCTCTATAGCACCCTATTTTGGTGAGTCCCAAGAGTGTCTGTATTTCTTCCCATAAAATTAAAGTTTTATCTACGGAAAATTGTATTTTAGTGAAAGTTTCACAGCTTCAGAAAGATTTAATTTTCCATTACGTAAATTACAAGTGAGTGCATAATTTAGATTATTATAAATTAACGGCTGTGATTAAAGTAAAATTCAGAGGGAAAAAATGCGGGAAATTTTGGATGGAAATGATGGCAATTTACCAAATAGGTTTAATTAAAATAAAAAAATTAAAACATATCAATTTGAATAAAAATTATAATATAAAATATTTTTTAAATAATAAAAGTTTTTATCTTCCCTCCAAATTTCCCGCATTTTTTCCCTCTGAATTTTACTTTAATCACAGCCAAATTAACATAAATTAAAAAAAATTATAGGCTTATAATGAAGAAAGAAGTTAAAAGAAAAGTTATTTTTTTAGAAACTAGAATCGAATTTTTGGATAGCTTACGAAAGGGAGATAGAGTAGTTGATGTTGCAAAATCATATAGCATGAACGAAGCTACAATAAGAACTATTAGAACAAATGAAAACACAATTAGAAAGAGTGTTGCAGCTGGCAATACGACGAGTATGGGCACAACATCATACACCAGAAATATCGCAATGTAAAAAATGGAGCAAGCGTTAATGCTTTGGATAGAAGATCAAACACAAAAAAAGAGTACCCATTGATACGGGCACTATAACAAATAAAGCATTACGAATTTACGAAAAAATTGTAGAGCAATTTCCATCTTCTTCTTCAACTGAAAAGAAGCCAAATTTTTTGGCAAGTCATGGCTGGTTTGAAAGATTTAAAATAAGACATTCTTTACACAGCTTAAAATTAAAAGATGAAGTGGCTTCTGGCGACGTAGATGCAGCCCAAGAATATCCAGCAAATTTTGCAAAAATTATTAACGACAATTCATACACCCCTGATCAGGTTTTCAATGCTGATGAGTCAGGGTTATTCTGGAAAAAAATGCCTGAAAGGACTTATGTCTCAAAATTTTATAAATCGGCTAGTGGTCATAAAGCAGCAAAAGATCGCATAACGCATATCGCAGAGTTAATGGCTGATAAAGAACTAAGTGAGGAGGATTTAGTTAACTTAGTTTGCGAAAGTGAGTCTGATAAATCTGATGAAGAGGAATTAGTACCATTGGGAAGAAAGCTGGGTAATCATTTTATGCAAAATGACACAAACGTTGAAAGGGCTTTACGATTCCAACGTGACATAAATCGCTGCTTGGCTCAATATGAAGAAGTTTACAAAGATCTTACAAAAAATTCGAAGCAATTGTTAATAACCGATTTTATTACCATCTCTCATAATGTGAATATTTCTGCTTCAAACATCGAATCGGCACAAATAACTTTGAGTGATGAAATTGAATTCGAACCTTCGATTCCGAAAAAAAGAATGAGAGTAATTTCTGACAGTGATGTAGGATAATAAAACACCTTTGGTTTTATTTTTTGTTCTTCTGTTTATGTATGTATTGTAATTATATATAAAAAACAGTGTTTCCGTAATCCTTCCTTATATACAGGGTGATCCAAAAGTCCCGCACTATTTTAAAAATTAATAACTCCGCGAATATTTGCGCTAGAGCAATGCGGTAAACACCATTGTATTCAGGATGCAATGGGATTTTTTATGGCAAATAATGAAAAATTCGAAATTGATTTTAGTTACAATTTTATTCGCCAGATGGCGCTCTACCAGAATCAGAGATTCAGCGGCCAAATTGTTTCATAAATTGAAAAATATAACTGATCGACACGTATTTTTCCTTTTTGAATACCAGGAAAGAACCCTAATAATATCAAATAACAAATTAATAAAACACCACTTCGCCAAAAGTATGAAGAATTGTTTAACGATTTTAAATACAATCAGAGATATGTAAAATAGGTAAATGCAAATTAAAACATGTAGCAAAATATTTATTTTTATATGAGGTTTTGTGAAATAGATTGAATGTTTGAAAAACACTGCTGATATCAATACACGAATTTTTGAAATGTTAATATAGTACCAAAAATTATGATGGCACTATTAATAGGATTTCTTGCTATAAGAAATGTGTAGTTTCTTGACTGATTGGCGACCCTTGACTATTTAACTGGATATTTGTCATGATCCAACAAATGAAATATAGAGGGGAGTGACAAAATATATTTGTCGTACTTTATTCCAAATATCCTATGGGCTTGTCAAATGTTATCATTGTTTATTATACTGTACACAATTTTAAAAATGTGTCCCCTCAAATAAAAATAAATTTTAAATCGACCTTTTGCGTTGAAAAACGTGGTAGTAAAATCATTTTGTATTATTTTTTTCACAAAATTTCTAAAGTTATTGGTGTACAGAAAATATTCCTTATGCTACATGTATTTCTTATGTATGTATTTCTATGTTATCTATTATCTATTATCTATGTATTTCTTCTAATGAGCGAAAAGCGAAAAACTAAACATAAGGGGTAAAATTGTGTGTACCAGTGTTATTCGAGAAGTTATAACACTCTGGTTTGCACGACATAATATGTGAGCAAATGACAAACATAATATTACTGTTCACAAAAAAAAAGAGTCAAGATGTGAGGGGAGCATTTATTTTCCCCATATCCCAACACAAAGAGCTGCAAAATATTGGTAGATATATAATACATGGCGGCTTATATAACACATGAGGTAACTGCCTTCTCTCTTGTATTAGGTCACAATTCTTGCTCAATGTGGCACCCTTCATTCTCAATCACCGCCTGCAGACGATAAATCACAGAATGGACAGCATTAAATAACATATCTGTTGAAATTGATAAAACGTGCCATCTGATAGAAGCCTTCAACATGGCCAATGTGGTAGGCCAGCATCGATAAGCACACGATTTAATGTAGCCCCATAGACAAAAATCGCAAGGCGTCAAGTCTGGTGATCTTGGAGGCCACTGGTATATAAAGTGGCGACTTATCACACGATTTTCACCGAACGTATCCTTCAGCAATTGTTTGGCACCTCGGGAGATATGAGGAGGTCCTCCATCTTTCATGAATGTTATTTCGTTCAGTGCTTTTGCCCTGCAATATGGGAAATACCTTTTCTCTCAAAAGTTGAACATAACGTTCACCAGTTACAAAAACGGTTTTAAAAGTTCTTCCATTGATTTTTCAAAGAAAAATGACCCAATAATAAAAGAAGTGAACCCACACAAAACTTTAACTCTAGGCTGGTAAAGTGGCATTTCTGTGAAAATCCTAGGGTTTTCTGTTGCCCAAATGCGGCTGTTTTGAATGTTAAATTCTCCGTTTAGAGAAAAGTGAGCATCATCTGTCCACAGAACATTCGACAGCCAGTTTTCATCAATATCAATTTGCCGGAAAACCCATGCAGCGAATTCTTGACGCATCTCAAAATCGCCAACTTTCAGCTCGTGAAATCTTTGCATTTTGTATGGGCACACACAATAGAGACATTAAGTGATGCGTCTTCGGATATCACAATCATACTTCGGCGAATTTAACGCCAAAAGTTCAATTCGGGGATCACCTGTCCAGGATAACAAAAGTCGGTAGGTTGAGGACATGCTAACCGACCTCGACCTTACACCGTTAAATAACGGAGAGAACACCTATCTATCTAAGTCCACAGGCACAGAATCCGCAATAGACATCACAGCGATAAATTACAACATCGCACCCACAACACAATGGAAAATCCTGAGAGGTGCAATCAGTGACCACAGACCAATTTTAACAACCCTAAACTTCAAAATTGAGAATGTCCATTAGAATAAAAGAACATGGAACTTTAGGAAAGCCGACTTGAAAAAAATTCACAGAAAAGCTTGAAGAACTGTGCAACGAAAAATTGAATTACAGAACGCTTGACAAAAGCTTGGAAAAATTCTCTTCGAACATTTAAAAAGCTGCAAAAGAGCATCGATAACTAGAGGTAGACGTAAAGACCTGTGGATACCTTACTGGAAGGACCACAACATCGAAACAATGATTTCAGAGAGAGAGACAATATCAATGGACTTCTTAAAACAAATAAAACAGAAAGGAACTCATTGAAATTATTCACAAAATATAACAAGAAATTTGGATATTCAAACAAGAAAAATGGCAGAATTCTGCGAAAAAAATGGATCCAAGAAAGGACAGCCAGCACTGGAATATAATTAGAGTGTTAGAGAACAATCAAAACCAACACCAATCCTCCAATACTCTAACCGATATGAATAGAACAGCGAGAACGAGAACAAACAGATGGCTGACATAATTGCTGAATATCTTTCAAGCACTTCCATACTCAACTATACGAATGAAGACAGGACTCTAAAAATAATATAAACCAGTTAGTTAAACAAGCAAGAAACTTCCATCAACAAGATATTTTCTCGAGAGACTTCACACTGAATGAGCTAAACTCATCAATAAAAAAATCCAAGAGGTCACCAAGAGATAATCTAATCTTTGGTCAAATGATTAAACACTTTGAAGTCAAAGCTAATAATCAACTCCTACGAATACTGAACATTTCATGGCAAACTGGTAAACTACCAAAGAATTGGAAGATATCAATTATAGTGCCAATACTGAAGCCAAACAAAGATGCCAAGGAATACAAGAACTATCGGCCAATTGCTCTCGCCAGCATACTTTGTAAAATACCAGAACGAATTATCCACTCTAGGCTCATAGTCTGGCTCACAAAAAATAATAAAATAAACCTCTACCAAACGGCCTATAGATCCCAGCATTGTACAACTGATCAACTGTTCTACTTCTGTCAATCAATAATAGATTCTTTCCGGGAAAAACCGCCAAAGAAGACCACGGCTATATTCCTTGATATGACCTCAGCTTTTGATCGAGTGTGGAAGGAGAAATTACGTGAAAAGCTGCACAACATCGGAGTAAGAGAAAAAACCTTAATCTGGAATGCAGACTTCTTAAGGGGAAGAAGGTTAAAGGTTCGGGTCAATGGAGAATTTTCCAAGGAAGGAAGAACATGGGCTGGTGTACCTCAGGGATCTGTGCTCAGTCCTCTACTCTATCTGCTATATATTAACGACATACATCCTTACCTCACTGAAGACACAAAGGTTGCCTGTTATGCAGATGATAAAGCCATATGGCACACAAGTAGCAGCATAGAAAAATCGTAAAAGATACTGAAGACATCAATGAGAGGACTGGAGAAGTGGGCAATGGAACTCCAAATGACCATAAACCCAATAAAACCAAACCTATGCGTCTTCTCCACTCCCAGGGAAAAAGGCATAAAAATAACCACAAAATAAGCATAAACAAACAAATAATTGATAAAATTAGAAATCCATAATACCTAGGTGTGATACTGCAGTCCTGGATCTTTCCAGTTGGTCTCGAGGACCACGCCATCACCATCTCCTAAGCGGCGAAGTACGCGATCTACGTATTCATCGTAGATCGCAAAATGCGTGGTGTCGCTGGAGACCCACTGGCGATTCTCCACCAAACTCTGCAGCGCTGGCAGAGGCGCCATATTCATTGTACATAGTGTATATAATGCATATTATCTTTTTTTAATAGTGCAGACTGTGTATGTATTGACAAGATGTCAACAAAATTATTTTAATTATTATTTATAAGGAATTTTAATTTTCATAGCACATAATTAGCACCTCAAATAGAGCTATCAGAAAACTAAACATTCTGAGAAGGCTATGTGGCACAAATTGGGGAGCAAAACCCAGATTTCTTAGAACAACATATACCACCTTAATAAAACCGATAATGGAATAGGCAACACCGGTCTGGGCTCCCTCAAGCTCATCACTAAAAGTAAGACTAGACAGTGTTCAAGCAAAAGCGGCCAAAATAATCACTGGTGCTGTTTCATCCACCAACAATGAAAAAATTCAGAGAGAATGTGTTCTAGACCTACTCGCTCGAAAGCAGAAGACAAAATAAAAACAACTTGGATCGGCACTTCGGAAACGAGGAACCAGAGGACGAGATCTCTCTGACCACTTGTGGTTTGGTGGATCCGCCCTTTTCTGAGAATGAGGTGAAACTGACGGCTTTCAAGTTCGGGAAAAGGAAATCTTCTGGTCCCGAAGGGATCGATAACACGGTCGTGAAAGCCCTGGTAAGGATGCACCCATCGCTTCTTTCCAGGTTATTCAATAAGTGCCTGGACACTGGTACATTTCCTGAGGCATGGAAGGTTGCCCGAGTAGTGCTTCTCGAAAAGTCTGGTAGAAAGGGTAATTCTCCTAATGATTATCGTCCGCTTTCTTTACTAGTGTGTCTAGGTAAGGTCCTGGATAGCCTACTAGCTCAGCGACTGAAGCACTGGCTAGAGAGAAATTAGCTCCTTTCCTCTTTCCAACATGGTTTTAGGGAAGGGAAGTCCACAACCACAGCTCTAAACGAGGTGTTAGAGGGGGTTGAGATGGGCTTAAATAAGGGTGCTTGGGTTCTTTTCGTGGCCCTGGACATTGATGGCGCGTTCAACTCCATGAGCTGGAACAAGTTGATGAGAAATTTGATGGACATGGGTTGTCCTGATAATTTGTGCAGCTTGATTCGTGACTTCCTGAGGGATAGACGGATTAGCCTCAGTTTTGGTGGGCGGAAGTTGGAAAGAAACTGTGCTAGGGGTTGCCCCCAGGGCTCTTGCTGCGGACCTATTCTGTGGAATATCCTGGTAAACACCGTTTTCCAGGAGGAGCTCCATGAGGGAGACAGGCTGGTTCTCTATGCTGACGACCAGTTCCTCATCATTGAGACTGCTTCGAGAGCGAAGGCTGAGAAGTCTGTTGAAACTTCTCTCCAAATTTTCTCGATCTGGGCCCATGACTCTGGCCTTAAGTTCAATGTCTCCAAAACTAAAGCCCTCAGCTTTAAGCCTAGGGACATAAGAACTAAAAGAAACACAAGCCGGCTATCCAGATGGAAGGACGGAGGGTAGCGTTGGTCAATAGGATGACCATCCTGGGGGTGGTCATTGATGACAAGATGGGTTGGCAATACCAGGCGGAGGAGATGGTGGCGAGAGGCAGGGAGGCGTTGTGCAGGCCTGTCCTGGTTGGCCCTCAACAGGGGGGGGGGGGAGAGAAGGAGGGTACTATTTCTAGGAACCTCTGCCTCTCCTGTGTCGAGCCAATCTTGCTATATGCTTTCGGGGCTTGGTAGCGCCGAAACAGGGATCAGAAGGTGGCAACAACTCTAGAGAGAGTGCAGAGGACAGCGGCATTCAGAATCACAGGGGGATATCGCACTACCAGCAGTGAGGCCTTTTTGATCCTCGCTGGGCTTATTCCCCTGGGATTGAAACTAGAGGAGGAGACCATCAGACAGAAGATCTGGGAGAAAAGGGAAGATGCCCTGGGACTTTAAGCGGGGGCCCTGGAATAGAAGAGGGACACAAGGAAGCCTCCGCAGTGGTTGCCAAAGTGGAATTGGAGTCCTGGAGGGCCGACAGGGATTGGCACGGAGGTTTTCACTGATGGTAGTAAGTCTGGAACCAATACTGGAGCTGAAGTAGTGATTTTCACTAATGGAGAGCTGATCTTCCAAGAAAGCTTAACACTCAGAGTGGACGAATTGGTCTTTTCAGCTGAGCTGGTTGCGATCAGGGTAGCCCTCAGAGTGTGTGCCGAGAAGAACTTCAGCCCGGACCGCCTCTATTCAGATTGTATGTCGGCCCTCGTCGTTATCAATCTGGAGAAAGGGCAACTCGCGCATCAAATAATCCAGGAGCTGGAGATGATGACGCGGGCTCCGGAGCTCCCTTGGTTTAGGAGACACAGCCTCATCGAAGGTAATGAGTTCGCAGACAGGATCGCTAAGGCAGGATGCTTTAGAGGTAGATCACTGAGGACCCCAGTGACCAAGAAAGAAGTTTATAGGAGGATCAGGGGTCACGTCCAGGACTTATGGTTGGACAGATGGAGGAACAGTGTGAAGGGGAGAGAGGTATTCAATGGGGTAACAACACCCAAGTAACTCTGTAAGGTAATGTCCCACAAACTCATTAGGGTAGTTAGGGACATGGGCTCTCTTCCCCAAGTCTCCACAGATTTAAAATTAAGAGAAACCCTGATTGCGTCTATGGAGAAAGGGATGTGAATGCACGCCACTACGTCTTGGATTGTCCAAGGGTAGTGGGTGTGCAGGAAGAGAGAAGGAGGGCGAGGGGCGCGATCGAGAGTAAGCTGCTGAGAAATCACAGCAAGCTTCTTGAGAAAGCCCACGACGTGGCAGCTGAGCTTTTCCTCAGCTGTGAGTGAACAGAGTCGACCGGGGGCTGCCTCCCCGCGGTCCCTGCTGGACACAGTAGATAGTTTCCTATTTTGCTGTGATTAAAGGCCACCGGTATAGAAATCCTTCCAGACACGTTGTCTGGGAGGTGGTGTTTCCAGGTACAATGTCCAAGCTCTAGCTTGGTTACCGTTACTTGGCTTATGAGTTGAACAGAATAGCAGCGAAGGGCATGCTTCGCATGCCGGCTTGTGGACTGAAAGGTCTGGGTGGCCATCTGCTTCTAGGGTGTACCAACTGTGCTTAGGTGGGATCCTCCAGTTCTTGTTTATTTTGGCTACTGTTTCTATTTCTTTAAAAGTAAGTTTATTTTTCTGTAGCAAGGGTTCTTTTGTGCCTTTTTTCGCTAGCGCATCAGCAGCTTCATTGCCTTCAATGCTAACATGTAAGGGTATCCATTGAAGGTGATTTTTGAGGTATTGAGAGTTTTTAGAGATAACCAATTATGTTCCTGCTTACTTTGTCTCTAAGTTCCCCTGTGTGACTCAAGTGTTGTATGGCACTTCTACTATGAGTAAGAATCCATATATCGCGATGTTTAGTATTTCTGATGGATTTTAAGACTTCATAGATGGCTATAAGTTCTGATCTGAAGATTGAGCAAAAATCTGGGTTTCTTCTGTTCATTTTCTCATTGCCATTTGTGGGTTTAATGAGAGAGCCACTGCCAGTGTGTCCCAACTCGTCTCTGCTACCATCGGTATAGATAGTTATTGCATTTTTAGGAATTTTATATTAATTATTTCTAATGATAATTGTTTTAAGTATTCTGGATTTTGGTATTGTTTGTTGGTGGGTTCGTTTAAAGTGGCATTAAAAATAACATTTTGTTAGTGGTTCGCATGGAGATATTTTTTCAGCTAAATAATATTTTTCCACTTTATATTTTAAAAATCCATTTCTTTTGGCCAGGTGGAGAGGGCCTTCTTTTTTGAGTCTTATATTGGGTTCCCAAATAAGTATGTAATTGAATGTTCTGTGTTTATTTTCATAACTCTTGATTTTATTTATATATTTTGGCAGATTGTAGCTTATTCTATCCTTTAAGGGCATAATGTCTGCCTCGCAAAGTACAATATTATTAGGGCAGGTATTTCGAAGACCTGTAATAATTCTAGGTGCATTTAGTTGTATCCTTTCCAGTGTTTTTAGATTTGTTTCAGATGCTGTACCATAGATTTGATATCCATATTCCAAGATAGGTCTCATTAGAGATGTGTAAGTTAATTTTAGTGTTGTTGCTTCAGCTCTCCACTCTTCCTGAAATATATTTCAAGATTTTTAGTCGGTCTCTTCCTTTTCTAACAACTCCTTCAATATGTTTACTGGAGTTAATTTCTGGATCCAGGGTGTAGCCGAGATATTTAGGATGTTTATTATATTGCAATTGTTGTTCTTTCAGAATAATATTTGGTCTTATTTTGTATAGTTTCTTATCGGTAGTAAAAAGACAGGTTTCAGATTTTTGGGGGTTAAATTCTAATTTATGTTTATTAGCAAATTTTTCTAGGTCGAGAATAGTCTTGTTCAAATCTCTTTCAGCTTTTTTCCAGTTAGTGTTGCTGCTCCATAGAATAATGTCATCAGCGAAAAGTCCAATATTGGTTTTATGTGAAAATTTGTCTTCTATGCCTGCAATAAATAGGGTGAAGAGAGTTGGGCTAAGGACTGATCCTTGTGGTAATCCTTGGTACAATTTGAAGGTTTTAGATAGGGTGCCATTATATTTGACCCTGATGTATCTATTTTTAAGGGAATCATTTATCCAAGTGATAGCTTTTCCATCAATTTTGAAATGTTTGTATAATTTTGTAATTAACTTGTTTTTCCATACCTTATCAAAAGCTTGTGTAAGGTCTAAAAAGCAGCTATGGTGTGGTTAGTTGGCTTTTTGTTTTGTGCATCTTTTATCTTTTGTGTGAAAAATAAGAGTTGGACTATTGTCCCATGTCCTTTCCTAAATCCATATTGTTCTTCTGGTAAGAGATTTCTTGTGTCGGGGTGGTAGGTGAGTCGTCTGAATATAATTTTTTCCATTAATTTGCAGCAAATATTTGTGAGGGAGATAGGTCGGTAGTTTTTTGGGTCATCAGCAGATTTGTCAAGTTTTTAAATGGGAATTATTGTTGCATTTTTACAGTCTTGAGGCAATTTTCCAGTTTTCCAGGAGTTATTGAAAATATTAAGAAGTCTTTCTTTGCCAATTTTGCCCAAGATTGATATCATTCGGCCATGGATTCCATCTGGCCCAGGAGTCTTGTTTAGGTTAGTGTTTTCTAATGCATAAGCTAGCTCTTTCATATTGATTTTTTTCATGGAAAATATTATGAGTGCTGGTGACATTTTTACAGTCATGAATAATCTTTCGGGCCTTTTTTCAACCTTGATTTACTACTTATTTGATATGAATTACCTAAAAGATTGGCAGCAATTTTGTCATTAGTTGCTGGTGTACCATCTGTATTCTCAATCATATTTGTGTTTTCAGTTTGTGGCTGGATTCTGCCAATTTGTTTTGCCAAATTCCAAGGTTTTGTATTTGGGTTTCTTGGGTTCAGGTTTTCACAAGTTTGTTTCCATTTTTCCCTTTTCACATTTACGTATAATCTTTTTATTTTTGCAATCACAATGTTCAGTTCAGTTCTACAATTTGTTTGGTTTTGGGTGCACTTTTTTTGAAGTTCATTTCTTTTAGTTATAAGTGTTTGAATATTTTTTGCCTGGTGTGTATAATTTGGAATCCATTTCTTAATATAACCTCTTGGTATTGAAACTTTGGCTGCTTCAATAATGGTATTTTCGAAAGATATCATATTAGCCTTTTTGAAGTTCCATAATTTTTCTTAATTGAGCTAGTTTTGGTCTTGGTGCTAATTTCTATCAAATTAGGCAAAGGATCACTTTCAAAACCTTTTAATATTTGCTATTTGCATTTGTGGAAAATGTCAGGATAGTAAAATCTTATATCAAGGGCTTGTGCAGTATTATAGCTGTAGGAATGATGGGTAGGATTCCCATCATTTAAGCACATGAAGGCATTGTCGTCAAATATGTTTGATAGTATTTTGCCTCTTGGGTTTGGCGTAGAACATCCCCATAGTTGATGTTTGGCATTAAGGTCACCTACAATAATAGTGTTGTCTGTAAGAAATTGAGCCATTGTTCCATCGTCAATAAATGTATTGTTTGGAGGGTGATACATATTGTATATGTTGATGGCTTTGTTTTGATTGAGGTAGACTTTGATACCTTGGGCTATCAACCTTTGATACCTTAACGGCTATGTCCTCATAGTACAAATTATTGATTAAAAATGCTAGGCCACGCCCTTTAACAGCATATACAGATGGATCTTCAGACCTTACCCTGAGTAATGGAGGGGCCGGAATTAACATAATACTGCAAGATGGAACAAACATCAAAATCAAAGAAGGAGCAGGACAGATTTCGTCAAACTTCACTTGTGAACTGACAGCTATCTGGAAAGCCCTTGATGTATGCCTTAACCAACCATCCCTGCATCAAGCAGAAGGAATTTTAATATACAGCGACTCCATATCCGCTCTAGAAGCAATTCAGAAGGGCAATACTAAAATCACACAGAAAATACACTCGTTACTTACCCAACTGGAACCATTGGAGAATAACTGCATTCTACATTGGATCCCTGCCCATGCTGGGATCGGGGGTAATGAAATGGCATTTGAATTGGCAAAGGAAGCCAGAAGGTTGAGCCAAAGGAAAGAACAAATGTCATTATTTGACGCTGATTCTTTGTCAGAATACAAGATAATTAAGCAAAAAAATAAGAAAAGATCAAAATACGAAATAAACTCTGAGAGAAAAATGACAAAAACTATAACAAGACTTAGAACAAAACACTATAAAGGAATGACAATACATCCAGATAGCACAAGAACCTATAGGGCATGCAACAATTGTCCTGGTGTGGAACTTACACCTACCCACATATTCTCATGTCCAGCAATGGCCGCAGCCTTGCAGAAATTTGACATAGACCCAGAGCAGCAGCTTTACACACCCAAGATAGTGGAAATTGCTGCTGATGTGATGGAGATGCATGGTACATCTGAGGCTCTTTATTGGACACGACAACAACAACGGCATTCCAGAGTAAAATAAATTATCAGAGATAGATACATATTTTTCAAATGAATTAAAATAAATATAATCGATACTGAGTGAGAGTTGAATTAAAAATATTAGAAATTTATTATCTTCGGAAACAAACCGTATCTAAAATATCAATTTTCTTTTTGCTACATGTTTTAATTTGCATTTACCTATTTTACATATCTCTGATTGTATTTGAAAATCGTTAACCAATTCTTCATACTTTTGGCGAAGTGGTGTTTTATTAATTTGTTATTTGATATTATTAGGGTTCTTTCCTGGTATTCAAAAAGGAAAAATACGTGTCGATCAGTTATATTTTTCAATTTATCAAACAATTTGGCCGCTGAATATCTGATTCTGGTAGAGCGCCATCTGGCGAATAAAATTGTAACTAAAATCAATTTCGAATTTTACATTATTTGCCATAAAAAATCCCATTGCATCCTGAACACAATGGTGTTTACCGCATTGCTCTAGCGCGAATATTCGCGGAGTTATTAATTTTTAAAGTTGTGCGGGACTTTTGGATCACCCTGTATATAAAAATGAAATGCGAAATCGATGTTTGTTATCGCATCACGCAAAATCTACTGACTCAATCATTATGGAATTTCGCATGTAGGTAGCTGAAGATTTCGTTTAACATATAGGCTATTCAAAAAACTAAAAATGTTAATGTGCTTTTTTTTTAAATAAAAAACCGAAAAGCGTTAGTTCCAGTCTTTTACCGCTAGGGCGCAGCACTGGTCGCGACGATAAATGAATTTGATTATTTTAAAGCATCGGTGGTTCAGTGGTAGAATGCTCGCCTGCCACGCGGGCGGCCAGGGTTCGATTCCCGGCCGATGCATTTTTTTAAAACAATTTTTAAAACTCATTTATATTATTATATCTTCTATATAAATGGAAATTTCATAAGTGGTGTTCGCTAAAAACTTTCGTTACAATGCATCAATTTCGAGCAAATTTTCAACATTTATGTAAAACGAGATAGAGCAGGTTTTGCTTAACATCAAAATATTTTTCCTAACTTTAAAATACATAACTTTGCTGTTATCGATAAAATACAAAAAAAAATTCAACAGAGTTAATTTTATTTATATATAAATACAAAAAAAAAATTCAGCAATTCATTCAACTCAATCTAAAAAAATATACAAAACAAGCAATTTTAAGATAACACCATATGTAAAACAGTCGGCCAAGAAAACAACAACGATATTACATCTTTCTCACATATTCACACACAATCTTGATTAATAATTAAAACTAATCTTTAGCATTGTTTAGTATACTTCATAATATATAATATTCGTTAGGCAAACTTTCACTCGGATAAAACCCGGGCGAACCCGGGTACACATCCGCTAGTATATTATATATTTTAACCTGTCAATGCATTTTATTTTTATTTCTGTGTACACCTAAAAATATTGAAAAAAAATCACAGCTGTTAAATAGCAAAATTATGCATTTTCTGCAAGCTTTACGATTTACAAGGTTTTGACTTGAAAATTTTTAATTTTCGATTTACACGTTTTTCTCAGAAACGTATCTACCGTGTAAATCGGGGGATAGGTGTATATTAAAATGCGATGCACTAGCGCGCCATCTGTTATCAAAATACGAAACTATTTTAAAGGCGTAAGATTGTTTAATTTGAAAAATAATCTTACGCCTTTAAAATAGTTTCGAATATTAAAATGTAATAAATATATTTTATAATTGCAGTAAAAACAGTAGAGAGAAATAGTTTTTTTTTAAATAGAAGCAAATCTTCAATTAAAAAGGCATATATTGGATCAAAATATCATTTATTTTACTAATATTTCAGTTGGCTGAACGCCAACCTTTATCAAGGTGTTATATCATATTAATGTGTGTCAGCATATCTCTATCTTGAAAGTATAAATTTGATACAGAAATGACGAGCTAATATTTCTAAATGAAAAAAAAAATTATCTATATAAAATATTGAAAAAAAAAAGAATTGTTCACAAAATTGAAAGTGAATTTGGTTTCTACTTGGTCGTTTCTACTAATTTACAGTTATCTGTTCTTAGTGTTTGCCAACATACCATTCAAGGTTGTTATCATTCAGGTGTTTCCCTATCTGAAGCCGAACTAACACTGTTGTCGTTTTATACTGCCGTTCTTGTATGATGACATTCCATTTATGAATCAGCTTGGCCCTCTTCAAATCATCTTCAAAATATTCTTCTATGATATCAATGAAGATGTCAGCATTCTCTCTATACCATGACTTCTTTGATTCCAGCTCTTGTCTGATCATTGTGTTTGAAACGAAGTTTGTTCTCTGTCCGAAATCCTTTTCCTGAAGATAAGCTAACAAAGAAATGTCGCTCTTGCCAAGCTTGTGTTCTTGTATTCTCATGAGCTGTAGCTTACAATCATCCCACCATTCGGATGATCTATGTTGTAAATTCGGCTTAGTTGCTAAATGATCATTAAGAAGCAAAAGTTTTATCAGTCTTTTTTTTTTTATCGTCCAATAGGTTTACACCAGTATAAGTACCTATGTAATTCTTTAGGAATTGTAACAAGTCCATACGACACGCCACTTTAAACAGATATTTCAATGCAAAGCTATTAAAAGTTCTTCCCATACTGTAATAAGTCGAAACACCAGTAATTATGTAGGTACTAAAGTTATCTCTAATGTCCACTTCAGCGCCACTTTCAACCAGAAGCTTAATCATATCCATTTTGATGGCACGTATTGCGTATGAAAGCGGTGTGACATGCGAATTATTCCTAACGTTGATATTTGCGCCGGAATTGATCAACATTCTTACATTTGATAACTTACACTTTCTAACAGCGTTAAATAATGGAGTTTCACCAGAGTAATTTTTGACGTTAATATCAAACCCAGACATCAGAAAATATTCAAGAATTTGTAGATTATCGGATTCTGCAGCATAGAAGAAAGCCGAGTTTCCATCATTATTCACATGGTTAGTATCAACTCCCGCATCAATCAAATACTTAAAACGTTCTAAATTACCTTTAATGACAACATGAATTAATGAAGAATTACCTTCAATATCCTTAGCGTGGATATCTGCACCTTTCTCAATAAACAAATTAAACAATTTGTTATCCTCTATATTTGACAGTAATTTCAAAAATGGTGAAATTTTGTTTAAATCTTGAATATTCACATCTGCCCCAGCTTCAACAAGTTCACAAATACACTTTTCACAATTCTCATAAAAAAGAGTAATCTTAAAATTTTTATTCATTCTTATCTCTTTATCTGGAATAGCAATCATCAGTGGGACCCTACTTTTAGCATCTTTCATATTAACATCTGCTCCTAAACCCACCAGATACCGTGCAACAGCAATTTCGTTTTGAATAAACGCGTAATGTAGGGGAGTCTCCATTTTGTGGTTCTGTATGTTGATATTTGCCCCTGCTTCTACAAGATATTGTACTATTTCAAGATTACCTTTTTTGGTAGCAATGTGCAATAAACTGTTTTCACCATATACTCGGTGGTTAATATTCAGGCCTTTTTCTATATATTCTTTTATATTTTCTATATTATCCTCATATTCAGACACAAATGACATCGATTTCATTTTTTCAGTTCAGAAATAGCTGCTTATTGTTTATTTTAAAATTTGTTAAATGTTAGCCTTGAATTTGTGTATGAAATATGTTTTTATATGATGATATATTCCCATGATAATATTATATTCATTGATTATATTATATTTCTGTCTGTGTTAATATATAAATATATTTGAATACGTTTAAAATTAGTTTTTAAAAATTGAATTTTATTAAATATTATATATATTTAATAAAATTCAATTTTTAAAAACTAATTTTAAACGCATTCAGTTCATTTAAAAATTTTTTTTTTCTTAACATATAGGTAACACAGGCTTATGCATCTACTCTGTATGTTTTTTTTTTTTTTTTTTTAATAATGCTATAATTACAATATTGGTATTTAGCGACTTTGTATATCACATCCATGGAAATAAATTAAATAAATAAAAACAATATACAGTAAAACTTCGCTAAAATTCAACTCTTTAGCAAGTAATTTCTAATAAAATAGTTTTTCCATGGTCTAAAAGTCCCCTAACTTCTAAATTAATGTAAATCCAATAATGATACAGATTTTTTTTTGCCATATTTATTATTCGTTTATTCTATAATTTTTTTCAATAGAAAATAATATTTTGCTTACACAATACTTAATAAAAATACCTTTTTTTTAACAGTTTGAGGATTCCATGGTTGCCTGATCCACTAGGTCGTATAAAAAGCACGTTGTTTTAAAAAAATGTTTTAATAAATAAAAACTCGTTTTAAAAATGCAATTTTAATTTCAATATAATCTATAGACTTTGAAATAATAAATAAAAATATAAAAATCATATAAAAATTAGTATTCCAATCCCTGGACACTTTTATTTTTCAGTTTATCATTACTCTTCACAATTCATCCTATCACTTTTCATCCTTAAGGTTAGAAAAAATCGTTATTTCTCCTTAAAATAAGTTCAAAAGAAACAAATGCGGGATAATTTTCAAATTACGTTCTACAAAAAAATAGAATGTTTTTTTTTTTTTGTTGCTTAATTTTTTATTGAGATCGTACAAAATACAAATTCACTCCAAGTACTATATAGACAGTAAATGGTGAAATAAAAGGTAAATGTTATCAGATAAGCTAATTTACACATTTTTATTTTATTTTCTTGAAGATAAAACGATAAAAATTACTGCCAATAGCTTAGTATGATAAAATATGAAGCAGTCTTCAGACAAAGAGGCACTTTACATCAATTATATACTTTATATGATCTAACAAACTTTCGTATTTTAACTTATATTGAGGCTGAAGCTCTTGGCCTACCTGAAGCCAGAGAATCTACCACCCAACTATACGAAAGAGACCTCCTTCATACCATCAAAACCCAATGCCTGCAGGAATGGAAATCTAATCCTGCAAATGACTGGTACAGAGCAGGAGGAACAAGCACCGGCTCTGTCCTCCCAAGAGAACAACAGTCTTTGATTTCCAGACTCAAGTCTGGTCATCTACGGACAATAATTTTCCAGAATGGTAGCAAGGTTTCACCACTATGTACTAAGTGTTAACCTGCAACCCCACAAAGCACATTATTGACTGTATTGACTCATCCATTGATGAGCTCTACTCTTCCCCAGCAGACACCATCAACAAGCTCTATAAGCTCGACACCCTGATATGATTGAGTGGAGAAAAGAAAGAAGAAGTAGATTTGTAATATTGAGTGGTAAATGTACTAGGTATAGGTTTCATCTAAAAAAATCTAAAAAAGTGTTAAAAAGCTTCTATTTGAAAGGCACCAAAATGGAAGGCAAATGTTTATCTCTTGCACAATTTGAACAAAATTATATTTCTATGGGTGTAAATAAATGCGGCTGGGAATGATCATCATGAATTTAACTTAATTTGATTTAATAAACAACGTGTGATCAATAATTTCCAGGAATGAGACTGAATCACGTAAAATATTCAAAATAATGAAATCTATATATATAAAATTGAATGTCTGTCTGTCTGTACTCTATAGATTCAAAAACCATACATCCAATCGCCGTGAAATTTTGGGATATTATTAGGTATATCACCGGGAAGGTTTTTGAAAAATAATTTCATGAATATCTTGAATATCCTTAGAGTTATTTGCAGATTTGTAGATTTAACTCGCAAGCAGCGCCCCCATTGTGACGATGATAACAAGTTTTCTTATCACTAAGTTTGTTATCTTAAATATTATTTATCAAAAGTAAGATTATCTCAGGATGACACGGCAATTTATTTGAGACAAGAATAATGATACAATTCCAAGGCGAAGATACTATTCCTTTAACTTCCAATTACCGAGGGAACCAATTAATATTGATTTTATTCAACTTATCGAGTATTTTTCAAGGGACCGGGAAAAAATGTTCACTAGATAAAACGATGATTTTGTAATGTAGAAAATTAGGAAAGACAAAATTCAGGATGACACGGCACACAGGGACCGGGAAAAAATGTTCACTTTATCGAGAGATTCAAATTTACGAGTTTCAAATTATCAAAATATATCTTCTTTTTTTTTTTAATAAGTTTATAGAGAATTGTTTTAACAAATGTTCGTTAGACAAACCTTTACTCGGGTAAAAACCCGGGCGAAGCCGGGCACATCCGCTAGTAATTTTATAAAGACCTTATAGATAAAACATTTATCAACACGTAGAAAAAAAATGATCACACAGAGGCACGCGCTCACGTTTTTTCGAATTTATAAGATCGAGTATACCATAACATTTTCTAACTTCAGTATGGAATGTATTGAAAAACAGCGAGTCTGCATAGAGTTTTGAATGGTTTGCACGATTTAAAGCTGGTCGAACAAGCGTCAAGGATGATCCACACACTGGCAGTCCTTTATCGATAAGAAACCCCGAAAATGCACTCAAAATCAAGTCATCGATCAAAGAAAACCCAAGAATAACTATCAGAAAGCTATCAGTAGACTTGGATATCACTTTTGGAGCCTTCCAAACCATCATAACGAATGATCTGCATCTTAAACGAACCCCGGCTAAATTTGTCCCACATCTCTTAACGAATGAGCAGAAAGAGCATCGCAAAGAAACGTGCAAAAACATGGTCTAAAAGTTTAATTCTGATCTCCATTGGCTCAAAAATGTTATCACGGGAGATGAAACATGGGTGTACGGATATGATCCAGAGACTAAGAGGCAATCAAGCCAGTGGCTAGAGCTTGGAGAACCAAGATTCAAGAAAGCAAGGATGATCAAATCGAAGCTTAAGTGTCTTCTTATCACTTTCTTTATGTAAAGGGATTGGTACACTATGAATTCGTGCCCGAGGGTCAGACCATTAATCAACATTACTATCTTGATGTATTGCGACGTTTAAGGGAGGCTGTGCGTCAGAAACAACCCGAAAAATGGCATCAGAAAATTTGGGTCTTGCATCATGACAACGCACGGCCACATATGGCCGTCACTGTACAACTTTATTTGGCTAAACACGGAATTGCTTTACTATCCCAGCCACCCTATTCTCCTGAACTTGCTCCCAACGACTTTTTCCTTTACCCTAAAATTTAAAAAGTCTTAAAAGGACGTCAATTTGACTCAATACCTGAAATAAAGGAGAATACGAAGAATATTTTGAAAAGCCTGAAATATGAAGATTTTCAGAGGTGTTTTGATATCTGGAAAAAAAGATGGAACAAGTGTATAGATTATTTTGAGAAATTTTGAATAAAACTTTATTATACTTTTGTATTTCTTTAAATATTTAACATTCCTGGAAATTATTGATCAAACGTTGTATATAAGGTAGAATCATCTTCTTCTTCTTCCTTATCTCCACTCAAACTGGTGTCTGTTGACAACCATCATGACTGGGTGAAGTAGAATGTCTTTGTCATTAAGACTGGGAGCACTACTCAGTAGCAGGGTGACTTAGCTCCAAAAGAAATGGCCGCCTCTGACATGAGAAACAGACACCACGTGCAGCTGCTCCTAACATGGAGTACAGACTCATCCTGTATCCCTGGAGCCCTTACAGGGTACTATCAGCATGGCCAGCTGAACCCAGGTTTTTTAGGTAGAATCATTAAGATCACGAACTCACTTATTAAACAATTGTGAACGAGTTTTTGAATAAAATTGGTCATTTTTATAAAATACTAGCGGATGTACCCGGCTTCGCCCGTGTTTTACCCGAGTAAAGGTTTGTCTAACGAATCTCTCGATAAAGTGAACATTTCTTCCCGGTCTCTTGAAAAATACTCGATAAGTTGAATAAAATCAATATTAATCGGTACCCGAGTAAAGGTTTGTCTAACGAACATTTGTTAAAACAATTCTCTATAAACTTATAAAAAGAAATAGATATATTTTGATAATTTGAAACTCGTAAATATGAATCTCTCGATAAAGTGATCATTTTTTCCCTGTCCCTGTGTGCCGTGTCATTCTGAATTTTGTCTTTCCTAATTTTCTACATTACAAAATCATCGTTTTATCTAGTGAACATTTTTCCCGGTCCCTTGAAACATACTCGATAAGGTTGAATAAATTCATGGTCGTTTATGGAAGATGGATTAAGTTCCCGGAGGTCATCTTGGGCAAGCTCCCGCGAGGCTTTTTTTCTTGTCTACTTGGCACAGCTGTGTCACCAACTCTGCCCTGATTGGTCGGTGGGTACTTGGACTGTCCTTGAACTTGTCCTTGGACTGCGCCGGCCGGATGAATCCATTCTCGTCGCAAGGTGGCGCTGCTTGCGAGTTAAAGCTACATATCTGCAAATAACTCTATTCAAGATATTATTTTTCGTAAACCTTTCCGGGGATATGCCTAATAATATCCCAAAATTTCACGGCGATTGGATGTACGGTTTTTGAATCTATAGAGTACACACAGACAAACAAACAGACAGACAGACATTCAATTTTATATATATAGACTAGCTGATGCATTCAACTTCGAACCTGGTTTTATCTGAGGGGAAAGTTTGCCTAACGAATATTTTAGAAAAAAATTTTTTTTTCGAGAAAACATTCGCTTTTTTATTCATTTGGCATATTGGATGCGATATCCTAGCTTGGGATACTTGCACCTAAATACATTTTATCAACTTATACAATTCAATAACCGGATAAAACAAAATTAAAACTGAAACGTTGGTTTTCTCAAACAGAAAAGAAAATATAAAATGAATTTACAAAAATTGTTGAATTTTACACAAGTTGTTGTTGTTGTCGTGTTCAATGAAGAGTCTCAGATTGTCTCCATACATCTCTATCACAACAATCGCAATGTCCTCTAGCTTGGATGTGTATACTGTATTGTTGTTGTTGTCGTGTCCAATGAAGAGCCTCAGATGTCTCCATACATCTCTATCACAACAATCGCAATGTCCTCTATCTTGGATGTGTATACTGTATTGTTGTTGTTGTCGTGTCCAATGAAGAGCCTCAGATGTCTCCTACATCTCTATCACAGCAGTCGCAATATCCACTATCTTGGATGTGTATACTGTATTGTTGTTGTTGTCGTGTCCAAAGAAGAGCCTCAGATGTCTCCATACATCTCTATCACAACAATCGCAATGTCCTCTATCTTGGATGTGTATACTGTATTGTTGTTGTTGTCGTGTCCAATGAAGAGCCTCAGATGTCTCCTACATCTCTATCACAGCAGTCGCAATATCCACTATCTTGGGTGTGTATACTGTATTGTTGTTGTCGTGTTCAATAAAGAGCCTCAGATGTCTCCATGGATTTCCAACACAGCAGCAGCAATGTCCTCTATCTTGGGTGTGTAAAGCTGCTGCTCTGGGTCAATGTCAATTTTCTGCAAGACTGCGGCCATTGCTGGACATGAGAATATGTGGGTAGGTGTTAGTTCCACACCAGGACAATTGTTACATGTTCTGTAGGTTCTTGTGTCATCTGGATGTATTGTCATTCCTTTATAGTGTTTTGTTCTAAGTCTTGTTATAGTTTTTGTCAGTTTTCTCTCAGAGTTTATTTCACATATTTGATATTTTCTTATTTTTTGTTTAAATATCTTGTATTTTGCCAAAGCATCAGCGTCAAATACTGACATTTGTTCTTTCCTTTGGCTCAGCTTTCTGGCTTCCTTTGCTAATTCATCTGCCATCTCATTACCCCCGATCCCAACATGGGCAGGAATCCATTGTAGAATACAGTTCTTCTCCAATGTTTCCAGTTGGGTAAGTAATGAGTGTATTTTCTGCGGTTGAAAATCTAAAATGAATTTACAAAAATTATTGAATTTTACTCAAGTGCCTTTGTTATATACAAATTCGCAAATTTCTCCGATGGATTAAGAATGATTGCTTCTGTAGCTGTGAAAGAATCCACTTTCTATTCAATCGATTTTTTATGATGACATAAATATTGTCAAGTAGCTCTGCAACCACAGCCACAGAAAGCTCCATGGGACACCTGTCAATCATCACTTGACTCCGGGGGGACAGGTGTGAGGGGTTCTCGGAATCTTATCGGCAAATAAGGAAATAGATAAAAATACATTTTTAAAAAAGCTTTTGGTTAAATGCATTAAAAAGTAAAATATTTTATCTTCTGTCATTGAGCAATTAGATGTATCTGAGTGAAAATAAAAGCGGCGGAGGACAATCATCATGAATTTCGAACCTAATGTGATTTAATATGTAGCAAATGATTTTTATAAATGTTTGCTATATTTTTACCTCTTATCTCAATATGATTGTCCCCCACCGCTTTTATTTTCGCTCAGATATATCTAATTGCTCAATGACAGAAGATACAATATTTTATTTTCCTTTTTAGTGCATTTGAATAAAAGCTTTTTTTTTTAAATGTATTTGTATCTATTAATTTTTTTTATTTTGTTAGTTTTTAGTCATGAATTTACAAAACTTTGAATCAAATTACTGGGGATAAAGCCTTAAATAGAAGGGAGGTCTGCTCGCGGCGGATTGGTCAATCCTTTGTAAAGGACGTAACACAAGACTTAAAAAAAATAAATATAGAAATTTGTTCATTCCTGGCCACTCCGACCACACAGAAGTCTGAAAATTTGTACACTCGTATTGTTCATTTGACTGAGTGAGTGTTAAAAGTTTCACACTTCTATGTGATCTGGAAGTATATTAAAATTAATTTACAACATTTTAAAAGCAATTTGGAAATTTGTCCATTTCCGGTTACCCAAACAACCCAGAAGTCTGAAAATTTGTCAACATGCATTGTCATCGGGTTCTGAAATGTGTACCAAATTTCAGATTCCTAATTGCTCTAAAATTATATTGAAAATTGATTGTAAGATTTGTGAACAGACAGACAGGGAAGCAAGTTAAATAAAAGCTTTTAAAAACGAGACGGTGGCTGACCACTCTTGTTATTATTATTTTTAAACTCAATTCTATTGACGTTATGTGGCGCTGAGTTTGTTGTTAACACACAATAATATTTTATAATACCTTGATAAAGGTTGGTGTTCAGCCAACTGAAATATTGGTAAAATAAATGATATTTTGATCCAATATATGCCTTTTTAATTAAATATATTACAGCTATATATATTAAGATAATAAAATATAAATATTGGATTGAATAAAAGATATAAATATATGCCTTTTTATCATCTAGAGATTTAAATATGAATTACTTTATATTCAGAAATCTATATATGTCTGTGTGTGTGTGTGAAAATAATAAAAAGGTCAGGTGTTGGTATTAAAATAAAAAAGATATATCCTGACCACGAGCACGTGAGGTTTTTACGATTTCTGTTTTGTTCTGCTCTGCCATCTAAAATTAAAATGTGTTCATGGTCAGGATATGCATTTTTGATTTTTTTAATATATACAAGTACTTACTTGTAAATACATTCAGAGGTAAAAATGGACTTAAAAACTTGTATATATATTTCAATTATAGACGTGTATGATTCTTTTAAAATTAAACTTCTTTTTCCATTGCAGTAAGGACAGTAGAAATTGTTTAATTTTTAAAAGTATCATACGCGTCTATAATAGTTTCGAATTTTGATAACAGATGGCTAATGCATCATAATATATTTTAATTAATTAATTGTTTCTACAGAATGTATGTAAGATCACAGGTAAATAGGCGCTAACCGTAAAAAAAAAAGTTTGTTTCAATATTAGTTTCCCTTTTATATTTTGTTCTCTCTCTTGTAAATCAATACTGTTTGATTAATCTTCTTGGAATCAGTTTCATTAAAAATTCTAAGCAAAGTTAACAAAAACTCGCTTTAAAATTTAAACATCTAGATCAAGTTTAGATTTAATTCCAATAACTATATTACATCCTTAGATTAGATTTAGAACCAACCAGCCAATCAGAGAATTCCCTGAGATCGAGGCAGTGACGCGTACAGCGAACCAATCATAGCCTTTGTTTACATCACGCGTCACCGTGATGTCACGACCAATGAGAGGCTTAGTCTCAGATTGGGCCAAATTTCGAGGACTCTCTCACATCCTCTAGTCAGTTTATTTGCATATTGTCCATGTTTTTATACAGCTTACGTGCCCTACATATTTTCAAATGTCTTCTTATCACGCATGCGCAGTTCATTCCATTTCACCGCTGTTGCGTGTAAAATGCGGCGGGTTACTGGAGCATTTTATACAGTAAAATAAATGGTAGTAGAAACAGAGTATTCAATTTAAACTCACAAAGAGTAAAAATAAAGGAATAAGCATATAAGTCAGCATAAACCGAAACTTAAACACGGCATTGACACAGTTCCAAACATCAATTTTGCTAATTAATTAAATATTGGGGTATCTGACAAATTTTAGATATTTTTAATTTGATAATATTGATTGATGCAATATACAAAGTAGAAATAACAAGGTAAGTGTTATTTGATGGCTTTTTAGTTTAAAATTTTGGTTATTATCAATACACAAATTTGTGAACTTATGTTGTCCAATCCTTCAATTAATATACATCTCAATTCGATAAAACAATCCCTTGAATCAATATTAAAAAATGAACATTAAAAATTCAGGGAAAAGTTTATTATAAAAATATATTTTTAAAATTTAAAAATCTCTCAAGCTTTAGGGCAAGAAAGCCCTTTTACGGGAGAAAATATGTTACATTATTAAAACGCCAATAAAATAAGATTTGAAGTTTAATAAAGCACTTTGGTTATCATAGAATCCATCATTTCCAGAAATCACAATAGCATTAACAGAAGAATAGACATTCCAGAAATATATAATATACTATTCCCTGAACCCACCCCATAACCTCCAAATGAAGATATCGCCTCTGAATAGCAAAGTCATAAGCACACGCAACAGAAGCCCGTGTTGATTCTGCATTGAAACAAATGTAAACAACCAAAGAACTTTATTTAATTTTCAATCTTATTTTATTGGCGTTTTAATGATGTAAAATATTTTCTTCCTTAGGTCTTTCTTGCCCAAAAGTTTGAGAGCTTTTTAAATAAAAAATATTTTAAAAATAAACTTTTCCCTGGAGGCTTAATGTTCTTTTTTAATATTATACATCTATATAACAAATGAAAAACGCGAATGTTTCTTTTCACATATAAATCAAACTTCTACTGTCCTTACTGCGATGAAAACAAATATTGGGAAGGTTTGGCTTATCAAAGTTAAACTCTCCCAGTGGTTTCACCAATTTAATCCACCAGACTGCTTCTTTAGAGCTCTAATACTGTATTAGATCATTCTGCTTTTATATGTTACACTGAAGAGTGGAATCTTAGAAATGTTATTTAAGCAAACAATGGACATAAGTTTTTAGGACAGTAGAATTACATTTAATTGCTTTGTATTAATATGCGCCTGTCACCGTATAGTTAAAATTAGCTTAAATATATTAAACTTGCTGCTTTTAGATAGTATGGACAATGAAATCTTTCTTAACCTTTAATTTCCGATATGTCAACAACAACAAAAGTCTTTATTTAGGGCATTCCGCCCCATATAGGATTCGCCGTATTTACACATCAACAAGAGGAGAGGGAAGAGGAAACATTTACAACAAAATAAAGTTTGTCTCACATTCAGTTACCTATTTACAGATAGGTCATCCTCCAGAGTATCCTTTGCCCTGCATTCTTTCTCATGCGCCCAGCTTCTGTGCAGAAATAATTTCCGATATGTCATTTTTCTTACACAAACACTTTGAGGTCGTATCTCATCAATAAAGGACGGGCTTTTAGGTGCAAGATTATCATAAAAAAGGTGATATAAGAATTTAAAAAAAAAATCACACATTTTAAAATTTAGCTTCTTGTTCCAAAAGCACTTTATTTGATACCACTCAACAAGAACAACCCAGTTTATGATATTTGCAACAATGAATAACATGTGAAGGAACAAAGTCGGTAGACAAGTAGGTAACACCCTCGATTCCCGACAGTCATGAACAGGGATTGAATCCCACGTTAAAATTTTGTTTAATATGTGAATAACCTTCACATATTATTCATTGTTTCAATTATCATGAACTAGGTTGCTCTTGCTGAGCGGTACCTATTAATGTGAATTTGAACCAGGAATATGTGAAGGTTATTCACATATTAAACAAAATGTTAACGTGGGATACAATCCCGGTTCATGGCTGTTTGGAATCGCCTGGTTCAAATTCACATAAATAGGTACCGCTCAGCAAGAGCAACCTAGTTCATGATAATTGAACAATGAATAATATGTGAAGGTTATTCACATATTAAACAATTTTTAACGCGCGATTCAATCCCGGTTCATGACTGTCGGGAATCGAGCGTGTTACCCACTCGTCCACCGACTTACTTATTGTTTGGAATCGAGGGTGTTACCTACTCGTCCACAGACTTCAAAATTTAGTTAAATGTATTTTAAAACACCCTTATATTAAATAATTAAAAAGTTTTCTGGAGATTATTTTTTTAAATTTTATTCAAGTAGTCTCAAAAAAAAAAAAACTTTTGAGAATTTCTGTCCTTCTACAGGAAAAAAACGAATAAAACGCCGCCTGATGCCAAAGTTTTATTCGTTTATAAGGTTGTCTCAAAAATTCGTGTTTTTCTTAAAACGATGTTTTTATTATTTTACTTGGCGAATAATATTATTATTACCTAGCCGGGATATCGCGTTTTGTGTTTTGAAATAAATAAAAAAAATAGTGCGAATAGTTCAAAAAAGGTGCGGTGTCTCAAAAAAAGGTGAAAGGTCTAAAAAAAAACAATTTATTGTTATGCTAGGACAAAAGTAAATACTGTTGTAGGTATTTTGCGACATGCAGTTTCATAATGTAATGTTAGGTGCTGCACCCAAAAAAACTCCCTTTACTGCTATGTCAAGTCAGTTTTTCCAACGAAACATTCTGATGAGAGATCTTCTCCAGGAAACACCTGGTTTAACCATGCTTTAAGGCGGTCTCTCATGGGAGAATATATTATGCAGTAGAACCTCCATGAAAGGACACTTCTTTGCAAAAGACAGTTTTCATCGCCAAAATTACCATTTTTTACTATTTAGCAACTCTCCGTCCGGTTAGAAGACACCTCTCTCTAAAGAACATTTTGGCTCTGCAACTAAGTGTCCTTTACAAGGAGGTTCTACTGTAGCAACTCTCCAGTAAGAGGACACTTCTCCCTAAAGGACGTTTCGGCTCTGCAACTAGGTGTCCTTTACAAGGAGGTTCTACTGTAGCAACTCTCCAGTAAGAGGACACTTCTCCCTAAAGGACGTTTTGGCTCTGCAACTAGGTGTCCTTTACAAGGAGGTTCTACTGTAGCAACTCTCCAGTAAGAGGACACTTCTCCCTAAAGGACGTTTTGGCTCTGCAACTAGGTGTCCTTTACAAGGAGGTTCTACTGTAGCAACTCTCCAGTAAGAGGACACTTCTCCCTAAAGGACGTTTTGGCTCTGCAACTAGGTGTCCTTTACAAGGAGGTTCTACTGTAGCAACTCTCCAGTAAGAGGACACTTCTCCCTAAAGGACGTTTTGGCTCTGCAACTAGGTGTCCTTTACAAGGAGGTTCTACTGTAGCAACTCTCCAGTAAGAGGACACTTCTCCCTAAAGGACGTTTTGGCTCTGCAACTAGGTGTCCTTTACAGGGAGGTTCTACTGTATATAGAAACTCTCCGGTAAGAGGACACCTCTCCCTAAAGGACACTTTGACTCAGCAATTAGGTGTCCTTTAAAAGGAGGTTCTACTGTAGCAACTCTCCAGTAAAAGGACACCTCTCCCTAAAGGACATTTTGGCTCTGTAATTAGGTGTCCTTTACAGGGAGGTTCTACTGTAGCAACTCTGGTAAGAGGAGACCTCTC
Organism: Cordylochernes scorpioides; assembly: GCA_030710605.1. Lineage (NCBI taxonomy): Eukaryota > Metazoa > Arthropoda > Arachnida > Pseudoscorpiones > Chernetidae > Cordylochernes > Cordylochernes scorpioides. The sequence goes on from CP092864.1 coordinate 152,982,030, forward strand.
CCTAAAGGACACTTTGGCTCTGTAATTAGGTGTCCTTTACAGGGAGGTTCTACTGTAGCAACTATCTGGTAAGAGGACACCTCTCCCTAAAGGACATTTTGGCTCTGTAATTAGGTGTCCTTTACAGGGAGGTTCTACTGTATTTAGCAACTCTCCAGTAAGAGGACACCTCTCCCTAAAGGACACTTTGGCTCTGCAATTAGGTGTCCTTTACAGAGAGGTTCTACTGTAGTAAAGTTTTATGCGTATTCTTTATCGCTTTTTTAACAGAAAAAAAAAAGAATAAAAATGTCTTTATTTTGTCTGTACATGTGTTCTGGGCTATGTAAAAAAATGCCTTTTGCAAATGTAGAAAGTAAAGCAGTTTTTATGTTAATCTTAGGTGATATTGTAGAACGACATATTTGAACATATCCCGCATGCGTTTCTTGTGAAAGAAAAATCGCAATTTATTTTAAGGAGAAATAACGATTATTTCTAACCTTAGGGATGAAGTATGAAAGGATGAATTGTGAAGAGTAATGATAAACGGAAAAATAAAAGTGTCCAGGGAATCGAACCCATAGTGTTCCGCTTACCGGACAGATGCCATGTCCACTAGGCTACCCTGGGCATATTTTTCCGTTCGTATATCTATATATATATAAATCAATGTTTGTATGCTTGTTTGTTTGTATGTCCGGTATACAAATTCGCAGTAGTTCACTAATTCAAACCAAAATTTCCATACATAGGTAAAAAAAAATACGGGGAAGACAATAGGCTATTTAAAAAAATATATAAATCAATTATTAAAACTATATATTCAAATTATTCTACTTAGCTCACGAACAGCGCCCTCTATCAACGATTAAATTATGCTTATGCAAACAAATAGATAATGCTAATAACAAACAATTATTTGAAAAAATCTTATCTAAATATACTAGCGGATGTGTACCCGGCTTCGCCCGGGTTTTATCCGAGTGAAAGTTTGCCTAACGAATATTATATATTATGAAGTATAATAAACAATGTTAAAGATTAGTTTTAATTATTAATCAAGATTGTGTGTGAATATGTGAGAAAGATGTAATATCGTTGTTGTTTTCTTGGCCGACTGTTTTACATATGGTGTTATCTTAAAATTGCTTGTTTTGAATATTTTTTTAGATTGAGTTGAATGAATTGCTGAATTTTTTTTTTTTGTATTTATATATAAATAAAATTAACTCTGTTGATTTTTTTGTATTTAATCGATAACAGCAAAGTTATGTATTTTAAAGTTAGGAAAAATATTTTGATGTTAAGCAAAACCTGCTCCATCTCGTTTTACATAAATGTTGAAAATTTGGTCGAAATTGATGCATTGTAACGAAAGTTTTTAGCGAACACCACTTATGAAATTTTCATTTTATTAATATAGATATCACTCGGGTAGATATGCACACGGGTCAATCCCGGGGCGAAGCCCGGGTCACCCGTCTAGTATTATATAAAGTAATTTATAATACAATATGATGCGGCTTAGGTGATATTGTTGCACCGTCCTGGGGTGTTGACTTCATGTCAATGTTAGATTAGTCCATATCAAGATTATAGGTCAGACTAGAACGTCTCTCTCTCTCTCTCTCTCTCTCTCTCTCTCTCTCTCTCTCTCTCTCTCTAATCATAAAACAAATTCATTTTAATAAGGAAACTAGTTACAATTATTTTCAATCTTGAAAAAAAACTGAGAAATATCTAAACAAAATATTTACAAATGAAATGCTGACTTAATATATATATATATTTTTAATCAATCGACCAGGCGCGATATTAAAATATCGGCGCCTATTACAGAGGAAACAAACAAAACAACAAACACAATTAAGAGAACTTAGAATTAAATATTTACAAACTTACATGTATTACTCTCCGGTAAGAGGACTGTTCTACTGTATTTAGTAACTCTTCGGTAAGAGGACACCTCTCCCTAAAGGACACTTTAGCTCTGAAATTAGGTGTCCTTTACAGGGAGGTTCTACTGTATTTAGCAACTCTCTGGTAAGAAAACACCTCTCCCTAAAGGACACTTTAGCTCTTCAATTAGGTGTCCTTTACAGGGAGGTTCTACTGTAGCAACTCTCCGGTAAGAGGACACCTCTCCCTAAAGGACACTTTGGCTCTGTAATTAGGTGTCCTTTACAAGGAGGTTCTACTAACTCAGGTAACTCCTGGAGTGTATCCATAGATCGCCAACTACCTGGGCTTTTCTACGGTCTAGGAGTCTATCTTTGTAGCCTTAGTGAACCAGTTTACCAAGTGTTTCCAGGCCGGTTTGTTTCTTGGTAGATTCAATAGGGCAGTGTCATTGAATGAGGGCAGTCCAATAAGTGTAGCCGTCTGGAATCGCTGTAGTTGAAATGCTGAAGAGCGCAAAGCAGATAAAAATCATTTATAATAATTATTATCAATAAGGTACATGAAACAGAAATGAGTTTTTTATTATTATTTACGGGCAGATTTACTCTTTAATCAGTGATAATTTATTATTCAATTAACCATTCACTGAAAATATATCTTCTTTCTATATATAAAAGTCAGTGTAGATATGTTTGTCGGCTATACATGTCCTCAGTTAATACCTAATCTGGCTGAAATTTTAACATAGGACATAGAGTTAAATCTGGAAGAGTTTATTGTCGCATTTTTAGCCAAAAAAAATAAAATAAAAATTGGCCAATTTCTGGGCAAAAATAGTTATGTTTAGTCAGAAAATTATGATAACAATATTGCTGCATCATGGTTGATTGTCAGAAACAAAATTCTTTCGGTAAAAATTCCTTAAAGCAGACCTCGGGCGAAGCCGGAGTATCATTTTTAGTAGGCAGGACCAAAATTCTAACAGCAAAACATTCACTCGAGCAGAATACAAATGAAGCCAGGTTATTTATATATATAAAATATCGCTTCTCAGCCTGTTGGCTATGATCATAGTATCTCTCTATATATATATGTCAATATTTATATTTATATATACAGTAAAACCTCCATGAGAGGACACTCACGTTAGAGGACACCTCTCTATAAAGGGCAGTTTTCATTTGCAAAATTACCATTTTTACTATTTAGCAATTTTCCGGGGAAAAAATGCTCCAATGACCCTCGATTCTTGCAAAAGTCCAACCCCACCAGCGAGGGCAAGTAAACAAACAGGGCTCTAGCATATTTGTAAGTGCAAAGTCGAACTGCTTTTAACGTGTATAGACATGTGCTGCACTTACAGTAAAAGCAGTCGTCTACTTCTACCCACCATGATTATCATGGCCTGTTTAGTAAATTAAAAAATATATAACTTTTTGCCAAGATAGCGAAAATTTTATTTAGGATTCATAAGAGAAAGACTTCTTTTGTGTTTTTATCGCTTACTGAAGAATCATAGTTGAATCTTTTGAGACGAATATGACAAAATTTATATTCTTTGTAGTCTTATTCCACATAAACTAAATTTGATTGTTTTAAAATATTTAGTAACCAACTTTAGTTTGTTTTGTGTTTTCAGATTTCTGGTCTTTCATCATCTACTTCTCAGCTACAACATTGAAACGAAGAGGCGATGAAGATTGTAAAGTTTGTGTCCACGGTCTTGGCTAAGACTATAGCCAAGAATTGTGCAAAGTCTACCAATAATCAGGTCTTCAACTCTGCAAAATATCAGGCCCTTAATTGGGCAAGAAAGTCTAAATATCAGACCATCAACTGCGCAAAGATCGCCAATAAAAAGGCCATTAATTGGACCATTAAGAACTCTTACAAATCCTTTGTCTGTACCAAGACTCAGGCAATCAAATGGGGAAATTTGGCTAAAATCCAGGCCATAAAATCAGGCAAGATTGCTCAAAATCAGGCTATCATACTGACAAAGATTTACAAAATTCAAGCCATTAAATGGATAACGGTTGCAAAATCCCAGTATCTTTACTGGTCAAAAATTATTATAAATAAAGCAATCTTCTGGTTAAAGATTTATAAATATCATGCTATTAACTACGCGAAAATTGCTAATAAGACCATTATCAGGGTCATAAATGTCTCCAAAGACAAATACAGTGTTTGGTCTAAGATTTCTGTAAATCAAGCCACTAACTGGGCCAAAACTGCCAAAATTCGGACCAGCTACTCTGCAAATAAAACCATTAATTGGAAGAATAGTGCAATATATCAATACTGGGCAAAAATCTCTAATAATCAAGCCTTTATCTGGGTTATGAAAGTTGCCAACAATAAGGCCGTTGTCTGGGTAAAAACACGGGCCAACCATTTGTCAAAGTTTGCCAATCAAGCCGTCTATTGGGCAAAGGTCCCCAAATATACAGCCATGTACTCGGCAAATATAGCCAAAGGGCAGGCTTCAAGGTGGGTCAGAATAGCTACCAACAACAGGTCCGTTTTCTGGGTTAAGACTCGGTTCAACCATTTGTCAAAATTTTCCAATCAAGCTGTCTATCGGGCAAAGATCAACAAAAATAAAGCCAAGAAATCGGCAAATAAGGCCAATAATCAGGGTTTAAGATGGGCCATGAATACTTCAAACAAATACGTTGACCAGATCAAGGCTAATTATCAACCTGAACACTGGGCAAGGTTGGCCAAAATCCAGGCTACCAAAACGGCAAGGATTGTCAATTATCAAGCTACCAGATGGGCCTCGAAAACCGCAAAGAAAAAGTCTGTTATTCGAGCTACCAAATTGGCAAAGAAGACCTATAAAGAGGCAGCTATCATGTTGACCAAGATGGTTAACAACAACGACTTCATCAAAAGGGACAAAGTTCTCTATCACGCATTCACTAAGAAGGCAAAAGCCGCTGCTATCAAAGTCTTCAACAAGGCCAAGAAACATCCAGCAGTTCGTCGACAAATTAGAGAGCTTGAAAAATTCTGGATCAAGGTAAAGTTTATTAGAATAGAAACAATAAAAAGGCATCTTCTTATCGGGCAACCATATTGATGAGACAAAGACAGGGATATACTACTCAGATGGTTTATTTGATGCAGTGCTGGACTCATGGTCCAGTCCAGGAAGGTCATGATGTTCGGGGTCTCACCAGGCCGGTTGTAGGAGGGGTTGAAGCTGTTACATTTCTCAAACCCCCGTTAAGATCTAAATTTCAGTTGCCCGATAAGGAAATGCCTTTTTTTTTAATATATGAACCTTATCCCAGTATAATACAGTTAAACCTGTCTATAGGACCCCCTCTAAATAGCGCCTTCCTTTCTATAGCGCCCGATTTTAAACATTAAAATGTAAACATTTTACATTAAAAGTGACCTGTTTATAGCACACCCTCTCTATAGCATCCTATTTTGGTAAGTCCCAAAAGGGGGCGCTATAGACAGGTTTAACTGTATCACATTTGTGGTTTTTTTTTTTTTTTCACATAGAATATAAACGTTTTATTCGTTTAAAGATTGAGCCTATACGATATTACTTCAAAACTAGTTTTATTTTATTTTTTTCTATAATCCCACACATTACTTGGTTAAAAACGGGATAAAACGATCTTATTCTATTCCACTCTCTATATATGGGGAAGCTTTCTAACTACTATATACAGTAGAACCTCCATGAGAGGACACTCACGCTATAGAACACCTCTCTACAAAGGACAGTTTTCATTGTCAAAATTACCATTTTTACTATGTAGTGACTCTCCAGTAAGAGGACATCTCTCCCTAAAGGGCACTTTGGCTCTGTAATTAGGTGTTATCCTTTACAGGGAGGTTCTACTGTAGCAACTCTCTGGTAAGAGGACATCTCTCCCTAAAGGACACTTTGGCTCTACAATTAGGTATCCTTTACAGGGAGGTTCTACTGTGGCAACTCTCTGGTAAAAGGACACCTCTCCCTAAAGGATACTTTGACTCTACAATTAGGTGTCCTTTACAGGGAGGTTCTACTGTAGCAACTTTCTGGTAAGAGGACACCTCTCCCTAAAGAACACTTTGGCTCTACAATTAGGTATCCTTTACAGGGAGGTTCTACTGTAGCAACTCTCTGGTAAGAGGACACCTCTCTCTAAAGGACACTTTGGCTCTACAATTAGGTGTCCTTTACAGGGAGGTTCTACTGTATTTCATTTTCAAGGGGTGGTTTATATCTACAGTATTGTCAATAGATGACTTAAAGATGATTCTCAGAGTACATGTTCTACAAACTTTTACATGTCTTATTGATTTGGTTCATTTAAAAGTATTTATATTATTATTCAGCAATTTATTTCTTTATGATTTATATTCTGTGCTTAATTTTTATGGTTATTCCATTTATATTGAGTTCTATATCTGATTTACAATAATAGTATGGCCGTAAAGGATAGTCATATGATATTAACAAGGAGAAAGAGAGAGAAAAAAAACGATAACAGAGAACTGTGTACAAAAGTAAGGAATGTCTGTCAGTATATCTACAATTAAAATAATAAATTAACAGTTTCTTGAAACATATTTGTTGCTATATAATCAAAAATATATCTACAAAATGTATTAAATTTAATATACATTTCTTTATTGGAAATGAAAATACTTGAATCGGTTATTATTAAATTATTGTCGATTCTATAGTCCTGAAAAACAGGACAATCCAGTAAAAGATGTTTTGATACATTAGTGCGCCATCTGTTATGAATATTTGAAACTATTATAGACGTGTATGATTCTTTTGAAAATTAAACAATTGCTACTGTCCTCCCATTAATTTTTCCATTGCAGTAAGGACAGTAGAAATTGTTTAATTTTCAAAAGAATCACACGCGTCTATAATAGTTTCAAATAAAATATGTATTTAGTTTTTTTAACTATTAATTTATTCTTATAAAACAACGTTTGACAAGTTTTACCGAAATGTTTCTTTTGAAAGAAAAATCGTAATTTATTTTAAGAAGAAATAACGATTATTTCTATCCTTAGGGATGAAGTATGAATTGTGAAGAGTAATGACTTTAATTTTTTCGTTCATCATTATTCTTCACAATTCATCCTTTCATACATCATCCCTAAAGATAGAAATAGTCGTTATTTCTCATTAAAATAAATTACGATTTTTCGTTCAAAAGAAACATTTGCGGCAAAACTTGTCAAACGTCGTTTTGCAAGCATAAGCCATAATTATTGTATTATAATTCATTCTTATATTTAACGTAAGATGTGAATGTGTGCAGACGGATCCTGATTTAAAGAAATATATTCTTCCTGGAATCGTCCTTTTAGGAATACCTTGCTTCTACCTGATGACAATGGCCTTTTTGTTTTTATCAAACCGCAATCATCCAGGTACGTCTGCTTTAATTTTCTTCATGTCTTGTATCTTTTCAGAATGTGTTTTAACCATCATATAAATTCAGACAAGTCAGTAATAAGGAGAATATATTTTAGATAACACAAATAAAAATTTATAATACAATATAATTCAAGGAAATTACTGAAGAACTCCCCCATTACCTGCTTAATTGTACAGCCCTACCAGAGAGGAAGGCCCTATATCAACAAATTAAATGTACCAACACTTCACCCTACGTATTGCTTTTAAAAATATCAGCAAACAAATCTAAGACAATATATTATTATACATTTTTTAGATCATCATTATGTAAGAACCAGTCAACAAGTGAATGACTTTGAGATGAAGAGTAAAGCCAGTTCAATTTCTATCTTACTTACCTATGTCAATAACACAATTATTACCTTACCCAATTGGGAGAATCTGTATGGGGCAAGTCTCTAATAAAGGCTTTTGTGTGTGTTTTTATAATACAATATAATGCGGGTTATGATTGTAGAACGAAATTTGACAAATTTTACCGCAAATGTTTCTTTTGAACGAAAAATCGTAATTCCCAAATTCCCATCCCTGGACACTTTTATTTTTCCGTTCATCATTACTCTTCACAATTCATCCTTTCATACTTCATCCCTAAGGATAGAAATAGTCGTTATTTCTCCTTAAAATAAATTACTATTTTTCGTTCAAAAGAAACATTTGCGGTAAAATTTGTTAAACGTCGTTCTACAATTATATTTATCTCAAACCAATGTTTAAATAGGTGTGTATATTCATATATATGTGATAAATTAATAAAAATATAAAAAATTATAAGACGCGCATTTTATTATATTATATTAATCATTATAAACGATAAAGAAGAGTAAGGAGAAAAGATTTTTATTCAATTAAACTTGTGACAAGCTTTCGGGCAGTCACGCCCTTCAACAGGTAATAAAAAGAATAATTGACTATTAAAATAGGAAACAAACTGAGCTTTAAACAAAAATGATACAACTGCAGCCTGGCCGCGAGAAAACGTGAATTCGGGAAAGTAATGTGAGGTGGGGGGGGGAGGGGGTTTATCCGGTTTTTAAGTTAATACATATATCATGATATTGGTTAGGTAAATCTATATGTCGATTAATACTGTCATTAGAAATGGATAAAATGGCCTCTATGATTAATCTCTGGTGTTTACTGGGAATGTTATTGTACAAGGTGGTGGGAGAATCTAAATTGAAAGAATGGCCAGTATTATGGGTGTGGTTGTATATGAAGGATCTGCCGTCTTTATTATTGATGCACCTACCATGTTCGATCATCCTGATGGCCACGGATCTACCTGTCTCACCTATGTAGGTTGCACTACAATCGTTACATGAGACTGAATAGACCGAGCCACCAGAAGATCGAACAGTGGTAGGTCTCTGTATGCGGGTAATGGGATGTCTAAGAATGGTGGCCAGACTTCTATTATTTTTAAAATAAGTATTGATACCGTGGGATTTAAGCATGCGAGATATGGTAGCGGATTGTGATGAAAAAGGCAAAATACAGGTATTTCTATGGGCTGTAAGGGGTTTCAACTTAGCAGAGTTATAACTAAGTTGAAACCACTTACAGCCCATAGAAATACCTGTATTTTGCCTTTTTCATCACAATCCGCTACCATATCTCGCATGCTTAAATCCCACGGTATCAATACTTATTTTAAAAATAATAGAAGTCTGGCCACCATTCTTAGACATCCCATTACCCGCATACAGAGACCTACCACTGTTCGATCTTCTGGTGGCTCGGTCTATTCAGTCTCATGTAACGATTGTAGTGCAACCTACATAGGTGAGACAGGTAGATCCGTGGCCATCAGGATGATCGAACATGGTAGGTGCATCAATAATAAAGACGGCAGATCCTTCATATACAACCACACCCATAATACTGGCCATTCTTTCAATTTAGATTCTCCCACCACCTTGTACAATAACATTCCCAGTAAACACCAGAGATTAATCATAGAGGCCATTTTATCCATTTCTAATGACAGTATTAATCGACATATAGATTTACCTAACCAATATCATGATATATGTATTAACTTAAAAACCGGATAAACCCCCTCCCCCCCCACCTCACATTACTTTCCCGAATTCACGTTTTCTCGCGGCCAGGCTGCAGTTGTATCATTTTTGTTTAAAGCACACAGTTTGTTTCCTATTTTAATAGTCAATTATTCTTTTTATTACCTGTTGAAGGGCGTGACTGCCCGAAAGCTTGTCACAAGTTTAATTGAATAAAAATCTTTTCTTTATCGTTTATACAATCTATGGAGAAAGTTTTCAAGTAATTTTATTATATTAATCATTGTTACAATAATCATAAACTAGGTTGCTCTTTTTGAGCGGTACCTAATAAAGTGATTTTGGAACAAGCCATGATAATCATTGTGGGTAGAAGTTGGTGGCGACTGCTTTTACTGTAAGTGCACCACATGTCTACACATGTGAAAAGCAGTTCGACTTTTGCACTTACAAATGTGGCGGAGCTTCGTTTGGTTACTTTCATTCACTGGTGGGATTGGAGATTTGCAAGAATAGGGGTCCGTTGAAGTTTTTTTTTTATTAGAAAAAAAGTGCCCAATGCGGGATTCGATCCCGGGTCGTAGCGGTCGACAGTTTAAGAATGTTGTGCCTCTTCCTTAGCTAACCATCTGTGTGTCCAGCCAATAAAACGGATAGAACATACGAGTACGTGGATTTCTAACCTTGTTGAAGAAATACCAAGAAGACCTTGTCTGGAGGAGAACACTCTCAAGATGGCAAAACCTTCATCGATGAATAAAAATGTAAATAATGCTGTTTTTTAACATATCAACTAGGATTCAATAAAATATATTTTTAATTGTCAATTGTCTAACGTTGTGTGTACCAAATCTCTTAATTAAGCTTTAAATACAGTTTATTTCAAATAAAGTTTATTATAAAGTAAGGGGCACTGACCTGTAGTACGGTGTCGTGAGCCGCTACAGTAACCATGAACAGGGAACTCTGAAATGTGGCTGACTAACGGGGCACCCTCCCTTTCCATGGAGCAACACAAGTAAGGGATTGCCCTGTAGTACGGTGTCATGAGCCGCTACGGTAACTGTGAACAGGGAACTCTGAAATGTGGCTGACTAACGGGGCAATGGCACCCCTCCTTTCTATGGAGCAACACAAGTAAGGAACTGTCCTGTAGTACGGTGTCGTGAGCCGCTACGGTAACTGTGAACAGGGAACTCTGAAATGCGGCGGACTAACGGGGCAATGGTGCCCCTCCTTTCCATGGAGCAACACAAGTAAGGGACTGCCCTGTAGTATGGTGTTGTGAGCCGCTACGGTAACCGTGAACAGGGAACTCTGAAATGTGGCTGACTAATGGGGCAATGGCACCCCTCTTTCCATCGAGCAACACAAGTAAGGGACTGCCCTGTAGTACTGTGTAGTGAGCCGCTACGGTAACCGTGAACAGGGAACTCTGAAATGTGGCTGACTAATGGGGCAATGGCACCCCTCTTTCCATCGAGCAACACAAGTAAGGGACTGCCCTGTAGTACGGTGTCGTGAGCCGCTACGGTAACTGTGAACAGGGAACTCTGAAATGTGGCTGACTAATGGGGCAATGGCACCCTCCTTTCCATGGAGCTGCACAAGTAAGGGACTGCCCTGTAGTACGGTGTCGTGAACCGCTACGGTAACCATGAACAGGGAACTCTGAAATGTGGCTGACTAACGGGGCACTCCCCTTTCAATAGAGAATGGACAAGACATCACTAATAAAGTTTATCGTTGAATAAAAAAATAGAATCCACTGAAATATAAATTCTAACAACACACCGAGGATAAATTTCTTGTTTTATTTACACGATCTCTCAAGTTTTCTGGTATCACAAACTTTCTACAGAGTATATAACGAAACGATTACATCTCGTATTCAGTAAGTATACAACGATCTCAAGGAAATATTGTACATATCTTGTGGTTGTAAACTATATATAGGTGTATATGTGTGTATATCTCTATATATATAAAAGTCAATTTCTGTCTGTCTGTCTGTTTCGCGATAAACTCAAAAACTACTGAACCAATTGGTACCAAATTTTGCATGTCGCTTTTTATAAACCTGAGGAAAATTTTCGGCTGCATTTTGATTAGTATTTTTGGCTATTTCTTTTTTTCATTTGAAGAACTTTTTTTACGCGGACTAATCCGGAATGGAATGAATACCTAAATATGGCCATTTTTTTAAAGCATCGGTGGTTCAGTGGTAGAATGCTCGCCTGCCACGCGGGCGGCCAGGGTTCGATTCCCGGCCGATGCATTTTTTTAAACAATTTTTAAAACTCATTTATATTATATCTTCTATATATATAAAAATGAATGTTTGTATGTTTGTGTGTTTGTTTGTTGGTTTGTATGTCCGGTATACAAATTCGCAGTAGTTCACTAATTCAAACCAAAATTTCCATACATAGGTAAAAAAATACGGGGAAGACGATAGGCTATTTTAAAAAATATATAAATCAATTATTAAAACTATATATTATTAGTCAGAAAATGATGATGACGATATTGCTGTATCATGTAAGATTATCAGATACAAAATTATATTGGGAAAAATTCCAAAAAGCAGAGACCACGGGTGAAACCAGTTCATTATTTTGTACGCAGGAACAAAATTCTAACAGAAAAACATTCATTCGAGCAGAAAACAAAAGCCAGATCATCTATATATATAAAATTGAATGTCTGTCTGTCTGTGTGTGTGTGTGTGTGTGTGTGTGTGTGTGTGTGTGTGTCCTCTATGGATTCAAAAACCATACATCCAATCGCCGTGAAAATTTGGGATATTATTAGGCATATCCCGGAAAGGTTTACGAAAAATAATATCTTGAATATCTTTAATATCCTTAGAGTTATTTGCAGATTTGTAGCTTTAACTCGCAAGCAGCGCCACCATTGAGACGGAGATAGGCTTAAGTTTGCTGCTCCTGATGACCTTGGGTCTGCCCCACCCCGTGAGAGAATGGATTCGCCCGGCCGCCAGTACCCACCGACCAATCAGGGCAGAGTTGGTGACACAGCTATGCCAAGTAGACAAGAAAAAAAGCCTCGCGGGAGCTTGCCCAAGATGACCTCCGGGAACTTCGTCCATCTTCCATAAAGGACCATGAATTTATTCAACCTTATCGAGTATTTTTCAAGGGACCGGGAAAAAATGTTCACTAGATAAAACGATGATTTTGTAATGTAGAAAATTAGGAAAGACAAAATTCAAAATGACACGGCACACAGGGACCGGGAAAAAATGATCACTTTATCAGTTTCAAATTATCAAAATATATCTATTTCTTTTTATAAGTTCATATAGAATTGTTTTAACAAATGTTCGTTAGACAGACCTTTACTCGGGTACCGATTAATATTGATTTCATTCAACTTATCGAGTATTTTTCAAGGGACCGGGAAAAAATGTTCACTTTATCGAGAGATTCGTTAGACAAACCTTTACTCGGGTAAAACACGGGCGAAGCCGGGTACATCCGCTAGTCTTTCTATAAAAATATCGCTTCTCAGACACAAAGTTTGGAGCGGGACGTTTCACAAGAGTGACATCCACGCCGCCAATTTATAATTGTAACGAATAGTATTGAAATAAAAACATTTAATCGGGTAAAACCCGGGCGTTGCCCGAGTCATTCGGCTAGTAAGTCTATATATTTTAAAATAAATGATGTAACTGTAAATAAAATTCAAAGAATATCTCTATATGTAAATAATATTTATGAATCTTTCTAAATCGCTTTCTGTGTATTTTTCCATGTTGAATATTTTCTTTGTTATATTTGTATGTACATTTAGCGCAAGTGTCCCTAGGGGGACATAGCGTTTTGAATTGAAATAAATAAATAAATCTCGTATTCAGAAGAATACTTTCTTAAAAATCGTTTCCTTGTATACTTATGTAGAAGGGTTTGTAATACCAAAAAACTTGAGAGATTATTTAAATACAACAAGAAAATTATCCTCAGAGACAGTGTTTTATTACAAAAGTTAATTGTTATTTGACTATTAATTTTTTTGTTTGAAACTAAGAGTTTTAGCTCTAATTCACAAACTTCAGAAAATCTGCTTATGTGTACTCCTCAAGTAACGTAAAGGTAACCCAGGCTCCTGAAGCGTATCCTTAAATCGTCAACTGTGTGCCCAAGAAAAAAAAAAGTTCAATATATTGTCACAAGTCATCAGTGAAAAAAAAAACTTATCATCATCACAAAAAAACAACAACAAAGAAAAGAACCAAGAGGAAAGGAGGATTTTTTTTTTTTTTTTGGTAAATAATATAGTTTTTTTTTATTAAATAGTAATAATCATGTGTTAATAAGCTATATTCAAATAAAAATATGCTGATTAAGTTGAGTAAGTAGGTTTTGATAGTTTAAATGCATAAGACAATAGTAATTTTGATGGGTAGTTGGCGATCTAAGGATACGCTCCAGGAGTCTGGGTTACCTTTATGTTACTACAATAATAATTTTGGTAAAATAATACTATGCAAATATTAAATACATTACATACAAATTTTTGGCGCAGACGACAGGATTTTTAGACCTGACAATAATTTTAACAAACTAAAAATATATATACACACACACAAAAGCCTTTATTAGGGACTTGCCCCATACAGATTCTCCCAATTGGGTAAGGTAATAATCATCTTGTGTTATTTACATAAGAATTGAACTGGCTTTACTCTTCCTCTCAAAGTCATTCACTTTTGACTGGTCCTTACATAATGATGATCTAAAAAAATTATAGTAAGCTATTGCTTTAGATTTGTTTGCTGATATTTTGAAAGCAATACATAGGGTGAAATGTTGGTAACTATAAAAATATAGTGGATGTAAGAATGCAATAAAGATTGATGGTTGAGATTGTATGAACTTGAAACATCTGAGAGTAAGGATGAACGGATAATTTGAGATACTATTTATCTGGAGATTACAATTATTTTATTTCCAAAGCGCTATATCCCGCAAGGGATACTTGCGCCAAACAAGGAGAAAAGTTTATTTAAATAAGTTATTTACATTATTCAACGCATGAAACATTAGAAATCCAGATTTTGTAGAAAGTTTAGAATGTATTTACAAAATGAATTGAACTTTAAATATGATTTTTTTTTATCGGAAATCAAATCGTTAAGTTCACAAACAACTAGTTCATTCTATAATCTTGAAATGCTGGGCAATCGATCAGTAGATATCTTGAGGTTTGTTTCTCAATGCCAAAAAAGCAACTCGAATCCTCCACTGCCTTTATTCTATTTAAAAAGCTTTTGAAATTTCCGTGGTTTGTAACAAATTGAGTATTATAAAAATTTGGACGAAAGTATTTAGGGATTTCTTGGGGGGAAAAGCTTAAGAAAGTATTATTTGCTTCGTTTTTCAGAATATTCATTCTTGATTTGAGAAAGGTATCTATAATTCCTGGAATAAATGGGTCATAAATTTGTTGATCATCTGTGGATAAGTTTCTCAGATCACAGATATCATGATTCTGGATTCGATAAAGTCTGAGATCAGATAATTTGAGATACTATTTATCTGGAGATGCTTTAGAATTTTTTTGCTGACGAGATTTTAACAAATACCAATATAAAATGTTGGGAAACTCTAAAAGTTTAAATTAAGATTTGGATCTTTGTAACTTCAACCCTATAGTGTTAACAGCTCACAGAAAATTACATGCATCTGAAACAATTGAAGACTATTTTAAGAATAAACTAAGATTATATATATATTAAATCAAACATGCTTAAAGAAAGAAGAAACGGTTCAGTTGTTAACAGATGGTTTGCATTTAGACTTGGAGAGATGTTTTTGCATCAGCACAACCTAAAAAAAAAACAGAAAAATACAGGTCGCCCTTTCAGTAAAGAACAACAGGCAACTGAATAAGCAAATAAAAATTCTTAAGCCTAGAGTATGCACTGTTAACTCTGAAATGTCAGTTGTAATTTGTCCATACTGGTGTCCTATTTGTAATAAAAATGGCATTCGAATTAAACATTGGTTAAAGGACAGTCACACACACAAAAACCTTTATTAAGACACACAGGTCTTACAGAGGATTCTCCTTGGGGTTACAAGATGGAGAAACCTATGAAAGTGGGAAATATATAAAGGGGTAAAAATGGAGAAAGATTTATATACACATGATAAATATATACAGATTATTATTTGAATGATCCTATGGAAAATAAGAATATGGATTTGGAAGAAAAAAAAAAGAATTTTTTTTTTTTTTTGAAATATGAATGGAAGAAGTGGAGAGCGAAAAGAGGAAAAAAAAAACAAGTATATACATATGGGACATACATGTAATGGAACAAGTCAATTCAAGTTCTTCTGGGTTAAAGGACAGTTCTAATTATGATCCGCACTACAAGAAGCGTTTCACAATTCCTACAGTAAGAATCAAGTACTGCTGTAGTTAGTTTACCTTTAAAAAATGAAGTAAATACACTGTGCCTATCGGAAAACAGTTTCTCATACCGATTGATTGATTTTAAAATACTTATTAATGGGTATTCTGTGAAAGCTTTCATGGACATTGGTACCACAATATCTCTGATAAGCTGTTATTGGATACCCAAATCTTACAAGTTTTTTATTCGAAAATTTTTTCATTCAAATTTTTAGATAATTCGATTTTTTTTTTTGTCCCTTGAGCATAGAATTATTCAAGTTCGGCTGTACTTTGATTATGAATACGTTGAAAATAGTTTTTTAAACATGAATTTCATCAATTTACAATAAAACGACTTCTATAGCCAACACATTTACTTGTATTCTAAAAGATGCTGTGCTGCCTGGAGTATAGGAGCTCCATCTATTATTTATTCCTGTGGTGAATCTGTATAAGACTGCTGGTCTTAATAAAGCTTTGTGTGTGTGTTCTAAAAGATGAATGTTTACACAAATATTTCGATAATCAATGAGATATAAAGTGGGAAACCTAAGTGTATAAGACACAGAATAGCTTCAAACTATAAAAACATTCTTTTTCTTTAAAAAAAAATAGACACTTCGGCTAGTTAAAGTTTTGATTTCTTAACGTTTCAACAAAATTCTTTCGTCTTCGTCAGGAGAAATAAAAATAAATCATTTAGCAAGACAATACAGCAATTTTTTAAAGTTCCTCTTGACGAAGACAAAATAATTTTGTTGAAAACGTTGAGAAAATAAAACTTTAACTGGCCGAGGTGTCTATTTTTTAAAAATAAATATGAATGCCGCACAACCTTTATCTTCAGAAAAAAATTCTTATAACTCGATAATATTTTGATTAACAACTGGTATTAAGTAAATTAACTTATTTGCATCAGAGCTATAATAATGTAAAGTGTGTCAACTTATTCCGTATTTCACCCAACAAATTTTGATATTGGAATCTATCGTACGAGATTTTGCTGGGCTGGAAAAAGAAGCCAGTACTATGGCCGAAGTGGCCTTACACGAAGAGATCCGCGGTGTATTGGCCCGCTCAGCGGATCAGACTCTCTACACGTTTAAGGACTTCTTCCAAGGCAAGAAACTACGTCTTGTTGGTCAAGGAGGATACGCCAAGTGTGCCGGGGAACTGGTGAAGAAAAACTTTCACAGCGTCTACCGGATTGTGCCACTTGATCATCCTAGAGATCCCCGTTTGGACGACTACTACAACAAGAGGAATTTGAATCCAATTGAAATCAGAGAACTCGAGAATGAACTAGCTATTTATGATTCTCTTCGTACTCTTCAAGATGGCCAAGCTAACTTCTGTTATCCTACAAGATTCTGGCTGATATATGATGAAATAGATAGGTTTGATTACTTTGATGAACTATTCTGTCAAAGAAATTTCTTATGGACAATCTTCCGAAGAGGTTCGGGTATCAGATGTTTGTTCGTGGTGTTTGACATGCCGTTTGGGGGAACAGCTCTTTGTGAAGTGCTGAGAACATGGGAGCTGTCGCACATGCATCTGGTGAGTCTACTGAGTCAGCTTTGCCTGGCGTTAGCTCACGCGGAGGAAAAGCTGGAATTCGTGCATTACGATCTCCACGCGGGTAATATCTTGGTGATGCCGACACGCGAGCTGACAGCGGTCTACGCAGCGCGAGGTCACGACATCGACATCCCCACCTTCCGATTTCACGCCAAGATTATCGATTTCACCAAATCGCGTGTTCGAGGGGAACGTTTCCAACAAGTAGATTTCAACCCGACCTTCAACGCGATGTACT
Source organism: Cordylochernes scorpioides (assembly GCA_030710605.1). Taxonomy (NCBI): domain Eukaryota; kingdom Metazoa; phylum Arthropoda; class Arachnida; order Pseudoscorpiones; family Chernetidae; genus Cordylochernes; species Cordylochernes scorpioides. The sequence continues at coordinate 152,999,644 of CP092864.1, forward strand.
TGCTCGATATCAACTCCACAATGTGTATGCACAACGACATGTATCGCAGCCTGGTCCCCAATATAGAAGCTTCCTTCCGCCGCGAAAGAAGATGCATCGCCATTTACCACACTCTCGAAGATTTCCTGATGAGAATGAGAGCCGAGTACAATCGTCTGCCCGAACATGAAAGAGATTCTTGCGGTCCTGAGGGTCGTCTGATTCAGAAGGAATCTTTCATCATGAGACTCAGTCATACCTTGCGATGGTTCAGTTGAAATTACTACATCAACATGTTTCCAATAAAACGTCAGATGTTTGTTGTTTCTGAAAGTATGTTTAGATTCAGTTGAAATTCCTACATCAATATGTTCCTAATAAAACCTCAGATATTGTTTTAAAAGCATGTTTTTAGATATTGTCCGTTCTAATTCGGCTTGGGCATAGTCTTTAGAATTTGAGCTATTTATCACAAAAACCTCTATTTTAATGAACATGCACATCTGATGTGAATAAGTGAATGGCAAAACCTTCCATGAGAAACCACCTCCGTTAAAGTCCAATTGACAAATTAAAAATGGATTGACCAAACCTAGCCAAATGTCCAATAGTCCTGAAAGTTAGTGGACGAGTGGGTAAAACCCTCGATTCCCGACAGCCATGAACCCGGTATCGAATCCCGCCTTGGGTTCTTTGTTGTTTTAATATTTAACCCTCACATATTATTCATTGTAAAACGACCTTTGACAAGTTTTACCGCAAATGTTTCTTTTTAACGAAAAATCGTAATTTATTTTAAGGAGAAATAACAACTATGTCTATCCTTAGAGATGAAGTATGAAAGGATGAAGTGTGAAGAGTAATGATAAACGGAAAATAAAAGTGTCCAGGGATGGGAATCCATGATTTCCCATCCCTAAGGATAGAAATAGTCGTTATTGCTCCTTAAAATAAATTTCGATTTTTCGTTCAAAACAAACATTTGCGGTAAAACTTGTCGAACGTTGTTTTCAATCATAAGCCGCATTATATTGTATTATATTATTCATTGTTGCAAATATCATAAACTAGGTTGCTCTTTTTGAGCGGTACCTAATAAAGTGATTTTGAAACAAGAACCAATAGTCCTCTAATAAAACTCAAGTATATCCATGTTTCAGACGGTCTTCTCGAGTTTTTACTGTAGGTGACGATGAAATTTATGATTATGAAAAAGGGTTGAAGGCGATAAGTTTCTTTTACTGAGAAATCGTATGACAAATCTCCTAATAAAAGGAAATTCTCGCCTTCGCACTTTTTATTCCAAGAATTCGAATTATTGTTTATGGGACTGTAGGTTTTACTTATACATATTGTCAAGCGGCTCAGCGGCTCCAACCACGTGAGGCCCCGTGGGACGCCTGTCAATCATCCCTGGACTCCGGGGGTGGGGGCCACGGGTGTGAGGGGTTCTCGGAATCTGGTCGGTGGGAGGAGCTGACGTCGTTCATTAGGATTATCTTTAACTTGGGGTAAGTTGTACTCTCTCTCTCCCTATAAATACCTCTTATAATAAATTATTTATTCCCAAACTTGCCCTTGCTTTATTTATCTCCGCGACAATATTATTATAAAATAACACAAAATTAAATTTGTACTTTGATCAAGCGGATAAATTGAAGAAAAAAAGGAGCATTTCCTGATCGTGTAGCTAAAATTTCCTGATCGTGTAGCTCAAATTTCCTGATCGTGTAGCTCAAATTTCCTGATCGTGTAGCTAAAATTTTCTGATGACTTGCGCCATATATTGGAATAAATATCAACTAAATGTTGATTTTTTTAATTATTCCAGAATTGGCCAACAGCCCGAAACACGTACGTGGTTAGCTTTTCTTGATTAATCAAGAAACGGTATTTGGTCAATTCTGTAATAAATAAAAATTAATGATTAGTTTATATTTATTCCGATAAATGGCGTAAGCCATCAGCAACTTTTATTTGCACGATCAGGAAATGTTCCTTTTCTCAACGTATTATAATGTTAAAATAAAGACATTTGGCCTCCAGGGAAAAGTTTCTTTGAAAAAAATACACATCTCTCTAGCTTTCAGACAAGAAAGCCCATCTACAGAAGAAAATATTTCACATTAAATCGAAAATAAGAATTAAAATCAAATAAAATTCTTTGGATGTTCACAGTTATTTGAATGTAGAATCAACGCGGGCTTCTATTGCGCGGGCTTATCGAGTTTGCTATTCAGAGGCGATATCTTCATTTGGAGGTTATGGGGTGGGTTCAGGGAATAGTATATTATAAATTTACGGAATGTCTATTCTTCTGTTAATGCTATTGTGCTTTCTGGATATGATGGTTTCTATAATAAGTCTGTCGTCTATTGGGGATGTTGTAGTAATGGGTCTTTGGTTCTGATAGGGAGTGAAAAAATGTGGAAACATCACATCACCTTCATTACTAACAACACTAAGAACCATCAATGATGCTGGAAATTTGGTATCCATGACCGTAGGTACCTCATCAGGGCTTTTACACGGATCATTTTTGCGGTTCACCTTCTGGTCCTCTAAGTTCTCTATAAAATATATTTATCTACAAATAAAAGTTTACCTTATACAGAATTTGTATCCTCCCGATAATAACATGTACACTTCCAGTTTGGTGCAAATATATTACACCCACAGACAAAAATATAATAAACGCATTCTCCAGACAAGTATAGGAACTCCATTCAACTTATCAAACAAGTTACTGAAAGGGGGCTTAAACCAACCTGATCTAGAATATACGTACCAAATTTCCGTTAATAAATTATAATTTCAGCTACAAAAAAATTAATCTAATCCAACTATACAAGATATTCTTCAATTAAAGGAATATCAATTCCCGTTTCTGACGACCTGACGCTTAGTTAGGAGCTCATCACCCAACATCTGCCCTCCTGCAAAGTCTGAGGGGGCATCTCTACTCCACCAACTCGCCATGTGTATATAGCCAGGACAAGGTGACCCGCGAGCTGTGCTCTGGTGTTGTGGTTCATTCTTTATCGCTACTAGTCAAGTTTTTTTTAACTAGGGCGATTAAAATAGTTCACAGTTCTGATTCAGACATAAGACATTCTGACACAATGACTTTCCAGAATGGTTGCAAGGTTTTCCCACTATGTACTAAGTGCAATTCTCAACCTGCAACCCCAAAACACATTATTGACTGTATTAACTCATCCATTGATGAGCTCTACTCATCCCCAGCAGACACCATCAACAAGTTCTACAAGCTTGATACCCTGATATGATTGTTGAGTGGAGATAAGAAAGAAGAAGACATCATTGACTTTATTGGCTCATCCATTGATGAGCTCTACTCATCTCCAGCAGACACCATCAACAAGTTCTACAAGCTTGATACCCTTATATGATTGAATGGAGATAAGAAAGAAGAAGACATCATTGACTGTATTAACTCATCCATTGATGAGCTCTACTCATCCCCAGCAGACACCATCAACAAGCTCTACAAGCTTGATACCCTAATATGATTGAGTGGAGATAAGAAAGAAGAAGACATCATTGACTGTATTAACTCATCCATTGATGAGCTCTACTCATCCCCGGCAGACACCATCAACAAGCTCTACAAGCTTGATACCCTAATATGATTGAGTGGAGATAAGAAAGAAGAAGACTCATCCCCAGCAGACACCATCAACAAATTCTACAAGCTTGATACCCTGATATGATTGAGTGGAGATAAGAAAGAAGAAGACGCATCCCCAGTAGACACCATCAACAAGCTCTACAAGATTGATACCCTGATATGATTGAGTGAAGATAAGAAAGAAGAAGACATCCCCAGTAGACACCATCAACAAGTTCTACAAGCTTGATACCCTGGCATGATTGAGTGGAGATAAGAAAGAAGAAGACTCATCCCCAGCAGACACCATCAACAAACTCTACAAGCTTGATACCCTGATATGATTGAGTGGAGATAAGAAAGAAGAAGACACATCCCCAGCAGACACCATCAACAAGTTCTACAAGCTTGATACCCTGATATGATTGAGTGGAGAAAAGAAAGAAGAAGACGCATCCCCAGTGGACACCATCAACAAGTTCTACAAGCTTGATACCCTGATATGATTGAGTGGAGATAAGAAAGAAGAAGACACATCCCCAGTAGACACCATCAACAAGCTCTACAAGATTGATACCCTGATATGAATGAGTGAAGATAAGAAAGAAGAAGACGCATCCCCAGTAGACACCATCAACAAGCTCTACAAGCTTGATACCCTGATATAATTAAGTGGAGATCAGAAGACATTATTGACTGTATTGATTCACCCATTGATGAGCTCTACTCATCTCCAGCAGACACCATCAACAAGTTCTACAAGCTTGATACCCTGATATGATTGAGTGGAGATAAGAAAGAGAAGAAGACACAACCCCAGCAGACACCATCAACAAGTTCTACAAGCTTGATACCCTGATATGATTGAGTGGAGATAAGAAAGAAGAAGACGCATCCCCAGTAGACACCATCAACAAACTCTACAAGCTTGATACCCTAATATGATTGAGTGGAGATAAGAAAGAAGAAGACAGTTTTGATGCGTGAATAAAGGGAGACGTGTCTCTTTTGGTACATGAATTTTATCAACACGCAACTTTATGTCGTATTCTAGCCCAAAAATCGGCCCTTGAATTTCACCAGCTTAAAAACCTTTTGGTAAATTCGACCGATTTCATAACCCCTCTCATGGGATGTTATGAAATTGAAGCCGCCCCAGTAATGATGTAAGCCATAGCTTGATACCATGGTATACAGGTTGGTTTTTTGTCAGGCTTTTCCAAAAAAAAAAAGGTTTTAGAGCACATTCCTTATCACCACTAGTAAAATGTTTAAACTATAGTGATAAACATAGTGCATCGTTCTGATGCCTAAATAAAGGAAGGGGTACTTCTTTTGGCACATATATATATACATATATATATTATATAATCTAAAAACTCAAATATTTCTAAATATATATACTCTTGTATATATAGTCTATTATTATTGATATTTGTGTGTATATAATTTAAATTTTAGCCCCAGAGTTGTATATATTTTATATATCGTCGTGTGAAGGCATCGCGTGATTATCCAAAGCAGTTCAAAAACAAGAAACGCCCTGATGAAGTTAGGCGTACAGCCTATTGAAATATTGGCATTTTATATTAAATAAAATGTTGTGTATTTTAGATCCAAAATATGCCTTTTAATTAATATAAATATATATTTATATATATATTTTTTAATTCATTGATAATTCTACTTTTGTTATCATCGTTTTTTAGAATGACTTTCAGTTTTGTTGTAAATATGCGTAGTTAACATATCTATCTTTTTGGATCACTAATAAAGGATTAACTTTATAAATTTTATATAATGTGAAAATAACTAATGTGTAATATTTCCTAAAGTAATTGAAAATAAAATCTACTTGATGGTAAATAATTATCTTTTTCTTATCACGACTGCACCTCAACCCTTTATCTTATCGATCCTTTGTCTTATCAACCCTTTATCTAACAACAAACAAATTATTCATAACATATATATAAAACCCCAGCTTTTATTCAAAAGCATTCAACAACATTGCCAACACTGCTCAGACAAGGGCCTCTCTGCCGACCACGAGGCAAGATCAATGTTTTGCCCAACTGCCAGAGCTAGAGCTGCAAAGTTCTAGTCCTCCCACCCTCTTCCTGCCTCCTGACCTCCGCGGACCCAATCCGGCCTAACCTGCCTCTTCCCTAACGGAGATCCTGTCCCTAACCTCTCCAGTCTGGTCATAGTGGTTTTATATATTCCGCTTTACGCGGCCATTGGGGCTCAAAAATCTTTTTTTTTTTTTTTGGTTAGCAGCCCCGTAAATAAATATATTTTCTCTCTCTCTCTCTTATTCAAGAGCATTTCCAAATATGTGTATAAAAATGCTGCTGTTTTAATCAAATACTATTCTTTACAATTATATATCATGACCTTGCTTATATTGATATTTCCCCCAAGTTAATGTCTTCCCTACGAGAGAGAGAATAATGCTTCAACAAATATTGTTGATTATAGATTATTTAAAAAATATGTAGCCTTTGATTTTATTTTTCTACAAATACATTTTTGAGATGGACCGTGAGCAACTCCCAGGTGTGAACGTTCTCCTCGTTGTTCTCACCATCAGAGAGCTGTTCCAGCGAGTAAAAAATAAGCATTAGCATGGCGAAGGGTTTCTTTACAATGATTATGCCTTGCTACGAGTTCACACCATTTATCCAGCTATAGGGATCTTCACCATCCTCCCCAGAAAACACGGAAAAGTTTCTAGGCAGGTGCTTAACAAAAATGTTAACTGCCTGGGTTGCTGCTTTTGTTTTCACCCTCATAGTGGTTTCTTCTGGTTCAATAGCCTCAATCTTCTCTTTATTTCCTGATGGGTATCAGCCCAGCTTCTCCACCAGTTGGTAGCGTAGAAATTAGTTCTCAGTTATTTAAAGATATAAAAGTATTTATTAAAAAGATTATATGACAATTATATATTACTTATCTACAGCCAGAGAGCACAAAGAAAGAACTAAAAAACATTTACATATCTCATAAAAAAAATCATTGCTCATATTTTAAATCTGTTTCTATAAATAAGACAAAATAAGATAATTTAATAATTAAAATAAATTATTTTTTTATCACAATATTGAAACGAGTTAAAACATCGGCTAGAAATTATGTAAATCTGTTGTGATTGTAAATAGCTAAAATTATGTAAATTATTATCTTTTTTTTAAATATATATATAGTTATGGCTCGAGAGAGTCGTGTTATGTAAAACTTGAGGATCAGCAGCGTCTGGTTCTCATCGTTTGTTAACTTCCAAGTAAATAAAACAAAAGTTCATCCTAACCAACGGCTGGCCTGATTTCCAACACTACATCTGGTGGAGACGCCGGGACAATCCCTTCTAGTATTTTAACCTGGACGGCAAGTTGAGAAGAAGCCGACGTTTACAAAGTTTGCCACCATTCTTGGTCGAAATGGTGAAAGAAGAAGAAAAGCCGCATGTGCAGCCGGCAGCTTTCACATATCTGCAACAACCAAGAAACCCCCCAAATTTCTCCGGAAAAGGTTCTGAACTCGCCCATCTCTGGTTGAAAGATTACAGCCGCGTTGCTGCCCACAATGGATGGGACGAATCAATGTGCTTGGCCAATGTAGTCTTCTTTCTGGAAGGAGCAGCGAGATGCTGGTTCGACAACGTGGAGGAAAGCATCACGACATGGAATACGTTTAAAGAAGAATTCACCAGAACGTTCGGTGATAAAGAAGACTACGCCAGAAGGATTGAATCGTCCCTCAAGGTAAGAGCGCAAAAGCCAGACGAGTCGGTCGAACTCTACATCCAGGACGTGCTGAACCTCTGTCGACAACTGAACCCGAACATGTCGGAGGAGGACAGGGTGGGCCACCTCATGAAAGGAGTGGCTGAAAACATTTACCGGGCCCTTCTTGCAATTGAAGTGACAACGACCGGGGAATTCACTCAACACTGCCGGCGTATTGAAAAGCTAAATAAAAATAGAATCAGCAGTGTTAGATTTGAGAGAATCCCCACCGTTTCGGCGATTAATGAAAATGAGTACCACCCTTTAAAGGAAATGATCAGAGAGATCATCAGGGAGGAGCTTCGATCTGCTCCGAATGAACTAGATAATCTTCCTCCTCCGCAGGGATTAGAAGATAGAGTTTGGCAGAGAGTCGAACAAAATCTGGCACCCATTGACAAAGCACCAGTGTTCCACTCCGGAAGGGCGGTCAAGAATTTCCGAAGTGGACAACAAAATGCGGGGGAAGTGGTGAGAAGGAAAACAGACGAATTCCGCACCAGAGAAAACATTCCCATATGCTTTTATTGCAATAGACCGGGACATGTCGCAAAGCATTGTTGGGATCGACGCCGCGACCGTGATGAGAACGAACCAAGTAGGACCCAAAACCGATTTTATTATGGCCGTAGAAGACCCGGATCCATCTATATGGCCGACTTTATGACGCCGCATATGGAACAATCTGATCGGAACAACTCTCCTCGACGCAATTTACCAAGAAGTTCTTCTCCCTATCCTGGACGCGGGAGACCGATGACAAGACGTCGCTACTCTAGATCGCCAGACCGGACTCCTAGCCGATCTCCTCATAGAGACGTGCAGGAAAACTAGGAAGCACGGCCTGTAAGGGAGGTAAGGTCGGACATTGTTTAAAGCCTCCACAGACGCGAGCCGACCTAGACGATAACTACATGTGGGTGAGTATCAATGGCCGTCATGTCGAAGCTCTCATTGACACAGGGGCGTCATATTCGGTCGTTTCCAGCAATTTTAGAAAGACGATGAAAGCTATAATGTTTGAGAGCCCGAACCTAACTTTAAGGGTCGCAAACAATCGTTTTGTTGCTCCACTAGGAAAATGTCGCCTAAGAGTAGAAATAAATGGCCTTCAGCGGATCTTCAAATTTCTCGTTCTTCCAAATTTCAGCCACGACGCCATCTTGGGATGGGATTTTCTCGAGTCTTCAAAAGCAGTTATTGACTGTGGTCGTTCTGAAATTTCGTTTTCAGAGACGTTAAATGAGGACCAATCCGCGGCACAACTTCACTTAGCATCGGACGACATCATTCCTCCAAAGTGTACCAAGAGGGTGTTGACCCGGACGCCTAGCGTAACTGGGATTAAAAATTGCGCAGTTGAAGGTGCGAGGCAACTTTTCTTGGAGAAAGAACTATTTGTACCATCGTCCTACCTTACCATATGGCATGGCCAAGCGTATCTTTAGGTGACCAATTTTAGCAAGCATCCTAAAACAATCCCTTCGGGCATGTGCCTAGCTCATTTATTCAGAGTCCAGCCGCAAGTAGTTTGCCCAATCATGGAAAATCATTCGAATAATGAGTCCAAAAGTCCCAAGTCACCCATCAAGATAACCAATTTCGAGTGTCGCGAAGAATTTTTTTTTAAAGTCGGGAGCTTCGAGCAGCTTATGAGAATGGAACAAATCTCGGCCTACATTTCTCCTGAGCTTCCTCTGCTTCACAAGACCAAACTTCTGGAGCTTCTTGAAAATTTTTCGGAAGTGTTCGGTCCGATCTATAAAACTACTTCTAGGATAATTACTAAGCACAGGATAAATACCGGCGACGCCAAACCATCAAAAAAGATGCCGTATCGGGTCTCACCTTCTGAAAGGAAGGTAATTCAAGAAGAAGTTGACAGAATGATGGAAATGGGAGTCGTTCAGCCCTCTGAGAGTCCTTGGGCCTCACCGGTCATTCTAGTAAGAAAGAAAGACGGGTCTTTTCGCTTTTGTGTGGACTACAGAGGTTTGAATAAGATGACGAAAAAAGACGTCTATCCATTGCCGCGGGTTGATGACGCTCTTGATTGCTTGAAGGGGGCGAATATCTACTCCACAATTGATCTCAAAGCGGGCTACTGGCAAATTGGCATTGATGAAGCTGATCGAGAAAAGACTGCCTTTATTACACCGGACGGTCTTTTTGAGTTTAAGGTCATGCCTTTTGGGCTGTGTAATGCGCCCGCAACTTTCGAAAGGATGTTGGATAATCTCCTGAAGGGCCTGCGATGGACGATATGTTTGTGTTACTTGGACGACGTCGTTATATTTGCGGATAATTTTCCAGATCATTTGAGACGACTAGAGGTGGTCCTGAATTGTTTCAAGAGAGCTGGGCTGAAGTTCAATCCCGGAAAGTGTTCTTTTGGAGCCAGCAACATCAAGATCCTTGGACACCAGGTGGATAAGGATGGAATCCGACCAGATGATGATAAGATTAAGGCGGTCAGTCAATTCCCGATCCCTAAGAACTTACAGCAGCTAAGAAGCTTCCTTGGCTTGTCATCTTATTATAGGCGGTTTATTAAGAACTACGCAGATATTGCGCGGCCCCTCAATTCACTACTATCTAAAGGAACAAAGTTTCAATGGAACCCAGACCAAGAGAGAGCATTTCAAAAACTGAAGAATGCCTTGACGTCAAAACCAGTATTGGGACATTTCGATGATGACGCTCCAACTGAACTACACACAGATGCCAGCGGATATGGAATAGGTGCCGTGCTTGCACAAAAGCAAGGGAACGGTGAAAAGGTCATCGCCTATGCTTCGCGTACCCTTTTAAAGTCCGAGGAAAACTATTCTACCACAGAGAGGGAATGTCTCGCCATAGTATGGGCAATTGGAAAATTTAGGCCCTATTTGTTTGGACGCCCCTTCAAAGTTATAACTGACCATCATTCTCTGTGCTGGTTGACCAATCTTAAAGATCTGGCAGGTAGATTAGCGAGGTGGGCGTTGAGACTTCAGGAGTACGACGTTTCCATTGTCTACAAGACAGGGCGAATGCACAAGGACGCCGACTGTCTGTCAAGAAATCCCATTGAAAATACGCAAAAGGTTTACAATGACGACGTCCCCACATTATTACTTTTGAGCGACATCAGTAATGAACAAGAGAAAGACCCTTACATTTTACAGGAATAATCAAGGAGATATATCAGCCGTCACCCGCCAAGAACGACAACAAGTTCGAGGTTGTCAACGGGATCCTCTATAGAAAGAATTATGACCCGACTGGCCTACCTTTACTGTTAGTGATCCCAAAACACCTTCGAATGGAGATCTTGGGGGACTTGCACGACGCACCTACTGCTGGACATCTGGGTTTTGCAAAAACCTACGACAGAATTAGGAGAAGGTTCTATTGGCCAGGAATGTACAGAAGCGTGAGAAAGTATGTTGGCCATTGTCAGGACTGCCAGCGTCGCAAGAGTGTGCCACAACTTCCTCCTGGCTATCTGAGACCCATACCACCACCGGACCGACCATTCCAAAAAGTCGGTATAGATTTGCTGGGACGCTTCCCCATATCGCAAGGGAAGAAGAAGTGGATAGTTGTTTGCACCGACTATCTAACTAAATATGCCGTTACCCAAAGTCTAGGTTCGGGGGGAGCCCAAGAAATTGCAAACTTTCTTTTGGAAGAAGTTATTTTGAAGCATGGGGCTCCTCGAGAAATAGTGATGGATCGGGGTCGAAACTTCCAGTCGAGACTCATTCAGGAGCTAACCAAGAACTGTCACATCAAAAAGAAGACAACGACGGCGTATCATCCCCAGACTAACGGCCTGACAGAAAGATTGAACAGGACAATTGCCGACATGTTATCAATGTATATGGACCTCGATCAGAAAAACTGGGATGAGATGCTACCATTCATCACATTTGCCTACAATACAGCGAGGCAAGAATCAACTGGCTTCACGCCATTCTTTCTGGTCCATGGGAGGGAAGCGGAGACGACCCTCGACACTATCTTTCCCTACAGTAGCGCGTCCGAGGGGGAAGAATTTATTCAATTGGTGGCGAGCAGAGCTGAAGAGGCGCGACAAATAGCCCGACAACACATCTTCAGGGCTCAAGAAACCAACAAATTGAATTACGACGCTCGGCATAAAGGAAAAGTCTACCAACCAGGAGATCTAGTGTGGATTTTTACACCTATCCGACGAGTGGGACTGTCTGAGAAACTTCTAAAAAGGTACTTTGGCCCCTACAAGGTCATTAAAAAGATATCGGATGTGACATACGAAGTGGAGCATTTGGCAAGAGTGACAAAAGACAAAAAGGACGTGACACCGTCCATATCCTAAGGATGAAGCCATACTACGACCCAGAGGGGCAAGAAGACGAAACATCGGGAGAGGATCGCGCTCCGTCTGATGATGAAGAATAGGAGGAGGATGAGAGATAGAAATAAAGCTGTGGAACAGCTCTTCCTTGAGGAGGGAGTAGTGAAACGAGTTAAAACATCGGCTAGAAATTATGTAAATCTGTTGTGATTGTAAATAGCTAAAATTATGTAAATTATTATCTTTTTTAAAATATATATATATTTATGGCTCGAGAGAGTCGTGTTATGTAAAACTTGAGGATCAGCAGCGTCTGGTTCTCATCGTTTGTTAACTTCCAAGTAAATAAAACAAAAGTTCATCCTAACCAACGGCTGGCCTGATTTCCAACACTACAATATGATGACACTTGCCACCCAATATCCTCATTTTTATTTAATTCAGACATCTAAAAGCGATTTATATAAATTTAACTATTGGAATTCTTCCAACTTGTGCGCCCTTGCGATAATAATTACAAATATTTAGAATGTTTTTAAAATGGGTGTCATGTATTAAACAATATAATTATGACTTAATTGATCAAAATATGCATAAATAGCATGAATTGTAATTAATAATTATTCCTCTAAAGACATTTTTGTGTTAGAACAAAATTCGCGTGGCAAACATTGTTGGGAATCTTTTATGGTTTAGATGATGAAACAACAAATAAGTTTACTTACAGCTGAAATGATTTTAAATAATTAGGCGATTATACCTTTTAAGAAAGTATTTTTAATTTATTATTTTCAAAGAGAGAGAGAAAAGAACATTTAACAATTTACATTACAATTACCAATTTTTGTAAACAAAACAAACATTTATTTATTTCATCTCAATTTGCAGGTGTTACATTCGAGCACAGCTCGCGAGTCACCTTGTCCAGATTATTTACACATGGCGAGTTGTAATGCTGGAGTGAGCTCCCCGAAACTTACAGGAGGGCAGTTGTTGGGTGTTTGGCTGTCAGCTAGCCATTGGGTCCAGGTCGTCGGATTCGGTGGCTGAGGTCACCTTGATTTTGAACAATTTCTTGTAGAGTTGGATTTGATGATTTTTGAAATTGCGAGAATAGTCTTGTCGCAGAGTCTTGATAAATCTCTTCTACATTAGGCTGGTTGAGATCTTCTTTGAGAATTTTGTCTGAAAGATTGAATGGGGCTCCTATAGTGATTTGTAAGCAAATCCTCATGAAGGCATCTTTTTTTTTTTTTGTCCGTAGGTGTGATATATTTGCCCCAGACTGGTAGTGCATACGAGATGATGGGTAGAATACAACAACAACAACAACAAAAGCCCCCATTTAGGGCATTCCGCCCCATACAGGATTCGCCGTATTTACACATCAACAAGAGGAGAGGTAAGCGGAAGCATTTACAACAAAATAAAGTTGTCTCACATTCAGTTACCTATTTACAGATGGGTCATCCTCCAGTATCCCTTGCCCTGCATTCTTTCTCATGCGCCCAGCTTCTGTGCAGAACTTAAGGTATCTAACAATCAGTAATTCATCATCCAGAGCTGAAGAGAGAAGTTGACATATGCGATGGTATCTAAATTGACTAAAATTAGGGCTTGGGAAAATTTCAGTACGTTTTTCTGTTAAGAGAGGGCATTGGAAAAAATAGTGAACCAAATCTCTAATACATGAATCGTTCGTTTTTAGTTATGTCAATCATTGGTTTTATTTTTTCGATCTTAATTTTATTATGTTTCAGATTTGTACCCTTAAGTTGACTTTTTTAATGGTATGAGTCTTGCTATGTGAAATATGAGGAGTTCCTGTTAGTTGCGTTTTGTTTCTAGATTGTGCATCTTTATTTGTATGTATTTTATTACCTGAATATTTACATCTATTTACGGAGATCCGCGGGTGTGCCTCTAGCTATATTGGTTCTCCTTTGGCATTCACCACCTGTCCCTCCACTACCATGTAGTTGATGCCGTTTAGGAGAAGTTTATTTTCCCCCAACTTCGATCTTATACCTTTCTTGTAAAGTTCCTTTCTCTTTTCTATTAAAATTTTTCTCTGCTCTCTGATCTGGAGGCTGTAATCCCTGCTCATAAAAATATTAAGTATTCGAAGTTTGGATGAGTTCTTTAGGAGACTTATTCTGGACTCGTGATCAGGAACTTCAATCAGAATAGGCGCCTTTGGTCCCCCTGCCCAGGCGATGACATTCGGCAATTACCACATCATCAGCAATCTGCATATCTTCCGCCATTAACTTCTTGACCTTTTGTAGCAGCAATTCCCGACTGTCAGTCTCTGCTGATTCGATGCCATATACTATTAAATTGTTTTGTCGGGCTCGTCTCTCCAAAGCCTCCGCGCGTTCTTCCAGATTCCTTATTTTTAGGGTATTGTGAGAAATTGACCTCGTGTTAGTCGCCAGTGCATCTGTGCACGAAGCTATAGATGTCTCCATTCCAGTCATTCTTCGATCCCAATCCTCCATCTTCTGCTCAATATTAAGCAACCTTGCATCCAATTTCTCTCCCAATCTATTCACTTCAGCCGAAAGGTTAATTATCAGTAGCTTTAAATCGTTCATTGGTGCCTGATCCGGAGTTGAGTGAGGCATATTTGTCAATGTGGTCTGTCTTTTCGGCCCTGGATTTAGTTCTACACATCCAATTATCAGTAAGGCTGTGATCACTTTCAGCCAGTAAGCCATCGAACAGTCCATCAAAGTTACACCAGCTCTATCCTTGTAATATTTCATCTTATTGAGTTTAGTCTTAAAATCGGCAAATTTTACCGTAAGCTCTATTGGCTTTGTTATGCAAATCACCATGAATAAAACAATCATCAAATATGCAAATTTTGCGATCAATCTCATTTTGTTTCACCGTTAACTTTATTTTACTTTTCAATATGATATATATAGTGTTATTTAGAATATCGAATTTAAAAGATCAAAAAGCAAGGAGAAAATATTTTCAGGTCAAAAAAGAAAGAAAGTACACTTATCTGGAGCCGTAGCCCTGTCTCCTAGCGGCGAATCGATGGGTAGAAAACAGATTTTGTACAACATGAATTTATGCTTTGTTGTTAAATTACTTTTAAAATTAAGCAGGCTTGATAGAGATATTTTGGCTATATTTGCCTTTCTTATGGTGTTTTGGACATGTAGGTTAAATTTTAATTTCGAATCCAAAGGGACACCAAGGTACTTGGCATGGTCGGCCCAACTAATAGTGCTTGAGTTTACTGTCAAGTTGGTTTGTGGCTTGAATTTTTTGTTATCTCTTGGGGGAAAAACTATTGCTTGAGTCTTGGTTGGGTTAATGTCTAGCTTCCACTCATCGCGCCATTTGATTATGTCATTTAGGTAGTTCTGAAGCTGAGTAACCAGTAGGTCGACTGATTTAGAGTTAAATAAAATTGCTGTGTCATTTGCGAAGAGCTTAAGTTTACATTTAGAGTGCAGTGGGATGTCATTAATGTAAATATTGAAAAGGTAGGGTCCGAGGATAGAGCCTTGAGGTACTCCAGTCTGGATTGGCTTTGGTTCAGTTATAAAATTTCCTTGCTTGACTGAAAATGTCCTGCCCTGTAGATAATTCTGCATAAAATTGATAAAGTCACTTGGAAACTGGTGTTTTGTGAGTTTTTTTTTATAAGGCCATTATGCCAAACAAAACAAACACTCCTTTGTTCTCGGTTTTATATTACAGTGTTGTCAGTCTAAAAGTATTTTAAGATCATTGATTTATTATTCTTTTTTTCCAACAAACATTAACTAGAGAAGAAGCGGGCGAAGCAGGGTTATTCAGAGTCAGTATATAATAACTGTTTTTTTTTTAATTTCAAAACAAGTACCTTAATTTATCTTGACATGAATAGATTCAGTAGGGAGTGGATGCTTTTCCCTCAAATATTGTTTCAGCAAATGTTCTTTAGCCAACCTTCACCCAGTAAAAACCAGGGGAAGCGCTAATATATAGATAAAGATAACTGGGTTTATTAATCTTTGAAAATTAGACAAAACTTAAAAGTAAAAATAAACAAATGTCCTTTTTTGTTCTGGAGAGAGCTTAATAATTAATTATTTCCATAAATTTATATTTATATTTGTATAAAATTCTGAAATGACCCTCACCCCCCACAAAAGTATGAATTTCAAACAAAATTTGAAAAATTTCCTGAAATGATTAAATTATATTAACATTTTTTATATTGACTTCAATAAATTACAAATATAAATTATTTTCTGAGTTGAATAGAATTTTTTTTTTTAACTCATATGTCAAAATAATATCTTCACATTCTAAAATATTCTGTGATTAAATGTTTATAATATTTTCAAAGTCGTTTCTTTTTTAAATAAACATAAACAGAGTTTGTTTTCCAAAATGTGTTTCTAAATTTGTTTGTATTTAAATATCTATTATATTAAACACAATTATGGAAAATAATATAATACAGCCAAGTAAAGACAAATCTTCCAAAAAAGCAGGTATTTTTCATTTGTAATTTTATAAAATTTCCTTATTTGATTCGTATTATTTTTAAAATAATTTGTTCTTCTGAATAATAATGGATGGTAAAATAACACCCGAAAAATTTATTGAAAAAATTAAACACCTTGAGAGTAAAGACATCAATTGGCATCTTGAAGAAACTGATGATGGATTAATTTTTGCTGTTAAAAAAGTTATGAAATCATTATCCTTAAATGATTATCCAAGCGATTTGGTAAATTTTGAATACCATATTGTATATAGCATTAGTTATAATGTTCCAATGTTATATTTTAGAACATACCTAAGAAATGGAAAAACACTTTCAATTGAAGAAATATGGGATATGGTTCATGAAAGTCTTCAACCTCAGCTTCAAAAGGACAAATGGTCTGCAATTACTCAACAAGAACATCCATATCTTGGTGTGCCATTCTTTGTAATCCATCCATGTCATACTGCTGATATAATGAAGAATATGATTGGATCAAACGATCAAGAACAATATCTTTATAGTTGGCTTAGTTATTTTGGAAAAATAGTCGGCCTCAACATGACTCTACAAGAATTCCAATATTACACTACCTAATCTATGTCTTTTCTCAGAAGATTTTTATTATTTTTTCAAATAATGTAATAAATATTAAAATGATCAATGCTTTTATTTATTTTTTTGATTAGCCATTCACAATCAAACTGATTAAAAAACACCTTTTTGAGATTTAGAGCTACAAAAAGTCCTAACTCTTTAATTGAACCTTACTATAAAAACCTCACTTATGACCAAGATTTTGTTATTACAGTAAAACCTCCATGAGAGGACACTCATGCAAGAGGACACCTCTCTACAAAGGACAGTTTTCATTTGTCAAATTACCATTTTTACTATTAACTCTCCAGTAAGAGGACACCTCTCCTTAAAGGACACTTTGGTTCTGCAACTAGGTGTCCTTTACAGGGAGGTTCTACTGTATTTAGCAACTCTCCGGCAAGAAGACATCTCTCCATAAAAAACACTTTGGCTCTGTAATTAGGTGTCCTTTACAGGGAAGTTCTACTGTATTTAGCAACTCTCCAGTAAGAAGCCATCTCTCCATAAAAAACACTTTGGCTCTGTAATTAGGTGTTGTCCTTTACAGGGAGGCTCTACTGTAGCAACTCTCCAGTAAGAGGACACCTCTCTCTAAAGAACACTTTGACTAATATTTTAGTGTGTGACGTTTCGGCAACAGCATTGTCACCATCTTCAGACAAAAGAATTTTGTCATACGCCAAAACGTTCACACACTAATAAATTATTTGGATTAGGTTTTATTTTCTTGTATTATAATCCAGATTGTGCTTTATTACTCTCTTGTTTCACATATAAAGTACTTTAACAAAAGTAAAAGATAATTCATTAGCGAATAACGACAGTGATAATCTTCTCGGTATTATTTATGCGATAAAATGAAATAAAAGAAGAAAAGTTTCTTTAATAGACAATTATAACGGTGCAAGCTTTCGGGCAAAAAACCCTTCTACAGGCGTGGTAAATGTGACACTATAACATAGGTAATGTGGCTAGAAAGAGAATATATACACATGATTATTTACATATTAGCGGAATGTGCTATGTAAATGGGGATTTGCATTTGTTATGACTATTGTAATAAAGAGATAGTAGGCAAATAGGGCATTTGTATATTTGGAGTTTGAGACTATAGAGGAATATGCTAACGTAAATTACTGGATATGCGATATTTCAAAGAATTTTAGGTAATGTTGATATTGCATTAATAAATAAAAGATAATTCGCTGAGGGAAAAGTTTCTTTTTATACATAATGGCAATAAAGCAAGGTAATAAGACCAAATCCAAATAAGTAAATAGTGTGACGTTTCGGTAACAGCGTTGTTACCATCTTCAGACAAAAGTACACCTATCCCCCGATATACACGGTACTTGTTTTACACGTTTTCGCTTTTACACGGTTTTCCAAATATGTTTTTTTTTGTTTTTATCGCACTATACTAAATGCTACTGTGATTGAACATATGCGCTGTGTACACATCTCACGAGGAATCCCAAACTTATGTGCTGACTACCTATTTTAACCTGTCAATGCATTTTATTTTTATTTCTGTGTACACCTATCCCCCGATTTACATGTTTTTCTCAGGAACGTATCTACCGTGTAAATCGGGGGATAGGTGTACTGAATGATATAATAGATTGAGTACTTTTGTCTGAAGATGGTAACAATGCTGTTACCGAAACGTCACACACTATTATTTATTTGGATTTGGTCATTACCTTGTTTTATAATCTATAATCCAAATTATGCCGTATCAACGGCAATATAAGTTTTCAGGTGTAACAGCCCTTTGACAGATATAACTATGGTATTACCTTAGTACACCCTAGTATACCTTTAGTACCATAGTTATACCTATCAAAGGACTGTTGAAAACTTGTTGTTATATATAAATTCTCCCCTCAGCAAATTGTCTTTTTTTTAAATAATTTTGCCGAAGATACAATAGTTAATTGTATTTAATAAATTACGTGAAAAAAACAGTACAAATGTGAAATTGTAATGATAAAGCACAATTTGGATTATAGATTATAAATACAAGGTAATAAGACCAAATCTAAATAAATAGTGTGTGATGTTTCGGTAACACTGAAGATGGTAACAACGCTGTTACCGAAACATCACAATTTATTTATTTGGATTTGGTCTTATTACCTTGTGTTTATGTGATATTTTACTTGGATAAGGTTGATAAATTAAGAAAAAGGCATCTCCTTATCAGGAAAATGAAAGTTGCTAATGGCTTGCGCCATCTATCGTAATAAATATCAACTATTTGTTGATTTTTAATTATTTCCAGAATTGGCAAAGGATACTTGAATGACCAGTTTTGTTGTTGTTATTGTTGAGGTACAGCTTGCACCACGCTAACGAAGGTCAACAGCCCCAAACAAAAACATGGTTAGCTTTTCTTGATTAATCAAGAATAGGTAAAAAAAATGCTCCAATCGCCCCCGATTCTTGCAAAAGTCAAACCTCATCAGCGAGTGCAAGTAACCAAACGGAGATCTGGCATATTTGTAAGTGCAAAGTCGAACTGCTTTTCACATGTGTAGACATGTGGTGCGCTTACAGTAAAAGCAGTCGCCTACTTCTACCCACTATGATTATTATGGCCTGTATCACATGTACTAGGGATTAGCAAAAAAAAAAAGAAAGAATAGGTATTTAACCAATTCTGGAATAATTAAAATTCAATGAATAGGTGATTTTTATTCCGATAGATGGCCAATGCCATCAGAAAATTTCAGATGCACGATAAGGAGATGTCTTTTCTTAATTAATGACCTATATTTTCAATGGAAAAACTTTTATTTAACATCTATATTGATAAACACAAGGTAATAAGACCAAATCCAAATAAATAAATAGTGTGTGATGTTTCGGTACACACAACGTTGTTACCATCTTCAGACAAAAGTACTGAATGAGAAATTTTACCACAGCACGTTTTAAATAGTTACTGTTATCAAGTGTGTAAACAAGATAGCAGATAAGAACTATCTTCTGATAGTTTTCTGAGAAACACAGAATATTATTCTTCTTATCTGCTATCTTGTTTACACACTTGATAACAGTAACTATTTAAAGCAGTGATTCTCAACCTTTTTTTTGTTGCTGCATTATTTTAAAGATTTGAAAATTTGGCGGCACAATTTTAGAATTTCGCGGCACACTTTTGCTAACTTGAATGCAAGAAAATTCAAATTATGTATCAATATTTCTATGCAAAATATAAGTAATATACATCTCTAACATTCAATTTGCTAATTTCGTTATTTTAAAAAGTAAAAAAATGAAAAAGAAAAAAAGAAAAACCAATACAAACGTGAACATAATCATATGACTAAAATTCGGCGGCACATTTTTAGAATTTCGCGGCACACAAAATTACCGCGGCACATTGGTTGAGAATCACTGATTTAAAGCATGCTGTGGTAAAATTTCTCATTCCTCGTCATGTGTAAATAGCCAGGACAAGGTGATTCGCGTGCTGTGCTCGAATGTAACACCTGTAAATTGAGACGAAATAAATAAATAATTTCTCATTCAATACTTTTGTCTGAAGCTGGTAACAACACTGTTATCGAAACATCATTATTTAGATTATAAATTTATTTATTTGGATTAGGTCTTATTACCTTGAGTTTATAATCTATAATCCAAATTGTGCCTTATTATGTACAGTTAAACCTGTCTATAGCGCCCCCTCTTGGGACTCACTAAAATAGGGTGCTATAGAGAAGGGGTGCTATAGACAGGTACTTTTAATGTAAATCGCATTGTACTACATATTTAAAATCGGGCGCTATAGAGAGGGAGGCGCTATTTAGAGGGGGCGCTATAGACAGTTTTTTTTTTTTTTTGTTAAGGGAACAGAATTATTGTAGGTAGTTAACAAATGGTAATAAATGGAGTTTTATATACCATGGGACTTTGTTGAAACTGCCTATTTTACATTGGATACAACTTCTTGATTCTGTTGTATAGAGAGCTGGAGTTTCATGATGCTGGAACAGGGTCAAAAGAGAACAAAAGTAGTTGTGTTTAAAAGCAAATAAGTGGACATTGTTTAACAGTATTTGTCACACCTACAGTCTATCATAATCTTCTTTTTCCTTATCTCCACTCAATCATATTAGGGTATCAAGTTGTGACCCTTGATGGTGTCTGTTTGACAACCATCATGACTGGGTGAAGTAGAATGTGTCTGCCTTTGTCATTAAGACTGAGAACATTACTCAGTGGCAGGCCGACTTATCTCCAATATGAAATGGCCGCCTCTGACATGAGGAACAGAAACCATGTATAGCTACTCCTTTTTATGGTTTCCACAAGTCCATATCTCAGAAGAAGACCAAGTGACACTCACTCCTCACTTTCTTACTGCTACTCTTTTTGTGTTGTTTTTCTTGCTTCCCTCTTTCTCTTTCTTGTTTTTTTTTTCTTTCTCTTCTGTCTATATCGTTGTTTCCTTTGTCTCACTGCTTTGTTCTTATGCATACCTCTGGTGAATCCTGTATAGGGTCAGTGGCCCTAAATGAAGGCTTTTTGTTGTTGTTGTGTTGTATAGCTACTCCTAGCATGGAGTACAGACTCATCCTGTATCCCTGGAGTCCTTACAGGGTACTATCAGCCGGGCCAGGTTTTTAGTGAGCTTGTTACTGCTCCCCCTCCTCCTTTTTCATCTGGGCTTGGGACCGGCAAAGGTGAAGTTGTTTATCATAATTAATTCTCATTATATAATGATAAGACAATTTGGATTATAGATTATAAACACAAGGTAATAAGACCAAATCCAAATAAATAGTGTGTGACTTTCGGTAACAGCGTTGTTACCATCTTCAGACAAAAGTACTGAATGTGCGTTGATGGAAGCCTAGTAAAATGAAAGTCAACATATAAATATGTCAAAAAATAGTACAAATGTAATATTGTACTGGAATAAGATGCATAAATTAAGAAAAAGGCATCTCCTTATCATGCAACTTAAAGTTGCTGATGGCTTGCGCCATCTATCGGAATAAATATCAACTATTCTCGTTGATTTTTAATTATTCCAGAATTGGCCAAATACCCATTCTTAATTAATCAAGAAAAGCTAACCACGGACGCGTTTTGGGCTGTTGGCCCTCATCAGTGTGGTGCAAGCTGTATCTTAACGACCAAAAAACTGGTAATTCAGGCATCCTGAAAAATCATGAAACGGGTAGTTAAGGCCAGAATTGCGTGGACCGCGACACAATGTGAAAAATATTTGGCCAATTCTGGAATAATTAAAAATCAACGAGAATAGTTGATATTTATTCCGATAGATGGCGCAAGCCATCAGCAACTTTCAATTGCACGATAAGGAGATGCCTTTTTCTTTATATATAAACATGTGTAAATAAATACTTTTTTTCTTGCTGATTAACATCGACAAGGGGGTTGGTGGAAGGATTGTCTAAACTGTTGGTTTTTGACCGCTGCAACTCAGGATCGAATCCCGCTTTGGACACTTTTTATAATTAAAAAATGCTCCAATGGCCCCCAATTCTTGCAAAAGTCCAACCCCACCAGCGAATGCAAGTAACCAAATGGGGCTCTGGCACATTTGTAAGTGCAAAAGTTGAACTGCTTTTCAAATGTGTAGACATGTGGTGAACTTATAGTAAAAGCAGTCACCAACAGTTCCCACCATAATTATCATGGCCCTGTACCACGTGTACTAGGGATACTAATAATAATGTATTTAAACAACTCCGCCTTTGCCGGTCCCAAGCCCGGATGAAAAAGGAGGAGGGGGAGCAGTAACAAGCTCACTAAAAAACCTGGGCTCAGCTGGCCCGGCTGATAGTACCCTGTGAGGTCTCCAGGGATACAGGATGAGTCTGTACTCCATGTTAGGAGAGGCTGCACATGGTGTCTGTTCCTCATGTCAGAGGCGGCCATTTCTTATGGAGCTAAGTTGGCCTGCTACTGAGTAGTGCTCCCAGTCTTAATGACAAAGGCAGATGCATTCTACTTCACCCAGTCATGATGGTTGTCAAACAGACACCATCAAGGATCACAACTTGATATCCTAATATGATTGAGTGGAGATAAGAAAGAAGAAGACACATCCCCAGCAGACACCATCAACAAGCTCTACAAGCTTGATACCCTAATATGATTGAGTGAAGATAGGGAAGAAGAAGAAGATGTATTCAAACAAAACACAAGGGTTTTACAGTTATTAGTACAATGATGGGATATCTCATTGAGACTCTACCTGGAATAATGATATCATTACTTACCTCCCTACTGCAGAGAAACAACTGGCCAGCTACAGCCAAGTGAAAGGAAGCTCTGATAGCCACAATCCTTGACAAATTACCGGATGCTGAGATTGATAGAAGAAAAAACTTCATTAATTACCTCAGCATATTGACTGAAGGAATTTTTTAGTTGTCCATAAAATTACAGAAAGGAGTAGGCAACATCATTTTGATAAGACACAGTTGGATTATAGATGATAAACACAAGGTAATAAGGCCAAATCCATATAAATATTTTATTATTATTTTAAATACAGTAGAACTACCTCCCTGTAAGGGACACCAAATAGTAGAGCCAAAGTTTCCTTTAGGAAGAGGTGTCCTCTTACTGGAGAGTTGCTACTGTAGAACCTCCCTGTAAAGGACACCTAATTGCAGAGCTAAAATGTCCTTTAGGAAGAGGTGTCCTCTTACTGAAGAGTTGCTACAGTAGAACTTCCCTGTAAAGGACACCTAATTGTAGAGCCAAAGTGTCCTTTAGGGAGAGGTGTCCTCTTACTGGAGAGTTGCTACAGTAGAACCTCCCTGTAAAGGACTCCGAATTGCAGAGCCAAAGTGTCCTTTAGGGAGAGGTGTCCTCTTACTGGAGAGTTGCTACAGTAGAACCTCCCTGTAAAGGACTCCGAATTGCACAGCAAAAGTGTCCTTTAGGGAGAGGTGTCCTCTTACCAGAGAGTTGCTACAGTAGAACCTCCCTGTAAAGGACACCTAGTTGCAGAACCAAAGTGCCCTTTAGGGAGAGGTGTCCTCTTACAATAGAGTTGCTAAATACAGTAGAACCTCCCTGTAAAGGACTCCGAATTGCACAGCAAAAGTGTCCTTTAGGGAGAGGTGTCCTCTTACCAGAGAATTGCTACAGTAGAACCTCCCTGTAAAAGACACCTAGTTGCAGAGCCAATGTGTCCTTTAGGGAGAGGTGTCCTCTTACTGGAGAGTTGCTAAATACAGTAGAACCTCCCTGTAAAGGACACCTAGTTGCACAGCCAAAGTGTCCTTTAGGGAGAGGTGTCCTCTTACTTTGATTATTATTTCATATATTTTTATTATTATAAATATTTACAGCAGAGAGAGAGAGAGAACCTCCATGAGAGGACACTCACGCTAAAGGACACTTTGGCTGTGCAACTAGGTGTCCTTTACAGGGAGGTTCTACTGTAGCAACTCTCTGGTAAGAGGACACCTCTCCCTAAAGGATACTTTGGCTCTGCAACTAGGTGTCCTTTACAGGGAGGTTCTACTGTAGCAACTCTCTGGTAAGAGGACACCTCTCCCTAAAGGATACTTTGGCTGTGCAACTAGGTGTCCTTTACAGGGAGGTTCTACTGTAGCAACTCTCTGGTAAGAGGACACCTCTCCCTAAAGGATACTTTGGCTGTGCAACTAGGTGTCCTTTACAGGGAGGCTCTACTGTAGCAACTCTCTGGTAAGAGGACACCTCTCCCTAAAGGGCTCTTTGGCTTTGCAACTAGGTGTCCTTTACAGGGAGGTAGTTCTACTGTAGCAACTCTCTAGTAAGAGACACCTCTCCTTAAAGGACACTTTGGCTCTGCAATTAGGTGTCCTTTACGGGGAGGTTCTACTGTAGCAACTCTCTTGTAAGAGGACACCTCTCCCTAAAGGATACTTTGGCTGTGCAACTAGGTGTCCTTTACAGGGAGGTTCTACTGTAGCAACTCTCTGGTAAGAGGACACCTCTCCCTAAAGGATACTTTGGCTGTGCAACTAGGTGTCCTTTACAGGGAGGTTCTACTGTAGCAACTCTCTGGTAAGAGGACACCTCTCCCTAAAGGATACTTTGGCTGTGCAACTAGGTGTCCTTTACAGGGAGGTTCTACTGTAGCAACTCTCTGGTAAGAGGACACCTCTCCCTAAAGGGCTCTTTGGCTTTGCAACTAGGTGTCCTTTACAGGGAGGTAGTTCTACTGTAGCAACTCTCTAGTAAGAGACACCTCTCCTTAAAGGACACTTTGGCTCTGCAATTAGGTGTCCTTTACAGGGAGGTTCTACTGTATTTGTCTTCAAGATGTGAAAGAGTATTAATTACAGCTCCAATACTTCGCCTCCCAACAGGTTCTGGATGCAATTGACAGTAATGACTGGGCGAAACCTGCCTTATGCTCAAACTAAGTGCTTAAGGATTTTTCTGTTCTCTTGTTGACTTAAGTCTGGTCATCTACGGACAATGACTTTCCAGAATGGTTGCAAGGTTTTCCCAATATGTCTTCTTCTTTCTTATCTCCACTCAATCATATTAGGGTATCAAACTTGTAAAGCTTGAGATTTGACAACCATTATGACTGGGTGAAGTAGAATGCGTCTACCTTTGTCATTAAGACTGGAAGCACTACTCAGTATCAGGCCAACTTAGCTCCAAAAGAAATGGCCGCCTCTGACATGAGGAACAGACGCCATGTACAGCCGTTCCTAACATGGAGTACAAACGCTGCTCATCACGTATCCCTGGAGCCCTTACAAGGTACTATCAGCCGGGCGAGCTGAGACCAGGTTTTTTAGTGAACTTGTTACTGCTCCCCCTCCTCCTTTTTCATCCGGGCTTGGGACCGGCAAAGGGGGAGTTTCTCACTATGTACTAAGTATCAACCTGCAACCCAAGACATCATTGACTGTATTGACTCATCCATTGAAGTGCTCTACTCATCCCCAGCAGACATCATTATTTATTTAGATATGGTCTTATTACCTTGTGTTTATAATCTACTAGCCGAATGACCCGGGCAAGGCCCGTGTTTTACCCGATTGAATGTTTTGATTCAAATACTATTTGTTACAATTATAAATTGGCGCCTTAAATAAATGCATATTTTAGTTAATATACTACTAATATACTAGTTATAACTATAGCCTATGTGCTTTATCTGTCTATGTACTGTTGGCTTCCGTAGGCGTCTCTTACAGGGAAAAAGAAAGAGAGGATTCCATTTGGTTATTATCTAATATATGCATTTATTTAAGGAGCGACCCGCTCCAACACAATAGTTACAAAGACGAAATAGCGAGTGGGGGGGGGGGGCAAAGGTGGCGTGACCGTAGCCAACCAATAGGAGGGCGCCATTCCAAAAAAAAAAAAGCAAACGGTGACAGAGATGAAAACTGATGACTGATTGTTGATTAGGAGATGAGGAATGACGCTCATAACTGTATATAGAATAATCCAAATTTTGCCTTATCAGATGATAATTCAATAAAACAATCCTTTTTTTCAATATAGAGTAAAATTAATCATTCCTCCAGGGAAAAGTGTCTTTTCAAAACCTTTTTAATCTCTAGTTTTCGGGCACAAACACCCTTCTACAGGAGAAAACCTGGTATAATAATATACATAATACAATATAATGTGGCTTATGATTGTAGAATGACATTTGAAAATTATTCCACATGTGTTTCTTTTGAACGATAAATCGAAATTTATTTTAAGGAGAAATAACGATTATTTCTAACCTTTGTGATGAAGTATGAAAGGATGAATTGTGAAGAGTAATGATAAACGGAAAAATAAAAGTGTCCAGGGATGGGAATTACACTTCGCAATTCATCCTTTCATACTTCATCCCTAAAGTTAGAAATAATCGTTATTTCTCCTTAAAATAAATTTTGATTTTTTCGTTTAAAAGAAACACATGCAGGATAATTTTCAAATGTCATTCTACAATAATATACCAAGTTTTCTCCTGTACAAAGTGTTCGTGCCCAAAAGCTAGAGATTAAAAAATGTTTTTGAAAATATACTTTTCCCTGGAGGCTTGATAATTTTACTCAATATTGAATGATATTAAAAAAATTTGCTGCTAGAGCCTCCAGTTACAAGCATACTATACCAACTTAGAAATGAGTTACTCACAGATATTATAAAATAAGAGACAACCAGGAGAGTTGGAAGATTCAAAAGTTGTATTAAGGTTTCGTGTTTTTCACTTTTGGTGTACATCAACCGGACTTTAGGAAAGGTTGGTGTTCGTGTTCGTTTAAAAAAAAAAATAAAGAGTGATCGACTGAAAGGAAAAACAATGGGGGAAATAAATGCACAGAAACACAGTATAACAAAAGGATTTATTTCAAAGATTAAAAACAAAAGGGATAAAAACTATTATACTTATATAAAGAATTAATGGTAAAAAAAAACAAGAAAAATGGTTAAGCTAAATTATACTTATATCTATAGAATTATGTATAAAAAAATAAACAAGGTTAAGCAAAAAAGAAAGTAAAAAAATTAGCTAATCTCAGGGAAGGGAGATAAAAATAAATGGCGGGGGGTGTCGAGCGTTTGTTTACACAGTACCTCGTGGCAGCACCGTCGCAGGCTTGGCTTTCTCTTGTCGCGATGTCCAATTGTCGCGCGTTGGTTGTCTAATTGTCACGACTCGTTGGTTGTCTAATTGTCACGACTCGTTGGTTGTCTAAGACGTCCTTTTCCGTCCTCAAGTTGCTGCTTGAGGGATCCTCCAAGATGTCTTTCCTTCCACGAGACTCTGCTTGTGGGATATGTCTTCTTAGACTTTTTTCCTTCCACGAGACTCTGCTTGTGGGATATGTCTTCTTTGGCGCGTCTGCCCCAAGGCAAGGGAACTCAACTGTCCGCCAGATCCGCTGCTAACAAAGGAATCCTGCCAACTGACCAAAAAAAGAATGTAACATGACGCTCCGTCGTCTCCGCCCACGCCGACCTTTGCCCTCGGTCGGTCCAAGCTGGGGCTATCTATAGATATAGATGTCTTGCTCGTTGTCTCCCTTCACCTAAGACCTTCTTTCTATGTACAAAGTAAAAGAACGGTAAAATAGTTTTAACATTCTCCCACATAATTTTGCTCTGAAAGAAGTCAAAATTAAGTATAAGACAAAAGAGCATATATATACACAATACACACAAGAGTAGATATGCCTATTACATTACATAAAATACACATAAAAGAATACACATATTACACCTTTTTTTTTCCTACAGGTACTTTCACTAGTCCTTCGAGTCATACCTAGCAGGCTTTCTGATTACCCTACCATATCTATTTCTAGAGTCCCTGGATTCAATATTGGGCCTATTTCCTAAAAATGCTTCAGATTGGGGTTCGGTATTTGAATTGTCCCTTTGAATCGTCTTAACATTCGAGGATATTTCAAGAGGGTGTAAGCGTTGTAGAGCCCTGATCAAGGTTCCTGTGGATGTTTTAACATGGGCCACTCTCACTATTCCATCTTTTCCTGGTATGAGATTTACTATTCGCCCTTTAGGCCAAAACATTCTTTTAAGATTTTCTTGCCCTTGCTTCCCTCTTTCTTATTATTATTTTTTTTTTTTCCTTTTCTTGTTTTTTCTTGTTTTTTTTTTTTCTTTCTCTTTTTACTCTGTATATATCGCTATTTCCGTTGTCTCACTGCTTTGTTCTTATGCATACCTCTGGTGAATCCTGTATAGGGTCAGTGACCCTAAATAAAGGCTTTTTTGTTGTTGTTGTTGTTGTTGTTGATTTTCTTGCCCGATCAGTACAACGTCTCCTACTTTCAACTGTCTTCTATCAATATTTTCGGATTTCTGAATAAGCGCGCCTAAATATTCCTTTAAGAATCTCTGCTTCAATTCTCTCTTCAGTTGACCTAACTCTCTGTATCTAGTGTGCAACATTTCTGGCTTTAAATTTTCAAATTCAGGAAAGCTAGACTCCGGACCATTTTGTAAAAACTCATTAGGAGTTAACGGTTTTAGATCATTGTCATCTTCAGAGACATAAGTGAGGGGTCGATTATTAATGATAGATTCGATTTCACAAAGGGCAGTCTGCAGTTGTACATATTTCAGCTTCCTGTGACCTAGCATCTTTATCAACATTTCCTTTATTGTCCTAACCATTCTTTCCCAAAATCCTCCCCACCAAGGAGCAGAAGGAGGGATAAAAATCCATTGTATCCTTTTAATTGAGCTTTCCCTTTCAATTCTAGTCCAATCCAATCTCTTGAATATTCTATTAAGTTTTGCGAAATTGGTGCCATTGTCGCTATATATTTTCTCGGGCCGCCCTCTCCGACAAATAAACCTATGGAGGGCCATCATGAAGACTCCTGTCTCTAAACTCTTCACCAACTCCAGATGAATAGCGCGATAGACGGCGCAAGTAAAGGCGGCTACCCACACTTTCCCACCTTCTTTCAAATGAAGAGGGCCTAATAAATCAACTCCTGTAATTTGGAAGGGTTTGCCCAGTCCAATTCTGTTTTCTGGCAAAGCTGCCATTGGTCTTTGCAGAGACTTTTCTTTAAGTCTCTTGCAAGCAATGCACTTACTGATAATTTTCCTTATCGTTTTTCTTCCCCTGATTATCCAAAATTTCTCTCTCAGCTTTGATAAAATGAACTGCACGCCTACATGTCCATTCTTCAGGTGCACTTCCCATATAAGTTGCTCTACGAAGGGATGGTCGCCTGGTAGAATGATAGGAGTTTTAAATTCTTCTGGGACCTGTCCATGTAAAAGTTTGCTTTCTACACACCAAAGTCCGTCAGTGT
The DNA here is from genome assembly GCA_030710605.1 of Cordylochernes scorpioides. NCBI lineage: Eukaryota > Metazoa > Arthropoda > Arachnida > Pseudoscorpiones > Chernetidae > Cordylochernes > Cordylochernes scorpioides. The sequence goes on from CP092864.1 coordinate 153,029,264, forward strand.
TTTTTAATATTTTAAAACTCTTGGTTGCATTCGATTTCTCTATGGAGACTTTCTCCTGAATCATTCGGATAAGCTTTTTTTCTGCCAAGTCTAATTCTGAAACTTTCAAAGGTCCTGTTTCAGTTGACTGTTTTTTAAGTTTCCCTAAAAATCTTAAAACATAGGACATTACCCTGATGTTGAGAGAGTAATTAGACCTCCTTGTCAGTATCCAGTCTTTATAATCGATGTTCAAATTAATGTTGGTTTTCATAATGTTTTCTTCAACCTTTATTTCTTTTGGATTTATCGAGAACTCTGAATTGGGCCAGAATTCTTTAGGTTTTTTCAACCATTCGGGGCCCTCCCACCATCTGCTTTGCACAAACTGGCTTGGAGGGCAACCTCGAGACAGAAGATCGGCCGGGTTCAACTGACTAGGAACGAACCTCCAATCGTTCAAATTGGTAGTGGCCTGTATTTCTCTGACTCGGTTTCTCACGAAAACTCTCCACTCAATTTCTTTCTTTATCCAACTTAGCGCGGTAGTAGAGTCAGACCAAAGAGTTGTTTCACATTTTCTCTTCAAGGCAGCTTGGATTGCATTGGCTAGTCTAGCTCCTAGTACCATGGCCATTAATTCCAAGCGAGGGATCGTAATACTCTTCATAGGAGCTAATCTGACTTTGCTCCAAATCAAAGTTAGAGTATTTTCTCGTCCCGTTTCGCTCCTTAAATAGGCTACAGTTCCATAGCCTATTTGACTAGCGTCACAAAAGATATGAACTTCTGTAGGGAAAATGAGATCATTCCACATATATCTCGGTATCTTTATTAACTCTATTAATTTTATTTGATCCAACCAGGTTCGAAATTCCTGGGCCATACTTTCGGGTAGAGGTGTATCCCAACCTAGTTTCAGACCCCATGATCGCTGCAGTAACAACTTTGGTGGCAAGAATACTGGAGCGCAAAATCCAAGTGGATCAAATATCCGCTGAACCATGGACAGTACCAGCCTTTTCGTTAATTTGGGTTGAAGACTCAAATTGTCAGGGAGTTCGCATTTTAATGAATCTTCCATTTTATTCCAAACAACACCCAATATTTTTGTACAAGTCCCCTTTTCAGGGTTTTCCTCCAGAGAATATTCCCACTCTCGTAAGTCCATTTTAGCCCTGTTCATAATTTCAATTGCGGCCTTTTGAAATTCCTGCACTTCCTGCTTTGTTTCCAGCGAGGTAATACAATTGTCCATGTAGAAGGATTGAGCTAAAATCTTTGCCCATTGAACAAGTGGACCCCTTATTGATTGAAGATGGTATTCTATTACGGCGTTCAGCACAAAAGGACTGCAGTTTAAGCCAAATACAAGTCTCTTATGCCTGTAAGCTATTAGTTCTCTATCGCTCTCCTTTTCCCACCAAAGGAATCTAAGGTAGTTCCGTTCAGATTCTTCAATGGCCACCATCTGGAATGCTTTTCTTATATCTGCCGTGACTCCAAATTTATTTTCCCGAAATCTTATCATCATTTCAGGGATTCTTTCCAATAAATTCGGTCCCTTTTCTAAACATTGATTCAAAGATAGTCCATTATGGCCTAGACAAGAAGCATCGAAAACCGGACGTATGGGCGTCGTTTTAGATTCCATCTTGTACACAGGGCGGTGAGGTAAATAGTAGCCTCTTCTCTCGAGAGGATTTTCCTCGACTCTTTCAATGAGTCCTTCAGTCAGCCAGTCACTAAAGATCTGACTATATTCGGTCAACTTATTCTGTGAGTTCATTTTCTTAGTGCTTATATCTAACCTTTTTATCGCTATGTCAAGATTGCTGGGGATTGACTCCTTTTCTACCTTCCAAGGTAGACCTACAGAATATCTCTGATCACTTTGTCTTTGAATTTTTGTTATAAACTTTTCTTTTATTTCCTGATATCTGGTCTCTTTGGAGCAAGTTTCAACAGGATCCCTAATGCCTAGTACTTCTAGATCCCACAAATCCTTTAAATCGCATCGCGTTGTTAGCAGATTCAAAGTCTGCTGCACATTGTCATTGCTATCAATAATTGGCGAATTGCCCATTAGTGTCCAACCTAATTTCGTTTCCACCGCAGTTAAATCTGCTTCAACTTGAACTATTTTTCCTGTCAAAATCATACCTAGATAGTTAGCGCCAATCAATATGTCAATCTCTTGTCCTTTAAAATTGTCCTGGGACAATATTATGCCCTTAATCTTCAATTTTTCTAACCAGTCTCCTTTTGGCAAAGGGGGTATGGCGTCGCAAATTTTACGTTGATCCAGCGCCTCAATATGGATCACATCTCTTTTATTACCTAAATTCTCCAATTCTAACATAAATTTACCGTGCTTTTCTTCACCAATCTTATTACCTCCAAAAATACTTTTAGCTATAGTTATTTCGCCTTTTCTTTCCATTCCTACACTCCAGACTAACGACTGTTTGATATACGAAAACTGACTTCCACTGTCGAGGAGAATTCTAACCCTTCTAGAGGCATTTGGGCCTCTTAACAGTGCTACCGTGGTCATCAGCAAGACCTGACCTGTGCAGGTTTGACTAGAAAGCGATGCAATGGGTTCAGGTGCATTTTCCTTTAGATTTTCTCTTCCTGGTTTCGCTAACCGGTTAGAAGAATTTCCTTCACATAAAACTTCCAAGTGGTTTCTCCCACAGTTTTTGCACTCCAATTGTTCTCGGCACTGACTCTGTATGTGTCCCTTTCTTAAGCATTTGAAACATAGATGGGCACTACGTATTTTATCATTTCTCTCTCCCGGAGACATTTTCATTATGGAGCGGCATTGATGACTCGCATGATTTGTTCTTTCACAAAAGAAGCATTTTATATTAGTTCGCCCTCCGAACAGACTAGACACAGTGGCGGGTCTGAAATTGCTCCTAGTTCTGGTCCCATCATTGTAAGACCTTTTATAGGGTTCCTCCTGCTTAAAGCCTTTTTCCACAAATTTCAGCCGTTGAGCACTCCTTACTTCGGCTTTTAGAAAGTCCAATAATAACCTGAGCCTTTCTTGAGCTCCTCCAACCCCTTTATCTGACTCTTCCCGTTTTGCTAACTCCATACCATAACCCGAAGAAGGATGCCTGTGCCATATTTTCAAAATATCCGAAGGTAATAAAGACTCGACAAGAGGGTATAAAAAAATACCCGACAACTGGGGATCAATACCCAATGTCTCTAACGACCGGAGGTGACTGCTCAGTTCGTCGTACAGACTGCTTAAATTTCTATTTTCTTTCTTTACATTAGATATAACCGAATTCAATAGACGTCTGACATACAGTTCTGTCAGTATATTCGGGTCACCGAATCGCTCCTGTAGGGCTTGTACTGCCAAAGCATAGTTGGCGCCTGTAACGGGATAGCTTGCTACAACACGATAGGCTTCTGAATTTGGTACAATTGCTTGACGCAAATATAAAAACCGGTCGCTATCGGATAAATTCTTATTTTCGTGAATTTTCGAAAACTGCGCCCACCAAGACAACCAACATTCCAGAGAGCCATCATAGCTTTTCAGGGCTAACTCTGGTAATTTCACATTTATTACAGTGTCCTCGCTAGCAATCGGGATTGTTTCTTCTTTATCGGGATTCCGTAATACACTGACTTTCTGTTGAATATCAAACTTTTCCTCTTCATATTTATCGCATTCTTGCCATTCCCTATCAATACTTTCCTCTGTAATCCCCTCTTTCACTACCAATAAAGCCTGATATTTTTCGTTTAGATCTACAAGTTTCGTGTAATAAGACTCTAGTCTATTAAACTTAGAATAAATATCATTCCTATCAATTTGAGACTTTTCAAATTCTCCATTTATTTCATTAATAATTCTAGTGAAAGTACCTCTTATGGCTTTTCTGCGCTTTTTAATTGCATCCATTTCCTCCATATTTCCTTTAAATCGATCACGTCCGGCTCACCAAAATGTTCGTGTTCGTTTAAAAAAAAAATAAAGGGTGATCGACTGAAAGGAAAAACAATGGGGGAAATAAATGCACAGAAACACAGTATAACAAAAGGATTTATTTCAAAGATTAAAAACAAAAGGGATAAAAACTATTATACTTATATAAAGAATTAATGGTAAAAAAAACAAGAAAAATGGTTAAGCTAAATTATACTTATATCTATAGAATTATGTATAAAAAAAAATAAACAAGGTTAAGCAAAAAAGAAAGTAAAAAAATTAACTAATCTCAGGGAAGGGAGATAAAAATAAATGGCGGGGGGTGTCGAGCGTTTGTTTACACAGTACCTCGTGGCAGCACCGTCGCAGGCTTGGCTTTCTCTTGTCGCGATGTCCAATTGTCGCGCGTTGGTTGTCTAATTGTCACGACTCGTTGGTTGTCTAATTGTCACGACTCGTTGGTTGTCTAAGACGTCCTTTTCCGTCCTCAAGTTGCTGCTTGAGGGATCCTCCAAGATGTCTTTCCTTCCACGAGACTCTGCTTGTGGGATATGTCTTCTTTGGCGCGTCTGCCCCAAGGCAAGGGAACTCAACTGTCCGCCAGATCCGCTGCTAACAAAGGAATCCTGCCAACTGACCAAAAAAAGAATGTAACATGACGCTCCGTCGTCTCCGCCCACGCCGACCTTTGCCCTCGGTCGGTCCAAGCTGGGGCTATCTATAGATATAGATGTCTTGCTCGTTGTCTCCCTTCACCTAAGACCTTCTTTCTATGTACAAAGTAAAAGAACGGTAAAATAGTTTTAACAGTTGGATTTCTTTGCGTTTTTTTGTCTATTGCTTTTTATAGTCGTTATCATCATTAATATAATCTTCCTGTTCTATGATCGTCTTTCAAATTTTTTATTAGAGATTTGACAATACTATACACCTATCCCCCGATTTACACGGTAGATACACTCCTGAGAAAAACGTGTAAATCGGGGGGTAGGTGTTCACTGAAATAAAAATAAAATGCATTGACAGGTTAAAATATGTAGTCAGCACATAAGCTCGGGATTCCTCGTGAGATGTGTACAAAGCGCATGTGTTCAATCACAGTAGCATTTAGTATAGTGCGATAAAAACAAAAAAAAATTATTTGGAAAACCGTGTAAAAGCGAAAACGTGTAAAACAAGTACTGTGTAAATCGGTGGATAGGTGTATTATTTTTTTTTAGGAAAAATATAAAATTCAGGTAAAATTTTTCTTTTAATTTTTGTTTTCCAAGCTTTCGTGCAAATTTTCTGCTCTTCAAAAGACAAATAATTCCATGTACATGTTAAAATGATCTTTATACAATTAATTTTTATATCTTAAAGATAGAGGCTGCCTGGCCGGCATTCATAGTTCTTCAAATTAAAGATACTTCGGTCAGTAAATCTTTTTTATTACCTTGACGTTTCAACAAAAATCTTTTGTCCTCATCAGGAGAAAACAAAAGAATAATTTTATAAAATAAATAAAGCTTCCAGGGTTAAGTTTCTCGTGTAACTTTTTATTTTCAAGCTTTCGGACTTGTCAGTCCTTCAACAGGATTATCACTTCAACAACTTAATAATAAATACATTTTTATATACACGTTTTTATTTACATACTAGCGGACGAACCCGGCTTCGCCCGGGTTTTACCCGAGTAAAAGTTTGTCTAACGAATCTCTCGATAAAGTGAACATTTTTTTCCCGGTCCCTTGAAAAATACTCGATAAGTTGAATAAAATCAATATTAATTGGTTCCCTCGGTAATTGGAAGTTAAAGGAATAGTATCTTGCCTTGGAATTGTATCATTATTCTTGTATGGATGTACCCGGCTTCGCCCGGGTTTTACCCGAGTAAAGGTTTGTTTAACGAATCTCTCGATAAAGTGAACATTTTTTCCCGGTCCCTTGAAAAATACTCGATAAGTTGAATAAAATCAATATTAATTGGTTCCCTCGGTAATTGGAAGTTAAAGGAATAGTATCTTGCCTTTGAATTGTATCATTATTCTTGTCTCAAATAAATTGCCGTGTCATCCTGAATTTTGTCTTTCCTAATTTTCTACATTACAAAATCATCGTATCATCATGATAATATTTAGAGCAGATTGTTGAATTATAACAGATAAATTAGAATATTTATCTTGATTATTTCTAGGCGAAAAGTTATTTCAAAAATTTTATTTGCTAGAAACCTTCCCAGTACTATACTAAATAACTTCCCAAAGTTTCATGGCGATCCAATGAGTGGTTTGGTCAGGCATAAAGGACAAACAAACAAACAAACAAACAAACAGACACACATACATTCATTTTTATATATATAGATTTTAAATACTTATTATATATTGAGAATAAAATATATTACATTTTTTCCGTGTGAAAATATACGTGCGTGGTGGATGATACGTGCTGGTTGAATGATATCTCGAGACTTCAAACTAATAACAGATTTTAATGTAATTCTACTGTCCTATAAGAGCTTATGTCCATAGTTTTCTTGAAAACCATTTCTGAGATTCCACTCTTCAGTGCTGCGTATATAAGCAGAATCGTCCAATACAGTATTAGAGCTCTGAGAAGCGGTCTGGTAGAATAAATTGGCGAAACCGCTGGGAGGGTTCACCACTGATGAGCCAAGCCCTCCCAATATATTTTTTCATCACAGTAAGGGCAGTAGAAGTTTGTATTATGTATAAAAGAAACATTCTTGCTTTTAAATCCTTTCATTTTATAATCGCAGATATGTTGTCCAGAGGTCGTGTTCATCAGCATGGCCGCCGGACTCTCAGCCATTTGTGGGTTTGGCCAAGCTCTGGCCCGGACCAAGAGGAAGGATACAACTAACTTCACCAAGGTAAAGTCGCCCTGCTTCTAATTGATAAATCCTAATCCACACAGGTTGTAATTCATTCTGACTCATTTCATATTCAGTTGAACCTTCATGAGAGGACACCTCTCTATAAAGGACAGTTTTCATTGTCAAAATTACCATTTTTACATGATAAGGCATAATTTGGATTATAGACAATGCTGTTACCGAAACATCACACAATATTTTTTTATTAGGATTTGGTCTTTATTACCTTGTGTTTATAATCTATAATCCAAATTGTGCCTTATCAGTAACTATTTAAAAGCATGCTGTGATATTTTCTCATTCAGTCTTTTGTCTGAAGATGGTAACAACGCTGTTACCAAAACATCACACACTATTAATTTATTATTGGTCTTATTCCGGACTGAGAATTCCCTCGGTGCTCTTTACTGATGATTGCCCCAGAATATTTAAAACAGACGAATGGACATGCGAGATTTGCGGGACAAAAATGGAGCCGGGGCTACATCACCATATACTCTCATGTATGGGGCTGAAAGACGAACGAGAAGTGCTCCTCAGTGAAATAGGCCTTGAGGGACTCTCTTTGGAGCTCCTGTTGAATGAGGTGGTGAGAAACAGAGCTGGAGCGTTTGTGTTGTTCAAATTTTGGAAGACGGCTGAAGAGAAGGGGAAGCTATATACATAATCTAATTGATGTAAATAATCGTTGTCAGGATTAGAATGACAAATCCTGTATGGGACTTTGATTCCAGTAAAAGTCTTGTTGCTGCTGTTGTATATAGTCACAGTGTAGAAAATACTATACTATACCTACTACTTATATCTCTGTATTCTTAGTTCTCTTCAATTACTCTGTAAACTGGCGAATCCTTTATAGGACGAGAGGTCCTCAATAAAGGCTTTTATTGTTGTTGTTGTTTATATTTGGTCTTATTACCTTGTGTTTATAATCCAAATTGTGCCTTATTATGTATCTTGGTATAAAAAACACACCACCACAATGTGAACAGGGATTGACACCACAAGAAGCAGTCATGGAGTCAGGAGCCAGACTGGCCTTACGAGCTTTCGGCTGGGGCACTGTGTGGGCCGTAGGTGGAGTGGGGCTGTTCAGCTTTGTTGTGTGGAAAGCCCTGGGAGTCCACGATGTAAGTTCTCCTCTCAACTTGTTCCCATGTTTCTGTTTTCATTTTATAATATGTTCCCTTTTCATACATTTCTCTTCTTTCTCAATCTCCACTCAATCATATTAGGGTATCATGCTTGTAGAGGCTTGAGACTTGGCTGGGTGAAGTAGAATGTCTTTGTCATTAAGACTGGGAGCACTACTCAGTAGCAGGCCGACTTAGCTCCAAAAGAAATGGCCGCCTCTGACATGAGGAACAGACGACATGTACAACTGCTCCTAGCTTTCTAGGATAGATTTCTAATACAATATAATGCAGGTTTATGATTGTAAAACTATGTTTGACAAATTTACCGCAAATGTTTCTTTTAAATGAAAAATTCTAATTTATTTTAAGAACTGAAAAAACTGAAGATTATTCCTATCCTTAGGGATGAAGTATGAAAGGATAAATTGTGAAGTGTAATGATGAACGGAAAAATAAAGTGTCCAGGATAGGGATTATGCTTTTTGTTTAAAAGAAACATTTGTGGTATATTGTCAAACTTTGTTATACATTAGATTTCTAGTTTGAACTTCTCCACTTCTTCTTTCTTATCTCCACTCAATCATATTAAGGTATCAAGCTTGTAGAGGCTTGAGAAACCATCATGACTGGGTGAAGTAGAATGAGTCTATCTTTAAGACTGGGAGAACTACTCAGTGGCAGGCCGACTTAGCTCCAAAAAAATGGCCACCTCTGACATGTGCAGACTCATCCTGTATCCCTGGATCAGGAGACCTTACAGGGTACTATCAGCCGGGCCAGCTGAGCCCAGGTTTTTTAGTGAGCTTGTTACTGCTCCCCCTCCTCCTTTTTTATCCGGGCTTGGGACCGGCAACGGCGGAGTCTCACCTCCTACAATAATTTCTCCAGTGACAGGGTGCTTGATGATTCCAGCTCCATGAGTTCCGGATGAAAGTGGGCTCCATGCTTCCACGCCTCACTCCGCTGGAACACAAGTCCCGCACAGAGTATGAATCCTTTAGAGAGTTCTTCACATACCAGATGCAGTTAAGTGAACAAGCCAAAGCTTCTAAGTCATCGGATGATTCTTGTAAATAAAGTTAGTTGTTACCTTGTTGTTGTTGTTGTTTCTTATCCCCTTGCATAAAGATTACACGAATTCCATGAGTCCGTGCTCCTCGAGCTGGAATGGGGTGTAGGGCTACAGCTTTCGTTGATCATGGCACCATGATCCAGGCACTGTAGTTTGAGGCCATTCCTAACATGGAAGCAGACGCCTTTGCTGCCGACTCTAACATGAGTACAGACACAGCTCTTCCGTATCCCTGGAGAGGGATCCTTGCTGAGGTCTATCAACCGGGTCAGTTAAACTCAGGATTTTTAAATAGGTCTTTCTCCTCTTCTAACAATGCTGCTGTTGGTCCGCGACTGCTTATTCGTCAGAGTTATTCTGCTTATTTTGCAGCTGGTCTTCATATCTGAAGGTTGTTCCTCTATCTGCCACCTGGGTACTATAGCAGTCAGCTCTGCCAGTACTAGGGAGTTGTTACCTGTTAATCCCCATCTCTCTCTCTCTCTTTTTTACTGTAAATCTCTAAATGTTACTTTCTGTACTTTCTAATTTGACTTAAATACTAGAAACTATTCAACAATCATATTTACAACAATGATAATTACAGCAATTAATTTATCGTATAATGTAGCATATAGTTGTCCATTTTGACCATTTTAGCATTTTAGAGTTCTTCAATTCGAAAAGTATTTGTTAATTTTGAACACCGCAAAGTGAATATGTGATCGTTTTAAAAAGTACACCTATCCCCCAATTTACATGGTACTTTTTTTTACACGTTTTCGCTTTTACACGGTTTTCCAAATAAGTTTTTTTTTTTTATCGCACTATACTAAATGCTACTGTGATTGAACACATGCGCTGTGTACACATCTCACGAGGAATCCCGAGCTTATGTGCTGACTACATATTTTAACCTATCAATGCATTTTATTTTTATTTCTGTGTACACCTATCCCCCGATTTACACATTTTTCTCAGGAATGTATCTACTGTGTAAATCGGGGGATAGGTGTACAAATAAAATGGCAGGGGAAGAACATTTTTTAGTGTGAACAGCAACAAGAAAAATGAAAGTTTATTATTCAAATCCACATTGTTTTTTTAACTATAATTTTTAAATACCTTATGTAACTCTCTCTCTCTACTGAGCTATAAAAATTACTACGCTGATTGACATACAAACTCATAGTTGATTAGTTGCTTATGGTCATGTGATAGTACACACAGCTTTATTAAGACCACCGGTCTTATACAGATTCACCACAGGAAGGAAGCATAGATGGAGCTCCTATACTCCAGGCAGCACAGAACTCAACAACAACCTCCAGGGTCTTATACAGATTCACCACAGGAAGGAAGCATAGATGGAGCTGCTATAATCCAGGTAGCACAGAACCCAACAACAGCCTCCAGGGTCTTACACAGATTCACCAAAGGAAGCATAGATGGAGCTCCTATACTCCAGGCAGCACAGAACTCAACAACAACCTCCAGGGTCTTATACAGATTCACCACAGGAAGGAAGCATAGATGGAGCTGCTATAATCCAGGTAGCACAGAACCCAACAACAGCCTCCAGGGTCTTACACAGATTCACCAAAGGAAGCATAGATGAAGCTCCTATAATCCAGGCAGCACAGAACCCAACAACAACCTCCAGGGTCTTATACAGATTCACCACAGGAAGGAAGCATAGATGGAGCTCCTATACTCCAGGCAGCACAGAACCCAACAACAGCCTCCAGGGTCTTATACAGATTCACCACAGGAAGGAAGCATAGATGAAGCTCCTATACTCCAGGCAGCACAGAACCCAACAACAGCCTCCAGGGTCTTATACAGATTCACCACAGGAAGGAAGCATAGATGAAGCTCCTATACTCCAGGCAGCACAGAACCCAACAACAGCCTCCAGGTCCGACACATGTCCAGTGGCCACAGAATCCACCGTGCATAGGTTAGCGTATCACTGAAAAAGCGAGTGTGGAATCAGCCGTGTCTTCACTTTCCTCATCCAAATGGACCACGACATTCGGCGATTCTATTAATCTCTTCCAAACGGTGACTGCGGTCTTGTAGAATTTATATAAACCAAAGACCTTGATCAAACATCATTCATCCAGTTATATATTTGTTTTTAAGACAAGGATAAGTCGAAGTCGATGGATTGAGACAAGGATAAGTCGCCCAATAATTATTTTCTCTGTTTCTCCAAGTAACAGCAACCAAATATTATATGCATGATATCATCTTGTATTCTGCTATTACATAGATCACAAGTTAAAGGACAGTCAGTCTTCCAGCTCTTTGAACAACTTTCTGGGAATAACACCCATAGGAGTCTCTGTTGCGCAAAAAGTCTTTAAATCACCAGAGGAGTTTTTTTTTGCTTATCCCTAGTACACGTGGTACAGGCCATGATAATCTTGGTAGGTAGAAGAAGGCTACTGCTTCTATTGTAAGTGCATCACATGTCTACACATGTAAAAAGCAGTTCGACTTTTGCACTTACAAATGTGCCAGAGCCCTGTTTGGTTACTTGCACTCGCTGGTGGGGTTGGACTTTTGCAAGAATCGGGGGCCATTGGAGCATTTTTTTTTTTTTTTTAATCAGAAAAAAAAAAGTGCCCAATACGGAAATCAAACCCGGGTCGTAGCGGCTGAAAACCAACGGTTTAGACCATTCTTCCACCTCCCCCCAACAGCCACTTACCAGAGGAGTATTTATGAGTAGATATAGTTCAACGGTTATAGAATTTTTAGTGTTTGAAGTGACTGTAATGAGAGGTTATACTGTTTGGTCTTACATTCTATTATTGGTTTGTCATTATGGAGACATTTTAACAAAAAAGATTTTTGGATTTGGATTATAGATTAAAAACATAAGGTAATAAGATAATAACAAATCCATGGATTTGGCCTTATAAACCTTATGTTTCAAATCAGATTTTCTTAAGCAAAATAAAATTGCTGAATTTTTCTTGAAATACAAGGTTGTCCTAAAAGTTTGTAAACACTTGCAAAAAAATGAAATACCAATATTATTCACCGTTATGTCTTTGAATTATGTATAAAATAATTGTATTATGTATTATTATGTATTTTCCATAATATTATTATTCACCAAGTAATAAGAAAAACACAAACTTTTGATACAACCTTATAACAGACACTTGGACCAGAAAAGTTTTTATTTTTTCAATGTTTCAACAAAAAATTTTTGCCCTCATCAAGAAAAAAATAAAAATAAACTTTATGTAAAGGCGTTAAAAATATGTTTAAACATGAAAAAGTATTATAATTACAATTATATTCTCACAATGAGTAAAGATACTCAAAAGATACTCATTGTGAGAATATAATTGTAATTATAATACTTTTTCACAATTTCATCATGAAATGAAAACATATTGTTACGTCGTACCCAGACGCTGTACTTTGTCTACTCAGGATGCCACAAAGATACACACGTGAGTTCGAAGGGATGTAGCGAAAGTTATCGCTTTATTATACGTGGCACTGAACAGAAGGAATACAACAGTGGGACTTGTCTTCAACCTCCCCGTCAGAAGGATCCTTGGCGCTGTGGACGTCCTCTTGTGTCCTGCTCCACACTGTACATGTCCAGCCTGGACTACACCGTCTTGTAGGCCACTCCGATGTCAGTCTCTCCTGGCACCATCTTGTAGGATCATCCACCGCCTTGTAGAATGCCTTTGTCATTAAGACTGGGAGCACTACTCAGTGGCAGGCCGACTTAGCTCCAAAAGAAATGGCCGCCTCAGACATGAGGAACAGACACCATGTGCAGCAGCTCCTAACATGGAGTACAGACTCATCCTGTATCCCTGGAGCCCCTACAGTGTACTATCAGCCGGGCCAGCTGAGCCCAGGTTTTTTAGTGAGCTTGTTACTGCTCCTCCTCCTCCTTTTTCATCCGGGCTTGGGACTGGCAAAGGTCTATTCTGAAACATGGGAAATATGTCAAAGATTCTATTAGGAATGTTCATTTTCCAAGCTCCACCTAGAATGGAGGAGCCAGCAGGAAATGAACTAGTGATGAGCCATACCACTTCTCAGAAGGTACATATTGAATCTGTGAAGATGAAACAGAACTGAAGACTTTGAAATCATCACTATGTAAACCTTTCCATCTATCTTCCTGTGTATTTCAAATGTATCATTGTTTATTAATGTATCACATTCCTTTTTTTTACCAGAAATTCAATTAAATATTAAAATATTCTAACAAACAATATTTTGAATCAATATTGATAAATTTTAGTTATTATCAGCCCCACTAACAACAACAATTAATTTTTCCTGGGTGCACCATTAGCGTTATGCGAACTCTACCCACTATGCCTTATTCAAACTATCTACAAATGTTTATGCAAGGTTATATATGTTACAATTGACAATTTAAACTAATCTATTGATTTCAATTGTTACAGAAAAAAATAATAAAAAATAAAGGGATAATATATAATAATGGGTAAATAAAAAAATGTTGAGAAATATATATAGTTGTATATACAGTTAAACCTGTCTATAGCGCCCCCTCTAAATAGCGTCTTCCTCTCTATAGCGCCGATTTTAAATAGTACGATGCGATTTACAGTACATTAAAAGTGACCTGTATATAGCACCCTATTTTGGTGAGTCCCAAGAGGGGGCGCTATAGACATGTTTAACTGTATGTATAAATTTCTTCAGCAAGGAAGGCTGTCCCACCTTGAGAGAGTCCTACTCCAGACAAGACAAGGAGAGAGTCTTCTTGATCCCTATTCAGTTCCACGCCGAGAAATGCGCGATTTGGCAGACACCAGGATGGTCAGGGCGTGATTATCTAGGCTATGCCCAAAGATCCAGCCCTGCAGGTCAGGAAGCTTTTGGATAATGGTGAATGCCTCCTGGATGAGAGGTCTGATGTAGCGGCATGACTAGTACTGGTGGGCCAGCTACAGATCGTTGAACCGTTGGTGATGCTGAACATCAGGGCAGGTAGGAGCCAGAAGGTCAGTTGCCGGAGAAGGCGGCAACCACTGATGATGGGGAGGTTCAAGAGCTGAGGAGGTGTAAGCACACTGGTCCAGTGCGAGGATGTCAGCGACTGCCATCCAGATCTTAAGAAGCCGGCCGCGGGTGTAGAGGGGCCCACCTCCTTATGGCGGCTTCGAGCAGAGCCAAGATATGTCATTCTTGGGGTGAGTTTTGATTTCCTGGTGTCATATTGCAGCCCAACACCTCCCGCTTGACTGACCACCAGGAGATGCCCAGTGGAGCGTCATTGCGGGCACACCAGGCGCCGCACCATGGACCTTTGCTCTTGGTGAAGTTTCCCTTTATACCCGAGGCGCGCCGGAAGTTATCGAAGGTCACTACGCTGAACTGCTCCTCACTGCGGACGAGCAGGACGATGTCGTCGGCGTAGGCGAGAAAATTCCCATAGCCGAGCGCTTGCTCAAGGCGACGCCGGAGAAGGCTAGTGGCGATGCTGAACATTTCGGCGCTATTGGCGCAGCCCTATCTCACACGTTCATAAACTGAAAGAGTCTGGTGTTGAGGCCTCCAGCTCAGGCCGCGCCCGCTTCAGTATAGAGGAGGAGAGACCATCCATAAAGATTGATGGAAGCCGCAGGGACACCATGGTCTAGGGTACCAAAGGAAGGGTGGAAATGACGATCAGCAGCAAGCCGCTCCTCGCAGCCGCGTCGACCTCGTCGCACACACTACGCGATGTTCCAAGAAGGGGACTTGCCAGGAATGACGTAGGTCTGGCCGAAAGATGGGGCGCAGACGCTGGAGGAGAATGTTACATAGGACCCCGGTAGCCCGCCTTGGAGAGCGATATAGGCCTGCAGTCATGGAGCCCAGGTCCGCCGTGAGACTTGGGGACCAGGCGATGGTCCTGCGCCACCTCGATGAAAGCATATTCCCAAGAGTTGGAAGGCCTCGTAGGCCATGTAGAATTCGAAGGACAAGTCGTTTCACCTAGGGCCGATGTCCGAGCGGCAGATGTCGGCGGTGATCTCTGCCGCGGAGATTTCGGAGAGGGTCGTCGTCCCTCTTATGAATTCTGTGGCAGCGTTGGGGTTGCACGACTGGCTGTCGAAGAGGCGCTGGAAGGTAGAGTAGACTTTGCGTCGAAACTCCGTGCTCTCGATGATGTTGCCTTCTTTGTCACGGAAGTTCGTCCCAGGCCGGCACGAGCGAAGCACGCGCTAGAGGTCGGCCAGTGATGGGTAGTCTGCTTTGGTCGACGCAGCTTCGAACCTGGTTTGCAAGAACCGCTTGGCCTGCACGATGTGATGTCAGCGACGGTAGAGACATTTGTGGATCTCCGCTAGGAGCTCAACCTTCATTGAAGACTAGCTAATCCACAAATTTCGCCGACCATATCCGCGATGGCTGTAGAGGTTCGTTCGATCGTTGCCAGATGTTCGACAACGAGCCCTGAGCGTAGCATAGCGGTCACGCAGGGTTGGCGACGTGGAGAAGGCACTACTGTACTGGGCGGCACGATTCTCAAAGCTAAAAAGGAGAAGGACCCTGTCCAGACGAGAGGCGTCAACCCAGCTTCCATGGATGAACACTCTGGTTGGATTGTGGGTGGCGCTGGATGCTGTGTCGCTCGTGATCTCCTCGCTGATGTTTAGGTTGCCTAACACCCACGAGTTCTCCTGGACCATGGCGACTACGATAATCTGCAGCTATTAATGCTGTTATAGGGGACACGACCGCGGCACTGTAGCCTATGCAGAGATCTTGAATAGTGTCCAGTGACGAGGCGTTGGTCTCTTGGACAAAGGCGACGTCTATGCGATGTTGGTTGAAGAAGTAGCAAAGCTCGACGCGCCTCTCTCGAGCGGCAAGCCCGCGGATGTTGATGGAAGCTAGAAGGGTGCTCTTCATCTGGGCCCAGACGGCAAAGAGGTGATTATAAAGAACCATCTGGATGGCGGGCAGGCAATACAGCAGCTTCTAGGCTACATTGTGGAGCCCGTTTTTCTTAGGGGCACTCCCCTTCTTCTTAAGGAGGTTTTGTAGGTCAGGGCTGAGACGAGGGCGTCCATGATTTCACCTTTTTCCAGCCCAAGATGTTGTTCTGCTTTGTTGAAGAGGGAGCTGGAGATATGCTCGAGCAGTTCTTTTAGTTGTTTCCGAGTTTTGGGATGTATGATAGTTAAGATGTTGAAACATATTTTGTTTACTGAATTGCAGAGCGCTAACTATAGTAATTAACCAGTATTTATAACTAAGTATTTAACCATTAGAATTTATATAAATCAAAAAAGGCATATCCTGGGGCTAATACCAACACCTGACCTTTTTTTATTATTTTATTTGTAAATATTTTTCACACACATATATTATTATATATATATATAATATTTGCTATATGAATAGCAAATATTACAGAACTCACAAACGCTTTGCTTGAATGTGCGTTTTAAAATAATATTAACTAAATATCTTTAATCAATTTTATGTAAGTTATTTTATTTTAAATCAATTTAAAAATTGCTATATTTTATATAAAAATAAGTCAAAATATTTTAACCTTGAAAATTACATTTTATTTTTATTCAGTGAAAATTTGCCTAACTGGGAGCTCTCTAAGTACTTTACCCTGTTTGTTTATAAAATTTATTTTCTCAATGGCTTCTCGGTTGTTTTTGTCCTTGCCAATTTTGGCAAAAAATATCACCAAGAACTTCCAAAATTATCAAAAAATTTTGAAACCAAGTGTTTTATCGACCTATACTCAAAAGGCCTTTACCTCTACCGAAGTAAGCACTACTGAATCGCAACATCCGACGATTAGAAAAAGTGAACCAACAAAAAGAGAAAGATTGATTGAATATGGGAAATACGTGGCCGATTGCATGCCAAAATATATTCAAAAAGTTCAAATTACACATCAAAATGAACTTGAAATCTTGATTAGCCCTGAAGGTGTTATGCCTGTGATGGAATTTCTAAAATTGCACCATAATGCCCAATTTCTTTCATTAGCAGATATTGCAGGAATGGATGTACCAACACGCAAATACAGATTTGAAATAATATATAATTTGCTTTCCTTAAAATATATTACCCGTATTCGAGTGAAAACATATACTGATGAGTTAACACCAATTGATTCTCTTTGTTCCGTTTTTAACGCAGCAAATTGGTATGAAAGAGAAATTTGGGATATGTTTGGTGTCTATTTTGCAGATCATCCTGATTTACGAAGAATTCTTACAGATTATGGATTTGAAGGGCATCCATTTAGAAAGGATTTTCCTCTGAGTGGATATATTGAAGTGAGGTATGATGAAGAAGTAAGAAGAGTTGTTGCGGAACCTGTTGAAATGACTCAGGAGTACCGTAAGTTTGACTTAGCCACGCCATGGGAAACCTTCCCCAACCACAGAGCTGAGTCTAAACCACTGGAGGAAATCCCTCTTAACCCAGGAATCAAGGATGATGCTAAACCTGCAGCTTAAATCTTGTTGTTTTGAGCAAAGCCATAGAAAAATTACAATTTCTCTCTTATTATTAAGGTAGGTTTACATGCTTACCTTCTCAATAAAATACCATATAATTTATTCTGTTAAATTCTGTTTATTATCACTATTACACTATTAATAACAAAAATATAGCAGCTACAACAAAAAACTTTAACAACAACAACAGCTTTATTAGGACATTTCCGTCCTGTAACTACAACAACAAGCTTTATTAAGACCTTTTATACAGATTCTCCGAGTAGAAATGTAGGATACATACAGGAATAACAGTACCAGTAATCAGCAATGTACAACAACAAAAAGCTTTATTAAGACCTTTTATACAGATTCTCCGAGTAGAAATGTAGGATACATACAGGAATAACAGTACCAGTAATCAGCAATGTACAACAACAAAAAAGCTTTATTAAGACCTTTTATACAGATTCTCCGAGTAGAAATGTAGGATACATACAGGAATAACAGTACCAGTAATCAGCAATGTACAACAACAAAAAAGCTTTATTAAGACCTTTTATACAGATTCTCCGAGTAGAAATGTAGGATACATACAGGAATAACAGTACCAGTAATCAGCAATGTACAACAACAAAAAGCTTTATTAAGACCTTTTATACAGATTCTCCGAGTAGAAATGTAGGATACATACAGGAATAACAGTACCAGTAATCAGCAATGTACAACAACAAAAAGCTTTATTAAGACCTTTTATACAGATTCTCCGAGTAGAAATGTAGGATACATACAGGAATAACAGTACCAGTAATCAGCAATGTACAACAACAAAAAGCTTTATTAAGACCTTTTATACAGATTCTCCAAGTAGAAATGTAGGATACATACAGGAATAACAGTACCAGTAATCAGCAATGTACAACAACAAAAAGCTTTAAGACCTTTTATACAGATTCTCCGAGTAGAAATGTAGGATACATACAGGAATAACAGTACCAGTAATCAGCAATGTACAACAACAAAAAGCTTTATTAAGACCTTTTATACAGATTCTCCAAGTAGAAATGTAGGATACATACAGGAATAACAGTACCAGTAATCAGCAATGTACATCAACAAAAAGCTTTATTAAGACCTTTTATACAGATTCTCCGAGTAGAAATGTAGGATACATACAGGAATAACAGTACCAGTAATCAGCAATGTACAACAACAAAAAGCTTTATTAAGACCTTTTATACAGATTCTCCAAGTAGAAATGTAGGATACATACAGGAATAACAGTACCAGTAATCAGCAATGTACAACAACAAAAAAGCTTTATTAAGACCTTTTATACAGATTCTCCGAGTAGAAATGTAGGATACATACAGGAATAACAGTACCAGTAATCAGCAATGTACAACAACAAAAAGCTTTATTAAGACCTTTTATACAGATTCTCCAGGTAGAAATGTAGGATACATACAGGAATAACAATACCAGTAATCAGCAATGTACAACAACAAAAAAGCTTTATTAAGACCTTTTATACAGATTCTCCGAGTAGAAATGTAAGATACATACAGGAATAACAGTACCAGTAATCAGCAATGTACAACAACAAAAAAGCTTTATTAAGACCTTTTATGCAGATTCTCCAGGTAGAAATGTAGGATACATAGAGGAATAACAGTAATAGTACCAGTAATCAGCAATGTACAACAACAACAAGCTTTATTAAGACCTTTTATACAGATTCTCCAAGCACAGAAATGTAGGGTACATACATGAATAACAGTAATAGTACCAGTAATCAGCAATGTACAACAACAACAAGCTTTATTAAGACCTTTTATGCAGATTCTCCAGGTAGAAATGTAGGATACATAGAGGAATAACAGTAATAGTACCAGTAATCAGCAATGTACAACAACAAAAAGCTTTATTAAGACCTTTTATGCAGATTCTCCAGGTAGAAATGTAGGATACATAGAGGAATAACAGTAATAGTACCAGTAATCAGCAATGTACAACAACAACAAGCTTTATTAAGACCTTTCAGTCTTATACAGATTCTCCGAGTAGAAATGTAGGTTACATACAGGAATAACAGTAATAGTACCAGTAATCAGCATTGTTATTATTATAATGTTTAAAGCCAATCACATAAAGGTAATATGATATTTATATACAGGAAAACTCAATTAAGACCATCAAGCTAATAGATTAGTCTGGGTAAATTGGAGGAAAAGAAATTTCTTCTACCTGGATTTACCCCGGAGTCTGCAAGTGAAAAAAAAAAAAAAAAAAGCTTTAATCATATAATTAATATTAATAATGAAATTTATAGTTAAATATTAATGGTTTATTATTTTATTATAAATATTATCCCTAGTACACATGGTACAGGTCATGATAATCATGGTGGGTAGAAGTAGGCGACTGCTTTTACTGTAAGTGCACCACATGTCTACACATATGAAAAGCAGTTCGACTTTTGCACTTACAAATGTGTCAGTGCCCCGTTTGGTTACTTGCACTCATTGGTGGGGTTGGACTTTTGCAATAATCGAGGGCTATTGGAGCATTTTTAATTAGAAGAAAAGTGCCCATTGCGGGTGTGATCCCGGGTCGTAGCGGTTGAAAACCAACGGTTTAGGCCATCCTTCCACCGACCCCCAATATTAATAGTTGAATGTATAGATACAATGAAAAGCTAATTTAAAACAATTAAGCTCATAAACAGATTGGTCTGGATCTTCTTCTTCTTTCTTATCTCCACTCAATCATATCAGGGGGTCAAGCTTGTAGAGCTTGTTGATGGTGTCTGCTGGGGATGTGTCTTCTTCTTTCTTATCTCCACTCAATCATATCAGGGTATCAAGCTTGTAGAGCTTGTTGATGGTGTCTGCTGGGGATGTGTCTTCTTTCTTATCTCCACTTAATCATATCAGGGTATCAAGCTTGTAGAGCTTGAGAATTTGACAACCATCATGACTGGGTGAAGTAGAATACCTTTGTCATTAAGACTGGGATCACTACTCAGTGGCAGGCCGACTTAGATCCAAAATAAATGGCCGCCTCTGACATGAGGAACAGACGTCATGTACAGCCAACCGCTCCTAACATGGAGTACAGACTCATCCTGTATCCCTGGAGCCCTTACAGGGTACTATCAGCATGGCCAGCTGAGCCCAGGTTTTTTAGTGAGCTTGTTACTGCTCCCTCTCCTCCTTTTTCATCCGGGCTTGGGACTGGTAAAGGCGGAGTTCATTGTAAAATGCTTGTTGTCAATTAGAATTATATATTAAACAACTTGTTTCTTTACCGTCTACTTGTTTCAGCAGCTCAAATAAAAGCTGAGAAATATAAAATAAGCATTGTGCTTGGATTTAATACCTTTTTGTTTTGAAAATAGAGAAATCCATAAATAAATCTATTAATAGTGTGTTTTAAAATACAGTTAAACCTGTCTATAACGCCCCCTCTCTATAGCGCCCGATTTTAAATATGTAGTACGATGCAATTTACATTAAAAGTGACCTGTCTATTGCACCCTATTTTGATGAGTTCCAAGAGGATGCGCTATAGACAGGTGTAACTGTACTTTACTTGCAAATTGTGGAAGAGTAATATTCGAAGCATATTATATACGGTAGAACCTCCATAAGAGGACACTCCCACTAAAGGACACCTCTCTATAAAGTACAGTTTACATTGTCAAAATTACAATTTTTACTATTTAACAACTCTCCAGTAAGAAGACACCTTTTCCTAAAGAACACTTTCAGCTCTGCAATTAGGTGTCATTTACAGGGAAGTTCTACTGTATTTAGCAACTCTCTGGTAAGAGGATACCTCTCTCCAAAAAACACTTTTGCTCTGCAACTAGGTGTTGTACTTTACAGGGAGGTTCTACTGTATTTTGTAACTCCGGTAAGAGGACACCTCTCCCTAAAGGACACTTTGGCTCTGCAACTAGGTGTCCTTCACAGGGAGGTTCTACTGTATTGTATGTAATTCTACTGTCCTCAAAGCTTATGTCCATAGTTCATTTAAAATACCCATTCTAAGAGTCTACAACAGTATCACTATAAAAGGAAGTTACAAAAATGCCATATAACAGCAGTATGGTAGATTAAACTGACAAAACTGCTGGGAGGGTTCACCACTGATGAGCCAGGCCCTCCCAATTATCATTGCAGTAAGGGCAGTAGAAAATTTGATTTATTTTTAAAAGAATCATATGCGTCAAAAATTGTTCAAAATTTTCAAAATAGATCTCTAATTGATAAAGTACAATTTGGATTATAGATACAAGGTAATAAGACCTAATCTAAATAAATTAATAGTGTGTGACGTTTCGCTAACAACTCTGTTACCGAAATGTCACACACTATAATTTTTTCAATTAAAAAGGCGTATATTGGATCAAAATATCATTTATTTACCAATATGATGATATATTACTAATAAAATTATATTTTGATCCAATATATGCCTTTTTAATTTAAAATTTATTTATGGATTGCTCTATTTTCACAACACTAATAATTTATTTGGATTAGGTGTTATTTTCTTGTAATTAAAAGGCATAATATTACCACATGGAAAATAAGGAAAGACAAACTTCGGGGATAACACAGCAGTTTATTTAAAGCAAGAACAAACTATATAAGATTAAAATACAAAAAAAAAAAAAAAAACAGGTTTCAGCTTGCCCGGCTGATAGCACCCTGTAAGGGCTCCTAATCCAGGGATACAGGATAATCAGCAGCGTCTGTACTCCATGTTAGGAGCGGATGCACAAGGTTCCTCATGTTAGAGGCAGCCATTTAATACCAGGTCCAAGTTACACCTCTCTGTAGGTGACCTCGGGGAAATGTTGGATAAAACCAGCGCTTTAACGTAACTGGCATATAACCTATATGGAGTCGTGCATAGGACAAGTAAAATTTTTTTTTTAAATACAAGAAAATAAGACCTAATCCAAATAATTTATTAGCGTGTGACGTTTCGGCAACAGCGTTGTTACCATCATCAGTCAATAAATTATTTGGATTAGGTCTTATTTTCTTGTATTATAATGCAAATTTTTCTTTATCATATATAAGTTAAAAAAAAAAAAAAAATCCGCCTTTGCAGGTCCCGAGTCCGGTTGAAAAAGGAGGAGGGGGAGCCGTAACAAGCTCACTAAAAAACCTGGGCTCAACTGGCCCGGGTGATAGTACCCTGTAAGGACTCCAGGGATACAGGATGAGCAGCGTTTGTACTCCATGTTAGGAGTGGCTGTACATGGTGTCTGTTCCTCATGTCAGAGGTGGCCATTTCTTTTGAAGCTAAGTCGGCATGCCACTGAGTAGTGCTCCCAGTCTTAATGACAAAGGCAGACGCAATCTACTTCACCCAACCAAGTCTCAAGCTTTACAAGCTTGATATTTATTGATTGAGTGGAGATAAGAAAGAAGTGATTAAAAAAGATAAGAAATGAGAGAAGTGTGTGTGTGTGTGTGTGTTTACAGAGTAGCAAAATATAAACATAAAAAATGATACTGTTTTAATAAATACTTTGCTATAATATATTGGATAAAATAATTATTCATTTACCAATATTTCAGTTGGCTGATTAACAACCTTAATTAAAAATCTCAAGGTAATAAGACCAAATCCAAATAAACAATAAGGACAAGGCCAGTGGACATAAATGAATACAAAGCAATAACACACCATCTATATATAACAAATGAAAACATTAAGACACGAATACAGTAGAACTTCCCTTTAGCGGACACCCCGCTAGCAGACACCTTTCTACAAAGAACAGCTTTCATTTTCAAAATTACCATTTTTACAATTTATCAACTCTCCAGTAAGAGGATACCTCTCCCTAAAGGACATTCTGGCTCTACAATTAGGTGTCCTTTACAGGGAGTTTCTACTGTATTTAGCAATTCTCTGGTAAGAGGACACATTTCCCTAAAGGACACTCTGGCTCTGCAATTAAGTGTCCTTTCCAGGGAGGTTCTACTGTATTTAGCAACTCTCTGGTAAGAGGACACCTCTCCCTAAAGGACACTCTGCCTCTGAAATTAGATGTTCTTTACAGAGAGGTTCTACTGTATTTAGCAACTCTCCAGTAAAAAGACAACTCTCCCTAAAGGACACTCTGGCTCTGCAATTAGGTGTCCTTTACAGGGAGGTTCTACTGTATATAGCAACTCTCTGGTAAGATGACATCTCTCCCTAAAGAACACTTTGGCTCTGCAATTAGGTGTCCTTTACAGGGAGGTTCTACTGTATTTAGCAACTCTCCAGTAAGAAGACATCTCTCCCTAAAGGACACTTTGGCTTTGCAATTAGGTGTCCTTTACAGGGAGGTTCTACTGTATTTAGCAACTCTCCAGTAAGAGGACACCTCTCACTAAAGAACACTTTGGCTCTGCAATTAGGTGTCCTTTACAGGGAGGTTCTACTGTATTTAGCAACTCTCTGGTAAGAGGACACCTCTCCCTAAAGAACAATTTGGCTCTGCAATTAGGTGTTGTCCTTTACAGGGAGGTTGTACTGTAGCAACTCTCCAGTAAGAGGACACCTCTCCCTAAAGAACAATTTGGCTCTGCAATTAGGTGTCCTTTACAGGGAGGTTCTACTGTAGCAACTCTCTTGTAAGAGGACACCTCTCCCCAAAGAACAATGTGGCTCTGCAATTAGGTGTCCTTTACAGGGAGGTTCTACTCTAGCAACTCTCCGGTAAGAGGACACCTCTCCCTAAAGGATACTTTGGCTCTGTAATTAGGTGTCCTTTACAGGGAGGTTCTACTGTATTTAGCAACTCTCCAGTAAGAGGACACCTCTCACTAAAGAACAATTTGGCTCTGCAATTAGGTGTCCTTTACAGGGAGGTTCTACTGTAGCAACTCTCTTGTAAGAGGACACCTCTCCCCAAAGAACAATGTGGCTCTGCAATTAGGTGTCCTTTACAGGGAGGTTCTACTCTAGCAACTCTCCGGTAAGAGGACACCTCTCCCTAAAGGACACTTTGGCTCTGCAATTAGTTGTCCTTTACAGGGAGATTCTACTGTAGCAACTCTCTGGTAAGAGGACACCTCTCCCTAAAGGACACTTTGGATTTACAATTAGGTGTCCTTTACAGGGAGGTTGTACTGTATTTATAAACTCTACAGTAAGAGGACACCTCTCCCTAAAGAACAATTTGGCTCTACAGTAAGAGGACACCTCTCCCTAAAGAACAATTTGGCTCTGCAATTAGGTGTTGTCCTTTACAGGGAGGTTGTACTGTAGCAACTCTCCAGTAAGAGGACACCTCTCCCTAAAGAACAATTTGGCTCTGCAATTAGGTGTCCTTTACAGGGAGGTTCTACTGTAGCAACTCTCTTGTAAGAGGACACCTCTCCCCAAAGAACAATGTGGCTCTGCAATTAGGTGTCCTTTACAGGGAGGTTCTACTCTAGCAACTCTCTGGTAAGAGGACACCGCTCCCTAAAGGACACTTTGGCTCTGTAATTAGGTGTCCTTTACAGGGAGGTTCTAATGTAGCAACCTCTGGTAAGAGGACACCTCTCCCTAAAGAACAATGTGGCTCTGCAATTAGGTGTCCTTTACAAGGAGGTTCTACTGTCGCAACTCTCCGGTAAGAGGACACCTCTCCCTAAAGGACACTTTGGCTCTGCAATTAGGTGTCCTTTACAGGGAGGTTCTACTGTAGCAACTCTCTTGTAAGAGGACACCTCTCCCTAAAGGACACTTTGGCTCTGTAATTAGGTGTCCTTTACAGGGAGGTTCTACTGTATTTAGCAACTCTCCAGTAAGAGGACACCTCTCACTAAAGAACAATTTGGCTCTGCAATTAGGTGTCCTTTACAGGGAGGTTCTACTGTAGCAACTCTCTTGTAAGAGGACACCTCTCCCCAAAGAACAATGTGGCTCTGCAATTAGGTGTCCTTTACAGGGAGGTTCTACTCTAGCAACTCTCCGATAAGAGGACACCTCTCCCTAAAGGACACTTTGGCTCTGCAATTAGTTGTCCTTTACAGGGAGATTCTACTGTAGCAACTCTCTGGTAAGAGGACACCTCTCCCTAAAGGACACTTTGGATTTACAATTAGGTGTCCTTTACAGGGAGGTTGTACTGTATTTATAAACTCTACAGTAAGAGGACACCTCTCCCTAAAGAACAATTTGGCTCTGCAATTAGGTGTTGTCCTTTACAGGGAGGTTGTACTGTAGCAACTCTCCAGTAAGAGGACACCTCTCCCTAAAGAACAATTTGGCTCTGCAATTAGGTGTCCTTTACAGGGAGGTTCTACTGTAGCAACTCTCTTGTAAGAGGACACCTCTCCCCAAAGAACAATGTGGCTCTGCAATTAGGTGTCCTTTACAGGGAGGTTCTACTCTAGCAACTCTCTGGTAAGAGGACACCGCTCCCTAAAGGACACTTTGGCTCTGTAATTAGGTGTCCTTTACAGGGAGGTTCTAATGTAGCAACCTCTGGTAAGAGGACACCTCTCCCTAAAGAACAATGTGGCTCTGCAATTAGGTGTCCTTTACAAGGAGGTTCTACTGTCGCAACTCTCCGGTAAGAGGACACCTCTCCCTAAAGGACACTTTGGCTCTGCAATTAGTTGTCCTTTACAGGGAGATTCTACTGTAGCAACTCTCTGGTAAGAGGACACCTCTCCCTAAAGGACACTTTGGATTTACAATTAGGTGTCCTTTACAGGGAGGTTGTACTGTATTTATAAACTCTACAGTAAGAGGACACCTCTCCCTAAAGAACAATTTGGCTCTGCAATTAGGTGTTGTCCTTTACAGGGAGGTTGTACTGTAGCAACTCTCCAGTAAGAGGACACCTCTCCCTAAAGAACAATTTGGCTCTGCAATTAGGTGTCCTTTACAGGGAGGTTCTACTGTAGCAACTCTCTTGTAAGAGGACACCTCTCCCCAAAGAACAATGTGGCTCTGCAATTAGGTGTCCTTTACAGGGAGGTTCTACTCTAGCAACTCTCTGGTAAGAGGACACCGCTCCCTAAAGGACACTTTGGCTCTGTAATTAGGTGTCCTTTACAGGGAGGTTCTAATGTAGTAACCTCTGGTAAGAGGACACCTCTCCCTAAAGAACAATGTGGCTCTGCAATTAGGTGTCCTTTACAAGGAGGTTCTACTGTCGCAACTCTCCGGTAAGAGGACACCTCTCCCTAAAGGACACTTTGGCTCTGCAATTAGGTGTCCTTTACAGGGAGGTTCTACTGTAGCAACTCTCTTGTAAGAGGACACCTCTCCCCAAAGAACAATGTGGCTCTGCAATTAGGTGTCCTTTACAGGGAGGTTCTACTCTAGCAACTCTCTGGTAAGAGGACACCGCTCCCTAAAGGACACTTTGGCTCTGTAATTAGGTGTCCTTTACAGGGAGGTTCTAATGTAGCAACCTCTGGTAAGAGGACACCTCTCCCTAAAGAACAATGTGGCTTGCAATTAGGTGTCCTTTACAAGGAGGTTCTACTGTCGCAACTCTCCGGTAAGAGGACACCTCTCCCTAAAGGGCACTTTGGCTCTGCAATTAGGTGTCCTTTACAGGGAGGTTCTACTGTATTTTCATTTGTTATATATAGATGGCGCATTTTTGCTTTGTATTCAAATCTTTTAACCAACTAATAAGGTACAATTTGGATTATAGATTTTAAATACAAAGTAATAAGACCAAATCCAAATAAATAAATAGTGTGTGACATTTCGGTAACTACGCTATTACCGAAGAACGCTACCAGCTTGATACCCTATTATGATTGAGTGGAGATAAGAAAGAAGAAGACCTAGAATGATGGGGTGTATTGGATAAATGTCTCTGTATCCTCTTGTTGGTATTCCCCACACTTTGAATAGTCCCAGTTACATTTTTGATGTGAAAAGACCCGTGGCAGTACACACAGGTTAAAGCAGGACTGCATGTTACCTGGATTGTACAGTCCTTTCTCCTTCAATGTCTTCCTCTACTGAGGGTGGGCCACATGGTCTCTCCATATCTCCCTCCTTCAATGTCTTCCTCTACTGAGGCTAGGCCACATGGTCTCTCCATATCTCCCTCCTTCAATGCCTTCCTCTACTGAGGGTGGACCACATGGTCTTTCCATATCTCCCTCCTTCAATATCTTCCTCTACTGAGGGTGGGCAACATGGTCTCTCTATATCTCCCTCCTTCAATGTCTTCCTCTACTGAGGGTGGGTAACATGGTGTCTCCATATCTCCCTCCTTCAATGTCTTTCTCTACTGAGGGCGGGCCACATGGTCTCTCTTAACTCCCTCCTTCAATGTCTTCCTCTACTGAGGGTGGGCCACATAGTCTCTCCATGTCTTCCTCTACTGAGTGTGGGCCACATGGTCTCTTCATATCTCCCTCCTTCAATGTCTTCCTCTACTGAGGGCGGGCCACATGGTCTCTCCATATCTCCCTCCTTCAATGTGTTCCTCTACTGAGGGCGGGCCACATGGTCTCTCCATATCTTCCTCCTTCAATGTCTTTCTCTACTGAGGGTGGGCCACATGGTCTCTCCTAACTCCCTCCTTCAATGTCTTCCTCTACTGAGGGTGGGCCACATGCTCTTTCCATATCTCCCTCCTTCAATGTCTTCCTCTACTGAGGGTAGGCCATATGGTCTCTCCATATCTCCCTCCTCAATGTCTTCCTCTACTGAGGGTGGGCCACATGGTCTCTCCTAACTCCCTCCTTCAATGTCTTCCTCTACTGAGGGTGGGCCACATGCTCTTTCCATATCTCCCTCCTTCAATGTCTTCCTCTACTGAGGGTGGGCCACATGGTCTCTCCATATCTCCCTCCTTCAATATCTTCCTCTACTGAGGGTGGGTCACATGGTATCTCCATATCTCCCTCCTTCAATGCCTTCCTCTACTGAGGGTGGGCCACATGGTTTATCCATATCTCCCTCCTTCAATGCCTTCCTCCACTGAGGGTGGGCCACATGGTCTCTCCATATCTCCCTCCTTCAATGCCTTCCTCTACTGAGGGTGGGCCACATGGTCTCTCCATATCTCCCTCCTTCAATGCTTTCCTCTACTGAGGGTGGGCCACATGGTCTCTCCATATCTCCCTTCTTCAATGCCTTCCTCTACTGAGGGTGGGCCACATGGTCTCTCCATATCTCCCTCCTTCAATGCCTTCCTCTACTGAGGGTGGGCCACATGGTTTCTCCATATTTCCCTCCTTCAATGTTTCCCTCTACTGAGGGTGGGCCACATGGTCTCTCCATATCTCCCTCATTCAATGTCTTCCTCTACTGAGGGTGGGCCACATGGTCTCTCCATATCTCCCTCCTTCAATGTCTTCCTCTCCTGAAGGT
This sequence comes from Cordylochernes scorpioides, assembly GCA_030710605.1. NCBI lineage: Eukaryota > Metazoa > Arthropoda > Arachnida > Pseudoscorpiones > Chernetidae > Cordylochernes > Cordylochernes scorpioides. The sequence continues at coordinate 153,058,101 of CP092864.1, forward strand.
GGGCCACATGGTGTCTCCATATCTCCCTCCTTCAATGCCTTCCTCTACTGAGGGTGGGCCACATGGTCTCTCCATATCTCCCTCCTTCAATGCCTTCCTCTACTGAGGGTGGGCCACATGGTCTCTCCATATCTCCCTCCTTCAATGTTTTCCTCTACTGAGGGTGGGCCACATGGTCTCTCCATATCTCCCTCCTTCAATGTTTTCCTCTACTGAGGGTGGGCCACATGGTCTCTCCATATCTCCCTCCTTCAATGTCTTCCTCTCCTGAAGGTGGGCCACATGGTGTCTCCATATCTCCCTCCTTCAATATCTTCCTCTCCTGAAGGTGGGCCACATGGTGTCTCCATATCTCCCTCCGCCATACTCTTCATCTCCTCGTAGGTGTGTCGTCCTGTCCATTGTTTTAGATCGTCTATGTTACCCGTCGTCTCTTTCCCCTCGATCTTTTCTCCCGGAACTTTCCCTCCAACACTGTAAGCAATATGTACCCCGTGTGGGGTCTGCTAGCTTCCCCCATCGGGCACCTCCCCAGGTGTGGATAGGGGAATGCCTCCCAGAAATGATGGTACCGGGAAAATACCCGGGGTGGACCAAAGACTATGGCAGGTTCTTGGGACACAGAATCAACCCCAGAGTAACACATGGTCTTTAACACAGTCCTTTCTACATACAGAAATTTTCGGGTGTTTTTCTAGCCAACACGTTCTCCTGATCTGTCACCAAGAGAAAACATCAGGTCAATGGTTACCGAGCGACTGAATCGTCACTACACACCAGTCACTACTGTTGATGACATCGTTCTGAAGCTAC